>CM032626.1:30824525-31522926 GCA_019097785.1 Fraxinus excelsior | reverse complement strand
TGTTATATTATTGACCTTTGATTTCACCAAACCGGGCTCAGTTAATCAACCAATCGACACCACAATCGACCAAAACGATCCCAAACCGAACACTTCCCAAATCCAACTTGGTTGCTCCAGATTCAGCCCACAAAGGACTTGATGATAAAGGGTTATAGCCACAAGAAGAGCCACTAAGGCTAGGTAGAGAAGAAGAACAAAGATTTCTCAAGCACAAAGCAAGAAAATGCACTAACCAAGGAAGAAAACCGGTTTTGTCTCTAATTCTCAATGAAGGACGGCTTCAACACTTTTATCACACATAATGGTCATTAACAACTCACTTAAATAGGTTTAAGAGTAGGTTTAAGGTTTAGGCTTTTAGGTCAAACAAACAGGACCCAATAACAGATAGATTAAGTGGGCTAACCCTGAAAGCCATCCAAAACGTTCGGGTCGGGCCATGAGCAACACTAATACAATTAGGCTACTTCGAATGGTCCAAGTGGGTTACGTGATTCGATTGGTTCGATTGTGGTGTCACATATCATTTCAATCATCGGCCGAGACCTATGAAATATTATCCAACTAAAAATACCGATTTAACATCATAGCCCGGATTTATTGGGTATCAAAAACCCAACAAATCTCCACCTTGATCCCAATAAATCTGCAAGTAGACAAAACACACAGTTTACACTTGCACAATCAAGGTAACCAATAAAATTGGCATCACAGACCTTACCTCGTGTCTCCACCTGAAACACATATCATATCTGTTCCATATACTCACCAGGGCTAAGGTCAAGAACACCCAAGTAGAAACAGATAAGCTCAGCAATCAATCAAGAGCAAATAAAACATGCGATGGAGATATCATATAGGATAACACAGAGATCTTATCACACACGTTCACACAGAACAACAGATTAACAAGTTAATCAACTACCAACACATACGCAACAAATGCATAAATGACCTCACAAAGATCACACCACACTTATCCTATCCCATTCCGTGTTGCTCACTCACCTCGAGAACACATATCTCACCTCATCGCCCACCTGCTCACTAGACTAATCACTCAAACAAACAAACAAACAAACATGTCTAACGGTAAGCCTCTATAGATCCTAAGTTCAAGGGATAATCCTCTATCACCACATCACCTCTCCAACCTAAGTGGATAATGGGTCTCCACCTAATAGAAGTGATAGAAGTGCCTCACTAGCACTCCACCTGATCAGGGTTTCTTACAGATAAAAGATTCCAACTTTTGATCACCTCTCCACCGTGATCCAAATGTCACACACCACATCCCACGGTACAACCAATGTACCCCTAGGCATCTATACTCCACCTTACCATAAGACACACAACACACTGCAAATGCATCACAAAAAACCCACACTTCATGCAAACAATTACACACAGTAATAAGATCACTTAAAACATGCTAATGCACATATCAAACAATTTGAAAAATGTAACATATAACCACGCAACATAATTAAGTAATCACACACATGCAGAAAAGGATTACACACGGATGCACATGCAGTAACTAGAGTTACACTCAGTAAACCTCACTAGGGTCATCAATCGACCCTATAGCCAGATTCGCATCACCTCTCATCTTACCATTCTGCCTATCCTTCCTTTTGGGACAGTCCCCAATGAAGTGTCCAGACTTACCACAACTGTAACACCGTCTACACCAGACTTGTCCCACTTCTTGCACTTCTTCTTACTATCATCATCACTCGAGTCGCTACTCGAATCACCACTGTTTTGATTTCTACCCAAACTCATTTGCTTAAATCTCATTCTACTCCTCATCATATGCAACTCACCGCTTTCCTTATCATGTTTTTCAGCTCTCATCTCCATCTCCTTACTTCTAAGGGAGTCAACGACAATTTCGGGTGTCAAAGTGTCTCTACCATACTTAATAGCATTTTTGACTTCACGATAAGTATCAGGTATAGCATTCAGCAAAATAATAGCTTTGTAAGTTTCAGACACCGACTCACCACAATTAACAATATCTTGAACAAGTTTGTTAAACACATCCAAATTGTCATCCAGGTCCTTTGAAGGATCCATTTTAAAACTGAAAAAACGCTCAAGCAAGTAGAGCTTGTTTGTAGTAGATTTAAGCAAATACAGATCTTCCAACTTTTTCCAAAGTTCTTTAGTGGTTTCCAGTTTACCAACTTTCTCAAGACTGCATCAGCCAAGTGTAAAATAACAGAGGTGTAAGCAAGCTCATCAGCCTCTTCTTTTTGTTCTTTTGAAAAATCAGCGGGAAAAGTGCCATCAATGGCCTTTGAAACCTTTTGTTGAACCAAAATACCTCTCATTTTTTGCTGCCAAATAGAAAAATCACCTTTTCCATTAAAAATTCCCAAATCAAATTTGTGCGTTGTCATTTTCAAAACAGGAAACACAAAATCACAATTAAGACACACAAAGCAATCCTAGGTATTCTAGGAACTTATCAATGCAACCAAAGAGATATCAACAAAACAGTTTCACACACGATATATCACAAACGATAATATGCCGCAATGAATCAAAAGATCAAAATTTCAATCACGAGCAACGAAGAACAATTAATTCCTAATTTCTAGCACAAGCAATGGTTACCCCTTCACGGTAATCCCAATCCTAATGTCACCCCACACGATGACGCGCTAGTGCAGAAATTAACGAGAGGATAAGCCAATTTACCAGAGCGGACTTATCTGAGTCCGTAAGTTTCGAGGAATACAATTTAACACTTTAGGGCCACCACTATTCGCCCTAAAGTTTGCAGCAACCGATGGAATGCAAAACGGAATTGCGAACGAGCAAGGGCAAAATCGTCCAACTTTCTCTGTGAAACCTGAAACACTAAACAAAAAATATCAGCACGTTCACAAAATCAAGTAGAACAAATTGCCTGAAGAGACCGTCGCCGGATTCTTCCCCACGCGCCGCCACGCGCCCTCGCCGGAGTGCCCACGCGCCGCCGCCGGCCGTCACCCCCACGCGCCGGATGCCCAGAAGCTCCTCGACCTGCACGTTCCACCAGTGGTCTTGGATTTTCCAAAAGGTTACTAGTTTGGCCGGAAAATGGATTTTCAGGTCCGGTTTTGGGCAAAAAACGGGACAGAATTTTCTTCTGGTTTCTGCTCGATTTCAGCTCGATTTCTGGACTGATTTTGGCCGGAAAAATCACCACCTAAAGCTCTGATACCATATGTTATATTATTGACCTTTGATTTCACCAAACCGGGCTCAGTTAATCAACCAATCGACACCACAATCGACCAAAACGATCCCAAACCGAACACTTCCCAAACCAAACTTGGTTGCTCCAGATTCAGCCCACAAAGGACTTGATGATAAAGGGTTATAGCCACAAGAAGAGCCACTAAGGCTAGGTAGAGAAGAAGAACAAAGATTTCTCAAGCACAAAGCAAGACAATGCACTAAGCAAGGAAGAAAACCGGTTTGTGTCTAATTCTCAAGGCAAAGGACGGCTTCAACACTTTTATCACACCACTAATGGTCATTAACAACTCACTTAAATAGGTTTAAGAGTAGGTTTAGGGTTTAGGCTTTTAGGTCAAACAAACAGGGCCCAATAACAGATAGATTAAGTGGGCTAACCCTGAAAGCCATCCAAAACGTTCGGGTCGGGCCATGAGCAACACTAATACAATTAGGCTACTTCGAATGGTCCAAGTGGGTTACGTGATTCGATTGGTTCGATTGTGGTGTCACATATCATTTCAATCATCGGCCGAGACCTATGAAATATTATCCAACTAAAAATACCGATTTAACATCATAGCCCGGATTTATTGGGTATCAAAAAACCCAACACGTGCAATGGATCTACTCTGGAAAAATTTCATTTACAATTCCTTAGAGCAGGGGATCTTTGGCTTTACAACCTGCTACTCGTTTAGAGTTTTTCATTGCCGAGGTGGTTAAAGAATCATCAAGAATGTTAGTGGTTCGTGATTTATTGAGGAGCCTGCATAGGGTTCTTAGTCTAGAGGCTCGTGGACTTGGAACGGTGCGTCCTGAAAAAATATTGAACGAGGTTGCCTTTGTTCAAGATGAAGAACGTGCTATACATAATTTATCAAATGGATTGTCCTTGTCATGAGAAATTGGATAAAGAACAGAGTGCAAGATTCGATGACAAATATTTGTCAATCAGAGGAGAAAGATGAAGATTGAGTTTTTAATTATCTATTTTTATTACCTATTGAATAACTTTGAGTTTTAATTCCGTTTATTTCAAATTAATTCTGAATATTAGGGCTTTTAATTTTGTCATTATCTTTTAGTTTTAATGATTATCTAAATTTTATTAATTATCTTAATTATCGTAATTATCTAGATTCTAGATATTTGTTTTTATAAATAAGGGTAGTAAGTTATCATGGCAAGAAGTGATTTTTGAATTGAAATAAAATAAACTTTGGAGTTTTTAATCTATTAAATTCGAAATATTTGAAATCAAACTAGTCCAAATTCTCCGTATTTGTACATGAATCAAAGAGTTTTTTATGACAAAATTTTAGTTATTCTTAGAAATCAATAGAACTAGAATGTTATCGTGTTGTGGTATTCGTTTGAAATCATGGAACTTATTCGCTCATTTTTATGCTTCACGCTACATCAAAAATGATGTGCAATCATATTAACAAGAGATTTGAAATCACGCTAGAGTTAACATGCTTAAGTGACTCCCAACCAATGCTTGCTTGTTTTTTTTTTTTTCCTGCACCCAATAGATATTTTTCATGAAGTCTTTCATGTACATTGTGTAACGATATAGTCCTTACTCTAAGTCTATCTACTTCATCACTACCATAAGCTTGCTAACTAGAGCATGTAATTGACAATAATTGCAAAACTCTTCACTGCCATCGACCACCACCACCACCACTTGTTACCTCCTAATTGAAAGAACCACCATGACTTCCGAAGAGAGGCTGCCCCCTAATTTTGCGTAGAAACCTGACTTCATCTTCCATGGAATCGCACAACCCAATGTCAACGGAGACACCTCAAGCTAGCCCTTCATTCGTGCTTGTGTTGCCGCCAACAGCCCCACCACCTTCCTGCTAGAGAGTTCCCTCTTCAGCACCAACATTCTGGTGGAGACTTCCATCTTCCTCATTGTGGCTCCTCCGTTCACAAACTCCTTGGTCACTGGCGGACCCAGGGGTTCCTGGGGGGCACGTGCCCCCCCCCCATTTTGGAGATTTTTTTTATAAGGTCATGTTTGGTGTCCAATTGAAATCTAAATCAAAGTTAACAATTAATTTTAATACTATATTTCGTATAATACATAACTATTTAACTTTTATAAAAAATTACAAAAAAAATTGATTTTAATCTCCACCAAATAGGGGCAAAATCAAAATAAATTTAAGTTTTTTTAACATGCTAATTTTAAAAATTCTCTGACGATCGTACGTCAATCGAATCTACAAATTACTTATGTCATCTCAAAACTTATTTCTAAAACTATATTATGGACATATCGAATAGTCCAAGCAGATATCGAAAATATGTTAAACGTGAGTCTTAAAGAAAAAAGTCTAACTCGCATTTTTTTTTATAAAAAATATCAATTATTTCATTCACAATTATTATTTTTGCGATACAAATTTCTCAATGTAATTTTTATCATTTTATTATGAAATTTTATATGGAATATGACATCAAATTTTTTTAAAATTTTACATCCGAAAAAGTCATATCTCATGTAAATTTTCTGATACAAAATTAAATAGGGTATATTTTTTTGGACGTAAATTTTTCTATTGTAACATTTCTTTTAACTTCTTTACAAGTTCGGTTGTGTCCCCTAATTTTAAAATTCTGCATCCACCCCTGTCTTTGGCTTCCCACTTCACCACCATCTATATGTAGGATGCCATGGAGACTTCCTTCTACATCATGGTTACTTCTTTTGATTATTTACTGATCATCTGGTGGCTACGGAGAAGGGGACATTGCATTTTTTGAGGTATTGAAATTACCCGAAAATGCCATTTTCCTTTTGGGGTTCTTGGAGTTGATTAAAAAAAAAGTATGGAAGATTGTGAACGAAATGAAATTTCCAGTTCTTTCTTAATCTTCTTCCATTCGGTTTGTTTTGAAAATTCATTGACCTACTCACCATCTGCAAATCCCAGTGTCGCCGTCCACAATTGAACACAACTATGTGATTTTAATTTTTGGGGGTTGGTAAAGAGGATATTTTTATTTTTTAAATTTGATTTAAGTTTTTTAATTGTTTAATGTGGTAAATAGAAAGTTACTATTGTACCATTTTAAAACTGATTAAAATGTGATAAAACTTAATTTTGATGGTCAACTCAAGGTATTTTGGATGAAAATCGTCCATAAGGGCCTCACATGTAATAGTTGAAAAGGTAAGGGGCGATGATTGCAACAAATGAAAGATTTGGAAAAAATATGTTAGTATTTTAAAGGTTCACAACTTTTGTTGCAATTATCCCTAATTAAATTGGCAAAGATTATTTTCATAATAGTCATTAATATAAATAGTTTCCTTCTATACTCACGTGTAAGCTTGTAAATATTTTTCTCTTTAATATATACACCAAAAGTTAAAATTTTACTGTTCTTTTTCATTTTTTGTCAAATCATATTAAAATAATAATCAACTAACAACTTCTAGAGGATGCTAGGGGGGCCCCTGGTTGTACAACCAGCTTTGTTCCAACTTCAATATATTAAAATTAGGGTTATTCCCCTTTGCCCGGGGAAGGGGCGCCCCTCCCGGGCAAAATAGCAGGGTCCTTAAAATTAATCAGCTTTTAGTCCCATCAAACTTTCGTATTTTTCCTTGCATCTTTTTGAGGAGTGCAAATTGACATGTTCATTCAATAAATTTTCGACAACTCGCCGTAATTTTCAGATGTCAAAATTTTAGAGGTTTCATCTCACAAATTATACTGTATAATTTAGTTGGTTTTAATATCTCTAAATTGTAACGAGGCATTAAGATTCTATCAGTGGACAACAAAAATGAGATAGAATATGCGACCTCTTATTTTAAGCAAAAAAATGGCTGAATGAATAAAAAGTCATTACATTGCATGAAGTTAAAGTTTCATTTCCATAAAGAAGATATCAAAACTTACATATGTCAAACTCACACGACATCCTTGTTTATTCTTCATGAAGAATATCTAAAATAGATTTCTGTCTGATTTCTTCTTCAACTAGTACTAGATTATATATTTTGCATAAGCCATGCTATAAAGCTTATTTAGAATAGCCTCGATTTTTATTTTTTATTCCTTTACTTTCTCATACTCAATTGCTTCAAACCCTGAAAATCACAAGAAAAATAAGAGATCAATAAGTACTAAATCGCAAGAACTGATTGTAAAGAACACAAATCGAAATGAGATATATATATATTAACGAACTAGAAATTGCAAGTTTGCCTACTGGACATAGTCGACGCGGACTCTTCCAGCCTTAACATTAGCGATCCTCGAGAAGGCATCTTGAGAGAGATTAATCTCGTTCGCTCCGCAACCTGGGCAAAGATCTACAATTCTTACAGTTATTTCACCACTTTTGCAAGGACGTGGTGTATTGTTGGTGCCTCCCAAGCACCTAACTTTATACCTTCTTCCACATACTTTTCCACCATTGTACAATGTAGGATTAGCTCCTGCTATCATGATGCCTTGGTTTCGGTTGCCATAACATGCCGAGGCTACAAAATGTTTAACTATGTGTTATTCTGTTGGAAGTCTTAAATTTAGATAATAGGGTTTTATTAACTGCTCAAAATCATACATATAACTAACATTTGCAAGCATAAATAAACATAAAATATATACTTACGAAGATAAGGTCGAGCATAGTAAACAGAAGTTCCCTGCTTAGAAAGTACAACTGAGGCAAGGCATATCAACGTGCCCAACAACATAAGAAGTCGAATATGATAGCCCATTGTCTGTATGCTTAGTATTAATGCCCAAAGACTATATGTTGTTTGACCCTTTTTATAGAGGCAAAAATGTGGGACTCAATTGTTTCATACTCATTCTGTCAAACAAGTCAATAATTATGTTGAAACTTGTTTAGGGATAAATCTTATATCGATTAAATATCTCATATTAAAAGGGTGATCTTATTAAAAGGAGTAGTCCAAATCCTTATATATTGTTTTATATGTCGCTATTTAACTGATGTGAGATTTATCCCTAAACATGTTTCCGCAAAATGGTGGTTCGTTTGAACACATCAATTTTGTAATCTAGGTGCTAAATTTTTTTTTAATCTTAATCGGATCAAATGGTTTGGTAGAGTTTAATAGACTCTAATACTATATTATGACTTAGGATTCCATCTTAAAAATGTCAACCTTATTAAGAAGTGTAGTTCAAATTATTATATTGGTCTATATTTCTGTATCTTACCAACGTGGAATTTATCCCTTAACAAAACTGTATCACCGCGTTTCGTTTGATTTCTAATGTGCATCGTGTACAAGACTACAAAAATTTTCTTCAAGTCTTCCACTAACTACGCATCACATACAACTTACAAATTCTTCAAAGTCTTCCACTTACACTCACTTTCGCTGCTAAATTTATTCAAAGACGATTTGTGCCCAGATTTTCTTGGTAGAAAATGAATGCCATGAAGAATTAGGTAGCCAATAGCGCATTAAGTGCTAAGTCAATGTAAAAAGCAAAATATACGAAAAATAATTTCAATTGGAGCAAATTAAAAAAATTTAAAAATATATCCTATAATTTTTGTATATGCAGAAAAAATTACAAAGAAACAAAAGGACCTTACCTTACCTTACCTCGAAGATAATACAAAAATTAGTCACAAAGTGTCTACCAAGCTACTCCAAACATCTAACCTGGAAAACGCGTAGTTCGATCCTAATAACACCTAGGAGGGAGGGGGGGGGGGGGGGGAGGGGGTGAATATATGTATAATGCGAAATTAAAATTGTTAATTAATAGGCAACAAGTCACCAATTAATTTTTTCTAGATGGTTAATCATTCAAGTCATTTTACCTATATTTAAATACCACAGATCATACAAACAATAAATAAAGCAGTAAAGAACAACATTATGATCACAGAGAAACCCAATTGAGAAAAACTCATGGGACTTTGCTAGTCAATCCACTATAGACGAATTTAGCAACTTACAGTTTACCAGACTAGACGATCCATACTTTCTGATCTCCCGACTATACTCCTTACAGCTCTCCTTGGATCCTGTACTTCCCTGCACCAATCATTAGCTACAGTTGCCAAAGCTCTCCATGGAATCTGCTACCTTGCAGCACTCCAAGCCTTGTGAATTCATCTATCTCCAGTGGATCATGAATAGCGACTCATTCTTCACAGACAAGAACTCATGTCAACTCCCTTAGATTTTCAGAATTCTGACCAGATATATAGGAAGTAAGGGTACGGTATTTGAATTATGAAATTGATATTTTTCTCACAAAAAAATCTCACACAGATGAAGGTTGAAGGATATGATACGAAGGAATCACTCTCTGATCTATTTCTCTCAATGTTCAACCTTAGAAAATTCGTACAACTAAGTTTTGGTATTTATAGGTAGGTTAGAAAACGAATGGACCGGGTAAAAAGCCTTTAAATCGCGAAATAAATTTTTTCCATATAAACATATCGCTCGAGCGAGAGCTCAGCGACGGTCGAGCGACAACCTGTAAGAATCAATTAAACAAATATAACTCATAAAACATATTTTTAAGTTTTATAACACAAGCTAAACTAATACACAGTATCAATGCAATCTAACATATCAAAACGAAACATTGGCACTATAAAAACATCAAAAACTTAATATAGGGAAATTGATATAAAAGATACACAACCTCCCCCTTAGTGCAAACTTTCAATGATTTAAAGCAGTAGACAAAATATATTTATATCTCTCCCCAACAACCCCTCAAAAATAAAATGCAAAAATAGAAATTTCAGAAATTTCATTATATCTATAAGCATGAGATCAAAATCGAGATATAGACTACCAAAAATATAGACCACTCCTCTTTTTTGTCATACAATGATAAGGGGTAAGCTTAGAACTATGAAGCACCGTCAGCATCATCAACATTATTGGAGTATGTCCTCTCCTCGAAAGCATCATCCTAGTTGCGACGAATTCGATGTAGACTACGTTGTACATAGCCAACAGCTCCTCGAAGAGTAGTGACCTCGAAAGTAAGACGATCTCCTATAGCATGCAGCTGTGTATTCTCTGCCATCATAGGAGCCTGCTGCTCAATAAGCATAGTAATCTGTCCCAAAAGAGCGATCGAAAGGTTGATGGGAGCAGAAGCAGAAGAAACAGACTCAAAAGGAGAAGGAGGAACCAACTCAAACTAAGGAGGAGCCGAAGTAGATGTAGACGGGATATCAGAGGGCGGAGAAACAGCCGGAAAATAGGAGGGGTCAAAAGAAATCAGCTCATCAATAGAATCAGCAGGCACAGTCGGGTCAACTAGATGTGCGGGCTCAAAAGAAGCATAACATCTGGGCAATGGTGGTATGGCCAATTGGCCGAGAAACCCGCCCCGAAACCCCCTTGGGAAAGCTAGCTCCTAAGGTTGTGACTAACCTAAAAATAAGGCAAGCATATGTCAGCCCAACCCTCGTACCCGTAGTACGAAAAGTCCTCAAAATTTGCTGGCATATGAAAGAAGGCATATCAATAGAATCGTCATGCAGAATTGTATATAGGAAACAAACATTCTCCATCGGTGATGTAGAATTGTGGGAGACAGGCCATAAACTTGTGCACACAATGTGCAACAGAATCTGACACTCAGTCTGAAGAAATCCAGTGCGAATAGCACCGGGACCTCCCTCCAACGGTGTGTTGAACACCGTCAAATGAACTAAGGAGTCCGTGGGAAGAGAATCGAGAGTTAGATAGGGAAACATAGGGCAGACGACCCGAGGAATATGAATGAGGCTCGAGATAAAGTCTCAAGTAATCTTAACTACCCTACCCCGAAGAAACACCCGAAAAGAGGAACCATCATGGATGTTAGCGTAGAATTCCTGAACAAAAAGACTAAGTGGGTATACTAATCCGACTAGTAAGGGCTCCCAACCTCGAGTAGAAAAGATAGCAGTGAGGTCGGGGGATAGGTTAGACATGATGACCTCGATCTCAAATAGAACGAGACGTAGAGAGAACCGTGACCCAAAAACGTCCTGGGCTACAGCGGAAATATACCTAGTCCTATTAAATGAGGTCAAGGCACTCGGAGTGGAAGGAGTAGTGTGTGCTCTCTTAGGTGGCATCTAAAAGAATTGAAACACAATATTAAAACCTCGATATTAGATAAACGAACTCATGATATGCATGACATGCATGAATGCACGCAAAATCGAGGCAAATAAAATGACATGCGACGTGCCCTATCATAAATGTATGATGACATGCAGTGATGTCTAGATGTAGTGATGCAAAGACATGACTAGTGTCGTGATATCTAGACGCAAGGATGTGATGTTATGACGTAGTGACATGACGTCATAACGAAATGATGTAAAGTCCTCGTGCAGTGCCAAAACCAAGTACAACCTGCACACCGACACCTAATGCACGAACCAACCTAAACATGCAATCACATCAACACAATCTACATTCCGAAAAAACCACCCGACACTTCAACAGACCAACCCAAGTCCAAACTACTAACGCCAACATTACTCAAACCATCAACCACATCCTTAACCACCCAAAATCACAAACCAATCATCACATTCACACACCAAGTCACAATCAAATCCAAAGTAATCCAATGAACTTCAATGCAAAGAGAACATTCAAAAGAAAATGTCAAAAAGGTTCTCAATCCTATTTTTATTTGAAACATCATGTAAAAGTGGATGACAATCAATAACATTGACCACAATATGTAATGTATCATCAAGCACACAAGAAATGATGGCTAATCAACCAAGAAATCCAAAGAAAGTATGACAAAAATCAGCACAAATGATAAAATACCCAAAAATTGAACAATTTACCTTTAAACTTGATAATTTGATTAAATGGCTACTCAATGAAGTGGAAAGTGATAATAACAATGATAGGTAAGCAAAAATTTGATGTGGGTGGTGAAAATTTGGGAAATGATAAGAGAAAAATGAGGTAAAATGTGTGAAACCCCTGAAAAATAACGTTAAAATTCAAAAAGACAGTCTGTTGCTCGAGCGATCCTCAAGCGATAA
This sequence comes from Fraxinus excelsior, assembly GCA_019097785.1. Classification (NCBI taxonomy): domain Eukaryota; kingdom Viridiplantae; phylum Streptophyta; class Magnoliopsida; order Lamiales; family Oleaceae; genus Fraxinus; species Fraxinus excelsior. The sequence continues at coordinate 31,510,638 of CM032626.1, read as the reverse complement.
GCGAGCAAGGCAACTTTTGCTGCTGTTGCTCGAGCATGTTCCAATGATAACCTGGAGACACTCCAATTGACAGAAATAGTACCAAAAATTTAAAAATTAAGAAAAATAGCATTTTTCCAACAATAATACGGTACTTTAAGCAACTCCAGCTCACCACACACACAAGTCGAGCATTTTCAAAAATACTTTCCCACGTACTCAGTTAAGTTCAAGATGGATTAAAGTGTATAAATAACTCATGCTTGTTAAGTGTTAGTACCATCTCGTAAAAATGACTCCAAACCTTAAAATTTGTAAGAAAGGATAGCTACCATCACTGTTAAATAAGTATGATCCATACTGATAAAAGTCAAACCCGAATAAATTTTAGGACCTGAAAACGAGCTCAAGTATATGATAATTTTTCTTTTTTCCCATTTAATTTGAGTATATAACAATTTCATCGTTTTTCTCGTGAATAACATCTTATATGCAGACCCGTATCCATTAAGCGACTAAAATGACCCCTGTAACAGTTTTAAGCCGGTTAACCCAGGTCAGATGACTACATGCACCAGGTTATGAGAAACTATGCATGCTTAATTATTCAAATCAAGTAGGTTTCGAACACATGTATAAGATGTACCAATTAGGTATATACATTTTTTTAAATGCAATAATGCAGGGAGACTATCACAAGCTAAGATCATCTAAATGTAAGTCAATTCATGTTCAAGGCCACCCTACTAACATGTGACTGACATCCCAAATCTCAAACTCACATCTAGACTCGCTCATAAGATCATAGTGTGTGTAGTACATATGATTACATGACGACACATATACTCAATACTCCACATTAAACTGAACCAAGCAATGAAAATAATAGTGTAAAACAGATAAATGCTTACTTGGTCTCACAGTCATGTTTAAAATCATCACGATGTGTCGTTTGCCAAAAAAATATTTTTGTAATTTTTCATTTTTCAATTTTTTTTGAATAAAATTTGAAACAAATAAGTGCATAAAAATATAGACAATAAAAATAATAATAAAATGGGATGTATGCATGAATGAATGGACACAATGAATTGCACATACATGGAAATAAGTACCAAATCAGGATGAAATTTGAGTGCCCTTACCAAGAAGAGCACGATCATTTTCACGACCTTCCAGGTCGCTCCTTTTAACCCAAACTTTCTTAGAAGTAGAAGTTAATTGAGTCATCATCTCAGTTAAGTGGCTAACTTGATTGGCAAGAAAGTTAACCTTGCTAGTGAAATACTGATTCTTACTTCTAGTCACACGGTTACAACACCTAGGTCTAATGTGTCCCAATGCACCACAATGGTGGCAAGTGAGAATGAACCTAGGTTCAAACATGCTCGGTGATTGTTGCCAAAAGGTTGTATGATTGACCCTACGATGTTTGATAGGTCTCGATCCTGTGGCGTGCTTACCTTTGGGTTTAGAATAAGCAACCTTATGAGCTTTGTTGGTAGCAGGAACGAACGTGATCCTGAATGTACTAGCAATAGCAACGTGATTATCAACATAACCTAGACCATCCCTATTCCCAAAAGGCTTGTTCATCCCAAGCAGATCATCAAGCTTCTGCGAGCCACTCATAAATGATTAGAGTTGAGCATTAGATTTATCAAGATCAGTAGTTAATGATTTAACTTTAATTCTATGTTTTCATTAACCAGCTTTTACTCACTGAGTTTTCTAGTCGAGTCTTGAAGGTCACTTAACTGGTTCAAGTTCAAGCTCGTTCACTTTTTTCAAGACGACTTTATTGACCTTCTTAATTTTGAGACTCTCCTCAAATAGTTCACGATAAGACTCGTGAAAGTCGGTCTCATCGTCAAACTCTTCATCAGAGTTTTCACTCTCATCATCCCTTTCATCCTTCTCAATCTCACGGCCAAATTCGATAGAAGCAACTGATGTGAAGGTCATGAATTTTCGTTCATTCTCATCACCAGATGTCTCATCATGAGAGTTGGAATCTGACTCCTCATCACTCATGGTAACAGCTAAAGCCTTACATTGTTCTTTATCGGAACTCCTCTTCAAATTAGGACATTCACTCCTAATATAACCAATCCTCTTGCACTCATAGTATTTGACATATTAAGATTTTTTAACGAGAGTCCTAGAGATGTTTTTCTCACGTCTGCCTCTCGAGAGTTTACTAGGGATCTCACAATTCTGCTCCCAAGGATTTCTCCAATTCCTTATCACCTTCTAGAATGTTTTAACGAAATAAGCTATTTCGTCGTCCCTAAGGGTCTTAGTGTTAGTGGACTCGCTCTCCTCTTCTCTAATAGTGTTCATGGCGATGTATTTAGCTCTTTTCGACTTTGAAACAGTAAGTTCATAAGTTTGAAGCAATCTTAGGAGTTCATCAATCTTAACATCATTTAAGTCCTTACTTTCTTCTATCGCAGTGACATTGGGTCTAAACCTCTCGAGCAATGATCTAAGGACTTTCCTAACAATTTTTGACTCAGGGATCTTTTCACCTAAGTTGAAACTAGAGTTAACTGTGTCATTCAGCTTAGCATAGAATTCATCGAACGATTCATCGCCCTTCATTTTAATATCTTCAAATTTAGTGGTCAACATCTCCAATTTAGAGTTTTTAATCATTTTAGCTCCCTCATGTGTGGTTTCTAATATATCTCAAAATTCTTTAGCAGTTTCACACATTGACACTCGCCTAAAATCCTCAATAGAAACGGCCATAAACAGCACATGAAGACTCTTACTATTTCAATTACATTCATCAAGAAGTTTTCAGCCAAAGTGAGATATCAATGGGTGTAACAACACCTGCAATAGTAGTTGTCGGTGGAGCCCACCCATTTTGAATGCTAACCCAAATACGTTCATCTAAAGTTTTAAAGAAAGCTCTCATTCGAACTTTTCAGTAGTATAATTGCTTTCGTCGAATAACGGAGGCACAGACAAGGACTGACTCATCTAGAATAACAAACTAAGGGTCAGGAATTGAATTAAGGCTCTGATGCCAATTGAAAAGCGCGTAGTTCGACTCTAATAACACTTAGAGAGGGGGTGAATATGTGTATAATGCGGAATTAAAATTGTTAATTAATAGGCAACAAGTCACCAATTAATTATCTCTAGATGGTTAATCATTCAAATCATTTTACCTATGTTTAAATACTGCAAATCATTCAAACAATAAATAAAGTAATAAAGAACAACAATATGATTACAGAGAAACCCAATTGGGAAAAACGCCGGGCACTTTGCCAGTCAATTCACTATAAATGAATTTAACAACTTACAGTCTACCAGACTAGGCGATTCGTACTATCTAATCTCCCAACTGCACTCCTTATAGCTCTCTTTGGATCCCGTGCTCCCCGGCACCAATCTTTAGTTGTAGTAGCCAAAGCTCTCCGTGGAATCTGCTAACCTGCAACACTACAAACCTTGTGAATTCGTCTATCACCAGTGGATCATGAAGAATAACTTGTTCTTCACAGACAGGAACTCATGTCAACTCTCTTAGGTCTTTAGGACTCTGACCAGATATATAGAAAGTAAGGGTACGATATTTGGATTATGAAATCTATGTTTTTCTCACCAAAAAAATCTCACACAGATGAATGTTGAATGATATGATATGGAGGAATCACTCTGTGATCTGTTTCTCTCAATGTTCAACCTTAGAAAATTTGTGCAAGTGCAAGTGAGTTTTGGTATTTTTAGGTATGTTAGAAAACGATTAGGTCGGGTAAAAAGCCTTTAAATCGCGGAACAAAATTTTTTCAGATAAACATGTCGCTCGAGTGAGAGCTCAACGACGGTCGAATGACAATCTGTCGCTCGAGCGAAGGTGGGGCGACAATCCATCGACGTTGTTTTTGTTTTTGTAGTTCGAGCCAAACCTTGGCGACACTCTAGCGAAAACCTTGTTGAAATGACAGTTTTTGATTGGCAACTTTTTATTTTATCTTTTCTTTTTTAACTGTCAATGAAATTTTGCACTTAATTTCCTCTAAATTATATTTATAAATAAATTTCATGCTTAACAAAAATAGTCATTAAAAGTAAAGTTAAAATGTCAAATGACTAAGAAGGACTGCATGCTATATGTAATAAAATAATAAAAAATTAGATAGTACTTTGAGTTGTATATTATGGAAATGGATTAAGGTTTGAGTTGTATATTATGAAAATGGAAGCGTGTCTTCTCACATAAGATAAAAAAGTACTATCTAATTTTTTATTTAAAATATCTTTTTATGTAAAATATTTGAAATATTATTGTCATGAAAGATGAAAATTTATTTCCTAACGTATGTGCTATGCTAATACTAATACCACTTGAAAATTATCGTTGTTTAGATCCAATACGAAATTAAATCAATTAAAAACAACAAGTCACTTATTAATTGTTTCTAGATTATTAAAGTAATTAATTCAATTAATTCATATGTTTAAAAAATTAAAAATATTCAGATCAAAGCAGTAAATAATAAAATAACACCAAATATGATCACGGAGAAAATCCCAACTCAAAATCAAAAACCTCTTAGCAAACTTTTCAGTAAACAATCAGCTAGAAAAGGTTAATTTACAATAGTCCAGACACTACTAAACTTTAGCTGACTCTGGCCACCAAACTTGTAAATCATCAAGGAACTCCTTTAGTAGTGCATGTTCGCACTTCTAAGAACTTTGAGCCACTTTTATCTCCATTGGTTTACGATACCTAGGTCTTGTGTGTCCAGAGCTCCAAAATGATGGCATGTTGGAATAAACCTAGGTTCAAACCTGCTCGAAAGTTGTTGCCGATATGTACGACGATTGATTCTACGTTGTTTAGTAGGTCTCGTTCTTAAGGCATACTTGACCTTTGGTTCAGGATAAACAGTATTTCGAGATTTGTTAGTAGTCGGGATGAATGTGATCTTGGATGTAGTGGCAATAACATTACCATTATGAACGTAACTCAGACCATGCCTATTTCCAGCAGGCTTGTTCATCCCCAACAGATCATCCAGCTTCTGTGAATCACTCAAGAATGATTGGAGTTGAAAGTCAGATTTTTTAAGATCACTTTTTAAGGATTTAACTTTTGTTTCTAACTTCTCATTAACAAGCTTCAACTCACTTAAATTTTTGGTGGAGTCCTAAAGGTCACCCAATAATTTTTCTCTTTCTCGTTCAAGATCATTAACCTTTTTTAACACAGCTTCATTGACCTTTTTAATCTTTAGACTCTGCTCAAATAGTTTGCGATAAGATTCGTGAATATCTAGTTCATCATCCGAATCTTCCTCGGGTTTTTCACTCCGTTCATCACTTTCAACCTTATCAATCTCCTTATCAGATTCTATCGTAGCAATGGATGTGAATGCCATGAAATTCTATTCATCCTCACCACCAGATGTATCAATATGAGCACTAGAATCTGATTCCTCATCACTCAAGGTCACTGCTAATGCCTTATGTCTTTCTTTAGTTGAACTCATTTTCAGATTAGGACATTAATTCATATAGTGACCGTAACCCTGACACTCATGACATTGAACGAATTGATTTTTCTTAATGGGGGCCCTAGAGGTTTTTCTCTCACGTCTATCTTTCGAGACTTTGTTACGGACTTCATTTCTTCATTCTGGAGGCTTCCTCCTATTATTCATCACCTTCTGAAATTTTTTAACGAAATAAGCTATTTCGTTGTCCCTAAATATCTCAGCATTAGTAGACTCACTTTCTTCTTCTCTAATAATTTTCATGGAATTGGATTTAACCTTTTTAGGTTGAGAAATGGTAAGTTCATAATTTTGAAGGGATCCTACGAGTTCTTCAGTTTTTATTGCATCTAGGTCCTTACTTTCCTCAATAGCAGTGACTTTAGCCATAAACCTTTCAGGTAGGAATCTAAGGACTTTTCTAACGATCTTAGACTCGGGGATCTTCTCACCTAGGTTTAAACTTGAATTAACTATGTCATTAAGCGTAGCATAGAAGTTTGGTATTGTTCTTACTTAAGAGCTTCCACACTTTGGTCTTATGTGTCCTAACTTATCACAATAATAACACGTGTGGATAAATGTAGGAGCAACTCTAGGTTTCAATTTTTATACCTTAGGTTTAATCGAGATAGGTACAAGATTTTTTTTATGACTCTAGTGTCCAAGCTTCGCCCAACTAATCCTGAGAAGTGGCGGCCTTTCCCATTTGTTCGCCACTCGAGTTAATACGGATGCAGTCACAGCTTGTACACACTTGGGCTAGACATTCGACAGTTCTCCTCCTTGTGAACCTCTACCTTCCAACATGGATGTTACCTTCAGACATTTAAATGTTGCCTTCCAACATAAATGTTGACTTCCAGTTGTAGAGAACCCTCATGCTTTACGACTATGCTATGCCCGTGGGAGTTGGTACATAATTATTGTTAGTAGATGAAGCGGTATGAGATTTTTTTTTATTGGTTATATCTCCTCTATTCCGAGTTGTTTTGTTTAGAGCTATCATGTTATGAATCTTCTTAGATCCGTTAAAGAAATATTGAAGTTGGATATTTGATTTTTCAAGATCACTCATAAATGTTGTAACCTTAATTTCCAAAGACTCTTTCTCAACCCTAATTCATTCAATGTTTTGATACTCATCAAGTTTAGTTAAGGCTCTCCTTCTCTAATTCAAGTCGGTTCAATTTTTTAAAGACTGATATGTTAACCTTATGTAATTTGATACTATCCTTACACAACTCATCATAAGTCACATGAATATCCATATCATCCTCAGATCCTACATCAGAATGTGATTAACTCATCTAGAAAATTATTGGGTCAAAGATCTCAATTAAACTCTGATACCAATCAAAATTTTATTTCCTAATGTATGTACTGTGCTAATACAACTTGTTGGAAATTATCGTTGTTTAGATCCAATTAAATTAATCAAAAGCAACAAGTCACTTATTAACTATTTCTAGATGATTAAAGCAATTAATTCATATGTTTAAACAATCACAAACATTCAAATCAAGCAGTAAATAATTAAATAACACCAAAGATGAACATGGAGGAAAATCCCAATTCAGATCAAAAACCTCCGAGCAAACTTGTTTGTAAACAATCCACTCGAAAAGTTAAATTACATTTAGTCTAGAAACTGCCAAACTTTAGCGGACTTTGGTCACCAAACTTGTAAATCACCAAGGAACTCCTTTGGTAATGCACACCTGTACTTCCAAACACTTTGGGCCACTTTTATCTCCCTTGGATCACTAAGAACGGATCTTGTTCTTCGCTGGAACCTTGTTCCCCAATGCTGGGACTCCAAGCGCCTCTTCTCCCAAACCTTAGAACTTTGAATGCTTATAGGTAAAGGTAGGGTTTTGTTTGGTGTTTGATCAAAAAGTCATTTTGTCCTTATATCCGTTGATCGAGGCAGGAGATGCTAGAATATGTTTTGACTTAATTCAAAGCTCAACCAATGTTGGAACAATGTTTGGGATTCAATATGAAGAATATAAACAAGGTGGTTTAATCAAGAAATCAATTGAATATGTTTTGGATCTTCTAGAATATGATCTCTATGATAAAATAATGATTCAACACACCTTTGTACTTTCCGTGTATTGTATATGGGAAGCATTTGAGGTTGAATATGATTAGAAAATAGTTAAAAATCACAAAAATAGAGTTTGACAACGTAACAATATCGCTCGACCGCCAGACTAGCACCTAGAGAGCAGCCACAATATTTTTTAGGCGCTCGAGCACCTAAAGGGTGGCTAGCAAGCTCCCTTTGAGCAACTATTAGTATTTTCATCATAACAGCCTATTCAAAATGCGTTGAAAGCAGACAAATTAGGATTTTCAAATTTGAATATTTTCTATGTGAAAAATGCGTCTCAACTTGTGAGTGAGAATTTAAAGCCAACACTTTAACACTCCTTTGACTTCTTATTACATTCCATTTATCATATGTGATCTTCTTAGACATATTTGAATCATTTAAGGATTATACTACCAACCCTTAACTATTTTGACTTTAACTATGACTCCATTACTTTATTTTTGTCTAAGGAATAGTCAATTACAAATAGGATCTAACAAAAGATATTCTTATGTTTCAAATTCGTCAAGTGAACTTGAACTCAATAAAATCGACTCAATTTTGTCAAAATTATCCCAAACTTTAGTGATCGCCAGCAAAAATTAACCCAGGAATGTAATGAAAAAGGAACATAGTTGGGAAAGGAGGAACGAAATGCAAATACTGGAGCTAGGCACATGGCATGGGTCCTACTATTAGAAATGTTGTCAAACTTTCTTATGGCTATGGTGTCAATCTTGCATATCAATTTGACTTGCTGCACGGTTTTTTGGTTAGAAATTAGGTTCAATTTCATTATAGGTAGAACCTCTATTAATTAGAAACTTTGGGCCTCATTGAAACCAGGGACGGATCTAGTACCCGATGAGCCGGCGCGACAGCTCTTTCTGGATCCGTAAGGAAAAAAGATTAGTGAAGATGTGTGTTACCAACTTTTAAAGAAAGCGCGTGCAAATCAAATGGAAGAGTGTTGGCTTTTGCATGTGAGATACACAGGCTCGATTCCCATTGTCACTTTTAATTTTTAAACATAGTAAATTATATATAATTATTAACTAATAAATGTACTAACCTTCAACAAAAGGAAGTGTGGATCATATTTTATTGGAGTCAGTTCAGATGTGAGAGGTATGGAGTTCAATTATATGAACTTCCATTTTTTTTGTTTAATTTTTTAATACTATAAACAATAACTAAGAAATAATATATTATTTGTTTTATTTTTTGAAACAATGTCTTTAAAAAAATATTAACTAAGAAAATATTAACTCAAATTACTACTTCATGATAAATATACTTTTATTGTTAGGTTTTATCAATTTATTTTATTTAGACAATCTAAGTGCTGCTCTTTATTCTTTTGAGAGTTTGCAAAACATTTTTTTTCCTTTTGAGGTGAAAAATAGTTGTTTTCAAAATTTTGCATAACCTTCACCTAAACTCAAAATTTGCGTTTACTATTTAATCATGTGTTATGTATAAACTTCATTTAGTCTCACTTAAATTCGTAAAAAACTTGAAACTTAATCATACATATATGATTGAAAAATGTTTTTTTTTTCTTATTATTTTGGGTTGTATTGAATTATATTTTCAAATGTATATGGCTTTTTCGTTTTAGTACATGTATATATTGATTGAAGATATTCTAATATTATTTAATTAAATATTAATAAACAATCTTAATATTGTGATTGTCAACGGTCAACGGCCCCCATAACTCACCTAATATCGTGGAATTGTCACTGATTGAAACCCAGGCGATTTTCTCTCATTTTACCCACTAGTCTTTAAGTATACCTTTTACACGATATACGAAGTGATGAAAAATAATATTGAAATCTTATCTATTCTCCATATATTATTGTTGATGCGGTATAGAAAGAATAAGACTTTTTCATAAAAAGTCGGACTAGTGTCAAAAGATTTTATTTTATTGAATTTTTTTTTTTTTTTTTTTAAGACGAAATGATAACAGACCATTGAATTACATAAAACTTTGAAATTTCATCAAGAGCTACACTTGGCAAACTCACACGACATCCTGAGTTTTATTGTAGTTGACAGAATATTAAAATCGTTTTTTCTCCCAATTCTCTTATTGTACTCATATATTTTTTGCATAAGCTGCGCTATAAAAGACATATTTAGAATAGCCTCGAAGTGTTTTGATTTTGCACTCTCCTCAAACCCTGAAAATCAAAAGGAAAACAAGAAAATAATAACATCAGCACTAATAGTGAGAATTGATTACTAAATGCAAGTAGATAAAGAATAAAAAATTAGTGTTAAACTTGTTGCTCAAGGTCAATGACATGGGTTATTTCCAGGTGTTGAAATGACAGTTTTTGATTGGCAACTTTTTCTTTTATCTTTTCTTTTTTAACTGTTAATGAAATTTTGCCAAGTGTATATATGTATAAAACCCTGTCATTGATCATGTTCGTGTAGCAGATGTGATAAAATTAGTAATGGAATAGAAATTGCATCCTACTGGATATAATCAACTCGGACTCTTCCAGCATCAACGTTAGCAATCCTGGAGAAGGCATCTTGAGAGAGATTAATCTCGTTGGCTCTGCATCCTGTACAAAGATCGACAATTCTTACAATGACTTCACCTCCTTTGCAAGGATTTGGTGTATCGTTGGTGCCTCCCAAGCACCTCACCTTATACCTTCTTCCACATACTTTTCCACCATCGTACAATGTAGGATTAGCTCCGGCTATCATGATGCCTTGGTCTCGATAGCCAAAGCAGGCTGATGCTGCCCATGGTTTAACAAACGTGTTACATTTGTTGGCATTTGTAAATATAGATAAGTGCCTATTTGATAGAATTTATTCGGGAATAATGAGTTGTGAAATATTATTTTTTGAACAATGTGTGGTTAAAAAGTAATTAGACTTTTTTGGTTTGTGTGTAGATATTTTATTGTGTTAATGTGTGGTAGAGAATGATACTGTAGCAAACAATTTAACTTTTCAAAGGATGACAAACATAAATGAGTTTTAAAAACAGCTAAAGTTTGAAATGTGTATTTGTTGAGCCCCTTCTTGCAAAGGTTCCAATTCTTAAAGACGAGAAATGTTTTTTTATTTAAAAATATAACCTTCAACATTGCTCGTTAAACTAACAAAATATACTCACGAAGGTAAGGTCGAGAATAGAAAACAGAAGTTCCCTGCTTAGCATGCACAACTGAAGCCAGGCATATGGACATGCCCAATATCATAAGAACTCGAATTTGAAAACCCATTGTCTGTTCGTTTGGAAAACTAGTGCCCAAAGAGTGAGTATATGTTGTGATTTCTTGAAATGCTTTCGTCCCATTTATAGAGGGCAAAAAATTGAACAACCCAAATGTTATGGTCATCCCTAAATAAGAAATCATTACATTCAAGTTGTATCACCCCCAATTTCAAAAGCCATACTGACTTTTTATTTACACCATATGCAAGACTACGAAAAATGCATTATAAGTCTTCCACTAATACTCCATTATACAAATTCAGAGAGGCTCAAAAGTCATCCACTAATTGTATAGTTCTACAAGAAGGTGGTTTGCACAAATTATCTTGGTTTAGAAAATGACTTCCACGAAGAAATTTAGCTAGTGATTAGTCTTAACCCAAAGTAAAGAGAAAAAAATAAAACCTCACCAGCTGTTGTCCTCGGAAAAATATGCACAAGTGTTGATAGCTTAATTTTTTTTTCTAAATTTCAAGGATTGTAAGACTGTAAGCGCTAGCTAATTAAGTTGTTAATATTTCACTTCACTATCTCTTATACATCGATTTCTACACAAGTGTTGATAAACAAAGTTTGGAAGAAAAAGAATTTAGGGAGACAATTTCCAATGGCTAGGGATCACAAACGGTTAGTGAATGCTTTAGGGAGAATATATATATATATATATATATATATATATATATATATATATATATATATATATATATTTTCCTATTAATTTTGCTCGGCTAATCTTGTGACTTTGAAAATTTCCGTGGGATGGCTTTGAATATATTAATTAAGGATTTCTTCCAGTGACCTTTTATGATGTTCAGTCAAGAAGTGCTTACTGTGCTTAGTCAAAAAGTGCTTGCTATAGGGGTGTTAAAGTGGACGCGCCGCTCGCCATATGAGCCGAGTGGAGAAGTTCTCGACTGGTACGATTTGACTCGCGAACTTGAGTTCCCTAGTCATGAAAAAATGCAACAATGACAATTGCTGCATGAATTTTTGTCATTGCTGCATTTTTGCTGTTGAACGGCTGCTTGAAAATTAAATTTGAATATTCCCATTACAATGTAGATTCTTTATGTTGAGATTTTGCCAAAAAAAAAACAAAAAACGCAGTGTCACTGTCTTCTATTTTTTTGGGACAGCTTTTATTCCCATCATACATTCTCTTCTTTTATTTTGATACGTCATCAATTTGAATATTCCCATTACAATGTAGATTCTTTATGTTGAGATTTTGCCAAAAAAAAACGCAGTGTCACTGTCTTCTATTTTTTTGGGACAGCTTTTATTCTCATCATACATTCTCTTCTTTTATTTTGATACGTCATCTCTATTCTAATCATTCTCTCAAGCGTTTGATTGATTTTTTTTTTTTTTTCCATATATCGTAATTTGTTTGGTATTAATATTATTATACCACTTTAAAAAAGAGTTTTACCTATCTAATCTTTACTTCTATATTTTTTGTTACATTCTTATATCTCATATTTTCACGTAATGGCTAGCTCACCATCATCTTTTGCGAACAAACAAAATTACTCAATTTCTTGTCAAACTTTAAAGATCTTACGGAAAAACCAATTTACGTCGTTTGGTAAGATGAAAATAAAAATAAAATTTATTCTTCATAAACCGCAGATATAGTATTTATTTAACCATTTTCTGTGTTTTGTTGGCACTAATTGGTACATATATTTAGTAACATTTTATTTTGATAATTGTTCACGAAAATATCTTTCGAATTAAAACTACATCAAGTGTATGGTTCGTTAACAAGTAATAAAGTGGATAGAAGTCTAAGTATCGTCCCACATATATTGATTTAATTCAATTTTAATTATCGGGATCTTAACCAAAACAAGAATAATATGATGTGTTTGTTTGTGATAAAATTACGAGTAAATTAATCTACTATGCAATTATGAGTAAATTAACTAAACTAAATGCAAATTGATGTGTTTAATAAATGACAAATGCACTAGGATCCCGAATTCCTATGCAATAATCATTTTTAACCTTAATTCTATACTTTGACAATACAAATGAATTTTGACGAATCAAAATTTCTATTTTATTCAAAAATCGTTCTCGAGTAATATTAAACTTAGTCTTATATATGACCCGACTATATTTATGTGACGATGCGAACAAACAAGAGTGCATATTTTTTATAAACACTTAAAGATTTACATAGAGGATAGCAGTATATTTATATCCTCTATCAGACCCTATGACGATTTACACCACGTCGAACATATTTCCCTTCTTTCAAATGCATAAAATAGGCCACCAAATTCATACAACTACTGTGCACAATAATCGTAGAGAAAGATAATCATGTAAGCCATTCAAATTCCAAAAAAATGTGCTTTCAATATCAAATATGTAAAACTAAAGATTAAAAATTCATATTACATGGGTCATCGCTCCTAACACAAAGAAAACTAGCCTAATATATTATGAAGAAGAAAACAAAAGAAATATTGAAGAATCGATATCACCCAAATAAATCTTGAATTGAATCTTCGAGTCTTGAAATCAATCTTTGTGTTTCTTGCCTCATTCTATACTCCCAAAATCTCTTAGAATGTGTTGTAGTGTATGGTAATCACTTGTGGACGGCCTAAGGTCTTTACAAGACATCCCAAAATATATTTCCATAAGAATTGGAATCATAAAAAGAAATCAGAATTTTTCCTCCGAAACCAATTTTAGCTCCGGAAGACCTTGCATCACACCATGCGACCACATGGCTAAACGAACTATGTATAGCATTGTTCAAGTAGAATCTCATTTTTTTGCGTTTTGGTTCCCGAACTCCATTTTCTCGTTTCTTGATCTCTTTTCTCACTTGTTTTTTTTTTCCAGTACTTCATGTCTTCATTAAATTGGTCTTCGACTATTTACATCTTCGTTTCTTCTTCCGGATCATCTTTCGGATATTTTCAATTTGATCCCTGGACTTTGATTTTCTTTCATTTTAGTCCTTTTTTTGCTTGTTTGCTCCTAAATTCCACCATGTCCATCAATGTTACCCTACAAAACATAATTTATATAGAATTAAACCATATTTCAATATATTTACCAACAATTATCCATGTTTTGTGACCTAAATAAGTGTGTAAAATGCACTTATGAATAATGATAAATTGATTAATATAAAGAACTGTATACTGTTAAACATATTGCATCATGTGAACCTAATGTCATATTCCCCAAAACAATATTTATGGAATCAAATTTAATTTTTTTCACATAGATTTTGAACGAAATTGTAATTGTTTTACAACTTTGATCGCAATGAAATTGATATATACCTACGTTTTGTAATCGATTTCATATTAAAGTTGTTTTGGCTATCTTGATTCGGATACATATGGGACGAATCAAATTTCTAAAATCAAACATTATTAGACACCGACTTCTTCAATTTAGTTTATTTATGGAATGCAAGATGGAATCAGTGCCAATATTGTCCATTATAGCTTGGGATTTGTTCACAACATCTGTGACTTTATCCACAATCACAAAAGGTCTATAATGGGAAACCATATATGAGATATTAGACTGAGATACATCAGGCGGCTTAGAGAATATTACAATTCAAAATAGAAGTACACTTTTCTGTGCCCCATTGGCTTCAAATAATTTGGACTCGTAAAATGGTGTCTCGTTAAAATCTTGTTAAGAAAACTCAATGGGATAAAACTTGATCGAAAGAAAGAGTACAACTACTCCCCCTAATTTCAATTTTTATATCAAGTGATCCATGTTTTATATGTCACTATCTTCAATATTGCAATTTCATGTCAAGTATGCTACATGAGCGGACTATAATGTATTTCAAATTTCAAGCATTCTCAAAATAACATAATATGGATTTGTGATTTCATCCACCACGATCTTTGCAAAATTCACTATGTTGAGTCGTGCATTATGTATTACGGCTTCATTTTTCCCATTTACTTTTCACATAAATATAAACTTTTAAATTTCCAAACTATGGTCCAGAAACTTCACGTTTCTTTAGTAAATTCAATTTTAGGATTGCACCTATTTTATTTGGCCAATCATCACTTTGATTGATTTATTTCGATTCTTCGTCATATGATGCAGTACATCATGTGCAAAAGTGTCGTCGACAATTTTTTCTTTTTTATTCTATTTCTTTTTCATAACGACATAATTTATTGAGATATCTCAATTTTCTACATATCAAGTACGTGAACCTCTTTTGGGGTTTTACATTTTGTTGTGTTTATATACTTTCCAGGTTTATATAATGCCCTAAATTTTAGGACTTGGATTTTTTTACACAAACGTGCTTCTTAGGCATTAGAAATTCAGGTGAAATTAGATTATTTTTTTTTCTTTTTTCCTCTTTATTTTGTAGATTACCTTTAAGTTCAAGTACAAATTCCAAAAAAAAATGATGGAAACAAATGAGTTGCATTATTTAACTTTAGTTTGTTGAAGAAACGAAACTAAAATGAAGGATGAAAATGGACACTAACTTACTTTAACAGAGTTCAACCCTACAACTTACTACCTAATGTTCAAGCTGAGTTATACTATTTCTCGAGTTCAGAATTCTATGAAATTTTTACAGTATTTCCTAACATTCAAGTACAATATAGTAAAATTTAGAATTTTCTAACATCATTGAGGCTCGCAACTGAACACCTAATCACATTCCTAAAGTTGTTCCCGAGTACACTGAACACATCACAAGAAAAATGGCATAACTTATTTTACTGACACCAAATGACTTAATTCCAAAGCTAATGGACATAGGACTCATAGGGCTTTCAAAACCCCACTGGTCTCTTTCAAAATTTTGTAGAATCCAATTTGGGGGTGACGGTTTGAAAATCATATAGAAAGTTTAAGTTTTTACTTTACATTTTAAATGTCCAAATCCACATACTCAATCATATTTTCATATCAAAACTTATACTAACATGTTATACTAACATAATTTAATAAAAATCAATTCATAGAATTATATGAAAATCTAGTTTTATGCCCAAATGAAGTACAAGCTCAAACACAACTTGTAACACCCCAAAATCTAGATACATGATGTAGAAGTATTATCATTTAATAATCTCTTAAAATCATAAATGAGGAAGTGATTACAAATTTTCTTTGATATAATAAATATCAGCGACTTATTATTTTAAAATAATTTGTTGTCAACAAAATATAGAACAATTAAATCAAGTTTTAACTTTAGTTACTAAAATGAACTCAACATTTAAATATAATAGTACTGAGTTCGTGTCATCACAGGTCGTCACCTCGCATCATCTTGCCTTTATCATCTGAAAATAGAGAGGGATGTCGTGGGATGAGCTAACGCTCAGTAAGCGAACGTCATGCATATGATACATACTTATGATATGCATATGACTTACTTTAAAATAAAAGGCATTTCTCAATATGTATCTCCTCTTTCATTTCTTTCGAAAACTTAATATTAACGTCGTGAGCTCACTTGGTGTATAGCCTAGCCAATCAGAATGCAGTGGACAATTATTATCTGGAACCCGATCAAGTCCTACCGGTAGTACCGCAAAGTGGTTAACATTAACATTAACATTAACATTAACATTATCATTGAACATTGGTCGGGTGCTCCGATCCCCCACGCCCCATTTCCCACTCACACCTTTCATGGCATGGACATACACCTCGTAATAAAACATTCGGGGGATACATATCTTGACTCATTAATATTTGAAAACTTTTTTATTTCTTGAAACTTCATGTATGCATATAAATGCATTGGAATGTATGAATATGTCATGACAAATATTTATGACATAAAAAAGTAATGATCAAATATCATATTTACATAATGACAACTTAAGTAACACGTTTATATATTTAACCATATAGCGTACACATGAAAATAAGGAGAGGTTTGCTTACTTGAAATCCTTAGGAATTTACTTTCAGAATTACAAGTGGAGGTGTCCTTAGCCGTCCACGATGTCTACGTGTCAATTATAGTATGTCATTATCAATCATTTAAAACTTCAACAATATTCATTCATCATAATCAATCCTTATTCTATTTAGATAAAGTAGTTATTGAAATTTGTGCCGAACATGTAAAATAGAGAGTACTCATAATCATATAGAGATTTAAAAGTGGAACTTATTGTCAAAAGTACTCTTAATGGATAATGGTGCTATTATTATTATTATTATTATTATTATTATTATTATTAATTATTGCCTCCTAAATTTCATAACCCAGATTAAGAGAAAATAGAAATTGGGTGCAAATAAATAATAAAATTACCTACCAATGCAACTCATGATTTAAGAGAAATGCTTTGATTTCAAATAAACAACCATTTGCTTTATATCCTCGTATGAATAAAAGTTTACTGAGTTTTTATAACTCGAAACTTAAGAATCCAATAACAAAACAAGTCATGCACTAACTTAAATTCAATTTACGCATAAATGGATTTGCTTTAATTATTAAATATATGCATACATACACTGTACCTAAGGGGGGAATATATGAAAATAGCCTAAAGAAGGAGATCATTTCTTCATTTTGGCCTTTGACTATTCAAAGGTAGCAAACTACAAAAAATACCCCCAAATATAGAATTTACAACTAAAGTCATCATAGTATAAAGAAGATAACAATTAAGTCCAAAAGGTTTATTATTTTAACTATGACTAATAATTATAAAATGAAAAAACCTAGATCTAAAAGAGGTCCATATAAAATTAAAACAATTGTAAAAAACAAAAAAGAAATTGAATTTGAAAATGAAATTAATAAAATAGGATATCAAGAACAATTATATGCTGCTCAAGAAATATTAAAATGTTTTAAAGAAAATTTAATAGAAAATTTTGCCAGAGGAATTGTTACTTCTATAATCATAAAAGATATACAAGATATAATAGATAAATTAGAAAAAAGGAAAAAGAATATCTCAAAATATAATATACATTTTGAATCAAATATAGATATAATAAGAGATTTTGATATTATAAATTCTCAAACATTATTAGATTTTGAAAATTTAATTAAAAACATATGGATGAGGAAACCTATCACAAATAGATTACCACAAGAATATAAGAAATTAAGGTTTAATTTAAATTTAAGATTTTATATAGCTATAACTAATAATAGATTAGAACTTGACAAATTAAAAGAATACATAGAATATATGACTATTTAAAGATTAATTAGATTTTAAGATTTTTAAGAATTATTTGATTTTTATTCGCTATAAGTAGCACCCCCCCCCCCCCCCCAAACTATTGGTATCAGAGTCATAGAGATCATGGACATTACAATTACAAAATAGAAGAAGAAAAAGGAAGTAATATATTTTTAGAACATATTCCTACGAAATTAAAAACAATAACATTAATGATAATTAAAGAATTACATCTACCTCGAGAGATAAAAGAACAAATTATAGATAACATTATATTAGGATCATTAAAAGATGAATATATATATATATATATATATATATATATATATATATATATATATATATATATATATGAAAAAATTATTATGGAACTTGAAAAAGAAGAAATTATGTTATATTGCAAAAATTATGAGTAATAGAATTATAAAAATAGATAATTATTATAAATTAGAAACAGAAAAAGGAAGTTATATATTTTTAAAACCTATACCTAATAAGTTAAAAATAATAACATTAAAAATAATTAGAAAATTACCTATGGAAATTAAAGCACAAATATTACATAAGCTAATAATAGAAACAATAAAAGAAAGATATATATATGAGAAAATAATAGAAACTTTTGAGAAAGAAGAAATCAATTTATATTATAAAGAAAAATATGAATCAAATGATTTGTAAAAACTGTTAATGGAAATAAAAGAAATTTTAGATAAAAAAAAATTAGCAAGAGTAAGAGAAATAAATCTACAAATACAAGATGAACTTTTAAAACTTGGAGAAATAACAAGATCACAACAAAAACAAATATTAAAATTAAAACAAGAAATGTATAAAGAAAGAGCAAACTATTATGAAAAATCAAAAGAATTAACAAATAATAAATATATAAAACAAAAATGTGATAAGGTAATAAAAGATTGTAAAGATACTGAATGTAGAACATATTACTTATATCAATCAAAGAAAAGATAATAAATTAAAAATGTCAATAGGTGAGTATATAGAAGAAGTAAAAACACTAATAAAAATATTAATAGATGATGTTCAAAACATAAATAATGAAATAAAAGAAGCAAGAAACGATATTAATATTCTAAAACTTGAAGTAAGAAAATTAAAAGAAAATAATAAAGGAAAAGATAAAATAATAGACAAAAAACTTATAGAAAAAGAAATGTCTAAAATATGGAAAAACAATATATTGAACAAGAAAATATAAGGATATAAACAGGTAGTATGGACGATGAATTTGGGAAAAAGATCTTACCAAAAAATAATAGGACAAAAAGAGAAAATAAAAAAATCTAAAGAAAAAATAATAAGAAAATTAGATATTAAAGAAAATCAGGATAATAGAGAAAATAAAGATGAATGAAGAATTATATTCACTTATAGAAAATTTTGATCAATTAAGTTTAGAAAATTTAGATGAATATCAAATCCTAATGAATGCTGGAGGAGGACCAAATAAAGCAGAATCCTCCAACAAACAAGAAATACTAGACCTGGATGAAAGTTATGCACCTATATACATTAAACCATATAGACAATATTATGAAAAAAATAAGAAATAGACAACGACCAAGAGGAAACAAATACAGTAATAAATTTGAACCAAATGATAATTATGATAAACCCGTCAATCATGGAGGGGCAGAGTTAGATTTAGATTGTAAAATAGATATTAAGAAAACCTTAATAACTTGGGCAGATTCAATGATATTATTCTTTTTATATAACAAAAATGATACATGGGAAAGTACTGAAAGAAGAATAGACTTTTTAGTAGTATCTTTTGAAGGAAATGTCAGAAACTGATGGGGTGGAATAAATAATGATACAAAAATATTAATAAAAAGAAATGTACAAACAGAAATAATAAAATCAGATAGAGGAGATATAGAAAGATTAGTAAACTATATTTCAGATGAATTCTTAGGAGAATATTGGATAAGGAATTTTGATGGAGAAGTAATAAAAGAAAAAGAAATGTTAGGATAAAATTAATAAACCTAACAATATGTGATATGTGTAAAATTAAAGAATATACATGTGAATTTAAGGAATATTACTATATCCAATTTTATAGTAATGAAAATCAAGATGTATATAAAGATATGTACTATAGTAAGTTACCAGGATCATGGGGAATATATTTCAGAATAGAATTTGAGAAATATATTAAACAAAATCCTGAAACACCTAGATTTTTAGGATCAAGAATAAAATCCTTATTTGAAAGACTTGCATATATATGTCAACAAAGACAATTAATGAAAAAATCAAGAAAATTAACTATGATATGTTGTGAAGATATGGGAAAACCTACACAATGGGGATGTAATCCTGAAAAAAAAAATATTAAGAGAAAATTCAAAAATAAAAAATTTAAAAATTTTAAAAATTTTAAGAGAGAATATATGAGGTCTAGAAGAAGATATTATAAAAGGAAATATAATTCAAATAGACAACAGAAGAACAAACCTTATAGAAAAGATAAAAACCAATGCAAATGTTGAAATTGTGGAGAAATAGGATATATAAGTCATGATTGTAAAAACAAAAATGTTAAAATATTATAAAAAGAATATTTAAAAATAGAAAGTGAATTAAGTGAAATATCAGATATTGAACAAACAGATTCAGAGGAAAATAATGAATTTGAATCCGAATAAAGAAATTAAAGAAATAGAAAGAGATAATATAGATAAACGAAGAATATGAAAGAATAGAAAGTTATGAATTAAAAGTAACATTTGATAATAACAAATTCAAGAAAATGAGAAAATTATCTTTAGATTTAAAAATAGAAAAGTGGGAAGCCTTAAATAGGATATGGAAAAGAGAAAGAATAGCAATAAATGAATATCATAAAATTGAAAAAGTTATAAACGTTAGAACAATTCAAGGAACACATAAATTAAATCTTTTAACAAAAAATACAGTAGATGAATTGTTAACAAAGATTAATAAAAAACAAGGAGAAGAAATTCAATATGTTTATTTAGCATAAATACAAATAATGTTTAAATCCTTATTTAGGGAAGGAATAGATTCACCTTTAACAATAAGTTTACATGATGGAAGAATAATAAATTTAAAAGATAGCCATTTAGGAACTATAGAAGGAAATTTAACATACCAAAAATTAATATTTATTTGTTACCCAAAATATTGTGTCTCAATTACAGACAAAAAATTTAATAAAGTCTTAGGACTACATTTTAAGCTACAAAGAGATGATATAATGGAACCAGGAGATAAGATTATGGCTATAGAAAATAAAGTTTTGTACACATTTACTAACTCCAATTATGAAAATATATACTCCAAAAAACCATACATAGAAGTTCATAAGGAATGTAAGGATATTAGTAAAATAATAGAACCAAGCAAACAAATAAGTTTAATTCCTAAAAAATATGAATTTAGTATAATCAAGAATAAACCTGAAATAACAAAAGATAAAGAAGATGATTATTCCGATAAAATAATGTTTAAAGATGGCAGATTAATTAAAAAGTCAACAAGTCTTAGATTACCTAGAAGACGTTTAGAAGGAACTAGTAATATAAAAGAAATTAAACTTCATGAAAATACTGGAAATATGAAGATAGAAGGATAATATTATAATGGAAGAGAACATATTGAAGGACCAAATATACTAATTGATACAGGAGCAAGTGAATGTCATATAACTTCAATTAGAAATAAAGGATTAATGATTCATAAGGTTGAACCGTATAGATATATAAATTTTGATAGACAAATACATACTACAGAATCAGAAGTCAAGGTACCAATAAAAATAGGAGGAATTAAGATGGTAGTACCATATTATATGGATAATAGTATGAATACAGATCCTCATATATTATTAGGAATGAGTTTTCTAAATAGATTAGAAGATTATAGTATAAAAAGAGAAGGATTATATATAACACATAATGGTCAAATTATATGAAGCGATAAAAGATAAAATGAATAACCAAATAAGTTTTCCATTAGCCGTATATATACAAGTTACTATAGTAGAAACAAATATAACAACTTGTGTCTTAATAGATACATGAAGTGACATAACAATATTTAAAAACTTCTTAATAAAATCATTGAATGAAAATAGTAAAATAGAGATAGCAGGAGTAATAGGAGAAAGTACACAAATAATTAATAGTGATGATGAAGTCAGTATAATACTTGAAAATAAACAAGTAATAATAAACAAGATATATAGTTATAATAAATTAGATTGTGATATACTATTAGGAAATGACTTTATACAACAATTTCAATGTTATAAACAAAATAATTATATGATAATGTGACAAACATTATGTGCACACTTATTAAAAATTCCAAGAGAATTTAGACCTTATAGAGTTCAGCCAACCCAACGTGGTGATAGATAGGAGAAAAAATCAATTATAAATAGAGATATAAGTACAAAAACTTTATACAAAAAAATTTTGAAAGCAGGAATAGAAACAAGTATAGAAAAAATCATAGAACAACTAGAAAAAACATGTGGAGAAAATCCTTTATTATTTTGGAAACCATACCATCCTAAAGCTAAAATAGAACTAACAGAGAATATTATAATTAGAGTTAGACCAATGATGTATACCATATAAGATACACAAGAATTTAAAACCCAAATAAAAGAATTACTAGAACAAAAACTTATTAGACCAAGTAATGGACCCCATAGTGGTCCAGCTTTTATGGTTATGAAACATTATGAGCAAGTTAGAGGAAAAGCTAGAATGATAATCAATTATAAAGAATTAAATAAATACACTAAATTTGATGGATACTTTTTACCAAATAAAAAAGTCCTAATAAACCTTGCAAAAGAAAAACAATATTATTCTAAGTTTGATTGTAAATCAGGCTTTTGAAAAGTTAAGATGAAAGAAGATAGTATACAATATACTGCATTTAGTACACCTCAAGGTAAATATGAATGATTAGTAATGCATTTTGGTTTAAAAAATGCACCACAAATATATCAAAGAAAAATGGATAATATATTTAGAAAGTTTGATGAATTTTTTATTTTATATATTGATGATTTATTAATATGTTCTAATACTAAAGAAGAATATAGAAACCATTTGATACAATTCATAAATGAATGCAAAAAGGAAGGAATCGTTCTTTCAAAAAAGAAAGCTATAATAGAAAAACAAGAAATTGATTTTCTTGGATTATCAATAGATAAAAAAGGAATAAAATTGCAAACTCATATATCCAAAAAGATAAAAAGTTTTCCAAATAAATTAGAATCAAAAGAACAATTACTGAAGTTCTTAGGATATTTAAACTATGCAGAAGGATTTATTGAAAATCTTTCAAAAAAGAGACATAAAATACAAGTTTTACTTAGAAAAACAAACACTAAAGGATGGAGTGAAGAACATACAGAGATAGTTAAATTATTAAAAGAAGAATGTAAAAATTTACCAAAATTAAGATTGCCAAATGAAAAGGATAATTTGGTTGTTAATACAGATACTTCTGATAGGTATTGGACAGCCATATTAAAGATAGATTTAAAAGAAATTTGTAGATATTCAAGTGGAACTTTTAACCAAATAGAAATAAATTATACTACTCATAAAAAAGAATTGTTAGCAATTATTAGAGGAATAAAAAAGTTTTCATTATTTCTATTATCTAAAAAGTTTATTGTTGAAGCTGACAATTCTAATATTACATGATTAATTAAAAATAAGTTATCAATGGAGCCTCAATATAGGGGATTGCACAGATGACAAGCATATTTGTCATTTTATAATTTTGATATTATTCACATTAAATGTATAAATAATTATCTTGCTGATTTTCTAAGCAGGAATATCGAGTTCGGTGATGGATAATATCAAACAAAAGATATCAGAAATAAAATCTACTGCAGCATTTGCCAAAGATGAAGCCGATGATATAAAAATTGGAATGGAGACATTAGCTGAAATATTGAGTTATAATGTCAAATTATTATTTGAAATCAGTGAATCCCATACCAAAGGTGACAATAAAAAATGATGATAAGCATACAAGGGTGATCAAAATACGAGCAGATGAAGATGATGAGACCCCTTTAACGCCAAAAGAAAAAGAATATAAAGTTTTTGCAAAAATTGTCTATGAATTACAAGATGATTAATCTTATTTCATCTCCCCAAGAGAACATGTTTACCCAAGAATGATCATTACAAATGATGGAGACCCTAACATGATCAAGATGGCAGCAGACTATGGATTCTTGGATTTAATCTATCCAGGAAAAGATTTAAAAGAAATTGAAAATTTTGATGATATCTTCCGAGGAGAAGTTTCAAAATTTGCCAAAAGAAGACCAATATATCTTAAATTTTACTCAATTAGTCCAGAAATTGATGGAAGGATATATTATCTTGCAAAACATATTATTACAGTCGGATATGTAGGCCGAAATTTTCAGATTGAAGTAGGCCAAAATAGAAAGTCATTACCAAATATTAACAGATCATGGATGAGATCCCGAAGAGTCATAGGGATGAAAGTTCTCTATAACATGGCAAAAAATTTATATGATAAAAAATTCCAATATTTATGCCAATATGAAGGATGTACACTCATGACAAATAATGGAAAAGAAAAATTTTCAATTTTAAAAGAGTATATCCAAAAATTTGATAACCATCATATTCATGGAAGTCCATCAACAATACATGAATCATGCCAATTGAGGGAATATCCCACATGCTACCCAAATGAAAAGATGACAAAGATATAAAGAGATAAGATATCTCGCTACTATGCCAAGCATTATTGAAGAATCTTGCCAACTCCATATGAAGACAATCGAGGAGAAGAAGATGTGAAAGAAAGATGGATAGTTGGAAGAAATAATAGAACTACAATTATATAGTGAAGATACTGTTGTAATAATAGAACTCCATTAGTGGAGTATGAGATAATGAATGATGTAAGAGGCCAATAATTGAGCCTCATGTAGTTGTATAAATAGAATCTTTTGGGCTAAGATAAAGAAAGGAGTTAGAAAGACACTTGAGCTTTCAAATTGCGAGAAAAACATTTCTGCCTTTTGATATAATCTTTGTACCAATTTCAGAATATCAATAATATTCCATTTCTTTCATAAAAGAATGAGTTTCTAAATTTTCATTCCCATAGATTCTTGATAGATCTAAAAAGAAACTTATTTCTTATTTTAACAATAAAGATAGTTTTTCTTTAATCCAAATTTAGGGATTTGTCCTTGAAAACGATACAGTTAAGGCAAGAAGCTAAAATAGCAAGGATCCCGTTAAGATAGGAGGCTATTGAAGGGAACAATTTGCACATTCAGAGCCTGAAAGTCACTCGATTCTAAGAATAAAGATCCAAATCAAAATTAAGGTAGAACTACTATTTCTTGTTAAATCTTGAAAGAATCTTTTTAAGATCTTAGAGAATCGCAGGGATTATAAATGTTTATGATTATTCGTGATGTTTGAATTATTGTTTACTATAATGTTTATATTATTGTTACAATTTTCATGATAATAGTATTCAATCATGCCAGGATATACAGTTAAAGGATTAGACGATTTGTTAGAAAGGATATTAGAAAAAATATGAAGTATTAAATTCCAAATAGAAAATATAGATAAAATGTTTGAAGAATATGATAAACTTATAGAAGAATATGAACAAAAAATAGCAGATTATGTTAATACATTAGATCAAAGAGTGGATTTAGGTTTTAAAATTCAGAATATAGGAAATACAGAACATATCCAAAACTTTTTTTTTTAAAATAGAAGGACATATCTTGCAATAAAGAGAACCATTTCATTAAGGGTAAAATAGACTTTTCTACGAAAATCTCAAATAGACTAAGTCAACAGGCTAATTTGAATAATCTCCCGTACCTAAGTGTGCTTTACAGAAAATGGAATGACCAATTAGTTCAATGATTTAACCATATATTGCAAAAGCATTAAGATAGTTTGGTTATAAGATGATAACAAAATAGAATAAAAAATAGAATAACTCCTGTGTTGGAATCCCAAATCAAAGAAGATAAAGGAAAGAAAAATATAGATAACATATGAGGCTTCAACCTTCACGTTAATTTTGATATAAATGAGTGAATAATGGTTCTATTCCCTTTAAAAGTGCATAAGAATTTTTAATTCAAATTTTAAAGCATCAATTATGGGTAACATTGCTTCCAATTAGGTACCTAAATGCCCATCATTTGACTTAATTAGTGTACTAAATAATTTAATTGGTATCTAATTATCAAGTCAATTAAGTGAAATAAAATTTAATTAGTGGAAAACATATAATAAATTAAATATATCTATAATTTATTTTAGAGTTTGTTTTATCTTATTAAAATTAACTTTAATAGACACGAGATCTTCTAGAGCGTACGAGGTGCATCCCGCTATAAAAAAAATATAATTAGCTACGACAACATTAAACTTACCAGTTAAAATCCAATATAAGGGAGAACATTAGCATTATAAACAATAATCATATAAAGGCAAGCGCGTAGTGTTACCCAAATAGTCCTGTAAATCCATTAAGTCTTAACTTTAAAACACATGAAAGTAAATCCTGCACATTAGAACACTGATATTTGATTTGATATCTCACCCCTGGGCTACTCCACAATCCATCTAGTATCTACCCATCCATGACATCTTCTCAATCTGAAAAATTTCATAGAGTAAGAGTGAGCATAAAATCCCTTAAAATTTCATAGGTGCAATCCCCTTCGAACAAATATACATAATCACATCAATAATATAAAAACTTCATACCATATATATTTTCATATAGTTGGATTATCGGTGAAATACTTGATTTCGAACAATCATTTGGGGTCACAAAAACGGTTATAACCATAAAACTATCAACTTTACGGTTCATAACTTGCAATTATATTTATAAATATAAAATCTGCATAGACATCTATAGGGAAAATCAAATTGCACTACCTATCTCGATTCATAATATGAAAATGGAAAAAAATATTTGCCTCCAACACTCGTTTCTTAAATGGACCAAACCAACCATAAAAAAAAAAAAAAAAAAAAAAAAAGGAAAAAGAAAAATTAATTTTGGGATCTTTCAGATTCTAAGTGGGATCGGATTTTATTGCGTTGGGAAGAAGACTCTGACAGTTTTGTTGGGAGTTTGATTTTTTGTGTTATGTGGGAAACATTGAGCCCTAATCTTAATTGATTAATACTTGATATTTAATATACTATCTGTACAGATTATAAGCATTTTTGTTATTGCAATATTTAGTTTCATTTGATTTCAGGTCCGTTCAACTTGTAATAATACTACTAGCTCGAGATGAATGCTGTTTTAAAATTTGATATTTCACTCTTATTTTATCACAAAGGATAGGGGCAAAAACCAAACCATCCACAAAAATCGATTACCCAAATTGGACCGATCGGTTTGTATCGATTTTCACTTCAAATTTAACTGGATTCGATTTATTGGATACCAAGATGGGTCAGATTAGGTGGAGTTATGGGTTGACCCATCACAACTGATAAAAACTGCTTGATTCGATTTGCCTACTTCAAAATTAAATAAATAAATCAAAAAATCAAAACAAATGTAAAAACTTCACAGTTCACTCCATCGAAGCAGTAGTATTGATTCTCCTCCAATTTATGACTGAATCGCTTTGAAATTGATGCTAATCGCCTATCAATTCTTCAATATCATCCAATTTCTTTGTATCTACTCCTTATTCTTGATTTGTCTATTATTTTTCGTTAGATTCGTACTGTATTTGTTTGCTAATTGAAAAGACTCAAAATATTCGCACTGTATGTCACATTACACTTGGTCATCGATGAAGAAGTTGGCATGTTATGTCTTCTCTAGTTCATCTTAGAGCCCGGTTGGTAAGTCTTTTGCTTTTAATTTTACTCTCTGTAAAGCAATTTTGGAGAAAGTTACACTTATTTTTGTTTGAAAACTAATTTTTAAAATATTTTCCTATTGCCGAAGAGGTTTTATAGAAAACTACATCGGATCAACTTCATTTAAAAATTCTTCTAAATAGAAAAATACTTTAATAAAATTAGACAAATGGATCCAAAATTAACCTTTGAGTTTCAAAAGGTCATTTTGACTTTTCAAAAGTCAAGTCAAATCAACCCTTAATGTTAACTCTTAAGTTCTATTTCGGCTACAAAATCTTTTAAATCTTCTATGTATATCCCCAGAATATAGTTATAACTACGGCTAATATTTCTACAACTTAATTTTTTGATATGTTACAAGTCGAGGACAGGAAATATCACCCTTTGATTTCATTGCTTCAAATTTTGGGGATATAACCTTGCTTCAGTTTCTTAAATTCTGCTTCTTTTTTTGTAATTTGTAAAATGGCAAAATCTTACAAATGAATTATATCTTGTGCTTTTCTCTCCAACTATTACTTGAATCTAGTGGATCCCAATGAAGTCGATGCCCACATTGAACTTTTGGCCCACCCAAATGCCAAATTTTATTCAGTGAAAATTACACACTACCCTACTTTTTAAAATCAGGTGGGAAGTTTCAAATTTCATAAATCAGATATTTTATTTTAATTAATATTTTTATAAAATATATATACTCCAATACATACATCCCAAACCCTAATTAATCCTCACACCCATCTCTCTCTCTTTAGCACAACCCATCACCTTTCTCCACTCTCTCTCTCTCTACACAGCCGCCTCCACCTGCCACCTTTGCCCTCCGTCTATCTTCCTCTCCGTTCTCTCATCTCAGTCCCGTCTCTTTTCTGATCTCCCTCTACTCCATTGTCGTCACCACAGCACCCCGACTAGATGTGAGCGCTGTCGCTATCACAACAACGATCGCCTTCGTAATGAAGAGAAGATAGCTCGGCGAAGATGATCCACCGACTCCGCTTAAATAGCAACAAGTCACTAATTTAATTATTATTCTAGATGGTTAAACATGCAAATCATTTTTTCCTATATTTCAATACCGTAAATATAGTAAGCAATAAAGAAACACAAGAATGATTACGGAGAAACCCAACTGGGTAAAAACTCTGGGCACTTTGCCAGTTAACAATCCACTAAAAATGATTCTTTAACTTAAAGTCTACCAAACTAGACGACGACACGCACTATCTGATTTCCTTATTGCAATTCGTATAGCTCTCCTAGATTCTGTGCTTCTGCACCAATTTCCAACTGCAATTTTCAAAGCTTTCCTGGATTCTGCTATCCCGCAGCAACTCCAAGCTTTGTGGAATCGTCTATCCCCTATGGATGCAAGAAAAACATCTCGTTCTTCACCAATTGAAACTCCAGTCACATTTCCATGATTTTCAGCAAGAAGAACACCGTGTTCTTCACCAACTGGAACACCACATTTGGTATTTGGATTGTGTATCCGATGTTTTTCTCACCAAAAGTCAATTATATGACGAATGTTGAAGCCAAATAGATGAAGAAGATTTCAGAGCATATGTTTCTCTCATTGTTCAACTTTGTAAAATATGTTCTGTAGCTTTAGAGTATTTATAGGTAGGTTATGGAACGAATGGACCTGGAAAAAGCCTTTAAAAAACGAATTAAAAATTTCTCGGACAACACTGTTGCTCGAACGAGGGCTCAGCGACAGTTGAGCGACAGATTGTCGCTCGAGCAAAGGAGATGCGACAATTTAGCAATGTTGTTTCTGTTTTTGAAACTCGAGTCAAGCCTTTGCGACAGTCTGGTGAAAATTCTCGTCGTTTTTCCTTGTTTTCCCATTCTCGAATCCTAGACCTAAAAATCATACTTTTGACAATTTGTGCATTACTCATTGATTCTTACAACATATCAAATTTAGTCCTTTTGTTCACAAGATAGCTAATTACATAAGATCAAATACCTAATAAACATGAATTCAAAATTAAGAAATATTTTAAATCCCAAAACAATAGTCATAATAAAAAACCTCTAAGAAAGTACTTGCAAGGCAAAAAAAAAATTTGTTTGGTTGTCCAGTTTTGTAATGTGTGTTCTTCCATAGCTGAATTATGTCTGGTTGTCCAGTTTTGTAATCCTATTACAAGAAGTAAGAATAAAATTCAGTTGAATTGAAATTATTTCCTATTAGAAATGAATATATACCTTAAAACTCCTATAGCCTGACATTGAATAAAGGTTCTAGAACCAGAGAAATGGGTAAACTCTTTTTAAGATCTATTGTCAACTACAACCTTGAATCTAATTTGTATTGTAAAACTAAATAGAACTAAAAGAAATCAATGAGCTAAATAAGTTCAACAAATGAACATACATGAATCTCAAATTGGTCGCTTTCTCATCCCCTATTTGTCTAATATTTTTTCAGAACTTTTTTGTTTCTCAAACTCATTTTCAACCACACATTCTGACAATAAAATGTTTTGCATGTAAACTCAAAATTTTTTCTTACTTTTCAATTACACAATATCCAAAAATTCATAATTTCATAACTTATTCTTCTACTTTAATGGTAGACAGACAGGGACCCAATAGTAAAAAATAAAGATAAAATAAAAAATTAATCTTTAGGCTTATTCACTCTCCATTGAAATAACTTACAATTTACAACACTCTTCATTGAATGACACATTACAAAATACATGCCTCGTTAAAACCTTGTTTGATAAAACAATTAAATATAAATGCTGCCTTATTAAAATCTTTTTAGGAAAATCCAGTTGGATAAAACCTAAGCGAAGGAAAAAAAGTACAGCTTCTCCCCCTAATATTGATCACTAAAAATCTTTGAGTCGATGCATTCTAATCTCGTGAACGAATTTCTTGAATGTAGATGTTGACAATGCTTTTGTAAATCAATCAGTTACATTGTTACTTGAACAAATTAGTTGAATATTGATATCACCATTTTTCTGAAGCTCGTGTGTATGATTTTTTTTAGAGAAATGTGCTTCGTCTTGTCACCTTTGACATAACCTCCTTTGAGTTGTATTATACTAGCAGCATTATCTTCATACAAAATTGTTGGACTATCTTTTGTTGAAACTAATTCGCATGATGTTTGGATATAATAGGTCATGTTCCTCAATCATACACATTCTCGATCTGCTTCATGGATTGAAATGATTTCAGAATGATTTGAGGATGTTGCTATCTATGATTGCTTCACATATCTCCATGTTATAGCTGTTCCTCCACATGTAAACACGTATCCTGTTTGTGATTTAATTTTATGTAGGTCAGAGAGATAACATGCATATGCATATCCCACTAAAGCTGATCCCGACTTTTGAGAATAAAATAATTCCAAATCAATAATACCCTTTAGGTAACGAAAAATATGTTTAATACCATTCTAATGTCTTTGTGTTGTCGTAGAGCTATATCTTGTAAGGAGATTTACAGAACAAACTATGTCGGATCGAGTACAATTTGCAAGATAAGTTAATGCTTCAATTGCACTAAGATATGGTATTTCAGGATCAAGAATCTTTTCTCCCATCTTCAAGTGAACAAGAAGGATCATTTTTACATCAAGTGATCGAACAACTATAGGTGATGTCAATGGATGTGCATCATCCATATAAAATCATTTTAAAACTTGTTCTGTATATGTAGATTCATTAACAAATAATTTTTTTTTGGAAATGTTAAATTTGCAACCCGAGACAGAATTTGGTTTTTCCCAAATCTGTCATTTCAGATTCATTTTTCAAATAATCTGCAATTTTGTTGAGCTCTTCAAATGTTCCAATTAAATTTTTAAGTCATCAAAATAAACTATCACAATTGAAAATCCAATTCCAATATTCGTTTTCTTTATGAAAACACATGGACATATACATCATTATTCTTATAGCCTTCTTTCAACAAATATTTGCTAAGACGATTATAACACATACGTCCGGATTGTTTCGATCCATATAATGATTTTTGCAGTTTAATTGAGAATATGGTTCTCGGGCATGTATCATTTGTTTCACGCTCTTTAAGTCCTTCCGGGACTTTCATATATATATATATATATATCAAGTGAACCATACAAATAGACAGTCACTACATCCGTATGATGCATATCGAGCTTTTGTGACACGGTCAAACTAATTAAGAATCTAAAAGTTATGGTATTCATTACGAGAGAATATGTTTCCTCATAATCAATTCCTAGTCTTTGTCAAAAACCTTGAGCTACGAGTCGGGTTTTGTATCTTGTAATTTCATTGTTTTCATTTCTCTTTCGTACAAAAAATCCATTTGTATCTAACATGGATTACATTTTCAGGTGTTCGAACTACAAGTTCAAACACTTTCCGTTTCTCTAAGAAATTCAATTCCGCCTGTATGGCTTCTTTTCACTTGGCCAATCATTTCTATTTTGATAGTCTTTAATATATAGTGGTTCAGGATCATCATTTTACATAATATCAAGAGCCACGTTAAAGGCGAAAATATTGTCTATAACAACATTATTTCACTCCCATAATTTATGAGATAAAAAATAATTTATTGAAATCTCATTATTTTCGAACATTTGTGATTCTTCAGGAACCATATTCTCAATATTTGATTGATCAATTTTCTCTAATATTACTTCTTTTGAAGTTTTTGGTTGGTTTTTCTCTTGTTCTTTTCTTTTTCGAGGTACAGTGTCCTTTGAACCAACTGGCCGATCACACTTCCAGAGTATTTGAGATTCATTTGCTATAGCAAATTGTCTTGCAGTGACATCAATTTTTTGCTGAAATATTTTTTGCTGGTATATATGACTTTGTCACTTTTCTCGTGTCAACAAATGCATCCAGTAAATGATTTGCAACTCTTTGCAAATGAATGATTTTTTCAATCTCTTTGTTACATTGATTGCTGCTTATTTATTAGGATATAGTTTTTCCCCTCCCAAAGTTGGGAAAGTCGTTTAATTAAAATGACAATCTGCAAAACGTGCAGTAAATAAATTACCCGTTAAAGGTTCAAGATACCTAATAATAGATAGTGAATCAAAACCCACATAAATCCCAAGTTTTCGTTGGTGACCCATTTTAGTCCGTTGTGAGAGTGAAATAGGGACTTGAACAGTACAACCAAAACCCCGTAGGTGAGAAATATTAGGTTCATGACCAAATGCTAGTTGCAAAGATGAATATTGATAATATACAGTTTGTCTGATACAAATCAATGACACAACATGTAATATGACATGACCCCAAACAGAAGCTAAGGATTTTGTTTTCATAAGCAATAAGTTGTAGACGTTTAATAAATGATTTCGCAACAGAATGTTCAACAACAATCTCAATTGACATGCAATAATCATCGAATGCTTGTGATCTAAATTCACCAGCATTGTGAAGACGAATAGTTTTGATTGAATAATCGGAAAATTGCGTACGTAATTTTATGATTTGAGCAAGTAGTCTAACAAAATCTACATTTCTAGTAGAAAGTAAGCAAACATGTGACCATCTTGCAGAAGAATTAATTAATATCATAAATTAACGAAATGGTCTACATGGTGGGTGTATTGGCCCACATATATCTCCATGAATCCTTTCTAAGAAAGTTGGAGATTCAATATTGACATTTGTAGCCGAATGTCTAATGACTAACTTGTCTTGTGAACAAGCCACACATGGACAATCATTAGGTAAAAGAATCTTCTGCTTCTTTAAAGGATGTCCATGTGAGTTATTTATTATTCGATGCATCATTATAGCTCCTAGATGTCCAAGTCGATCATGCCAAAGTATAAAAATTTTTGGATCAATGAACTTCTGGTTCGTGATAATAATTGATTCAATTATTTTTATAAATGTATAATACCTGCCAGATGGGAGTGCATAAAAAATTCTTTTATCTGCTTCTGGCCATAAACAAAAGAAGTTATGTAAAGATATTCAACATAATTTTCTTGCATCGTCTCGATGTGATATCCATTGCAACGTATATCTTTAAAACTAAGCAAATTTCTTCTGAATTTGCTTGAATAAAATGCATCGTCAATATATAATTTTATATTATTTGGTAAAATAATACAAGCTCTACGTCCATGTCCATGTCCTTGTCTTGATATTGTATTTGTTTCAAATAATGTGGTACCATTTGCGTCAAGCAATGGTACAGAACCAGTTGGACGTAACCTATGATTTTTCATCGGTAGTTCATTATTTTGTTCAGCCACAAGCAGACAAGATATGAGTTCGGAATACCTTTTGAAACCACACTCATGATATTACTACTGCAGGAGCACATTCGAGGTGTGAAAGGTGGAAAAAGTTTTGTCCAACATATCATCATCAGTGATTTTTTCTCAACACAATGTCAATTTTGAACATATTCTGAATAGTTCAAATTGTACTCACTAACAGTTTTGAAATCTTACAAACGAAGATGCATCCACTCATAGTGGACTTTAGGGAGGACTATAGTCCTCTGATGATCAAATCTTTCAGTTAATTTTTTCCAAAAAACCCTGTGGATCTTTTTCAATGAGATATTCAATTTTCAATCCATCGTGAAGATGATAACGAAGGAAGATGAGTGCTTTTGCACGATCATACAGAGATTCTTATTTCCTTCTTTTATTGTCTTTCCCAAATCTTTTGAGACAAGATGGATATCAGCATCGAGTACCCATGACAAATAGTTTTTGCTAAATATGTCAAGTGTAGCAAACTCAAGTTTTGTGATAATACAATCAGTTTCAAAGAATATAATTAAACATCAGTAGTCAATATCACTATGACATAAGTTATATATTTTCCTTCAGAGATCAACACTAATTTAAAATAGTATGTTCTTCGAAACATGTGCTACTTCGGGAGCACGCTGTATTTTAATATTTGTTCTTCAAGAGCAATATGTCAATATTCTTCTGGAATACTGAAAAATATAATTTATGCTCTTCAGGAGAAAGTAATATTCTTCAAGAATAATAATTATAATGTTATGCTACTTCAGGAGTAACAACATGATAAATTATTAAGTTAAAATTTATAAAGCAACATGTAAAAATATTTAATCAAATTAAAAAAATATTAATTATTGTATAGACACGATATAAATTCATATATATAAGTTAATTACCAAATATTCATAGCAAAAAAATCTTCACATATAGGACAAAGGTAGAATTAGGAAAAACTTACAAATATACACGATACATAATTAAAGACATAATTAAGAGAAAATTCCAAACATGCACGTGAATCGAGTACGAATATCATTATCGGCATGATTAAAAATTATAGAACCAATACATATATTTATTATATGAAAGATTGAGACTCTAATA
Source organism: Fraxinus excelsior (assembly GCA_019097785.1). Taxonomy (NCBI): domain Eukaryota; kingdom Viridiplantae; phylum Streptophyta; class Magnoliopsida; order Lamiales; family Oleaceae; genus Fraxinus; species Fraxinus excelsior. The sequence goes on along the minus strand of CM032626.1, from coordinate 31,475,277 downwards.
TAATGACAACATGATAATTATTCAAACGATAAACAAGAAAATAAATAAATAAGACCTATGTAATACATCTAACAGGCAGTGAACAATTTAAAATGGAATTGAAAAAGTCAATAATAAAAGAAGATTTGGAACAGTAATGGCACGGCATACGATAAATAATTAACTTGACACCAGGTAAGGAAAAAATAATCATTAGGGACATAAAACATATGGAAATTGATAACCAGTAGTGTAATCATGAATATTCTAGGATACATATAAAAGGACAAATACAATGTACAGAGGCGAGGGACGTGCGACCACCGTAAGACACCTTTGCTTTGATTTTTATTGTTTCGGGAGATGGGCTTGTGTATTAGTTAAGATTGCTTCTACTGAGGCAATGTTCCTTTTTGAGAAGAAAGCGTCGTGCTGATAACGTGTTACAAAAGAGAAAAAATAGAAGAGAGAAGAAAGAAGAAAGAAGAAAATTCAATAGACTTGTATGAATTATAATGAAAACCAAAACTCTATATTTATAGGGTAGCAATAGGGATACATATGGTAATAATATCTAGCTTTGCAGGGATACAATTGTCATTCATCAATAACTTACCATTTACAACAAAAAAACATATTAAAAATTTAGCAAAATTATATTTTTCAAGCGGAACACACTTTCTCTATGTTGGGATTGATCTGGACTATCGATTATCAATATCCAATAACAATCGTTGGATCCCTATATAAAAAGAAGAATCTCATAGATTAGGGTTAGATGAAAACAATCTGTTCTTTCTCAAGCAGCGGCTGTACATCTATCACTCTAAAAGCTTAATGTAGTTCTTGGTGATAATTTGTTATTAGAGTGTATTGTGTATAGATTGTAAAAAGGAGAGTTTGAGGATATATATTTTTAGATTTCTCAAAAGGTTGATACGTGTTAAAATATCTTCCTCATCTTTATTCTAGACACTTCTATAGTTAGATAGTTTGTTAGCCTTTTAGTCTATAAAAAGAGCACATTGTATGCATTGTAATTCATTGGATTCTATTCCAATCTTCAATATGATTTTCATATTGAATCTATCTTTAAATTTCTAATATGATATCAGAGACAAAACAAAAATCTCCAACCACAAAAAAAAAAGGGGAAGGAATCATCATATGTAAATCTCTAGGAAGCAATCTCCACCACTACCCAATCCTTTAATCGGAATCTTCATGTGTAGCAAGTCTCAGATGTATGTTCACCGTAATTGCTCCGGTTGGACCCATCCCGATGCTACTCAAAAATCGAACTTTCACTCTTGTTCGATTAGCTCAAACCCATTTCCAGGTAAACCTAGCTCTGTCCATTTCCAATTTACCAGCACTTCAATTTAAGTCCCCAGAATTTCATTTGGATCTGGACGAAATATTCTACACCGGCTACTACGTTAGTTGTCCCATCTTTACAATCAATTTCACAGGTTAAACTTTACATAGCATGGGTAATTATTTGGGGATTTTGAGCTGATGAAGAACGAAATGATAGAGTGCAGTGTATGGATCTGGATGTGGGTGTCTGGTTGTTGTAGGAGACTTCAATTTGTTAAACAAAATAGGATAGTAGCTTGGCTCACTAGATGCTCGACGAAATGTCGGAATGGATTTTTTCTTATTTTGAGGCTTGAGGGTAGCCGAAAGCTCTACCAGCAAACTTTCAAAGAACTTGCTGGATGAATTGCGTATTCATCCATATTTTCAGGTTTCAAATTCATCTGTTGATGTTGTCCATTTATGGATCTCGTTCAATTCTTCCTCATCAATGAGTTATTCTGTCATTGATGAAGGATCCAAATCATTTCCTGCCTCATGGAGCAGATCAAATACCAGATATGGTTTTCTTCTATTTTCTCTAGCTTTGTACTAGAAATGTTTTCATGGAATTTATTCCGATTCCATTGTCTATGTTCTTCTCCTTTATGGATGATAATTTATGGTTACTAACCCATGCCAAATCTGAAGATAACTTTGGCTTCAGACCTAGCCTTGTTCTAAATTTTCTCTTCGCCAGTTTATTGGCTTTCATTCCAACTGGATGGGGAATTATTTTGGTTACTCAAATCCTGCGACCTTCTTGTATGACATTTTGTTTGGAGTTGTTGTAATGGCACCTGTAGCCCTTCTATTATGGTTGCTAGGATTCAAAACACATGCAGACAAGGATTTTATTCAATCAAGCAGTTAGCAGGGGTCTGCACATATCCCAGATTGTGGCAGGAGATTTATGATATTATGAGTTTTAGTGTTGGTAGAACAGCCATGCAACTGCTGCTTTTCAGGCAAGATCCAAGAGCCACCAGTTTATGGCCTCTAGAAGATGTTATCATCAGTTCCTCCTGTAAACCGTGAAAGACCTCTACTGCAAATCCAGCAAGATCGCCAGTCTCAACAGAAGTTCGATCAGCTTGACGTTCTGCATTAGCTTATTTTAATCTTCAAGATGGACTATTGTTGATCTCCATAGTCCATCTTGAGGGTGGGTGTGTTAAAATATGTTAGAATCACCACAGCAGCTGCCACCACAGCATTCCACCTCAGCCACGAGCTCAGCAAAATGCCAACAATAAAAAAGGATGATTCTAGAATACACGAGTTGGATTTCTGTTGAATTTGTTAGAGAATCAGATCTCCTTTCATACATGTAAATACTATAAATATGGAGCTTTATACATTGTAAATTAAAAGAAATAAATCAACATACAGAGCAACTCGTCTGTAGCCTTCTTCCTCTCTTTTATCTTTCCAATTCCTAGTTTAATTGAATCTGAAATGGTGTCAGAGCTATAAATGGCTGAAGAAAATACTGATTCATCAATCAACCCCAATCCTTCTGTCAATTCCCTCATCAATACCAATCCTAAAGATCCCTCCAGTCCATATTTCTTCAACCCAAATGATGGTCCTGGAACTCTCCTTACAAATCACCTACTCACAGCTAACAAGTATCACTCTTGGGCTCGCACAGTACGCCGTTCCCTTCGAATCAAGAAAAAACTCGATTTCATTGATGGAATTCTTTGTCAACCTTCTGCCCCAAACGATGCCATGTTAGAACCATGGCTTGAATGCAATGACATGGTTGTAACTTGGCTCCAAAATGCTATGTCTCTTGAAATTAAGAATAGTATTGTGTATGTTGAGACAGCTCATGCCTTATGGCTTGAATTGGAGCAGCGTTTTGCACAAAATAATGGACCACGATTTTTTGAATTAAAGCAACCCATCCATTCCCTTGCCCAAGGTGATGATTTGTCAGCCTCTATTTCTCTAAATTGAAAGGATTATTTGATGAGCTTCTCAATTTCGAATTCATTCCATCTTTCACTTGTGGTGCTATGAAACATGTGCTTGTAAACCAACAGCGTGACTGGATGATGAAGTTCCTTATGGGACTCAATGATTCTTTTACCAACATTAAAGCCTAGATTATTCTCATCAAGCCCACCCCTACCTTAAGTGAAGTTTATGCCCTTGTTCAACAAGAAGAGAAATGTAAACAGATCTCTCATATTCCCACCCTTCATGACACTCTTGCTTTGGCTGCCAAGAGTCATTTTCCAAACACTGGGGACAACACCAGACATTTTAGTTATCAGAAGAGGGAAAGACTTTTCTGCACCTTTTGCAAAGTTTCTGGCCATTCCTTGGACAAATGTTTCAAGGCCAATCCACATCTTGAAAAGCCAACCTGCACTCACTGCAATCTCTCTGGTCATAATGTTGATAGATGCTACAAATTACATGGCTATCCACCAGGCCATAAACTTGCCAATCGAGGCACATGTTCTGAGCCTTCAGTAAATCAAGTTAGTCTTTCCAGCCACGAACATATCACTGAGGAATCCCAGGTTGCTCTTACAAAACAGCAATATCAACAGCTCATTACTTTGCTCCAGTCTCATGTTACACAATATGCTGCCAATCCAGTTTAGTCTGCTGCCACATCTCAAGTTAGCTCTAATTTTTCCCCGGCTTCTACCATGTCTGGTATATCATCTTGTTTCTCAGCCTCTCACAAAGCATCTTCACACAACATTCCTTGGATCATAGACACGGGTGCTACAGATCACATGATCTACTGCACATCAATTTACACTTCTTTGCCTAGCAAAGTGCATTTTCAAGTTAAATTTTCAAATAACACTCATGCCACCGTTACTCACAGGGGCATTGTTCAAATCAATAAGAATCTTACTCTCAATAATGTTTTATGCATTCCATCTTTTAATTTTAATCTCCTTTCAGCCCAGAAATTAGTTCGAGACCTTAACTGTTGCATCATTTTCATGATGAATGTTATTTGCAGGACCTTTTCACTTGGAGCACGATTGAGAAGGGTAAGGCTAACAATGGCCTTTATCAGCTACAGTTGACAGAAGTGCCTCCCACAGCTCTTTCTTCTATTTTGTCTCAATTACCTTTTAATCACTCTCCCATTTCTGCTTTAGTTACTCCTACAAATGGTCACCATTTATGGCATTGTAGATTGGGTCACTTGTCTGACTCACGGTTACTTTTATTGCAGCATCATTTGCCTCACTTGAAATTAATGAATCAGAATGTTCCCTGTTCCACTTGCCATTTTTCTAAACATCAGAGATTACCATTTTCAAATAGTAACAGTCGAGCATTGAAACCATTTGATCTCATTCATTGTGACATATGGGGGCCTTGCACCCAAATGGTTGACGACTTCTCAAGATCCACATGGGTTTATCTAATGAACAATAAATCCCAAACTAGAGCAATTCTCCAATCATTTTGTTCTCTCGTTGAAACACAATTCTACACAAAAATTAAAGTCATTCGATCTGATAATGGCAATGAATTTGCAATGACAAATTTCTATATACAAAAGGGTATCATTCATCATAAGAGTTGCGTTGAGACCTCCCAACAAAATGGCGTTGTCGAACGGAAACACCAACACATTTTAAACGTCACTCGTGCCTTAAAATTCCAATCTAATGTTCCCCTCTCTTTGGAGTGATTGTATTTTAACTGCCACTTATCTCATTAACAGAACACCATCTCACAATTTACAAAATCAAACTCCCTACGAGCTCCTTTTTCAAGCCAAACCAACTTACACTTATTTGAGAACATTTGGATGCCTATGTTATGCCTCTACATTAAAACAAAATAGGCACAAATTTGATTCTCAAGCAAGAAGGTGCATCCTACTTGGCTACCCCTTTGGCATTAAAGGCTACAAGCTACTTGACTTGGACACTAAGTCCATCTTTCACTCCCGTGATGTCACCTTCTATGAAGAAGTTTTTCCCCATAGAAACACCATCCCCTCCCCTTCACAACCACCCTCACCAGCTTCATTTCCACCTCATATCCCAATACATACTATCCCTTCACTCCAAACTGGCTTCATTTCACAAAATATCTCTCCTCCATTTTCTTCCCCCACTTCAGCTTCTCCTTCTACAGCTCCTCCTAACACCTTTTCTTCTAACAATTTTCATTCTCCCAACTCACACTCAGACTCCTCTTCTGAACAAACCCCTTCACAAACTCAGTCCCCTCATCGCAGATCACACAGATCAAAGAAACCTCCACCCTACCTTCAGGATTACTACTGTCAACAGGTCATTGTGCCTACTGCTTCTCCATCAAGCTCCAAGATAACAGGTACTGACCTTAATACTCCTCTCTATCCATTATCTTCTGTTTTATCTCTTGCCAAATTATCACCTACACATGCTGCTTTTGCTACTTCTATCCTTAATCATACTGAACCACATTCTTATGCACAAGCTATGAAGAACTTAGACTGGCGCAAAGCCATGGACAATGAGATTGCTGCTTTAGAACTGAATAACACATGGGATATTATTGATCTGCCAGTCGGTAAGAAAGCTATTGGCTCTAAATGGGTTTACAAAATCAAATACAATTCAGATGGGACAATTGAGAAACACAAGGCCCATTTAGTTGCCAAAGGTTACACCCAAGAAGAGGGGCTTGATTACCATGAAACTTTTTCTCCTGTTGCCAAACTTGTAACTATCAAGACTTTACTAGCAGTTTCTGCCATCAAAGGCTAGTTCCTACAACAATTTGATGTTAATAATGCCTTTCTACATGGCGAGTTGGATAAAGAGGTGTTTATGAAAATACCCCCGGGATATGTTGTTCAAGGACAAAATAAAGTTTGCAAGCTAAGAAAGAGCTTATACGGCCTTAAACAGGCCTCTCGACAATGGTATGCGAAATTCTCCACTTCCTTACTCCATTTTGGTTTTACTCAGTCCCGGGCTGACTATAGCCTTTTTACAAAAAAAATATGACCACTCTTTCATAGCATTGCTTGTTTATGTCGATGATATCATTGTGGCATCAAATGATCATCATGGTATTTCTGCTCTCAAAGCATTTCTAGCTTCACAATTCAAGATAAAAGATCTTGGTACTCTCAAGTACTTTCTTGGCTGGGAAATAGCCCGAAACTCCAGTGGCATCCAACTTTGCCAAAGAAAATATGCCCTTGACATTTTGCATGACGCCGGTTTACTTGGCTGCAAGCCCAGTATAATTCCTATGGATCCAAATCTCAAGTTAAGTAAAGATGAAGGCAAGCTGCTACCTGATCCCTCTGAAACGAGTGGCCTCTGCACATCACATTCTTCGACCAGTCGTCATGCCTCTTCTCAAATATTTTTTATGTAAGACTCTAAAATTTGATTCTTTATTTAAATTCCTACATAGACCTGATTGGGTTTTTATTAATTTTTTGCTGTGTCTGACTTATGAGATGTGTCGAAAATTGGTTCTGTTATGAGCCTCTTGAGAAGTTGTAAAATGAGTTCTTTGCTATTTCTCTTCGTTTTCTTTAAAATCTCTGCGTCTTCGTTGATTTCTTCTTGTCTTGTATGTATATTGTTCCGAGATTTATGGAAAAACTGGTTCTGTTAATGTCTCGAGAAGTTCTGAAACGAGTTTAGTTTAATTGGTCATCTGAAAATCCCTTTCTCCATTTTATTCAAAGCAGGAAGCATAGTTCTGTTTTTTCTTTACTAGAAAATCCCAGCAAGTGCAGTGAATTTGGACTCTTTTGATTTTCACTAGTAACTTCAGATATGGAGGACAAATCAGTCGTTCAATGTTGTAAATTAGTAAGATGAAGCTTGATTTAAAAGTGATCAATTAGTTCTTGCGAACTCAACAAGATTTTAGCATTAGAGAAATTAATATTGAAGAATTTGATAATTGGCCTTCTAGTGGCATTCCATTTAACTGCCATTTTTTCGTGTTTCACTCTGTTGCTACTCATTTCACAATTTGTCTTTTGATGTTTTCATCTTATAACAAAAAATGAACTTTTCTTATTACCTAGATGAAGTTTATGAATTTGTTTTAGTTTTCACTTGCTTGATTTAAAAAATTTCATGAACTTGTTTTTAGTAACATATTTACCAGCACTAGAATTAATGGTTCATACCTCTTTAGGGGTGAAGTAGTTGATCAGCCCGTGAATTCTGCCTATACACTAGACAAACATATCCTTTTGATGCCATATGACTTTAGTATATAGTGGCTGTAAAGGTGTCGTATATATGCAAATTTGGTCTTAGATTTCAAAAACTTAATAAGGCATCTTTATACAAATATAAAGGTGGTACGTTCTTTACTATGAAATCGAAAAAAGTTAAACTAGCAAATGTAGCTAAAATAAGTTTATTAGTTCTAACAATAATACAGAGTTAATAAACTAGCATAATTTTTTTTACATTAAAATTTGAGTTTTAGCTTTCTTATTTTATTTTTTGAGTTTAAATTTTAACATATATATATTCCATTTGCAGAAGATAGTGTCTTCAATAGTTGGATCGATTCCATTTGGCAACATTTATACATCGCTGTTTAAGTGATGATGCGATGAACTCTGTACGTTACAAAATAAATTTAATTACAAACATCACTTGTTACATAATAAATTTTACTACGAATGTTGAATATCTTAAAATATAATGCGACATATCGAATGCGTTGTAAATCATATTTGGCGATAAATGTGACATGTTATTAAAGAGATATCACTACGAGTATGTGATATTGCAAAATAAAATAGGTAACAAAAGTTGTACTTTTAAAATAATATTCGCAAGAAATATTTTTTCGCAAAAATTTATTGGAATAATTGTTGTGACAAAGTGACTTGTCGCCCTTTTAATTTTTAGCGACAAATATGAGTGGCGATGACATTCTGGTGATAAATATCTTCTTGTTATTTCGTACTTTTCACGTCAAACAAAGAATGTTGTGTATTTATTAATGCAATGAATAAACTAAAGTTGTCGCAAATTACATTTCGTGACTTATATAGCATGACAATGCCCGCAACAAGCATCTTGTTGTCGTTAAATTACTTTTGTAACAAAATCTCAATTTACAACATTTTTTAGTCACGAAATCAGTTATTTTTTGTAGTGCATGGAATCGCACAATCCAATGTCTGTGGAGACACCTCAAGCTAGCCCTCCATTCACGCTTGTGTTGCCGCCAACAGTCCCCTACCACCTTCCTGCTAGAGGATTCCCTCTTCAGCACCAACATTCTGGTGGAGACTTCCCTCTTCCTCATTGTGGCTCATCAGTTCACAACCTCCTTGGCTTCCCACTTCACAACCATCTACATGGAGGATGCCATGGAAACTTCCTTCTATACCATGGTTACTTCTTCTGATTATTTACTGACCATCTGGTAGCAACAGAGAAGGAGACGTCGCATTTTTTGAGGTATTGAAATTACCAGAAAATGCCATTTTCCTTTCGGAGATCTTGGAGTTGATTCAAAAAAATATTATGGAAGAGTGTGAACAAAATGAAAGTTTTCGATTCTTGCTTAATCTTCTTCCATTCGGTCTGTTTTGGAAATTCATTGACCCACTCACCATCTACAAATCCATGGAGGTGGCCCCGGTGTCGTCGTCGACAATTGAAAACAACTATGTGATTTTAATTTTTGGGGGTGGGGGGTGGAGGTGGGGGTGTGTAAAGAAGAGATATATTTTTTCTTTTATTTATTTTTAAATTTTTTAATTGTTTAATGTGGTAAATAGAAAGTCACTATTTTATCCTTTTAAAAGTGATAAAAATGTGATCAAACTTAATTTTGATGGTCAATTGACGGTATTATGGATGAAAACTGTCCAAAATGGCATCACATGTAATGGTTGGAAAGGTAAGGGTCAACGGTTGCAACAAATGAAAGGTTTAGAAAAAATCTGTTAGTGTTTGAAAGATTTGAGACTTTTGTTGCAATTATCCCTAATGGAATTGGCAAAGTTCATAATAGTCATTAATATAATAGTTTCCTCTTATAGTCACTTGTAAGCTTATAAATATTTTCTCTTTATAATTAATATATATTTTTCATTTTCTGTCAAATCATATTAAAATAATAATCAACTAACAACTTCTAGAATTGTGCTGCTTGTACAACCAGGGATGTCAGGGGGCTCCATGTGGCGTCCCTGGTTGTACAACCAGATTTGTTACAACTTCTATATATTAAAATTAATCAGCTTTTAGTCGCAGCAAACTTTCCTATGTTTCCTTCCCTCTTTTTACGGAGTACAATTGAGTGTTCGTTCAATAAATTTTGACAACTCGTCGTAATTTTAAGATGTCAAAATTTTAGTCGCAGCACCTCACAAATTATAGTGTATAAGTTTAGTTGGTTTTAATATCTCTAAAATGTAATGAGGCATTAAGATTCTATTAGTGGACAACAAAAATGAGATAAAATATGCGACCTCTTGTTTTAAGCAAAAAATAAATAAATAAAAATGGCTGAATGAAGTTGAAGTTTCATTTCCATAAGGAAGATATCAAAAGCTACATATGTCAAACTCACACGACATCCTTGTTTTTATTCTTCATGACGAATATCTAAAATAGACTAGTACTAGATTATATATTTTGCGTAAGCCATGCTATAAAAAGCTTATTTAGAATAGCCTCGATTCTTTTCTTATTTTACTTTCTCATACTAAATTGCTTCAAACCCTGAAAATCACAAAAAAATTAAGAGATCAATAAGTACTAAATCGCAAGAACTGATTGTTAAGAACACAAATCGATGAATGAAAAAATATTAACGAACTAGAAATTGCAAGTTTACGTACTGGACATAGTCGATGCGGACTCTTCCAGCCTTAAGATTAGCAATCCTCGAGAAGGCATCTTGAGAGAGATTAATCTCGTTGTCTCTGCATCCATCACAACGATCGACAATTTTTACAAAGATTTCACCTCTTTTGCATGGATTTGGTGTCTCGTTGGTGCCTCCCAAGCACCTCACCTTATACCTTCTTCCACATACTTTTCCACCATTGTACAATGTAGGATTAGCTCCTGCTATCATGATGCCATGGTTTTGGTGACCATAACATGCCGATGCTACAAAATGTGTTAACTATATGTGTTATTCTGTTGGAAGTCTTAAATTTAGATAATAGGGTTTTATTAACTGCTCAAAATCATACATATAACTAGGAGCGGAGCCAGTTCGTCGAAATAGAGGGGTTCCAGAGTTGAAGGAGTGGGGGTCCATGGCGTTCGAGGGCGAATTTTTTTTTTTTTTTTTAAACATTATATATTAAAATGAAAGAAGTTGGTACTTTATCGTGCAGAAAGAAAACAAAGGAACATAAATTAATGTACGTTATTTGAATACTTAAAAGATGGTAATGCCTTAATGGAGACATGTCGATAATCGACAATTATTTTTTGGGCGCTTCCAATTATACTGGTTCAAACTTCAAAATTAAAAATTAAGACTTAGGTGAATTAATGTACATAATGCATTTTAATTTTTATAGCAGAAGAATCTAAAATTTTAGCATTCTCGTTCAATTAATAAGATGTAAACGGGTTTAAAATATTATCTTCCCCTGCAATAAAAGGTCTCACATAGACACCTTAACATTTAGAGAACTTGAAATCTCAGTATTTCAATAAAAATGCACAACATGAAATTCATGAAAGACTTTCTCAAATCCAAATTGGTAAATACAAAAAATTTAAAAAAAAATTAAATTAAATTCCCCCCCCCCCCCCCCCCCCTCGCCTCTGCCCCTGCATATAACTAACATTTGCAAGCATAAGTAAACCTAAAATATATACTTACGATGATAAGGTCGAGCATAGTAAACAGAAGTTCCCTGCTTAGAAAGTACAACTGAGGCAAGGCATATCAACGTGCCCAACAACATAAGAAGTCGAATATGATAGCCCATTGTCTGTATGCTTTGTATTAATGCCCAAAGACTATATGTTGTTTGACCCTTTTTATAGAGGCAAAAATGTGGGACTCAATTGTTTCATACTCATTCTGTCAAACAAGTCAATCATTATGTTGAAACTTGTTAAAGGGATAAATCCCATATCAATTAAATATCAAATATTACAAGGCCGGTCTTATCAAGAGGAGTAGTCAAAATCCTTATATATTGGTTTATATGTCGGTATTTAACCGATGTGAAATTTATCCCTTAACATGTTTCCGTAAAATGGTGGCTTGTTTGAGCATATCAATTTTTAAATCTAGGTGCTCACCGTTTTTTAATCTTAATCGAATTGAATTGCTCGTTAGAGTTTAATAGACTCTAATACTATATTATGAGTTAGGGTTTTATCTTAATAGGTCAACATTTTTAAAAGGTATAGTCCAAATATTCATATATTCGTCTATATTTCAGTATTTTACCGACGTGAAATTTATCCCTTAACAAAACTATATCAACCCAGTTTCGTTATTATACAGTATATTGATTTCTAATTTGCATCGTGTACAAGACTACAAAAATTTTCTTCATGTCTTCCACTAAGTACGCAGCACGTACAAGACTCAAAAATTCTTCCAAGTTTTCCACTTACACTGTTTCGCTGCTATGTTTACACGAAGACGATTTGTGCCCAGATTTGCTTGGTAGAAAATGACTGCCATGAAGAACTAGGTAGCCTATAGCGCATTAAGTGCTAAGTCGATGTAATGAGAAAAATATATGAACAACAATTTCCATTGGAACAATTTAAAAAATATATCCTATAATTTTTGTATATGCAGAAAAAATTACAAAGAAACAAAGGGACCTTACCTTTCCTCGAAGATAATACAAAAATTAGTCACAAAGTGTCTACCAAGCTACTCCAAACATCTAACCAAACCAATTATTTGGAAAATTGGGTTTTTATTAGTTGGTTTGACCAACTTTTGACCAATTATTTTAGTGGGTTCCGTTAGTTGGGCAAAATATTTCTTTGGCCGAATGTGTTCTACTCCATGAGTAGATTAATGTAGTGTATTTAATTTCTCAAAACCAATTTAGGGTGAATGAGAAATTAATGTCAAAAGATAACCACTTGAAATTGAAATAAATTGGAATTAAAATTGGTGAAAAATTGGAAAAGTGTCAATCCCACATAGGAAAGTTAGAAGAATATAAACCACTTTATATTGCTCAAGTTTGGGACTTGAATTTCGGTCTCAAGGGGTACTAATAGCATTTAAAGGGGATAAAACCTACATCCTAGTAGGTTAGGCTAAAGCTCACACGCGCTCGGCTCGGCTCGACTAAGAATAATAATATATTTAAAATAACTTTGAGACAGGCTACTTGAAGGGAATTGAATAACTTTATTTGGTACCCGAATTTAGGAAGTTCACAGCGTCCTCACAGTTAAAAGCGTAATAAGTATACTATGTCTTCGAGAAAAATGATGTCTGTGCTCTGATATTCAATTCCATATTGCTCAATCATTATCAATTAATTGTTCAGTCAGATTTTTGTGCGCTTACTCTAGCAATGTCATATGATTATTACTTTAAAATCTTGTTAATTGGACTCAATATTGAGTATTTGAGCATCAAAATAGTCATTGAGTTTAAGAACGAATAATTGAAGGAATCTAAAAAATTCGAACTTTTATTCTTAAGCCAACCAACAAAAATGAAACCATAGTCACTCTATAACTCTAAAACTTAAAGAATAATAAATTTGTAACATATTTTAACAAAATGGACCTTGATCATTACTGGAGTGACGGATCATAATAAACAAAATCAAGTTTATAATCCCTATTCCTCTCGTAAATAAAATCAAGTTTATACTTAGTTGGACGCTCGAGCGAGGCTACCGAAAAAAAAACCCGAGAATCTGTGCTGCTCGAGCAACAAATTTTTCCGGCCCAATCCCGTTTCAGTTTTTGACGCGATTTTGGACTCTCTTTTCATCTACAACTTAAGACCTAGGGCATATATATAGTTCACGACTTGTAATCACATATATACATTCTAACATAGAGAGAATTGAGAGAAAACATTCTTGAGAGCCTAGATTTCAATTGACTATTAAAATCTTGATATTGTAAATACAAAGCTATTGATTTTATAGTGAATTTTCCTCCTGAAATTACTTGTGTTCTTGTTTTTCTTCATCTTTATTTCATTATCGTCATGTCTTGTGATCCAAATTCATAACAAGTGGTGTCAGAGCACAATGTTGATTGTTTCGCATGGCAACAATGAAGTATGATGTGAAAATTCATGTTGATGCTAGAAGAACATCAATTTCTAGCATCAACAACCTCAAATTTGGAGACCAATGTTGATGCTAGAACATCAATTTCTAGCACCAACACCACCTCAAACCATCACTCATGACACTGCTCAGACTCGCGGCTCGTTGCCCTACGAGCCGAGCAAAAGCTCGGCTCGTTGCTTGCGAGCTCGTCTATCACGAGCCACGAGCCGAGCGGCTCGGCTCGGCTCGACTCGTGAGATTTGAATTTTTTTTGTAACTATCCTTCTATTAATTAAAAAATAAAATAAAAAAAATTGGACGAGCCGCTCGTAAAAAACGAGCCGAGCTTGCTCGGGCTTGTTTTTTGGCAAGCCTGAGCGGCTCGTGGGTCGCTACAGTACGAGCCAGCAGGTGAGCCGACGAGCAACTCAACTCGATTGTCACCTCTAGCTCATACCAACAACACCACCTCACAACACTGCTCAAACCACTAACCCAGAACCACTAATCGAACCGTCATCACCAAGCAAACACCTAAGCTGCAACCCTCCATTCCCACACCACAAGCTGCAACCACACAAGCTATAGCCTCAGACCCAAACCACTAACAGCGCCATTTACATAAACACCAAACCGCCACTGACCCCACCACCAACCCAAGCTACAATCATCCCTTCCACAAACTCCAGCCACCCATTTGAACCATCAGGCAACTCGGAACTACCAACACCGAATCCAAACCCACACAAACTGCAATCCATGTTCCAGCCATCAAACGCAAAACCGACAACCACTACGCCATTCCACCCCCAAAACCAACACCCAACAGCCATAAAATCAAGAAATCACAAAACCCATGAACTTACCTTGATCCCCAACCCACTTCCAGCTCGATTTCACCAAGAAACCCAAAAATCCGAACATTGTAACTCTCAGTTCTACACCAAAAAAATCCCCATTTGCCCCACGTGCGCCAACGCCACCACGCTGCCACCGACCGAACGGTTAGTGGTGGAATCGGAGGGATAGGCTGAGCCTTCCCTCCCCGTCGCTATTCTCTCTCTCTCTCTCTCTCTGTGTAAATGAGAGAGAGAGAGAGAGAGTATTAGATTTTTATTTTAATTGATTTTTGAAAATTACTCTTTAGCCCCCAAGTTTTAAATCGATTTATTTCAGTTCCAAAGTTTTAGTTATGAGTTAATCAGTCCCTAGAGTCCATATATCCCCACAATTAGCCCACTAATTCCGAAAAGTTAATTTCGGTCCTTAAAACTTTTATTTTCAGTTTCAATAATTTCCAATTAAATCCCTAATTTCTAAAATTTTAATTTCATCCCTTAAACTTTTATTTTCAATTTCACTCTATTCCAATTAAGTCCCTAGAAAAGTTTAATTTCAGTCCTTAAAACTTTTATTTTCAGTTTCAAAATTTTCAATTGAGTCCCTAATTTCTAAAAGTTTAATTTTAGCCCTTAAACTTTCTATTTCAGTTTCCATAAATTTCTAATTAAGTCTCTAAATTTTATTTTATCACTTTAAAATTTTAAAATTTCGAAATACTAATTCAAGACTTATTTTCTATTTTAACTAGACGATTAGGAGATTGAGGTTTTCTCCCGCTCCACTTTTCACGTAACTAGAGATAATTGAGGTAGACTCGCCACCATTTATTAGTTTAAATTATAATTGCATGCTTTATGTGAATTTACGTGATTTATATGTTTTAATGCATGAGATGAGAATATGTCATATGAGATATATGATGTTGTTATACTTACCATAACTTATATGTTTTAATGCATGAGAAGAAACGAGTATCTCTTATGAGATAAGATGAGAATGTTATGCATAACTTATGTGCTTAAATGCATGAAACGAGACTACCCACACCCTATGATTTTAAAGAGCCATTGATTTTCAAGAAAATGAGCCAATGATGCTGATGATATCACTGTATATTTTGCATAATCATGTGCTCAAATATTCTGTAAATTAATTATCGACAATGAGTTTACTGAGTATTTCTTCGAAATACTCATTTCATTATTTTAATAATATTTGCAGATTTCGGAGACAGTCGAGTGTGATGGACAGTGATGGCGTGAATTAATAGTCAAAGTTATTTACTTTTGAAATTTACGCATTTTGAACATTATTAACCTATTTTGTTATTTCAATTATTTCAAAAACTTGAGATTTGAATTTTAAAACAATTATCCTAAGTTAATCAAATGAATTTTGTTGTCGACGAAGTTTACTGTTGTAACTGTGATGTTTAAAACTTAGTTATTTCCGCAAATATTTTTATTAAATTCATGATATATGAGGATGACGTGGCAATAGGGCTGTAAGCAAAAACCGCCAAACCGGAAAATCGAACCGAAACCGCATTTTAGAAACCGTCGGTTTGGTGCCACGTGGACCCGTCAACGAAATGCTTTTGAACCAAACCAAACCGGTCAATTAGGTTTGGAAATTTTAATTGCGGTTTGAAACCAAACCGGACCGGCGAAAAAATATATAAAAATAAAAAAATAAAAATAATGATTTTTTTTTAAATTCATCCAAATATGTAAAATTCAATAGTTTTGTCATTTGTATGTATTTTTGTCAATTTATAATTTTGTATTACATATTTATTATTATTACTAAATAATCCTAATTTATATCTAATAATCTCAAAACTAACATAGTCTATCAAAAATTCTTTTCTTCTTTAGAATTTAAATTTCTACAATTGCTTCAATCTGCATTCTCAAATGGAGGTCAGATACCTGATTCCTTTAGGAGTTTATTAGGTGCAAGGATGGTTGAGGTTTGTATATGCCGAAAGAATTGGTTGCAAATTAAAAATGAACCTATAGTACTGTGCCAATATTTAGATGAAGTGGAAGCATTTGATGATTCAATGAAAGTTGTGGCATGTGGTTTATATTTTCTATTACCATATTTTTAAAGATTCTTTTATCTATCTAGTATCCAATACTATGATGATATAATGAATGCATTTGTTTGACAATGGAGTCTGAATCATGTGTGACAACAATTGGTGTTTGAGTATATGTGAGAAACTGAATTCGTAACAAAATACAACGGCAAGCTTGTATAATTGTTATGTTTAGATATTATAAACAATTGATTTATTATTATGGTTGGTTATTCTTTCTGTTTAATCAGTAGTTTTGTTTTTCATATATGATGATCACGAGGTCTTGTTGAACATCATTATATTTTTGGACTTTATATTTAGTTTAGTAGACTTGTATTATAACGTTATCGTAACGTCTTAGCCAAAAATAGCAAACAAAAAACTATATTTTAGTTTATTGTGATTTCACTTTGATTTAGTTGGTATTTAAATTTGTAGTAGATATATTTAATTTGTTTAGATTTATTGCTAGTAAGATATAAATATATATTGAATTCAATGAATTAATGTCATAAAAGTAGACGGACAAAAAAATATACGGTGAAACCGGCGGTTTAAAACCGGACCAAACCGTTAGGTTTAGGTTTGAGTTTTTTTCAAACCGTTCAAAATGGTTTGGTTTGGGTTTGGGTTTTTCTCAAACCGGTTTAAACGGTTTGGTTTGAAAATTTGTCAAAAACCGCAAAAACCGAACCTCTTACACCCCTACGTGGCAATCCGGGTTCATGGAACTCGGGGCGCTACATATGATATTCCATTGCTGGATAGAAACACATGGTTTACATTATGGCAAGTGAAGATGTGGGCGGTGTTGGTGCGGATGGATTTGGAGGAAGCCTTGCTTGGCTTTGATAGGTTGCCCACTACCGGACGCATGATGAAAAACGACGTAAGGATCGAAAGCCCAATCTCAAATTCATCTACATCTATCGAATCAGATTCTTCAAGATGTTCTTAAGGAGAAGAGTGTCACTG
Organism: Fraxinus excelsior; assembly: GCA_019097785.1. NCBI lineage: Eukaryota > Viridiplantae > Streptophyta > Magnoliopsida > Lamiales > Oleaceae > Fraxinus > Fraxinus excelsior. The sequence goes on along the minus strand of CM032626.1, from coordinate 31,457,806 downwards.
CATTATGGTTGGAGTTAGAGCAACTTTACATGACAAAGAACTTGATCAGCAAGCTACACTTGAAACATCGTTTGCATTCTCACAGGATGCCTGAAGGTACGTCACTGGATGATCACTTGACTATGTTCAAAGAAATCGTGGCTGATTTGGAGACATTAGAGGTTAATTATGACGAGCAGGATCAGCTGTGATGTTGTTGTGTTCACTGTCACCATCATATGTGACTTTTAGGGACACTATTCTCTATAGTCGGGACACTCTCACCGTGGAAGAAGTCTATGATGCTTTATTATCTAAGGAGAAGATGAGGCATCTTACTGAAGGATCTGAAAACCATGCTGAAGCTTGATTGTGAGTGGGAAGAGTCAATATAGGATTTTTAGCAGAAATATGAAGGGTAAATCGAAATCTAGACATGTTGAAAAGACTTGTCCTTACTGGAAGAAGAATGGGCATATTAGAGCTTATTGTTTTGCCTTGAAATGGTGCTACAGAGTAAGGGAAGCAACATGCTAATACAGCGGAGGCTAGTGTTGTAGAGGATGAGCAAAGTGGTGGCTAAGAATGACTTGGAGCTTTAGGAAATGGATGTCATGAAAGCATTCTTACATGGAGAACTTGAGGAGAGCATCTACATGCAACAACCAAATGGATTCATAGCTTCAAAAAAGGAAGACTATGTGTGCTTATTGAAAAAATCTTTGTATAGATTGGAGTAGTCACCGAGGCAGTGATATAAAATGTTTGATTCATTCATGACTACTCATGATTTTGATAGATGTAATTATGATAGTTGTGTATACTTCAAAAAGGAAAGTGGTGAATCAACTACATATTTGTTGTTATATGTTGGTGATATGCTCATAGCAGCCAATGATAAAGCAGATGTCAGAAGAATAAAATTACAACTCAGCAATGAGTTTGACATGAAGGATTTGGGCGCCGCAAAGAAGATTCTTAGAATGGAGATCTTGAGGGATATGAAGGCTGACAGATTGTATTTGTGTCAAAAGGTGTACATTGAGAATGTGTTTGAAAGATTCAATGTGGTAAAAGTTAAGGCTGTCAGTACTCCCTTGGCTGTCCACTTCAAACTATCATCTAACTCGTGTCCACAGTCAGATGAAGACATTGATTACATATCTCGGGTTCCTTAATCTAGTGCAGTTGGTTCGCTAATGTATACTATGGTTTGTACAAGACCTGATTTGGCACAGGCAGTTAGTACAGTTAACAGATACATGACTAATCCTGGCAATGAACATTGGAAAGAAGTGCAGTGAATCTTTCGATACTTAAGGGGCTCTTCTAATGTTTGTTTACATTTTGACAGAAATTCTGATAAAGTCAATGGTTATGTAGGTTCAGACTATGCAGGGGATCTTTATAAGATGAGATCACTTACATGGTATATTTTTATCCTTGGCGGTTGTGCTATCAGCTGGAAAGCTACATTGTAAAATATTATAGATTTATCTACAACAGAAGCATCGACCTTAACAATACCTAAAGGGGATGAATATGTATATTATGTAGAATTAAAATATTATAACAAATTAGCAACAAGTCACCTATTGTTATCTCTAGATGTTTAAAGAAGTAAATCAACACACTGTATGATCACGGAGAAATCCAACTGGGAAAAACTCTGGACACTTTGCAAGGCAATCCACTATAAACGATTCAAACACTTACAGTTTACTAGACTAGACGACACGTATTATCTATTCTCCCGACTGCAATTCCTACAACTATCCTAGATACTGTGCTCCTCTGCACCAATCCTTAGTTACAATCATCAAAGCTCTCTTGTTGCTACCTTGCAGCATTCCTAGCCCCGTGAAATCGTGTATCTCTTATGAATCACAAAGAACACCATGTTCTTCATCGACTGGAACTCCAGTCAACTTCTCTCGATCTTCAGCAACTCTGACAGATGCGGAGGAAAGCATGGTTTTGTATTTGGAGTATAGATATGATGTTTTTCTTACTAAAACAATATCAACAGACGAAGGTTGAAAGACAAAATATGAATGATCTCTCACAGATGGAGTTCTCTTAATGTAAACCTTGTCAAAATACATTCTGAGGTGTTTTAATATATATATCGCGATATAAAATTTTTTCGGACAACATTGTCACTCGAGCGAGGGCTCAGCAACAGTCGAGCGATAGGCTTTCGCTCGAGCGAAAAATGGGCGACAGTCGATGCTCGACCAAATCCATGGCGACAGTCTAGCAAAAATTCGCGCCATATTTTTCTTCTTTTCCCATTTTCGAACCCTAGACCTAAACGCTCTAACTTTATATATTGACACATAACTCCTTGACTTTTTTTCAACTTTTACAATTCAGTCCCTCTTGTTCATAAAATTGTCAATTTTACAACATAAAACCAACAAGCTCTCCCTTGGCATTATGTGACAAAACTACTAACTAAAGTCAAGGTAGTGAACAAATTCTGCATTTCAATCAGCACCTGTTTCCTGAAATAGACAACTCAGCACCCAGTGTAAGATGTGTGAAAAAACAACATAAGTAAAGCAGTTTATAGAATAAAGGCAATTTATGAATCATATAGTATTTTTCCGCTTCAAACATGCATGCTGAACAAGACATAGTACCAATGCAACCTAACATACCAAGAAGACACATCGATACTACTACAATATCAAACTTAATTTAGTAAAACTAAAATTAAATTGTAAAATGCATTTGAGTCAAAAATCTCAAAAAATAGATGCGTATCACAAAATCTAGATATCTACCCAAAAATACATTCCACTCCCCCAAATAAATACTAAACACTACTCCCCCTTTGTGTCGCAAAATGACAAAGGGTAACCCTACAAACTATATAGCGCTAGTGGCATCATCAGAATCTGTCGGCTCCTCGAAAGCATCATCATCATCCTAGTGACAGCGAATTCATCAGAGTCCACACTGAATATAGCCAACAACATCCCGAAGTGTAGTGAACTCGGTAGTGTGTCTATCAAGCGTAGCAAGCAACTGTGTGATCTCCGTCATCATCCGAGCCTACTACTTGATCAACACTGTCATCTTTCCCATGAGAGCAACCAAAGGGTCAATGGGAGCACAAACAGAAGGTACAGACTCACTAGGAGGAGAAATAGATTTTAAAGGAGGAGAAGTCGAAGTAGAAGTCGACAGGATGTCGAACGGCTGAGGAACACTAGAAAAAGAAAAGAAATTCGAAGGGTCAAAAGAGATAAGGTCATCAATATCATCAGCTGGCACAGTCGGGTCAACAAGCTATGATGGCTTAGATGAAGCATGTGACCGAATTTGGGCTATGGTAGTATGGACGATTATCTGGGAAACCCGCATCGGTACCCCCTCAGGGAAACTAATTCCTAAGGTTGTCACAAATCTATAGATCAAGCAAGTATAGGGCAACCCCACCCTCGCCTCTATGACTCGGAAAGCCCTCAAAATCTATTGGCATATGAAAGATGATAAGTCGATAGAATCACCATGTAGTAGGGCATAAAGGAAACGAGCCTTCTCCATAAGCAATGAAGAAGTGTGAGAAATCGACCAAAGATTCGTGTACACGATGTGCAATAGAATCTGAAGGTCAGTTGGAAGTGAACTAGTATGAATCGCACCTAGACCTCCATCCAATTATGTTAAACATTGTCGAACAGACTAAAGAGTCCGTCAAAAAAGTATTAGGAGTCAAGTAGGGGAATAAGGGGTGGACGACTCGAGAAATATGAATAAGACTTGAAATGACGTACAGAGTAATCTTAATTGTCCTACCCCGAAGAAAAACCCTAAAAGACGTCTCACTAACATCATAGAAGTTAGCATAGAACTCCTAAACTAGAAGACTCGAAGGAGGGACTAACTCAACTAACAGTGGTTCCCAACCCCGAGATGTTAAAATAACAGCAAAGCTGGGGGGATATGTCAGACATGATGACCTCGCGCTCAAACAGAATAGGGCATAAACTTTTTATTCCACACATAAAATTTTTTAGAGTTCTCTCGTCTCTCTAATTTTCTCTATTCCCTCTTTGTTTCAAGAGTCTTGCTACTAGTAGTTTACATAATTTTTTGTTCCAACTCTATGATAAAAGTGTGAGCATTCCCAGTTCGCCTAAAGTATTGATGAGGTGCTATTTAACTACTTTCAAGTATTGTATCCTAAGATATAGATGCTATCAATCATTTTGCACCACAATGGGGAGCAAATATATTTTAAGGAAACTGTGAGCAACATAGGTCTCGATCCTTTTCAATACCGCTACTACATCAACAACCATATTTCCTATATTTTATTGTAATGTTTTTTCATTATTTTATTTATTTAATTCTAACAGTATTTCTAATTTGTTTTTTTATTTTTCCTAACAAGTTTAAGATTAATTTTTGAAAAAATTTTAAAAATGAATTCACCTCATTCTTAGTTAATCATTCTTATATGGTGTTTGGTGGGGATTAAAATTAAATTTTTAGTACATTGTGATAGAAATTTTTGAAATGTGTGGTTGAAAAGTTGTAGGACACATGAAAGATGTGGTTAATATTGATCGTTTGACTTTGACTTGGATTAAAATCAAATTTTAATTCGGACCAACTATCACTTGAAACTATAAATTTATTCCCCACTTATTGCTATCTATTTATAAATTAAATTGTTAATAAATCATATATTTTCATCGAAGGCTGTAATAAAAAAAATTATGCCCCCTTTTTGATATGGATTAAAATTAAATTTTTAGTAAATTTTGATATAAGTTGATGAAATGCGTGGTTGAAAAGTTGTGTGACTCATAAAATATGTAGTTGAAAATTGAAATGAATTGTTAGTTTTGACTTAAATTTAAATTTAAATTCAAATTTAAATCGATTCCAAGCAGGAGCTAAATATACGGAGATGCACTTTACCTCCAAATAATAGATTTTTGAAAACTTTAACTTTCATGATCGAATAACATAAAGAATGAAAATTTGGAACTTATTACGTCAAAAACTGCATTCTATAGTTGAAAAGTCCCAATTTATTCACTCTGAGCCCCCGTTTGATAAAATTCTTTTTGTGATTTAAAATCAATCAAACTTTATTTTTAATCACATTTATTGAACTCACAATTTTATTCACTTTCCAATCATATTTCATAAAACACCCTAACTTATATCTCAAAAGCTTTGTCAAGCAGGGGCTTAATAGCCAAATTACTTTTCCAACGAACTCATTAAAGCTACGTTTGACCCCTATTTTATAAAACTCATTTTTAATCACACATTTCATAATATTCAAGATTTTTATTCAATCGACTTTTATCAAATTCTACTAAAAATCTTATTTATATCAAAACAAAACATGGGCTTAGTTGTAGGGTTTTTATGGCATATTTGGCATCACTTAAAGTCAAAAGGAGATTTTAGACCGAAAAATTGTTTTTGAAACTCAAAAATTATTTTTGAACCCGTTCGGCTAACTTTATGAAAGTATTTCTTCTAGTTAGAAGAGTTTATAGAAAAAACTAATCCAATACGACTTTTTCTAAAAACGCTTTTGGAATAGAAAATTCTTTTAAAAATTAATTTTTCAAACAAAAATTAAAATAATTTCTCCAAAAACTCGTGATAGAGATTTTTTAAATGTGTGGTTGAAAAAATGTGGGACTCATGAAAGATGTGATTAATATTGATCGTTTGATTTTGACTTGGATTAAAATCAGATTTTAATTCAGACCAACTATCACTTGAAACTATAAATTTATTCACCATTATTTCTATCTATTTATAAATTAAATTGTTAATAAATCATATATTTTCATCGAAGGCTATAATAAAAAAATTATGCCCCCTTTTTGATATGGATTAAAATTAAATTTTTAGTAGATTTTGATACAAGTTGATGAAATGTGTGGTTGAAAAGTTGTGTGACTCATAAAATATGTAGTTGAAAATTGAAATGAATTGTTAGTTTTGACTTAAATTTAAATTTAAATTCAAATTTAAATCGATTCCAAGCAGGAGCTAAATATACGGAGATGCACTTTACCTCCAAATAATAGATTTTTGAAAACTTTAACTTTCATGATCGAATAACATAAAGAATGAAAATTTGGAACTTATTACGTCAAAAACTGCATTCTATAGTTGAAAAATCCCAATTTATTCACTCTGAGCCCCCGTTTGATAAAATTCTTTTTGTGATTTAAAATCAATCAAACTTTATTTTTAATCACATTTATTGAACTTACAATTTTATTCACTTTCCAATCATATTTCATAAAACACTCATATCTCAAAAGCTTTGTCAAGCAGGGGCTTAATAGCCAAATTACTTTTCCAACGAAATCATTAAACCTACGTTTGACCCTTATTTTATAAAACTCATTTTCAATCACACATTTCATAATATTCAAGATTTTTATTCAATCGACTTTTATCAAATTCTATTAAAAATCTTATTTATAGCAAAACAAAACATGGGCTTAGTTGTAGGGTTTTTATGGCATATTTGGCATCGCTTAAAGTCAAAAGGAGATTTTAGACAGAAAAATTGTTTTTGAAACTCAAAAATTATTTTTGAACCCGTTCAGCTAACTTTATGAAAGTACTTCTTCTAGTTAGAAGAGTTTATAGAAAAAACTAATCCAATACGACTTTTTCTAAAAACGCTTTTGGAATAGAAAATTCTTTTAAAAATTAATTTTTCAAACAAAAATTAAAATAATTTCTCCAAAATCTCTTGTGATAGAAATTTTTAAAATGTGTGGTTGAAAAATTGTGGGACACGTGAAAGATGTGATTAATATTGATCGTTTGATTTTGACTTGGATTAAAATCAGATTTTAATTCAGACCAACTATCACTCGAAACTATAAATTTATTCACCATTATTGCTATCTATTTATAAATTAAATTGTTAATAAATCATATATTTTCATCGAAGGCTATAATAAAAAAATTATGCCCCCTTTTTTATATGGATTATAATTAAATTTTTAGTAGATTTTGATACAAGTTGATAAAATGTGTGGTTGAAAAGTTGTGTGACTCATAAAATATGTAGTTGAAAATTGAAATGAATTGTTAGTTTTGACTTAAATTTAAATTTAAATCGATACCAAACAGGAGCTAAATATACGGAGATGCACTTTATCTCCAACGTTAAGACAGATAATAGATTTTTGAAAACTTTAACTTTCATGATCGAATAACATAAAGAATGAAAATTTGGAACTTATTACGTCAAAAACTGCATTCTATAGTTGAAAAGTCCCAATTTATTCACTCTGAGCTCCTGTTTTATAAAATTCTTTTTAGGATTTAAAATCAATCAAACTTTATTTTTAATCACATTTATGAACTCACCATTTTATTCACTTTCCAATCATATTTCATTAAACACCCTAGCTTATATCTCAAAAGCTTTGTCAAGCAGGGGCTTAATAGCCAAATTGCTTCTCCAACGAACTCATTAAACCCATGTTTGAGCCCTATTTTATAAAACTCATTTTCAATCACATTTCACAATATTCATGATTTTTATTCAATCCGCTTTTATCAAATTCTACTAAAAATCTTATTTATATCAAAACAAAACATGGGCTTAGTTGTAGGGTTTTTAGGGCATATTTGGTATCACAAAGTCAAAAGGAGATTTTAGACCTAAAAATTGTTTTTGAAACTCAAAAATTGTTTTTGAACCCGTTCAACTAACTTTATGAGAGTGTTTCTTCTAGTTAGAAGAGTTTATAAAAAAAAAAAAAACTGATCCAATACGACTTTTTCTAAAAATGCTTTTGGAATAGAAAATTCTTTTAAAAATTAATTCTTCAAACAAAAATTAAAATAATTTCTCCAAAATCTCTTGTACAGAAAATAAAAACTATGCGAACGGGCCCTTAATCTTTTCTTTATGTAACCCGTGTTGGCTAACCTGTTTACCATATTCGCCTCCCTCTAAATTGCGAGTAAATTCCGCCTCCAAAATAAAGGATCCCCTTCAAGCGGCATTTAAATCTCCCATTTTTATATTGAATAATTTCTAAGTTAATAACTCTTAATTACTTATTAACATTAAGATAAAAATTGTTTACATAATAAAACACATTTTTCTCAGAAATGACATGGCCAAACATGTATTTATTTATTTTCAAAAAATTATAATAAAGCAGCTTTCCCATCTCTAAGCTTAGCCCATACAATCTCTGGGACCTTATTGAAGATGAGTCATTTTAATTCGAGGACGCTCAAAGCACCACAATTTCATTTCAAATATTAAGATCGGGTTGTTTGACAAAGTATTTTGAAAAATAAAAAAAATAAAAAAATCGACAAATTTTGATAATAGTGGATGAAATGTGTGGTTTATAAATTGTGGATTCTACGAAATATATTGTTCAAATTAAAGCTTGACCATATAAAATTTTTGCAAAGTCCAATCAGACAAGCACATCTCTGCAACAGAGGAAATAAGAAATTGGTCCAACTTGAAAACATTGTGTAACATTGAACCAAAATAAATGTGTAGGGACAAGTTAGATATCTGAGCAAAGTTACGTGTAACATTGTCAATCAGTGATTTGATCACCGTTTTGTGTATGAGATGAAACAGTGACATCCTCGACAACAACATTGGCTGTGGAATCTATTCTGTATGAAACATCCAAACCTTCCAAAATCAGGTTATAAATCACAGCACTGGATCCATTTTCAAAAGCTTCATCTTCTTGGTAATGTTCCATCGTGGAAGCATCGTCCACTGTGCTGCCAGTTTTGGTTTTGACCGGGAAATTATGAGGTCGGCTTCGTTGAGATATGGACCGAATATCCCAAGAGAGCACCTGTTTTATCAAACTCTCAAATTCATTGGGAGATGCATAAAGTGACTTCTTTTCCTGAGACAAATAAAAAAAATAAATAAAAGGTAAAAACGATGTCATCAACATGAAAATAATAAAAATCGGCACCTAGACCAAGACATTGAGAATAAACCACAACAATCTGAATATAAAATATAACCAATAGAGAAAACAGAATGCCAAATAAATTGTCAAAGATGTAAAAGAAAAAACCGTCTTTAGTTTTAAAATTGTCTTACCACCATCGACCAACAATCAGTTGACTGGAGGAGGAGAAACCTTCAGAAAAGTTAACTGAAGCTACGGTTAGCAAATGGTCCTCCTGTTCAAAGATTTGGTATTAGTTTCCCAATGGGAAAGGGGTAAATGCATAGAATTAGCAAGAAAGGCAAAAGTAATTGTACAAAGTAGCATGCAGTAGGTCTTCCTCAAGATTAATGCCCTAAGTACATTTCATGTTCATTATACCCTGCACCTTGATATCCAAAATTGAAGCAAATTATTCACTCAAACTGGATAGTATTACCAGAAGAATAGCCAATGTTTTCCATTGGTATGTAACATCTGAAACTCAAACTACTTTCAGGTATCAAAAGAAAATACTATTTATTCATTTTTCTGAATTACAATTGGCTATTGACACTTTGCTTGCAAAGCCCGGTTTGGATTGGATCGATGTAACTGATTACATGTTTGGCTAGTAGAATAAGAATTAATTATGCTACTATTGAAGTTCAAGAATAAGTGACCATATATTTATAATTTTTCAAACTTGATCATCAAATAATCTGAAACAAAATTTGATTAGACTCTCAAAACAAAATGATACTGAGAATGTATGAAGGGAATTTACTCTACCCAATTAGTAAATAAGAAGAAAATACCTTCACCCAATCAGGAACTGTTGCTCCTAGGATGCTATCACAATAGGGCAGATAAGGTTTGACATCCAGGACAGGCTGTAAATAAAGTACTAGTCAGTTTTACATAAATAGTGCTACATTTAAAGGTGCATTGCATTCAGCAGGAGAAGACAGATTGTAAATGAGAAAGAAATACTTTGTCAGATCTCCTAACACAGCAATAGAAAACTTACCGTACCATCGACTAGATCAACACCAGAAAGTAATACTATATGTCCACATAGAGCTTCCACCTAATACGCAAAAGTACATCAATTCTTATTGCTTAATAAGTAGAAAGAAAACACACAGATAATTAAAGATCATGTTTGATAAGCTTAAATAGTTTATATACAAATAAGATATAAAATTATTATGGCCATTTCAAATTGAATTCTTGGCCTTGTTGGGGCGAGTCTTAGAAGTAGACCGCAAAGCAAACTCTGTCGGAGGCGGCTATCAATATGGCTATCTCAGTCAAGGAAAAGTTTTTAATGGTAGAGGTTAAAAATAACTTAAATAACGTCCTTTACAAAGGATCAGAATCAAATATCAAGGTAGAATCATTAACGATACAAGCAATCAGCCATTGCAATACCTAAAAAGGCAAAAGCACATTTCAATGGTACAAGCAATCAACCATTTAAGACCTAAAAGGAAAAGGTACACTTTAAAGATAAAACTGAAGTGAGCATTTTAAAAAATAAATGACCACGTTATGTTTACTTTTCTAGATATAATTTCAAATAAGAACTTTTATTCACCTTAGTGTCAAAAATTTAGCAAAATGATAAATAAGCACAAAAAAAAAAAAAAAAAATGGATTTCAGATCAGGTTTGTTTGTAAAGATCAACTGCAATTTTCTTTCTTCATTTTTGGAAATTGCTCCACAGGCTAATAGAATGGAAATATCTAACAATGAAAGAAAGAAACTTCTATTGAATTATTGTCAAACAACTATACGGCTACCAAAGTAGTGAACAGATTAGTGACAAAATTGAACTTCAGGTTCAGGTTCAGGTTCAGGTTCAAGTTCAAGTTGATGGGACCTGGTTTCAATGAAAAAGATCTCCTGAGCTCCTTTATCCATTCTAGCGATATAAATTGATATTGTGTACTCTAAAGCACAAGCCTAATGATCAGTTGAGAGAAATTTGAACACCAGTCTTAGAAACTTACCGGCACCTAAAATCTTGCTTTCCTCCAATTCTTCTTAGATTCTGCACATTTCAATATGTATCTTCCATAGACAGACCGAATATTTTCATTGACACTAAAAAGTATTCCTCTTTGTAAGAATATTAAAAGCAAATTCTCTCCAGCAATTTTCTTCCATAAATTTGAAAGTTGTGTGTACTTGAATCCCACTACATACCACATCTTATAAAGTTTTTGAATGTGAATTTGCCTATTCCCAATGAGTGACTTTTGTCACCCTACGGTGGAGATCATATTTGGATGATTCACCTTTAAATGCAAAAGAGAAACTTAATGAACATTTTTTTACCATATTACCTTGTAGGGAAGCACGACTGGACAGTGGCAATAGGTGCTATGGGATATGAATTCAATTTGAGATTGTCAGAATTAGGTCCGCTCAGTGCTTTCCTCAATGCCTGCGATATGTCATCATGAAGTGCAAAGAATTTGATAACAATGCAGGGAATGCTACAAGAAAGCAATATAGTTCAAACATAATAAGCATAATTGGCACTGTACTGCCTGGTAATCATTTTCGTGACATAGAATCTTGAATACATACAGATATAAATAGATATATAGACATTTACATAGACTTTGAAGAGATTCTCTATAAGCCAAATTGCCATAGCCCCCAGTTCACTATTTTGGAGAAAAACAACGCTACAATAATCAGTGATTAAAAATGTTTTGTTCCTAATTGGTTTCTCCATTCCATTACCTGACAGCCACATATTGCAGGGAGAAAGAAAAAATAAAAATCAAAGAAGGGTTTTTTGAGAATGTGTGACATGCTCAATTCACAAACAAGCAAACTCTCCAAAATAAAAAATAAAAAAATCACTATAATGGTTTCTTCAGATAAATTATCTATCGGATCACCTCAAAAAGTTAATTATTAAAGAGAATAAACTACCTGTTTGTTATGGTGGAAGAGCTGACCAACTGAAGTGGGGAACAAAAGGAAGGAGGAGCACCAGGAACCAAGCTACTGCAATTCTACCGCCAAATTCAAATCCGAATCAAGACGATGCCGTTTTGAATTAAATAGAGACGGTGTCGTTTGAGCAAAATGGTTTAATTGTAATTGGAACATGTTTTTACCCTACCAGATGAATAATGCGATTTATGTCTGTTGCGATTTCTGTCTGTTATAACAAAGCGAGGAAGAGAGTAATGGTATGATGTTTTTAGTGTGAAGTTTTCCCTCTCAAATTCTCCTGTCTTCTCTCTTCCTTCTTCTTATTTTCTCTTCTTAAGAGCTTGTATTTCCTTATCGAGTTGTGAATTTCGTTCGATTAATAGAATTACAGCCTGGGGTCTTGAATTCCAGCTGGTTTTCTGAGTTGTTTGTGTTAATTCGAGTTTAATCTGTTATTTGGGTTGAAGTTGAGCTCCAACCATAACATTTGGTATCAGAGCAGCTACGGTGACTAGGATGGCTGAAACTCGAAGTAAATCGAATGAGGATCATTTGAGGCGATTGGACAAGGAGGTCGCGGATCTAGGAGTAGCATACAAATCCACAGATCAGGTGCTGAAAGTAATGAGTACCAAACAGGATAGAATGGAGCAGATGATGGGTGAAATGAATCAGAAATATGAATCTATTGTAGCCATGTTAGCTCAGATGAGCGGGGGTAAATCAAATCGTACTGAGAAACAAGTCGAAGGAAGTGCAGTTCCTTCTCAAAATAGTGGTGATAATATTCATAATAACGAGTTTTCCTCGGGGAGTTCTGGTGGAAGTAGGGAATTCAAAATGTTCTCTAAATTACCCAAAATAGACTTTCCCTATTTTGGAGGAGAAGGCCCCAGAGAATGGTTGCGAAAGGCGAAGAAGTACTTTCAAATTCATCAAATCGAAGATGAGATGAGAGTGGCAATTGCAGAGATGTATCTTAAGGGAAAGGCTGATATATGGTTCCATGGATTCATATCCAGTCACCCACACGCAGATTGGGACCTGTTCTCCAGAGAAGTCTGCAGGAGGTTTGCTGAAAATACAGCAGAAGAGGTGATAGAAGTCTTCAGTAAAATAAGGCAAAAGGGGTCTATATTCGAATACCAGGAACAGTTTGAGGAATTAAAATCTCAGGTGATGATCTCCTTACCACACTTACCAGAATCTTACTATATCTCTATCTTTACTAGTGGCCTAAAAGAGGAGAACAAATCAATGGTTAAAATCATACAACCCAAAACACTATCAAAAGCATTCGAAATTGCCATTTTACAGGAAAATACCATCACAGCCCTCAGCAGAAATTCTAAAACGTACAAGCCTTACCCCACTCCTAAATGGACCAACCTAACTACTAAACCAACTGAGCCTACGTCCAAACCCACCACCTTTCCTGAACATAGAAACCCCATCAACCCCCTTAGATTCAAGGCCATTACCCCCTTTGATTTTCAGACCAAAAGAGAATTAGGATTATGCTACAAGTGTGACGAGAAGTACACTAGAGATCACATTTGCAAGAATAGAATGCTTAATTTCATCCTGGTCGATGAGGAGAAAGAAGAAGGGGTAGAAGAACCACCTGGAAATGAAGAAGAACAAGGTGGTGGAGGAGGGATGGATGAATTGATGGAGATTTCACTCTGTGCATTGATGGGCAGTAACAGGGGTAAGACCATCAGATTACCAGGGCTGATTAAAGGAAAAAGGGTGTCAATCCTAATAGATAGTGGTAGCACCCATAGCTTCATTGATGAGCAATTGGTTGGTAGCATCAGTTACAACACTCAAACAGCTGAACCTGCCTCAGTAACTGTAGCAGGAGGGGGTAAATTGGTCAGCAAAGCTATTTGCAACCCATTGACCTGGAAAATGAAGGACTTGGAATTCCAATATCGGCTAAGGGTTCTCAAGTTAGGAGGAAGTGACATGGTACTAGGAGTGGACTGGCTAAGTCAATTTAGCCCAGTGTTATTTGATTTCGTTAAAGGCAGTATTACTCTTAACTATGGAGGGGTCAAATGGGAACTGCATGATGAAACTAACAAGGAAGGATTCCAAGTGTTAAACATACATGAAGGAAAGGGATGGAGTAAGAATCAAACTTATGGGATAATGGCACAGATTGCAGCCATTACAGGGGAAAAACAAGAAACCATTCCATCAGAACTGGAGGCTGTGGTGAAACAATTTCCTATGGTGTTCATGGAACCAACAGGGTTACCCCCACCCCGATTTAACGACCATCACATTCCCCTGAAGGAAGGGGCACAACCATTCAAGATGAGGCCCTACAGATGCCCCTATATACAGAAGACCGAAATAGAGAAGATGGTCAGGGAAATGAAGGAGAATGGCATCATACAGCCAAGTAATAGCCCTTATGCTTCACCTGTACTGTTGGTAAAAAAGAAGGATGGTACATGGCGATTTTGTGTGGACTATAGACAACTTAACAACCTCACAATTAAGGACAAATATCCTATGCCTCTCATAGATGAATTACTGGATGAGTTGGAGGGAGCTAAGTGGTTCACAAAGATTGACTTGAGGGCAGGCTACCATCAGATTAGAGTGGCTACTGAGGATGTCCACAAAACAGCCTTTAAAACTCATGAGGGTTTATATGAGTTCAGGGTAATGCCATTCGGATTGACAAATGCCTCAGCCACTTTCCAATGCTTGATGAATGAGGTTTTTAAACAACATCTCAGGAAATTCATTTTGGTATTCTTTGATGACATTTTGGTGTATAGCACGGACCTTGATTCCTATTGTAAGCATGTCACTATGGTACTGGAAATCCTCAAGCAACATCAACTCTATGCCAAGGGAAGTAGATGCTCCTTTGGGCAGTCCCAAATAGAATACTTAGGCCACATTATTTCTGCAGAAGGGGTGTCGGCTGACCCTTCTAAAATTACAGCAATGAAAGAGTGGCCCACACCAGTTAATGTCAAGCAACTCAGGGGATTTCTTGGGTTGACAGGATATTACAGGAAGTTTGTAAGGGGATATGGAGTTATTGCCAAACCTCTAACTGATTTATTGAAGAAAGATAACTTCCAATGGAGTGAAGGGGCTGAAGAAGCTTTCAAAGAATTGAAGAAGGCTATGAGCACCACCCCAGTCCTAGCTTTACCTGATTTCTCTATACCATTTGTTATAGAAACTGATGCTTGTTATGGTGGATTGGGAGCTGTCTTAATGCAGGACAATAGGCCTATCGCTTACCTGAGTAAGGGCATTTGTAGCAGGAATTTGGGCCTATCAATCTATGAAAAAGAGTTACTAGCACTAGTAACTGCAGTGGGCAAATGGAGACATTATCTAGAAGGTCACCACTTCATCATCAAAACTGATCACCAATCCCTTAAATATCTCTTGGAGCAAAGGATCACCACACCATTGCAACAAAAGTGGCTGTCGAAACTATTGGGGCTCAGTTATGAAATTCAATATAAGAAGGGCGTGGACAATAAAGTAGCAGATGCCTTATCCAGAAGAGAATTGGGCTGCCTAGCTATTACTGCTGTGACCCCTCAGTGGATAGAAGAAGTAACAACCAGTTATGAAGGAGATGAGACTGTTAAAGACAAAATTAATACCCTGTTACTAGAGAGTCAGGCAGACCCAGATTACCAGTATTTGAATGGCTTGCTCAAATATAAGTCCAGAATTTACATCGAGACTGGAGGTGGAGTGAGGAAGAAATTGATTGCAGCTATTCATGCTTCCCAGGAAGGTGGACATTCAGGTGTTCAGGCTAGCATTCACAGGGCAAAGCAATACTTCTTCTGGCCGGGGATGAGCAAGGAAATCAAGCAAGAGGTCTTGGAATGTGATACTTGTCAGAGATGTAAGAATGAGCATGTGGCTTACCCAGGCCTTTTACAACCCTTACCAGAACCACAATATGCATGGAGTCATATCTCTATGGATTTCATCGAAGGGTTGCCCACTTCTAATGCTAAGAATGTGATATTGGTGGTAGTGGATCGGTTTACCAAGTATGCTCACTTCATAGCCTTAGCTCACCCATTCACAGCCTCTTCTATTGCCAAGTTATTCTTGGATCACATCCACAAATTACATGGAATGCCACAAAGCATTGTAACTGACAGAGATAGGATATTTACTAGTGACTTTTGGCAGAGTTTGTTTAAGCAATTGGGGGTCAAACTACAGTTGAGCACAGCATATCATCCCCAAACCGATGGCCAAACAGAAAGGTTGAATCAGTGTTTGGAAATGTACCTTCGGTGTATGGCCTATAAACAGTCTAAACAATGGAGCAACTGGATCAGTTTGGCAGAATGGTGGTATAATACCACCCTGTACACAGCCATTAAAATGACCCCATTTGAGGCACTTTATGGCCTTAAACCTCCTCAGTTAGCTTTGGGCCCATACCAGCAGACCAACATCGAAGCAGTGGAAGACCTCCTCCAGGAAAGACACAAATTAGACCAAATGCTAAGGGAGAATTTGGCTCAAGCTAGAGCTAGAATGAAACATTATGCTGATCGGAACAGAAGTGAAAGGGAATTTCAGGTTGGCGACTGGGTTTATCTGAAATTACACCCATATGCTCAACAAACAGTGGCTAGAAGGTTTAACAACAAGCTATCTGCAAGGTATTATGGCCCTTACCAGGTAATTCAGAAAATTGGCCCAGTGGCTTACAAACTAGAGCTGCCTACTACTTCCCACATTCACCCAGTTTTTCATGTCTCCTTACTCAAAAAAAAGATTGGGGAAAGGGAAGTTCCGGTTCGAACACTCCCAATTCCGAACCAGCAGTCCGGGGATCACACTCAGCCACTACGAGTACTATCTGCGCGAATGGTTAATCGAAAGGGAGTAGTTGTAACCCAATGGTTAATTCAATGGAAATGCTCCAATCCAGATGAGGCAACATGGGCTGATGCAGAAAATATACGGACCTCTTTTCCAACTTTTCAACCTTGGGGACAAGTTGAAGCTGAGGGGGAGGGATGTTATGGTGGAAGAGCTGACCAACTGAAGTGGGGAACAAAAGGAAGGAGGAGCACCAGGAACCAAGCTACTGCAATTCTACCGCCAAATTCAAATCCGAATCAAGACGATGCCGTTTTGAATTAAATAGAGACGGTGTCGTTTGAGCAAAATGGTTTAATTGTAATTGGAACACGTTTTTACCCTACCAGATGAATAATGCGATTTATGTCTGTTGCGATTTCTGTCTGTTATAACAAAGCGAGGAAGAGAGTAATGGTATGATGTTTTTAGTGTGAAGTTTTCCCTCTCAAATTCTCATGTCTTCTCTCTTCCTTCTTCTTCTTATTTTCTCTTCTTAAGAGCTTGTATTTCCTTATCGAGTTGTGAATTTCGTTCGATTAATAGAATTACAGCTTGGGGTCTTGAATTCCAGCTGGTTTTCTGAGTTGTTTGTGTTAATTCGAGTTTAATCTGTTATTTAGGTTGAAGTTGAGCTCCAACCATAACACTGTTGAGCTCTAATCCGCCCTTGTCTCTCAGCAGCACAATTTTCTAAGGCAGACTTTATAGAGGCTTCAAGTTCATGAATTTTCTTATTCACATTCCCACTTGAATTTGACCTTGTTCTTCTCCAAAGGAAAACTACATATGGAAATCAATACATACAGTATCTCTCAGTTCTGCCGGTGTCTTGGTATGCTAAATTTGCAAGAAAAATTGAACAGAAATATAAAGGCGTGAACTTACAGGAAATGGCAGTAGAAGCCAGGGCCAGCGAGATGGAGATGGTTAGCCACTGGGATTTGGAGGTGGCCATCGTCCGGCGAACTGGGATTCGTAGTGGGGTCAGTACTAATCTTTCGGAGATCTTAGAGGACTAATTTGCATTTTTGAACAGAGAGAAGGAGAGAAAGAGGTTAAAGTATTATTATTTTAGCTTTTACTTTATCTACCAAGTACTATAATATTATGTCGTATTATATGCCAAGTGTACGTGAATTTATTATAGCAGTAGAGTTAAGAGCTAAAATAATTATATTGCTTGACAGGAATCAAATTACAAATTCTGCATGTTCGACACTTAACTCTATTATTATATTATAAAATTTAGTACCGTACACTTGTAGCATAATATTATTATCAATTAACTTTCACTTTAATTTAAATTTTTTATTTTGTTTTCATTTATTTATCTATATCTCTAATTGTTCTTTGGTTCTTATTTTCAGTTGTGTATGCGAAAAGTTAGGAATCGTGAATTATTACATATTGATCCTGAACCAGAATGCACATTCTGCTTTCTCAGAGGTATACAGAAAAATGAACGTGAAGCAATGGCAGAACAAGAAGCAAGAGCAGCTAATGAAAATAACCAACAACGGGCTATTCGGGATTACATCACACCAGTGGTCAATGATAATTATTCTGGTATTGCACGACCAGCGATTGCCGCGAACAATTTTGAACTAAAGCCGGGATTGATACACATGGTGTAACATAATCAGTTTGGGGAAGCTCCAACAGAAGACTTAAATGCCCATCTCGGCTCTTTTCTGGAAATTTGTGATACATTGAAGATGAATAGAGTTATTGAAGAGACAATTAAATTTCAGCTTTTCTCCTTCTCCTTGAGGGATAAAGCCAAGGCTTGGTTCCAATCGTTACCATATGGTTCTATCACAACCTAGGATGAACTGGCTCATAAGTTCCACACAAAATATTTTCCACCTTCCAAATCAGCTCAACTTCGGAGCGAAATTGGCCAATTCAAACAATTTGACTTCGAGCCATTTTATGAAGCAGGTGAGAGATTCAAAGTCTTGCTTAGAAGGTGTCCTCAACGTGGTTTTCAGAATTGCAGATTAAGATCTTTTACAACGGGTTGAATGGGCAGACAAGAACCATAATAGATACAGCTGCAGGAGGCACTCTAATGGTTAAAACGCAGATGCTTCATATTTCTTGTTGGACGACATAGCTACAAATAGCTATCAATGGCCGAATGAGAGATCAAGCGTTAAGAAAGTAGCAGGACTTCAGAGGTGGACCCCATCACATCATTAGCAGCTCAGGTCTCATCACTTACTAATTAACTAGCTGCATTTACTACTCAAGGAAATCAACAGAAATCAGATTCAATTATGGTTGCATTTTCATTACATCAACGGACAGAGATAGGGAATGAGCAAGCTCAATATGTCAACAGCAAGAACTACAATCAGAGGGGAAACTACTTTTCAAATCATTATCATCCAAGGCTGAGGAATCACGAGAATTTATCATATGGCAACAAAAGAAACACACCCCAACCTCCAGTTGACGACATCGACGAAGTCTCAACAACAGGGAAAGTTTCCAAGTGATATAGAAATCAACCCAAAGGAGTATTACAATGCTATTACATTGAGGAATGACAAACAAATTTGAGAAAGTATGCCCGACGAAGTAACAAATCCTACACCAAATAAAGACGTCGATCAAACAATAGAAAAATAAGAGACTGAAGAAGCACAAAAGGCTCACAAGCCTTATTCCATGTCATTCTCTGATAACCCACCAATCATCAAGCCAGCACTTCCATTTCCACATCGATTCCAAAAGAAGAAATTTGAAGCACAATTTGCTAAATTTGTAGAAATTTTCAATAAAATTCATTTTAATATTCCTTTTGTAGATGCTTTGGAACAGATGTCCAACTACGCAAAATTCATGAAGGAGGTGATGTCAAAGAAGGGGGAGTTGGAAGAATATGAGATAGTGAAGTAAACATAGGAATGCAGCACTATTCTACAAAAGAAACTTCCCCGGAAAAGAAAAGATCCGGGTAGTTTCACTATTCCTTGAACCATTGGAGGATCCTCTTTTGATAAAGACCTCTGTTATCTTGGAGTAAGCACAACCTAATGCTCTTATCATTTTTCAAGAAGTTGAGCCTTGGGGAAGTAAAATCGACAACAGTAACTCTACAACTAGCTGATAGATCACTCACATACCTGCGAGAGATCATTGAAGATATTTTGGTCAAAGTTGAAAATTTTATCTTCCCAGCTGACTTCTTTGTATTGGACATGGAGGAAGATCAGGAGATTCCATTGATTTTGGGTATGCCATTTTTAGTAACAGGAAGGGCCTTAATTGATGTACAAGGAGGGTAATTAACATTAAGAGTGAATGACGAGGAAGTGATGTTCAATATCTACTAAGCAATGAATTTTCCAAATGACACTAATACTTGCCACAGAGTTGACTTCATTGATATTGTAGTGAGGAAAGAGAAAATATGCATCGAAGACCCCTTGGAGCATTGTATGATGTTAAGTGCAACGAAGGATGATATTGACACGTCTGGCGGTTACACAGGGAGCAATGAATTAGTTGATTACATATTAGCTATTGAATCATCGCCAATTGACGGTAATCCATCACAGATTGATGATATTCAACATGCAGTAGACTCTGATGACTGCAAGGGTAATGAAAGTGGTAATTCTGAACTGAAGCAACTTCCAAAACACCTTCGATATGCATTTTTGGAAAATAACTCCACATCTTCGGTGATCATTTCTTCTTCACTGACAAAGGATGAAGAGGATA
Organism: Fraxinus excelsior; assembly: GCA_019097785.1. Lineage (NCBI taxonomy): Eukaryota > Viridiplantae > Streptophyta > Magnoliopsida > Lamiales > Oleaceae > Fraxinus > Fraxinus excelsior. Next base: position 31,437,313 of record CM032626.1, on the reverse strand, counting down.
AGTTACTAAAGGTGCTAAGAGAACACAAAGCGCATTGGGTTGTTCTATAGCTGATATAAATGGGATAAATCCTATAATTTGCATGCATAAAATTCTCATGGAAGACTCTTACAAACCTTGTATTGAACATCAAAGGAGACTCAATACAGTGATGAAAGAAGTGGTGAAAGCATAGATACTCAAGCTACTGAAGGCATGGATTATATTTGCCATCTTAGATAGTGTATGGGTTAGTCCAGTACAGGTGGTACCAAAAAAGGATGGAATGATTGTGGTCAAGAACGACAACAATGAGTTGATACCTACAAGAACGGTGACTAATTGGAGGGTGTGCATTGATTACAGAAATTTGAACAAAGCAACTAGAAAAGATCACTTTTGATGTGAACCCCAAGAACGTCAAGCTACTGAAGGTAGAGATTATATTTGCCATCTCAAATAGTGCATGGGTTAGTCCAGTACATGTGGTACCAAAAAAGGATGGAATGACTGTGGTCAAGAACGACAAAAATGAGCTGATACCTACAAGAACGGTGACTGGTTGGAGGGTGTGCATTGATTACAGAAATTTGAAGAAAGCAACTAGAAAACATCACTTTTGATGCGAACCCCGTAGCAATGGTGACTACGAAACCCACAACTAGATTGATGCGGAACCCAAAAACGTTAATTAGATCTGGTTTTGGACTTGAACCCAATAGAGTGAACCAAAAAACCCAATGATAACAAAGATGCGTTGAACCCCTTGATTACACAATAAAGAACCCACAATCCGATGTTTTGAACGCCACAACCCAATAGTAAGTGACGAAGGTACACATTTCTATAACAAACTTTTCAATTCCCTTTTGGCTAAATATAATGTCAGGCACAAACTAGTACTTGGTTATCATCCCCAATCTAATGGACAAACTGAAGTCTCCAAAAGGGAGATTAAACAAATTCTGGAGAAAATAGTGAACACCAACTGCAAGGATTGGGCTCATAAACTTGACGAAACACTGTGGGCATATCGAACATCTTTCAAAATGCCAATTGGCATGTCACCTTACTGTTTGGTGTTTGGGAAAGTGTGTCACCTATCGATCGAATTAGAGCATCGAGCTTATTTGGTTGTAAAGAAATTGAACATGGATATCACATTAGCAGGTGCACAATGCTTATTTCAGCTCGATGAAATTCAAAATGAAGTACATGAAAATGCTAAAATATATAAGGAGCGAACGAAACTGTGGCATGACAAGAGAATCTTAAAGAGAGAATTCATACCAAGAGAGCGAGTTCTTCTGTTCGGTCTTCTCTTAAAACTTTTTTCAAGCAAGCTGAGATCACGGTGGTCGAGACCATTTGTAGTCCATAAGGTGTTTCCCTTTGGTTTAGTTGAATTGATAAGCAAGGATGGATCCATATTTAAGGCGAACGGTCAACGACTTAAACATTATTACGGTGAAGCAGATTGGGATGTGGAAGAAATTACCCTTGGCGAGTCAACTTAGATCCACATCTTCATCAAGCTAATGACGTTAAAGAAGCGTTTCTTGGGAGGCAACCCAAATTCTTTACCTTTATTTTCGTTTTAAGTCCTTTCAATCGGCTTCCATTTTAATTATGTTAGTAATGTTGTTTTTGTTTTTTTAGGTACATTCTCATGTGTAGAGATCGGACTTATGTGGAAGGGCCAGGGGGGAGCATATATATATATATTTTAAATTTTTTACAGTCGCCTAAAAGTGTCTTGGGTAACAGCAGAAATGAGCCTAGTCCTATTGTAGGAGGTAGAGGTATCAGGAGTGGAAGCAGCTGTGCGTGCTCTCTTAGGCTGCATCTGAAAGAATTGAACCAAAAACATTAAACCCTTGATAAAGGAGACCTAATGTACATGCCAACAAAAACACACACAAAAATGCACACCTCAAACCCAAAACACGACATTCCACTACAAGCAAACATAATGTAATCACATATGGGTACAAATGCACCGAACACAAACTCCACAATCAACACTCATTCCAAACACACCCAAACTATCCATCACATTTTCCTTAATTCACAATCAATACTTCCACCGCTCAAACCAAATTCAAACAAAATGAAAAATAAAAAACATGCCAAAATGGTTCTCAATCTGATTTTTTTTTTTGAAAAATCATGCACAAATGGACAACAAATTATGACAATGATCAATAAATGTAATGCAACCACCAAAATCGAAGAATGAATGTTCAAACATCGAAAAATTTCAAAAGAATTGTAAAAATGGGAAGAAACCCAGAATTTCGATTTTTACCTTTGAAAGTCGTTGATTTGATGAATAAACATCTCAAACAAGTGATTTGTATTGATTAAAATGATGGTAAAACAAAGATTTTGGTGGGTTATGAAATTTGGAGAGAAGTCAAGTGGAAGTGGGGTGAAATGTGAAAACCCTTGACAAATAACATTAATATTCAAAAAGACGATCTGTCGCTCGAGCGATAAGCGAGTGATGAAGCTTCTGCTTCTGTTGACAGAAATAGCACTTAAGTTTTTAAAATTAAGAAAAAACAGAATTTTTTTTAATAATACGTAAATTAAACAAATTAAGCTCACGAAAATCTGATAATCATAATCATGCATGCAATCACAAGTCGAGCATTACCAAAAGGACTTTCTCACGTACTCAATTAAGTTCAAGATGGAGTAAAGTGTATAAATGACTCATGCGTATAAAGTGCAACTATTTTCTCGTGAAATTAACTTCAAACCATAAATTTGTGAGAAATGACTTGAAAACATCACAGTTATGTAACAATGTTCCCTACTGATGAAAGTCAAACCCAAATGAATGTTAGGACCTAAAAACGGGCTCAATTATATGATTAATTTTCTTTTCTCCCCCTGAATTTGAGCATATAATTTTTTATATCACTTTTCTCGTAAATTACATCTTATGTGCGGACTCTTGTTTATTAAGTGACTAAATTGACCAATGTAACGAGTTTTAGGCTGGTTAACCCAAGTCTGATGACCATATGCACCAAGTTATGAGAAATCTCTCGGACTTAATTGCTCGAGTCAAATAGGCTTCGAACAAACATATAAGATGAACCAATCAGGTATACACACATTTTTTTTTCAAACAATGTAGGGAGACTCATCATGAGCTAATGTTCTCTAAATGTAGGGAGACTCATCATGAGCTAATGTTATCTAAATGTATGTCAATTCACATTTCAGGTCACCCTACTAACATGTGACTGTCGTCTCAAGTCTTCACACGCGGTCAAGACTCACTCACAAAATGATAGTGTATACCGTACAGATGATTACATGAAGACACATATACTCAATACTCTACATTAATCGTACCAAATAATGAAAATAACAGTGTAAAATAGATAAATGTACACTTGGTCACACATGCCATGTTTAAAATCATCACGATGTGTCTTTAGCAAAAAAAAATAAAAAATTGTAATTTTCCCATTTTTCCATTTTTTTTTTGGAAATCAAACTAAAAGCAAATAAAAGCATAGAAATAGAAACAACAAAAAAATAAATAGGATCCATGTAGGGATGAATTGACTCAATGCTATACATGCATGCACCTTAAAACATTTCAAAATAGCTTTTTGACCTTTTTAATTTTGAGACTGTCCTCAAACATTTCACGACAAGACTCGTGAATGTTTCAGACTTTTCCTCAGATTGTTCACTCGCATCCTCCTTTTCAACATTCTCAGTCCACGGTCAGATTCTATTGTAGCAATCGAGGTGAAGGCCATGAAATTTTGTTCATCCTCACCACCAGATGTCTCATTCTGAGAAGTGAAATCTGACTCCTCATCACTCATGGTCACGGCTAAGGTTATGCCGTTCTTTACCCGAACTCCTCTTCAAATTAGGACACAATACCCCTTGCACTTGTAGCATTGAACATATTAAGACTTTTTTTACGTAAGTCCTAGAAGTGTTTTTCTCACGTCTACCTCTTGAGAGTTTATTAGGGACATCACTTTTTCGCTTCTGATGCTTTCTCTTATTCCTCATCACCTTTTGAACTTTTTCAACAAAATAAGCTATTTCGTCGTCCCTTAAAGTCTCAGTATTAGTGGACTCGCTCTCCTGTTCTCTAATGGTATTCATGGAGATGAATTTAACCTTTTTGGAGTTGACTATGTCATTTAGCTTCGCATAGAATTCATTGAATGATTCATCGTCCTTCAATCTAATCTCTTCAAACTTAGTGGTTAACATTTGCAATTTAGAATTTTTAACCGTTTTAGTTTCCTTGTGTGTGGTTTCTAAGTTATTCCAAACTTATTTAGCAGTTTCGCACATTGAAACTCTCTTAAATTCTTCTGCAGACGGTCATGAATAGGACAGGAAGGCCCTTACTATTCCAATTACACTAATCTAAATTGGTTTTAGTCTACGATGAGATATCAGTGGGTGTGACTATACTAGCAACAGTTGTTGAAGGTGGAGCGTATCCATTTTGAACGCTAATCCAAATACGTTCATCCAAAATATTAAGGAAAGCTCTTATCTGAACTTTCCAATAGGCATAATTACTTTCGTCAAAGAACAAAGGCACAGACAGTGACTGACTCATCTACAATATAAAAAGGTTCATGAATGAATTTAAAGCTCTAATACCATTTGAAAAAACATGTAGTTCGACTCTAACAATACCAAGAGGGAGCAAATAGGTATATTATACGGAATTAAAATATTATAATAAATTAGCAACAAGTCACCAATTGTTATATCTAGATGGTTAAACAATCAGTCAGATTAATCCTATGTTTGAATACCACAAATTACATAAACAATAAATAAAGCAGTAAATCAACTTACAGTATGATCACAGAGAAATCCATTTGAGAAAAACTTCGAGAACTTTGACAGGAAATCCACTATAAACGATTCAAACACTTACAGTCTACCAGATTAGACGACATGTACTATCTAATCTCCAGATTGTAATTCCTACAGCTCTCCTGGATACTGTGCTCCCTTGCACTAATTATTAGCTGTAATCACCAATGCTCTTCAGGAATCTACTACCCTACAATACTCCTAGCCTCATGAAATCGTCTATCTCATGTGGATCACGAAGAACACCATGTTCTTCATCGACTGGAACTCCAGTCAACTTTCCTCAATCTTCAGTAACTCTAACAGATGTAGAGGAAATCAGGGTTTGGTATTTGAATTATAGATATAATTTTTCTCTCACCAAAACAATATTAACGAACGAAGGTTGAAAGACAAAATATGGAAGATCTCTCACAAATGAAGTTCTCTCAATGTTCAACCTTGTCAAAATACATTTTGAGGTGTTTTAGTATATATAGGTAGGTTAGAAAACGAATGGGTCAGGCAAAAGAATGTGAAGAATGGGTGACAATCGAGCAACAAGCTGTTGCTCAAGCGAAGAATGGGTGATAGTCGAGCGAGAGAGTTTCTACTTTTGATGCTCAAGCAAATTCATGGCGATAGTCTAGTGAAAATCCACGCCGCATTTTTCTTATTTTGCCATTCTCAAACCCTATATATAAAAACTAAACTCTTTGACTTTTTACAACTTTTACAATTCAATCCCTTTTGTTTACATAATTGCCAATTTTACAACATAAAACCTAACAACTTGCAAATGTCTACATTATTCAATGATACTCAGAGTACGATTTTTTTACTAAGGATCGGATGTTTCACGAAAGGACAAAGCACATTGATGTTATGTATCATTTTATGCATGATGTGGTTGCTCATGATGATATTGTAGTGAGCAAGGTTGATATCAGTGATAATCCTGCTGATATGATGACAAAATGACTTTCTATTACTAAGTTTGAACATTGTTTGAACTTAGTAGGTGTTTGTCATTGATTTAGTCCATTGGAGCTTGTTTAAAGAGGAGGAGTGATGTTTATTGATGGAGTTGTGACTTGAAATTTCTTGTGATGGAATTTGACTCAATGTAGAGATTTGTTGTGGTTTGACCCAAATTCTAGTGGGTATTGGAGTTTGAACTTGAGGATTTTAAAGAGATTAAAATTATGGACCGAAGGAAAAAGTCTGCATTATCGCTAGCCTAGTGCTAACTGGATGCTCGAGCGAGCCTGGTAGAAAACAAACAGAGAGTCTGTCACCCGCTTGTCGCTAACCTGCCGCTCGGGCGACGAGTTGTAGCTCAAGCGACAAGTTTTTCTGGCCCAAGCCCATTTCAGTTTTTAATGCGTTTTTGGACTCCCTTTTAATCTACAACTTTAAACCTAGGTCATATATATATAATTCACGACTGATAATCACATATATACATTCTAACATAGAGAGAATTGAGAGAAATTATTCTTGAGAGCCAAGATTTTAGTTGACAATTGAAATCTTGATATTATAAACACAAAGCTATTGATTTTATAGTGGATTCTCCTTCTCGAATTTCTTGTGTTCTTGTTTTTTTTTTCATCTTTATTTCATTATCGTCTTGTCTTATGATTCGGATTTCATAACAAAAACTAAAGGTCATCTTAGAAGTATCAACATAAAAAAAATGAGGACGCATTTTAGGTTCTCTCTCTAAAAGGAACTCTGCACTTAATTTTCTCTAAATTATATTTATAAATAAATTTCACGCTTAACAAAAATAGTCACTAAAAGTAAAATGAAAATGTCAAATGACTAAGAAGGACTGAATCTGCATGCTATATGTAATAAAATAGTAAAGTATATATTTGCATAGAATTAAAATCTTTTAGTGTTCATATATTAGAAATGAATAACATGAATGCTTAGAATTGATAATCAATGAAGAAAATTGACGATTGAGATATTTGAATTTTCGGCGGCAGTTGTAGAAGTATAATAAAGTGGATTGATTGAGGCTATGAAAATGGATTAAGGTTCAAGTTGTATATTATGAAAATGGAAGTGTGTCTTCTCACATAAGATCAAAAATTAGTCTTACTATCTGATGAGTATTCTACACTCATGATATTTATGTCACTAAATGCGTTATTTTGTTACCCTTGAGAGATTTTTAGGAAGTTTTAATGTGTGTTTTGATGTTGTGATATAGATTGATGAAATTGAAGGAAATAGACAAAACTTGGCAAATTGGAGAAATGAGCTAAATTGCAAAAGATCAAAGTTCGAGGATTAAGGTGCAAATAATCCAAAGTTGTGTCGGACCTCACAATGAAGATTTGAGAGTGTTTGGAGTCAATTGGATGAAGAAAGAAGTCAAAGGGATCAAATATAGTCAAAGTATGATCACACATCAATTTCCAACTGAAAAAGTTACGCTCCAGATTTGTAGTTGCATATTGAGACTCATTTTTGACATAGTAAACGTTTGAATTGAAAAATTACATTTGAAAAATAATTGTATCCCTTTAAATCATCTTTTCCAAGAGTCTTGAATCACCTCAATCGGACATCGGACGAAGAAGTTATGATCAAAATAGTGAAAGACGTGCAGAGCAGAAATGGGGACAGGGAGGCTGACGTCGCAACGACAGCCGTGAGAAGGAAGAACAATAGAGAAGCCTGCGTCACAATGCCAGCCTTGATCACGGCATCGCAACGTTAGATCTGGGCACCGCGATGCCGATTACCGGTGATAAGTGTATTTTATACACTTATTTAGTCTCCAAAACAATGACATTTTGTCGTTCTTCTAATGAGATTATAGCCTAATTTATGATATAATATGTTATTAGTTGAAACTCGATGGAAGATGAAGAATTGGAGAAAAGAATGCAAAATTGGCGAAAAAGAGGCAAGATCCAAAGTTTGGGGACTGAAGCGCAAATGCTCAAAAGTTGTGTAAAACCTCACGATGAAGATTCAAGAGTACTAGGAGTTAATTGGATAAATGAAGACGTCAATGGGATAAAATATCGTTAAAATATGATCACACATCAATTTAGGATTGAAAGAGTTATGCATCGGTTTTTAGACTCATGTTATGATCCATATTTGACATAGAAAACGATCGAATTTGACGACGACGTCTGAAGAAGAGTTGTAGCCCTTTGAGTTAGATTTCCAACGCATCTTGAATGACCTCAATCGGATATCGGGAGAAAAAGTTATGACAAAAATACTGAAACTGGTGCAAAGTAGACAGAAACTCAGCGCTCAGGCGCTGCACTAGCTAGAAAATAGATTTTTTTAACAGATTTTCAGCGCTCAAGCGCTGTCCCGTAGCGCTCAAGCGCCGCCGCCGCCACAGATTTTAGGTTTTTATTGTTTGGACCGCGAAAACTCCACAAAAAGACTCCAACTTGGCCAAGAACGTATATGAAAATATAAATAGACCTAGGGACACATTGAAAAGGGGGTTCCCACACATTGAAAAGAGGGTTGCACACTTTGTAACATTGAGAGAAAAACACAAGATCGAAGATGAAGGATTCGAGTTCAAATCAAGGATTGGAAGTGGAAGAAGATCTTGGTGCAAGAGTTGATTTTTTTCCATCTTTTTATCATTTAAATCCGGTGATGTATTCGAATTTAGTTATTTATTTCATTGTTTTAATTAGCTAAATTCATTATTAGGGCAAATAATGTAATCTATTGAGACCCTTAGTTCTTTAATCCATGAATTCTGAGTTTTATTCTTCCATGTGTTGATTTTATTATGATTGCAATGCATCAAATTACATGATCAATAATTTGATGATCTATTGAGTTTCTTACGAATCGAGAGGTGAGTTTGAAACTTAGAACGTGTAATAAAATCCGGTAACGAGGTATAACGTGTAGAGATACCTATACTAAGTGCTACGGTCGTTATATGAATTCCTAGTGCCATAACTCGTTTAACTAAGGGTAATTCGCATAGAGATATGGAATTGAATTAGTCAAATAGGCTCAATGAGAACTCGAGAGGGCTAAATTGAATACCGTAGGAGAATTCGACCGAACACTACGTTAGGCTAGAATCTTGAATTGAGAATTAAGGTGATCATTAGATGAAATTATTTTTCCCTAATACATCTTATATACATGAATCTTTGATCTATTTGTATTTGTTATTTCAACATAATTTTCATTAGTTTTAGACATTTAGTTCATTTAAAAGAATCAATCTTTCCAACTATCACAATTCCTTATTTGATTTACTTCCATCAAATAAAAGTTAGAAAAGTAGATTAAGACTAAAGTATAGTCCTTGTGGGAACGATAATCCGGACTCTTAGGTCCACTATATTACTTGTTACTATATCGTACACTTGCGATATAAAAATACGCAACAACCGGGTCAAAGGAAATTTTGATTTTTTAAAAGGAAGCTGGCCCAATCCACCTCCAACTCGTTTTGCAAACTTGGGGAACTATAAATACACTTTTGGAAGACCTAAAAGAGAATTTTTGGATGGCTAGAAGAGGCAAGGAAACACAATGCAAAATTCTTGAAGAAATTCATCGATGAAGGGACGATTGACATATTGGAGAAGGAATCAAGCAGCGACAATCAGTTTTTCTGAACTCTTATCTTTTTATTCATGTTTTTCATGTTAAACTTCATGTTGTCAATTATCTTTATCATGAACTAACACTTTAGATCTAGGGTTTGATGTAATCCTCTTGAAACATGTTTTGATTCCTTAATATTTAATCTCTTTTGGATAAAAAAAAAAAAAAAAAAAATAGCTTCAACCTCTGAGACTCAACCAAGTTGCTAACCCCTTGCTAGAAATTATCGTTGTTTAGAGTTAAATTAAACCAATTAAAAGCAACAAGATATTTATTAATTATTTCTAGACGATTAAAGTAATTTATTCAATTAATTCCTATGTTTAAACATTCAGATCAAAGCAATTAAATAACACCAAATATGAACACGGAGGAAAATCCCAATTCAAAATCAATAATTCCTATGTTTAAACAATCACAAACATTCAGATTAAAGCAGTAAATAATTAAATAATACCAAATATGAATACGAAGGAAAATCCCAATTCAAAATCAATAATTCCTATGTTTAAACAATCACAAACATTCAGATCAAAATAGTCAATAATTAAATAACACCAAATATTAATGCAAAGGAAAATCCCAATTCAAAATCAAAAACCTCCGAGCAAACTTTCTTGTAAATAATCCAGTAGAAAAGTTAATTTACAATTAGTCTAGATACTGCTAAACTTTAGCTGACTCTGGTCACCAAACTTGTAAATCACCAACTCCTTTGGTAACGCACACCAATACTGCCAAGAACTTTGGGCCGCTTTTATCTCCATTTGATCACTAAGAATGAATCTTGTTCTTCACTGGAACTTTGGTCCACAGTGCTGGCCTCTTCTCCCAATCTTCAAAACTTTGAATGCTTGTAGGTGAAGGTAGGGTTTTGTTTGGTGTTTGATCAAAAAATCATTTTGTGATTTGATCTGTTGATCGAGGTACGAGATACTAGAATATGTTTTGGATCTTCAAAGTATGTTATCTTGACTTAATTCAAAACTCAGTATGAAGAATATATATAAGGTGGTTGAATCAAGAAATCAATTGAATGTGTTTTGGATCTTCAAGAATATGATCTGTATGATAAAATAAAGATTCAACGCTCCTTTTTACTTTCCAGGGATTGTATATTTATAATGGGAAGTGTTTGAGATTGAGTATGATTGGAAAATGGTTAAAAATCACAAAAGTAGGGTTTGGCAACGTAACAAGATTGCTCGAGCGCCAGACTAGCACCTAGCGAGTGGCCACCATCTGTTTTGGGCGATTGAGCTCTCTTTGAACAGTCGTCAGTATTTTCATCATATCTTTATTTCCCAATATCAAATTGAGTCGATTCAAAGTGCACTAGAAAGCTAACTATAAGAGCTATAATTCTTATATAATATCATTTTTCAAATTTGAATATTTTCTATATTAAAAATGCGTCGCAACTTGTGACTGAAAATTTGAAGTCAACACTTTAACACTCCTTTGATTTCTTAATACATTCTGTTGATAGCATGTGATCTTCTTAGACATCTTTGAATTTTCTAAGGATCATATTACCAACCATTAACTATTGTGACTTTAACTACGATTCCATTACTTTATTTTTGTCTATGGAATATCCAATTACAAATAGAGATCTAACAAAAGATATTCTTATGTTTCAAATTAGTCAAGTGAACTTGAACTCATTCAAAATCGACTCAATTTTGTCAAAATTATCCCATTCATTAATTATCGCAAGCCAAATTAAATCAAGAATATAATGGAAAAGGAACGTAGTTGGGAAGGAAGAACGAAATGCAAATGTTGGACCTAGGCACAGGGCATGGGTCCTACTATCAGAAATGTTGTCAAGCTCTCTTATGGCTTTGGTGTCAATCTTTTCATATCAATTTGACTTGTTGCACGTTTTTTTGGTTAGAAATAAGGTTCAATTTCATCATAGTCGAACCTCTATTAATTAGAAACTTTGGGCCTTGTTGAAACAAATGACGGATCCAGTACCCAACGAGCTGGCGCGGCCACTCTTGCTAGATCCGCCGGGAAAAAAGATTAATGAAGATTTATATATATAAAATGGAAGAGTGTTGGCTTTTGCATGCAAGGTACACTGGCTTGATACCCTTCAACGACACACCTCACTTTTAATTTTTAAATATAGTAAATAATAACTAAATATTAACTAATAAATATACTGACCTTCAACAAAAGGGAGTGTGGATCATATGTTAGAGGGGTCACTTTAGATGTGAGATGGAGTTCAATTATACTCACTTCCTTTTTTTTTTTTTTTTGTTCATTTTTTAATACAATATATAATAACTAAACATTTATATATTATTAGTCTTAGAGGGTGTTTGATAGATATTAAAATCGGATTAAAATTGAAAAATTAACCGTTATGTTGACTTTTATTAGACGAGTGAGACCCAATAATGGGTATATTTTCAATTTTAATTGGATTTTGAGCTCTACCAATTTGAAATAATTTCTTTAAAAACTTATTAACTCAAATTACTACTTTATGATAAATATATTTTTATTTTTAGGTTTTATCAATTTAGTTTATTAAATTCAAATTTGGACAATCTAAGTGCTGCTTTTTATTCTTTTAAGAGTTCGAAAAATATTTTTTTTTAAAGTAAAAAAAGTACTAGTTTTAAAAATTATTGTTTTCAAATTTTAGCATAACCTTTGCCAAAGTTTAAAACTTGTCTTTAACGTTTAATCATGTTTTACGTATAAACTTCATTTAGTCTCACTTAAGTTCGTAAAAAACTTGAAACTTGATCATATATATGATTAAAAAATGTATTTTTTTCCTTATTATTTTGGGTTGTATTGAATTATATTTTCAAATATATATGACTTTTTCGTTTTAGTACATTCATATATTTACCGTTTAATAATGCTTTACATATGAACTTCATTTAGTCTCACAATGTATTTTCTTCCTTATTATTTTGGGTTGTATTGAATTATATTTTCAAATATATATGACTTTTTCGTTTTAGTACATTCATATATTTACCGTTTAATAATGCTTTACATATGAACTTCATTTAGTCTCACTTAAGTTAATAAAAAACTTGAAACGTGATCCTACATATACGATTGAAAAATGTATTTTTTTTAATTATTTTAGATTGTATTAAATTATATTTTCAAATGTATATAAATTTTTCGTTTTAGTACATTTATATATTGATTGAAAATATTTTAATATTATTTAATTAAACATTAATAAAAAAATCTTAATATTGAGACCTTCAACGGTCAGCAGCCGCCATAACTCACTTAATATCTTGGATTCACCACTGATTGAAACGTAGTGGATTTTCTCCCATTTTACCCAAGAGTCTTTGTTATTAGTTCGTCAAGTATACCTTTTACACGATATACGATAGTGAAGAAAAATAATATTGAAATCTTATCCATTCTCAACATTATTGTTGATGCGGTATAGAAAGAAGACGACTTTTATGAAAAAGTCAGACAGCATCAAAAGATTTTATTTTATTTAATAAACTTGAAATTTATTTCCGTTTATTGCGTATTATTTCGGAATATTATGAATTTTAATTTTCGGCATTCTTTTGATTTAATCGTTATTTAATGCTTAATCGTTATCCAGATTTTAATTATTGTTTAAAAAATAAATTGTGAACCTTAATGACAATTATTTGAATTTGATTGTGATAAAAAGTCTTTTAAGTTTTTACATAAACGTGTTGGAATCTAGGAAAGTTTTTAATATCCAGGAAAGTTAAATTAGTTAATTTTATTAGTATCAAACTATATTTTTATCTTGATTATACTAAATTAACAGCTTCTATTTGCTTTTTGAAGTGTATATATATCATAGTCGCGTACAACTTTTTTTTTTTTTTTTGGGCGTGGGGGGAGGAATTTTTAAGACGAAATGATAACATATCATTGAATTACATGAAACTCTGAAATTTCATTAAGATCTCAAGAGCTACACTTGTCAAACTCAAACGACATCCTGAATTTTATTGTAGTTGACAGAATATTAAAATCTTTTTTTTTTTTTTTTTTGTCTCAGGTCTCTTATTGTACTCATATATATTTTGCATAAGCTGCGCTATAAAAAGGCATATTTAGAATAGCCTCGAAGTGTTTCGATTTTGCGCACTCCTCAAACCCTGAAAATCACAAGGAAAACAAGAAAACAATATCATCAGCACTAATAGTGAGAATTGATTATTAAACGCGAGTAGATAAACAATAAAATTAGGGTTAAATTTGTTGCACAAGGTCAAACACATGGATTATTTCCAGGTGCTGAAATGACAGTTTTTGATTGACAACTTTTTCTTTTTTATCTTTTCTATGAAATTTTGTCTAGTGTATATATGTATAAAATCCTGTCATTGATCCTGTTCGTGTAGCAAATGTGATAAAATTAGTAATGGAATAGAAATTGCATCCTACTGGATATAGTCAACTCGGACTCTTCCAGCATCAACGTTAGCAATCCTGGAGAAGGCATCTTGAGAGAGATTAATCTCGTTGGCTCTGCATCCTGTACAAAGATCGACAATTCTTACAATGACTTCACCTCCTTTGCATGGATTTGGTGTATCGTTGGTGCCTCCCAAGCACCTCACCTTATACCTTCTTCCACATACTTTTCCACCATCGTACAATGTAGGATTAGCTCCTGCTATCATGATGCCTTGGTTTCGAAAGCCAAAGCATGCTGATGCTGCACATGGTTTAACAAACGTGTTAAATTTGTTGGCATTTGTAAATGTAGATAAATGAGTTTTAAAAACAGCTGAAGTTTGAATTGTATATTTGTTGAGCCACTTCATGTAAAGGTTCCAATTCTTAAAGAGGAGACAAGTTTTTTTTTTTTTTTTAAACTATAACCTTCGACATTATTCATTAAACTAACAAAGTATACTCACGAAGGTAAGGTCGAGAATAGAAAACAGAAGTTCCCTGCTTAGCATGCACAACTGAGGCAAGGCATATGGACATGCCCAATATCATAAGAACTCGAATTTGAAAACCCATCGTCTGTTTGTTAGGAAATCTAGTGCCAAAAGAGGGAGTATATGTTGTGATTTCTTGAAAAGCTTTTGCCCCATTTATAAAGGACAAAAAACTGAACAACCCAATTGTTATGGTCATTACATTCAAGTTGTATCACCCCCAATTTCAAAAGCCATACTGACTTTTTATTTACACCATATGCAAGACTACGAAAAATGCATTATAAGTCTTCCACTAATACTCCATTATACAAATTCAGAGAGGCTCAAAAGTCATCCACTAATTGTATAGTTCTACAAGAAGGTGGTTTGCACAAATTATCTTGGTTTAGAAAATGACTTCCACGAAGAAATTTAGCTAGTGATTAAGTCTTAACCCAAAGTAAAGATAAAAAATAAAAAATAAAACCTCACCAGCTGTCGTCCTCAGAAAAAAATATGTCTCCTGACCAATACACTCACGCACTTAATGTTGATAATGTCGACCCCAACAATTGTACCAGGGACGTGGTCAACAAATACTGAAAATTTTCACATCCTCTTCGAGTTTGATCTCAATTCGAGTTGAACCAATCAATGATTTGAATTGGCAAACCAACAAAATAATAATTCCTAGCTTAAGGACGCTGGTTATGCGAGCTCTTATTTCACAAAAAAGGGGGGCGGTTTTTATATGTAAATGATCTTTGATAGGAAGAGAGGATTTGAGATTTTAAATAAATATTAAATTGAGTCCAAAAGGTAGGAAATAAGAATAAAAACTAATAATGAGTACCGAGAATAATTTTATCTATGTTAGTTTAAACATATTTTTATGTAAATAATCATTAAGAGTTTGAGCTATTTCTATTTTTTATAATTTTTATTTTTTCAAAAAATATTATAATTTTATTTTTCATATTTTTTATTTTTTAGATTTTTTTAAATATTTTTTATAGTTTTGGATTTATCCATTTTATTTTTTGAATTTATTTTGTTTAAGTTCATATTTTTTAAAATTTAAAATTTTATTATTAGAATTTTTATTTTTAAAAAAATTATTTAAACACTTGCTTTTCATGTTTTAAGTATTTTCAGAATTTCACGTTTTAAGTATTTTGGGAATTTTTACTAAAAACACTCTAGTCGTCAAAAATACCTTTTGAGTTTTATGTTGTAAGTTTGTCCTTGTTTCAAAAATACATTTTTAGAAATATGTATTTTACAAAACTAAAAATTGAAAACGACTTGAAAATAGCAAAACAAATGCACCCTTATATTTTGAGAATTGGAAGGAGGGTAGTGGGACTTTATAGCTATTGGCCGGAGTAAGGAAGAGTGCAAAGTTGCTTGTGCTAAGATGTTAGTAAAGATGAATTATCTTTTAGGTTTGTTGAAGCTCGTAATTTTAGACTATTTTGTAGTGTTGCATATGTCCTCAGTTTCAGGCTTCATCTTGCGTGACTCTGGTTAGTGACATCTTGCCTTTTCCATTTCTGCCAACAGCTTGATGCTTCACGTTGCAGGCTTCTTTGATGCTTCGATTTTGGACATTTGACACTTTGAATGCTTCACATTGCAGGTTCCAACCTCCCCAAGTTTAATTTCTGCCAATGGCTTCAATGCTTCACTTTGATCCTTGTAATATTTGGATGCAAGTTTAATTACTGTTTAATCAAAAAAAAAAAACTTGAGGACTTAAAAATGTGCATAGATATTTTTGAGTTAATTTTGAAAGGTTTATGTCAAGGCAGTCAAGTTTTCAAAATCTTCACTATAATGAGGACCATTCCAGGGGGAATCACAATTTTTGGCATCTAAGTAAATAGCCCCCGTGTTGCTACAGTAAAATGGATCAATTTTTCACTTTTGCTCCTAAACCCTGACCGGAAAATCAAGGGACCATACTACATGTACAATATTGGTTGACAATAATAATTGACGACATCCTGCTTGACATCATCATATCCATCCATTTTTTTTTAAAAAAAATTTGTCTTTTGCATCACATGGTAAGATTTTGACAACTCATGATTGTCAACCAATGATGTAAACTTAGATTTATTCAAAATCAAGTCTTGACACGTTTTGTTAGTCAAGAAAATGACCTCTTGCAGGAAGAATATTAATTGATAGAAGTGTTGGATAATTTTGTTCAATTTCTAAGAGAATGCAGGACCTTTCATTAATTAAAATTACACTTAAAATTTTCTTAGACCCCCATGCATACACTCATTAATTAGTGACAATATTTGCGGACGGTAATGTGAGAATTATTTCGCATAATTTTTCAAAGATGACTAATCGTCATATTTGCATCTCAATTATTTGTTTCCTATTACGTAGATTTATTTCTCACGTCTTGTCATAGATATTTACTTGTAATAATCTTTGGATTAATGATATCCCGCAGTTTTGAATTTTCTTATGTTTTTAAATATTACTATTCGTTGACACGTGTGTTGCACAAATTTTGTATTTTTCGTGTTTTTATTAGTGTGGAAATGGTAGATATTTAAAAAAAAAGGTAATTTAAGATTTATTGGATTATTTAAAGTTTTGAGAGTATATTATTGTCTCGCTAATGCTCCATTTAACAAAGTGATTATTTTAAAAGCTGATATTACTGCACAGAGAAATTCACCAGAAATAAAATTGAAAACATCAAACATTTGACATACATAAAGATTATAGGTTTACATGAATAGGAAATATTTAATTCATTAAATAATAAAGCATGAATTGAAAAATGAAAATGTATAGCAAAGAAGTTGTAGAAGGAGATTCACAACTTTTGTTTCTATTTTGAATAATTTTGATTTTATCTTCTCTGCAATTGAAGAAAAATTGAGAATTGGGTCAAAAATAGAATGGCAAAATGCAATACTTGTATATATCCATTAATTGAAGCTATACAAACATTATTTTATATTTGAACAGTCTTGAATTTAATTTTCTTCTCTCTTTTTCTCTAAGAAAAGTGAATAAACAAACAAAGGCTAAAGTGGGTCAAAAATTCAATATTTGTTAAGTATTTAAATCCAAATGAAATGTCAATCAACAAAAACACTAACTATGTTTGTACGTGTGCGTGAGAGTACTAAAATTAACAAATTTTTCATAAATTATTTATTTGTTTATTTTTGTTATGCAAATGGTCTACCGATTCGAAATGGGGATCGACACGTCCAGGTCATGGGGCTCGAGGGCAACGCCACGAAAGGTGGGGATCAACCTGCATCACGGGGGGCTTTTGCCCCCGATGGGGATTGACCTGATTTGTCAGGTCGAGGGGGCAGCACCCCGAAAGGAATTCTTATTTTCGTGGGTGGAATGAAGTTGTGGTTTTTAATGAAAGTGTCATTTTTTTGGCAAAAGGTTGCTCGTATTCTATGAAGAAACATTTTCTTTTGGCTATGTTACTGCACGGATACACAAAGAGGAATTGAAATATGTATTTGGAATTCAAAGTATGACTTAATTCAAGGGTGAACCAATATGGGAACAATGTTTGAGAAAAATAATGAACAAATAATATTATGGTTGAATCAAAAGAATCATTGTAAGGATATTTGGATCTTAAAAGAATAATCTCTATAATCAAAATAATGTCCAATAAGCCTTTTGGACGTCATATAGGGTATATATTTATAATGGGTAATGTTTGGGATGAAAAGGAACTCAAAATTGAAAATCAAATTTTATTGTTTCTCGGATAACCAAGCAGCTCTAACTCCAGGCAAATGCCATGCAAGCGACAACTAAGGAGCAGTCAATATTTTTGCCATAATTTTATCTTTTGATATTTGATTAAGACGATTCAAAGTGCATATGAAAGGTAACTCAAAGGGATACAATTCTTTTAGAAATAACATTTTTCAAATTCGAATGTTTTCTATGTGACAAATTCCGTCGCAACTTGATCGAGAATTTGGAGAAAAACATGTGCAACACTTTAACACTCATTTGACTTGTAATTGCATTTCATTGATCAAGTATGATCTTCTTGGACATCTTTGACTCCTCCAAAGACTATATTACCAACCCTTAACTATTTTGACTTTAATTACAACTCTATTACTTTAATTTTGTCTAGAGAATAGCCAATTAGAAATATAGACCTAACACTAAGTTCTGAATTTTCCTAGTTTTTAAAATATTTTTTGTGTGCTAGTAAAGTTTACATTGACTTCTTTAAGAGTACAGAAGATAGAGTAAATATCATCGAAAAATAAAGAAGAAAGAAACAATCAAAAGTTTACCCCAAACATGTGACTTCCCGATTATGGTAATTGGTGAATATCAAATATGTACGGTAGCAATATTAAGTGTCTACGGATGGGAGGCACTATTGTGAGAGGGCTATCAAACTTGGTGTACACTTTGAGTGTACACCAAGTTTTATCCATATGCTTTTCCCTCCCAATTTGATTGCCCCTTGGGGCTTTTGGTGTGCTTAGAAGTCGATTTCTTGTATAAGAAAGAGAAATTGATAGTTTGACATTCTTTCAGTTAGAAATTGTTTTTTGATTAAAGATATTCTTTAAATTTTAGAGAGGTTTGTGACATGCCGAAAATGTGTTCGACTTTGATTACCGCAAGTGTACGGATTGTTTAAGTAATGAAATTGATTTTTAAGTCTGAATGTTGTTCCCACAGAGATTGAGTTAGCTTAAGTTTTACTTATCTCGACCTTAACCGAAACTAAGTATTTCAAAGATATGACTGAAATGGGAAATTGTCTAAGTTATACTACGGATGCAAATTTATATGAATGTAAATAAACTAAAATGCAAAGTAAAAGTTGAATGCAAATACTTGAATAAATTAATTTATGAAAAGTGCACTAGGATCGCGAATCACCAAACAAGTTCACTTTAAACTTTTTTTTTTTCACAATTTGATAACACGACGAATTAGTTGAAAAATTAATGTTCCTAATCTATTCAATAATCTCTCTCGAGTAGAATTGAACATGTTCTATCATATAATTTGACTATATTTCTATGACAAATGCAAATATAAAAGAATGCATTATGTTTTGTAAACACTTAAAAATTCACGTAAGGTATAGCGGTATATTTATATCTCCTATCAGACCCAACAATGATTTATACCTTGTCGAATCTACTTCCCTTCTTTCGAATGCGTGAAATAAATCATCCAAACTCACATAATTACACACATTTAATTATGAAGACATTAAAATGTGTATAAATCATTCAACATCAAGCATTCGTGTTTTAGAATCAAATTGCAAAATAATTAATTAAAGTTCACATTGCAAAGATCATCGTTCTCCTAGTACAATGAAAATCTAATCTAGCATGGATAAAATAAAATTACAAGAAAAATATTTAGGAGAAGACATCACCCAATTCTTGAATTTAAATCTTGAAATCTTGAATCTTAGATTGAAATCTCTCGGTTGTTGTCTTCTTCCTTGCTCTTCAATGTCTTTTTTCTCTCTAAAGTTGTGTAACCCCTCTTTCTGGACGAGATTATGGGTATATAGGGTGTCAAGATATCTTTCCATAAAATATTGGGTTGAACAAGGAAACGAAAAATCTCGCGCCGGAATTGAACCATGCGATCGCATGGATCAATCGAATTGATCCATGTTTTTTCCTGTAGCCACTTGGGCGACCGCATGGAGTTTCTACCATAGGGTCGCATGGTAGAGTATAACTTCCATTTGGTTTGTTTTGGTCCTCAAGTTTTGTTTCATCTACTTTTTGGCATTGCTTCCTCCTCCTCCTTCTTCTAGCCTTCCATGATATCCACAATTTATTGCTTAGCATAGTTCCATGCCCGATTTGCCATTCATATCAGCTTTTGAATAATTGCATTTTGGTCTCCCGAACTTTCATTCTCTTCCATTTAGGTCATTTTTCACTCATTTTTGCATACTTTTCATTATATCCATCAATGTAGTCATATAAACACAAATTATATCGAATTAAGCCATATTTCAGCATATTCGTCGAAAATTGTCCATGTTTTGTGACTTGAATAAGTGCGCAAAACGCACTTATCAGTTCGACCCTAGACGTTCTTTCAATTTGAGACTTTTTTTAGGAGAGATGATCTTTAAATCTTTAGATTATTTAGTACGTAAATAAATATCTATTTTTTTTTGTACAGTTGTCTTATTTATATATAGGCAATTTTAAGGGTATTTTAATCATTTTTGCGAGTTAATATGTTTTAACTAGTATATTGAAAGTCATGATTAAATCCATTATGGATGTTTGTCCTTTTCTAACACTTGTCTAGAATTTGGTTGTTTGCTCGCAAAGGTTAGTGCACTAACTTCCGGTTTAATTTTGTCAGAATTTGGACTAAGGTTTATGTTCGTGTCTGAGATCACTCAAGGCCCTAGTCGAATTCCTTGCCAAACGTTAGTTCTACATATTTCTTTGCTCATAAGAGCCTCGACCGCCTAGATTTTTTGGGTTCGAGAAGCCTCGTTGATCTAGTCTTAAATATTCATTTGGTGTCACATGAGAATGCGATAGGACCATTTTCACAGTTGATATGGCAGCCAATTGGACTATGATAATTTCAGTACGAAAAAAGCGATAATATGATTTATTTACTTGTGTAGAGAAGTGCATACTTTACCAATTGGAAAACATGGTCTATCTTGGCTATGGAGAAATTTCGTTCAAAATTAATGATACTAATACACCTAAAAGTATATTGCACTGGATGAAGTAAAATACTAATTAACTTTACAGAGAGGCTATCCTAAAGAATTATACGTGATTATTTTATAGATTACCTAACTATTTAAATCGATAGTGGTGATATGTCACTGAGTTCAATTCATTATGGTCATCACATTGGTATGTTGTGATCAAATCGAAGTAATGAACACGTAATTACTTTCAAAAAATTTCACCTTCTGTGATAGATAAATGAGTCAACATGAGTATTTTTCTATAGAAAACAGTTTAAATCTGAACATATCACGAAGAAATTGTTTTAAAAAATGCTAATTGCAAGGAAAAAGGGTCATCTAGTCCTACTCCAATTACTTGACATCTGACTGGGTAATATATATATATAGATGACAAATCAAAAGGACATAAATTCTGGGAAATTGATTTATATTCGCTACAAGAATTTTATGTTTTCCTTTCAAAATTTATTTGTAGGGAAAAGTTCTTATTTATGGGAAAAAATGTTCGCAGACAATAAAGTTTTGTAAGCACATTTGTGGGGGCAAACATCGAGTAGATAGGTACAAGACGACAAATTTTTGAACATTGTGAGCTAATTTTCTTCCCTATGAACCCCTTAGAGACGAATACAATATGTCGCGTAAGTTTTCCACCGACAAAATCATTCCTCTACTAAACTTAATTTTGTCCACGAAATGTTTTCGCTTTTCCCTACACATTTTGTTGTGGAATAAATCTTGTTTTTCCTTACAAATAATTTTTTTATGGAAAGAATATTTGTAGACTAAAATATATACATTTTTTCAAGAATTAAAAATTTGTGGCAACATAGTACAAATTATTTTGCTGAGTAAACCCTGTTTTTCTCTACAAATAATTTTTCGTTGGGGGAAAACATATTTGTGAGCTATTATGAAAGAATTCGTAGGGAGAAATTAATCTATTTTTTTATATTTTATTTTTTATTTATATAACAATAATTTTTTGACCTTATTTATGTTTTGATGAAATAGTTTTGATTCAATATTACATTGATTGACACTACATATCTTAATTATTTTTTATCCCTTCATCCAATAACTCTTACTCACCATCTTCTACTATAAATGCTCACACTTATTATCATTTAAAAGGTAATACAACTATAGAATATCAAGTTATAACTTAGCTCTATCACTGTTTAATCTATCATCCCCTAAAGCCGACCCCCTTTTTACATTGGAAGCTCACATTGAAAACCCTCCCACACTCATATACTCATCATCTCATGTATGGCTAATAGTTTGTCCAAGTATGCATTAGACTTGCGTGAATGTGAGAGATCTTGGGATCTGTTGGCCACATTGGAGGTACAAGATTTGAGATCAACGAATTGGCACCGTCTGTGAGAAACCACACTATAACCACGCATGTCCTTGTAGAAGCCATTAGAAGAAATGTCCAAGAATTCAGCTTTGAAGAAATGTTCTCATTCTTGAAGAAAAAATGAGTGAAAAATACTAAGAAGGGCATCATTTGGAGCTTTGTCTAGTGTACCATTTCCTATTTCATCACGAGTTCTAACCACTATGGGTCACATGCTAGGAATCAGCAAAAGGAGGCTTTAGAAAAAGAAGTTATTTGGACAAATGTTAATGTTCATCGACCCCACCACTAGCATTGACGAATTCGTGACACAACTACGTGTCTAGAAAGAAAGGTAGGGAAGATGGCTGCAAATATGAGGAACATAGCCCAACAAAATGCCGCCATGTAGCCTTATGCAAATGCAAGGACAAGCTAGATATCAAATGCCTAAGCAGGACGTTTTCCAACAAAATGAGGAAGAACATAGTCAAGGGGCTTACTCCCAAAGGCAAAGAAGAGAGCTTAGTCTTGCTAAAATGGAGATGGAGGTGGACATGTCAACAAATTACACTTTCGGCAGACCCGTTGACGATTTACCACAAGAAGTAGAAAACTTTCCTGAGTGCAAACTTAAGAGGTCCACCAATGTCTTCGACAAGATTGGTCCTTCAACATCTAGAAATATGCCTAGTAGTAATCACTTATGCAAAGATAGCGATGTTATAGGCAAAGCAAGGAGCCACAAGAGATTCCCCACCTAGAAATAGGTGACAAAGAAGGGACGCTACAAATTTAAAAAACCAAGCCAATATCACAACCACCCAAGTTGAGGAGAAATATTCAAATAGCCTATGCAGATCTTTTGGGTTGGATGACGATGACGAAAGTCTCATATTTTCTCAAGTGTTGAGGAATGCCCATGTTCCTAACCACTTTGTGACGCCAAAAATCCCCATATACAAAGGGAAGGGCGACCCATCATAATATCTTAACAATTATAAGATCTACACATGTCTAAGAGGAGCCTCGTTGGCATTAAAATGGAGAGCTTTCCACCTCTCCCTTATAGGGGCCGTCGAGAAATGGTATAGCCGTATACTGGTTGGAAGTATAAGGAGTGGGCGAGATCTAAAGAAGGTTTTCTTAAACCAAATTTTGTCAAACAAAGAAGGGAATACCCCCATTCAAATGTTGCAAGATATTAGGCAACAAGTAGGTAAAACTTTGAAAAGCTATTTGGCACGATTCACTGATGAGATGACTTGTTGTGAACATGTCACTAATAGATAGACTCTTTCAACCCTGAGAAGAGGCCTCAACATGAATACTCTCTTCTAGAGTGATTTACAAAATAAGAATCTCACTTCTAACAATGCCTTGGTAGAAATGATGAGAAGCGAGATTGTCAATGAGGATTTGTTAGACCATAGTAACTGAACTTCAATGGGACTCCCACTACCTTGGAAGGTAAATGAGAGGACATGTCTCACATTCGGTAGACCAACAATAGACCTAATGCATAGAGGCCCTCTAATAGCTCAAAAGGCATGGATGGAAGTAGAAGCAATAAGCCTAGAAATAGGCCATATTGTACGTATCACTAAACCAACAGTTATGGTACTAATGATTATATGTCCATGCCATGCCACTCGAGCTAAACCGATACTAACTCAGAAAGAAGGGATCAGGCCATACGCAACAAAATATGCTCTCCTCCAGACATGATCAACAACCTCGATGGGACAAGACAATACGACATCCAAGGAAGGACTCTCTTAGACACAGGCATGATGAGGACAGAAACAGGCCAAGAAGTGGCAAAAGACAAAAGAGAGAAACCCTGTACAGGTAGAAAATGCCCCTATTAGAGAAATTGACACTATGAGAGTCAAAGAATGTGCAAAGGAATTACGTCAGGAAGGCTAAGGATCCTTCCATGATGAGCTACATAGTCAACAACCACCTATTACATTCACCCAAGAAGATGCTGCGGGGGTACATTACCCTCATTGTGACGCATTAGTGATAAGGGTTATCGTGGCAAGGAATGGTTTGAAGTATATGTTGGTAGATAATGTAAGCTCCGTCAACATTCTTTTCGGAGCTACTTATGACAAAATGTTGATAGACCATGCCCCTATAAACTCTTCTATGTATAGCTTCACTGGTGATAGCATTATTTTTAGGAGAAAAATACCCTAGTAGTGGAACTAGAATTACCATCGTTGACAGCTTGTCATTTTATGGAGTTCCTTATTATAGACCATATATCAGCCTATCGTAAGGTGTTGGGGCAACCCACATTGAAGGGACTATGGGCCATCACTTCTATAAACTTGTGCATAAAATTCTCCACTAAGCGTGGCATCCCAACAGTCAGAGACGATCAAATGGAATCAATGAAATGCTATATTAACTCCTTAAGGAAGGCTAAACCTCGAAATATTAACATGATATTCATAGATACCGAAATGTTGATGCACCTAAAGAAGGGCTGACCCCTAAATAAAGAAAAGACATCAAAATGGTAGACTCTATATGAGA
This sequence comes from Fraxinus excelsior, assembly GCA_019097785.1. Lineage (NCBI taxonomy): Eukaryota > Viridiplantae > Streptophyta > Magnoliopsida > Lamiales > Oleaceae > Fraxinus > Fraxinus excelsior. The sequence continues at coordinate 31,412,289 of CM032626.1, read as the reverse complement.
AGGGGCTATGGATAAAGGGTTGGACCCTCGAATCATAGATTCCAATTCTCTAGTAGCTCTGATTGAATAATAAGATCTCTTTTCAGTAGGCCTACGAGATCTTACGAAGATGCTCCAAGTAGTGAATGAGTTAAATCTAGAAGACAAACAGAGGCTCAAGAGCTTCTTACTCAAAAAATTGAACATATTTGCTGGAGACATGAGGACATGGTGGGCATCAACCGTAACATTAGTTGTCCCACCTCAATATTGATCCAGATTTCACTCCTTATAGGAAAAAAGAAGGGTACTTAACCTAGAAAGGTACGGGGCTATAAAAGAATAGGTAAAAAAATTGATATCTAATGGGTTCATCAGAGAGGCTATTGTTGACCTATAGTTGATTATAACCTTAATGTTTTGATTATAACAAACAAGTCAATGTTAAACACGATAAAAAATTGCCAAAATGAACACATCATAAATCGGACTCGAAATGAAGATCAAAGTGAAAGTCAAAATCATTCGAGACGATAGAGATTTGAATGCAACGATCGAGTTGGAATTTGAAGATTCGCAAAAGACGCAAATCAAAATACAAGTCAAAAGAATGACAAGAACAAGAATTTTGAAGAGTAAAGTTTAGAAGTCGTATATTGGAATTTAAATGTAAAAGTATTAACTCTTCGATTCTTAGCAAGTGCATAAAACTCAAATTATTTTCATAATCCATCATTTGCATAAATATTCTTTTCATTCATAATATGAAAGATTTTGAAAAAGTAATTTTCCGAAAAAAAAAAGTCAACTTCGGTCAACCGATTCACTCGACCGAAAGTTACTGTTTCGATCAACCGAAATTCCAACGGTTTAATTTCCAACGGCTATATTACCGTTTCGGTCGACCGATAGTTATTGTTCACGCATCCAAAAGTTCCTACAGCTTATTTTTCTTGCTCTATAAATACATATCTCTTTTCCATTCAATTTCAACACTTGCAAGAGATATTTAGAGAGCTTATTTATTAAAAATCATTGAGATTACTTTAGTATAAATTCTATTTTATTTATTATAAAGAATTTCTTAATTGATCAAACTAATTTTCATCTATTTCATTAAGAATTCTTTTTGCAAAGAAAATTTCATAATCTCATCTATTCTTCATTCTTGATAAAAGTTTTATTTGCCAACATTTTTATTAAAGTGTAAATCTCTCTTCATACTTGTATTATTTGTTAAGAGAAATCATTGGTTGAAAACGTTGATACAAAGAAGTTCTTGATTGATCAAAACCAGTTTCATCCATTTCATCAAGAATTATATTTTACAAAGAAATTTCTCAATCTCATCTCTTTCAATTCTTGATAGAAGTTTTCTTTGCCAACACTTTTATTAAAGTGTAAAATCTCTCTTCATACTTAACTTGTATTATTTGTTAAGATATATCATTGGTTGAAAAACTTTGATACAAAGATTCAAACTATTTCATCATCCATCATTCATCAAAGTTTACAATAAAAACACTTGAGCTTTATTATTTGCTATCTATTGAAGTGTTTACCTAACTCTCTAATAACTTGATTATATAATTGGTTAAGAGTGTTTCTTCAATTGTAAAATTATCACTTGCATTTTGACGGTTTCGAGAGCCTCGTGAAAACTCGATTGTAAGGATAGGTGCTCCTTCTTGTAAGTCACCTAAGGATAAGTATTCCTTATTGTAAGTCACTTAAGGGTAGGTGCTCCTTGTTGTAAGTCTCATAAGGATAAGTGCTCCTTATTGTAAGTCACTTAAGGATCGGTACTCCTTGTTGTAAGTTACCATTATAGTGTATTTGGCATTGCTCGTGACAGAGAACTTGGTAACGGGGACGTAGAACACATTGTGTATCGAACCCCATTAAATTGGTTTGTTATCTTTTCATTATTGTACTGTACTTTACATTGCCATTTATATTGTGCTATATCCATACTTGAATTAAGTTATCGTATTTGCATATTTACTTATTATATTATATTTTGTATTTATATCTTGTGTAGTAAATAGTTTTGAGACCAAGTGTCGAAAAAGTTTTAAAAACCGATTCACCCCTCTCTTGGTTAGTTATTCTTGGGCTAACAGCTATCAATCCGAAGTGGATAACCAATTCGGTCCTCGTGAATAAGCACTACAACAAATGGAGGTATGTATAGTCTTTTCCAACCTTAACCTAACTTCCTCCAAAGATAGTTTCCCACTTTCAAGGATAGATCAACAAGTGGACTCTACTGCAAGGCATGAACTATTGAGCTTTATGGATGCCTATTTAGGGTATAATCAGATTCACACGCACCCATCTGATGAAAAAGACATATCTTTCATCATAGATAAGGGACTCTATTGTTATTAAGTCTTGCCATTTGGCCTAAAAACGTCGGGGGTGACTTATCAAAAACTTGTTAACAAAATGTTTGTTGACTTCATTGTCAAAACAATTGAGGTTTATATGGATGATATGCTGGTAAAGGGTTTCAGAACTACGAACCACGTGGAGCACCTTAATACAGCTTTCAAAATTTTGAGGAGATAGGAAATGAGGCTAAACCTACTTAAGTGTGCCTTTGACATTGCTTCTTGAAAATTCTTGGGCTACATGATCAACCAACGAGGCATAGAAGCTAACCCTAAAACGATCAAGGTTTTATTGGATACGAGGTCCCATAGTAAACCTTACGAAGTACAAAGTTTCACACGTCGCCTAGTGATATTAAGTCAGTTCATCTCAAAGGCCACCGAAAAATGTCTTCCATTCTTTAAAGTTCTCAATGGAGGAAAAGGGTTCCAAAGGAATGAGGTGTGCAAAGAAGCTTTCCAAGAGTTGGAAAAGCATTTGGGACAAGCCTTACTCCTCTCGAAGCCCGAAAAAGGAGAATCCTTAATGTTGTACCTTGTCGTTTTTGTAGAGGCTGTGAGTTCCGTTCCTAGATGGGAAGAAAATAGCACACAAATACCAATTTACTATGTAAGTAAGGCATTTTACCAATAGAAGCTCGACATACTAATATGGAGAAGCTCTCTCTCCCTCTCTCATTAGTTACTGCTTTTAGAAAATTGAGGTTATATTTCCAGGGACATAGCATACACATGTTGACCAACTTCCTACTCAAGTAGGTGCTACAAAAGCTTGATGCCTCTGGAAGGATGATAAAATGGGCTATAGAATTAAGTGAACTTGACATTGTGTGCAAACTAATAACCTCTATCAAAGGTCGGCACTTGCGAATTTCATATCAAAGTTTGTCAATACCGAATGTGGAAGTGGCGATGGAGCAAGTAGATCATCCATTTTGAAACTTATTTATGGATGGTTCCTCTGGAGAAACATGTTAGGGAGTTGAAGTGGTATTAGTCAGCCAAGAGGAACATAAGCTTAATTGTGCTGTAAAATTTGCGTTTAAAGTTTCCATAATGCAGCTGAGTATGAAGCACTATTGTTAGGCCTCAAATTATCCAGAGAAGAAAAGAGTGGTTAATATCGACTCACAATTGATGGTGAGTCAAGTAAATGGCAACTTCGCTTCAAGAAACAGAAATATGGTGACATACCTCAAGAAGGTCATGAATCTCCTACCATCTTTTGAGAAGTCTGAGCTGACTCAAATCCTACAAGCTGAGAATATCCATACCGGCGCTTTATCTAAATTGGCCAATAGTAAAAATTCAGAACTACTCAAGGTGGTACCAATTGAACACCATACCGACATGTCATTTCCAAAAAAGAAAAAATTATGTGGATTGAAGGAACCCATCTTGGATGAAACCAATTATTACATTTTCTCAAGGACATGTCCAACCAGAGGATAAGGAAGAAGCCAATAAACTCAGAAGGAGGGCTGTTTATTTTGTGTGCTAAGATGAAGTATTATACAAAAGAGGATTTTCATTTTCTCTTCTCTGATGCACTGGAGGAGAAAAGGCCAATTATAAGCTTCGTGAGGTGTATAAAGGTGTGCTTGGCAATCACACAGGTGGCCCGATGCTCACACAGAGAATACTAAGGTAAGTGTATTATTATACTTAAGAAGGATACACCTCAGTTCGTAAGAAAATCAAGTGTTAGCGCTTCTCCACCATCCAGAAGTAGCCCTCTCAGGAATTGACTATTGTTTCGAGCCCTTGGCCAATTGCTAAATGATGAGTTGACCTCATAGGACCCTTACCTAAAGGGAAAGGTAATGCTAAATATGCTATTGTCATCGTTGATCACTTTACCAAATGGGTGGAAGTTGAACCCTTAACAAAGATTACTGAGGTCAATACTTCCAAATTTTTTTTGTAGAATATCATCTGTAGGTTCAGAATTCTTCGTTCACTTCATCAGACAATGGAAGGCAGTTTAACAACAAAAAGGTCGGGCACTTGTGCGAAGAATTGGGGATAAAAAAGCACTTCTTGTCGCCCCATCACACCCAAGTAAACTACCAGGTCGAGGCAGTCAACAAAACCATCAAGCACATCTTGAAAAAGAAGCTTAAGGCATCAAAATGGGCTTCGGTAGATTAACTTCCCCAAGTGTTATGGGCAATTCGTGCAACAAGTCGAAGTGCAAGAGGAGAGACCCTATTTTTCATGACCTACGATATTGAAGCTACGAGCCCTGTCGAGGTAGGACTGCCTTCACCTCATCGCATTCATTTTAAAGAGATATTTAACGAAGAATTAAGGAGGAATGAATTGGATATCCTTGAAGAAATGAGAGATAATTCCCAAACGAGGCTTACTTCCTACTAGAGAAAGATGGCTCAGTATTATAACTCCAAGGTAAAAAAAAGGTCATTTCGAAAGGGCTAAGACCTAGGACCTACAGGATTGAGGATTTAAGTGGAAAAAAGCAACCTCGCCCTTGGAATGTCGAACATTTAAGAGCATACTACTAGAAGGCTCATTTTGTCAATCTTGTTTGGACGATCCTCTTCAACTTATGTAATTATATTATCAATGAAAATGCTCTCTACATTTACAAATGCATTTTACGAGGCAAATCCCTTCCATGTATGGTCCAAACATCATGGAAGAAGTCTTTGCACGGAAGAGCCATCCCTTGCCAAGAATATTTCCCACCTCAGAAGGAAAGGTACGAAGCACTCTTGTGGGGCAGAACTTGAAATCTATGAGGCATACATAAAGGAATAATATAATCATATCATCTTTACGACTCTCGTAAGACAAATTCACTACTCTAAGCACATGATCATTTTTGAAAATGTTAGATTGTACGTTAATAACAAACTCATTCAAGACTAATTATAACGGGCATATACGAAGATTGGTAAAAGAGTGGCCCATTTTATAATATACATGCTTAGCCAGATGGTGACCTTATTGATCCAATAAATTGTTACAAAATTATCTCAAGTCATCATGTCATCTTATTTTGAAGAATTAGTGCATACGTCCACCTCTTAACAATTCGGCGCTATTAAGTTAATTGTGCTTCAATTATTGCAACTAGGTTGATCAGTTTATATTTTCTTTCGAGTCTACAACACTTGAACAAATCAAAGAAGGGAAAAACAAGCATATAGAATAAGGAACTCTTTATATACACAGAGGGAACTGATTACAAAAAGAGTACATGGCAAAGATAAAACAAGAAGAAATGAAAAGTTTAAGTCTATGTGGTGACATCATCTTCGTGAGGCTCCACCTGGCCTTCCTTCAATTCTACAACATAATCTTCAACGTCATCTTCAGGAGTAGATGGCTCTGCTGGAAGGAACTCATTCCTTACAGTAGCCAAGTCCACTTAGGAGTACAACACGACAATCCTCTTTAAGATTTCATCGTAAAAGACCTTCTTCTAATACAAACGAGGTTGTCATACTCAGCTGTGTCATGCAAATATGCCATATAATTATTCACGATGGCCTTTCCCGTCCCACCTAACTATTGCCTAAAAATGGCAACCTCAACAGTCAACTCACCTACTTGGTACTTCAACTCTCCATTCTCCATATTTGTCATCTCCAAGGCTGATGAAGCTATTCTTTTTATGCATCAGAATTCTTGACTCGCTTCATCAAAACATTAACTTAAGCTTTACAAAGGTGGACCTCCTTCTTCCACTCCTAGTTTTTCTTTTAAAGTGCTTCCACCCTCAAATTTGCCTCAACTTGCTTCACCTTGAAGGCCTCAATGGCTTCACCAGTAGTAGATGCCTCAATCTTTACCTTCTTCAACTCAACCTGATATGATCCGGGATGCACCACAATTTATCAAGATTTTGATTATTGTTGGAGAGAGGGAAGGGCCAAGTTTGAGACTTCAAATAGTTGATAAAGCTGGTCATGTACATGTTCGAGCAACAGAGTCCATAATATTGAAGAAAATGAGTCAATTGTCAAGTAACATGTTGGGGACGGAAGCCAGAATGGGTTGGAAAGCACTCGAATTTTCAATCTCAGTTTGAGATCCATTTTTTGTATAGAATATGTTCGAATTTGAAGATTTGTATTTCTAGAAGATTTGTAGCCCTTGAAGTAAGCTTTCCAACGCATTTTGAATCACCTCAATAGTATTAGTATAAATAGGAGATTTATTTTATTGTAAAACCAAGACTATTGATAATGAATTAACGAGATTTTTCTCTCCTTTGGTTCTTGAATGAACTACCGAACTTATCAAATATATTTTTATATTTGTGGCGTTCAACCCTTAGAACTTATCAAAGGATTAGACGCCTTTTGTAGCGTTCGCAAAATCATGGTTTTTATTTCCGCACATCAACGGATCTAGGGTTAATATACCTTAGATTCTTGGTTCGTGAGGCTTGAGTTAGGATTCTATCATCTACAACCTGAATTTGGACTTTTTCGACGTTTTCAATTAATTTCGCGATTTCCACGCTGATCCCGTACCCCGAGTTCGGGTCATTTGGTATCAGAGCTTGGGCTCCAGATTTAGGTTGTATCTTTTCTTTTGTTTTGAGTCTTTTGTTTTTATTCTTGTGTCTGGTAATATTTTTGAGTCTTAGATCCAGAAAATTCCAAAAAAAAAGTCAAAAATTGTTTAATCTAGCATCCAAATCAACTTTTGTTTGTTTCGTTGATCTCGTAGTCCAATTTTGAGTTTATCAAAAAAAATTATTGTTCATCCGTATGGTACTGTTCATCCGTACCGAGTCCCTAAAAAATCGTTCTTTATTCGCTTGTGTTCCTGAGTAAAAAAACAAATTCATTCTTGCTCATCTATGTATAATTCATCATCTTAATATTAGAAATATTTTTCCTGACATCGTGAGAAAATCTATATAAAAGGGATGGATGGTGATTGGGGATATATTTTTCAAACTCGGTGTTATGTGGGTAGTAAGGTATGTAGTCTAACTATTGATAGGGACTACATATCAAACTTGGTTAGCATCACTATGGTTGAAGAATTGTGGTTACATGTACAACAACATCTCAGACCTTATAGGATGACTTGGTTGAAGGGGTGTGGAAAGGTGGATGTGACCGAGCAGGCTCTAATAAAATTCACCATTGGGAGATATAGTGATGAGGTCTGGTGTGATGTAGTTCCCTTGAGGTCATTCCATGTCTTATTGGGAAAACCTTGGAGGTGTGAGAAGAAAGTTGTGTATGATGTGGTGAGGAATATGTATAGTTTTCTTCGAGATGGGGTGAAAATCACTCTGGCTAGCTTGACAACACAATGGGCTTATGATGATCAACTCAAAGTGAGAAGAGAGGTAGAGAGGAGAGAGAGAGAGAGAAAAAAAAAAAAAGTGAGGTGGCTAAGTGTGATGAAAAAAGAGAGGAGCCTCATTAGAGAAAAGAGGTAGCAAACAAAAATAAGAGTGGAGAGGTGGTAAAAAATGAAAAGGGGCCACAAGAGGTAAGAGAAAGTGATTCTTCAGGAAGAAAAGAAAGGTCAGAAGTGAGCTTAATTGAAAACGAGGGTGAGGGAGAGAGAGAGAGAGTTTGGTGAAAACTAGCAATTCCTTCCCTAGTTTGGCTATTTCTATTATGCAGGTTACCGAAGATTTTATTCCAGCAAACTACCCCATTAGAGTACCACCCAACCCAAGGATTGAGCTTCAGTTAAATTTCTTTCATTTGCCAAAAATTGACTTTGTGATTCCCGATGAGACGACGGAGTATCAAAGGTACTGGAAGAATTTCATATGTAAAGGGTTAAGTGAAGAAGATGATCGAAGGGACAACATTGGTACATTAGAAGTGATATTGTTACAAGTGCATGGACCAAGTAAAGCAAGGAGAATGCATGGATATTTATCAGATGGAGTTGCTATGGAAGCATCCCAAACTTGCAAGATCAAGAAGTCGAGGCGAGCACACTTTGATCCATGTGAAGGTAATCGGGTTTACAATCGAAGGCGACAGGTTCGAGTTCAAAGGAGGTCCAAATTGCATCCTAGAGGTGATGGTCCATTTTATGTTCTTGCATTGATTGGCAACAAGGATTATAATCTGGGCATTGAAGGTACAGATTCGAGGACGAATCCTCTTGAGAGGGAGAGTATGATATGATCCGGGATGCGCCACAATTTATCAAGATTTTGATGATTCTTGGAGAGAGGGAAGGGACAAGTTTGAGACTTTAAATAGTTAATAAATATAGTCATTTACATGTTAGAGCAACGGAGTCCATAATATTGAAGACAACAAGCCAATTGTCAAGTAACATGTTGGGGACAAAAACAGGAACGGGTTGGAAAGCACTAGAATTTTCAGTCTCAGTTTGAGACACATTTGTTGTATAGAATACGTTCGAATTTAAATATTTTTATTTCTAGATGATTTGTAGCCCTTGAAGTAAGATTTCCAACACAATTTGAATCACCTCAATAGGATATCAGGAGAGAAAGATATGACCAAAGTATTCAAAGCTGTCCGGATCTGAGAAAACTGTTTTGACGCGAATTTCCTTATTAGATTAGAATTCTATTTTATTTCCAATTTTACAATATTTTGATGATGAATTAACGAGATTTTTCTTTTCCTTGGTTCTTGAATGAACTACTGAACTTATCAAATATATTGTTATATTTGCAGCTCAACCCTTAGAACTTATCAAAAGATTAGGCACCATTTGTGGCGTTTGCAAAATCATGGTTCTTGTTTCCGCATATCAACGGGTCTAGGGTTTAATATACCTTAGGTTCTTGGTTCGTGAGGCTCGGGTCAGGATTCTATTATCTACAACCTGAATTTGGACTTTTCCGGCATTTTCAATTAATTCTGCGATTTTCACGCTGATCCCGTACCCGGGTTCACGTCATAACCGCCTTTTGAAAAAATTCTTTATAAGTATCTGCTGTATCCTCATGTCTATCTGGGCATTTAGAAAGAAGTCTTGTGAGGGAGCCCATAGGGCGAGGCCAGCTTCTATCATATCCACCAAGTCATAGGTCTCGGTGTACAAAGAGTATTTGTCAATTCAATACTTATGATAAATTCTCGTACCCACCTAGACCTAGGTAGGAAGCATCTCCATAATGGCTGGAGCAATCTCATTTGACCTTCTTCCCAACAAATTCTAAGCATTTTCCTCAGAAGAGGCCCCTTTGCTGATCTCTCTAATCATTTTCCTCTTTATGAGGACACTCTCCTCCTCGACCTAGTTTTCAACATCAACAAATTTTATAGCAGATATAGGGTCAACCGCGATGGGATTTTTCACATACTCGTCAATAGTTGTCTGGCGCTAAGGAAGATGTAGAGGTTTAGTGTTCTTTGTTATTGTTAACCTCCTTTCCTGAAGCCTCTCCCTTTAAAGCTCCACATTTTCTTGCATTTCTTCTCTAAGGGAGGCTGTGTGCTAGAACTCAAGGGTTTCTTCTTTTTCACCTTGCCAATATGCCTTATAAAGAACATGTCCGGTTTGACATACTCTTTCTTTTCATGTTGCTCTACGAAAGGAAGGATGCATTAAGTGTTTGTTCAAAACATACGGCTAAAGCACACATGAATGTCGAAACTATTTACTCTTGGTGGCCATCAACAAATGAGTAACGAAAAAGGGTTTGTTTGCCAATTATGTTCTTAAAATGCATTTTCTCAATGAGCAGGTCTTAAATAGCTTTGATAATGCCTACTCAGATGGCTCAAGCTTGAAGCGGTTGATTGTAGCTGCATAAAAGACAAGTCAATAATACAGCTCACCAAAGTACATCAATAAAAATACTCTTAGCAAACAAAAACTCAATATACTCATGGTACGAGTCAACTCAGTTATTTCTAGGACTGCATCACCCTTCACTATCTGTCAACGATCCCTCATCCAAAACTAAGATGACTTTCAGTTCTTTATTGAGGTCAGAGGGCCCAAAATGAAGGAAAAATACAAACCTGAGGGGTTCACACCATACTGCCCTTTACAATATTCCCAATAGAGGCCCGGAGTCTGAAGAGGTTCTGGAAAACATGGAGTTGGAAAAGGCAAATGCAAACCACAGGGGTTTATACAATACCACCATTTACAATACCACCATTTACAATTCCCCACCCCATTAGAGGCTCGGGGTTGGAAGAGGCTCTAAAAAATACGATGAGTCATATCCTCACAAGAGTGGCCTCCTTCCAAAGAGCAAAAGCCCTTATCATTTGGCTCCATGTGTTGGGCACAAGTTGGGTAGGGCTAGGTTATGATGCTTAAGTATATATCGAAAGAAAGGGTGTAAGGCAACTTCATCCAAGCACTCAACATCACCTCGCTTGTGGTAACATGCCCCTCCCTAAGAAAATAGGCTCACTCTTCAGATTTTGGGACAAACATCTCAATGGTGTCTAGGATCATATAGCGATCCCTAAAAGTTTCTAGTTCACCTTCTTCTATACAGGTTGGCCACAATGAGGTCCCAAGACCTCACACTATAATTTATGGAATTCTCTTGCATCATCCATGGACTAAGCGAGCCCCCCATAGCCTTCATTATCCTTTCAGTAGGGATCAATAGAGGCATGCCAGCATCAACGCAAATGATCGCCATATCATCTCTTTTAGAAAACCCTCATTTGGTATTTGGCCTTGATGAAGAAGCCATTGGACATTTTCTTTTTGGGAAAGCAACAAGAGAAATGTAAGGGTTTATTACATACGCAAATCAGAAACATGCACAAAAGGAGGTCTGAATAAAAGTTGTCACCGAAAAAGCTATATAGATGGCCGAAAATTGTAAACGATCTTTTAGGTGTTTGAGGATTTTTTAGAAGGTAAAAAGGTAAGAAATGGCTAAGTTCTTCCTTTTTATAAGCAAAAAAAGACAAAGCTTCACCATAGGATAATCCTTAATGAAGTCCCAGACATACACATGTATCCTTATATAGCACGTTACAACCAAAAAACACTTGTTGAAATTTGAATCAATGACTTAGATCATTCTGTGCTAAGCACGCGCTTAAGGATAGCGTGACCTTTATCGTCGTAAGAGACCATCATCATGGTGCAATCTATGGTCACACAATACACGTATTGAAAATCCCAAACTACTTAGTGCCATGCCTTGGAAACAAGAGATGTTTTCCAATCATTGTAGTACACGTCTTCAACCACATCAGCAAACTCTTCCTCTTAGCAAGGGCCTCACATTTGCTTTATTCAGACTTACTACATGCTTTAAATACATCAACAGGCTTGCCCTCTTAGAAAGGGTCTCGCCTTTGATTTATTCAACCTTACTACAGGATTCAACTAGTTTTGCGAACATCAAATTTTCTCCATCACGCAATATCAAACGTCAACTTCAAAGTCCACGCATTATATGAATAATCTATATACGCTCTATTTTTTTTCGCAAAAATGCACAAAAACAAGAAGTCCTCAACTTTAAAGTTCACGCATCATACGAATAATCATACATGGATTTCAATGACTATTGTTATACCTCACATTGTAAGGCTCTAGAAACCCTACATGGCAAGAAAACCAAAGGCCCCACACTCTACGTCAAACGCCATGAGGCAGTTTGACCGAACCCAATGAATAGACTAAGCCAATGTACGAATGTAGAACCCATTTGTTCATGTCAACGTCCATGGAAAAAAACCAAACTTGCATCTCGGGAGAGGCCCCTAAAGGAACTCGGAACAAAATATTTTCAGGCAATCTATGGTATGTGATTGATGTGACAATCTACTATTTCTGTCGCTCGTTCCAACCAATCAGGTCAAGTCTAAATTCGCAAGATAAGTATTATGGATAATAAAATAGTACTAGCATTTAATGCCCATGATTGATTGATGGCTATGACAAGAGGTCTCAACCGTTAGGATAAGGCCATGTATTCTTTCATCTAACGACTTGTTCATCATTTTCTACTAAAAAAGCTCACACTTGCGTTATCAGTAGGAGTTTGGGTTTTTCTTTTTCCCTATTCTTAAGTTCATAATCAGAAATCATAACCAATTTATTATCAAAATTAACATAATCATCTTGTTGAAGAAAAAAAATTCACCCTAACTCCCACTGATAACGCAAATTACACAAGGAAACTACAAAATATGACGTTAAAATACGAGATCTAAGCAAACTAACATGTTTAGTGAATTAAATTTTTTTTTATATAAAAAGACTCCCAATCCAAATAGACAGAATTTAATTTCTTGAGACAATACTATAAGGAGTGCGTGAATGTGCCAGTGAGGAGATAAGAGAGGGAAACCTGAATAATTTTGACGGAATTTGAAAATATAGCTTTAAGATTATTGCCAAGAAATAGAAAATCAAATCAAATCTATAGCAGATTCAGCCTAACTAAATCAATTTCGTTCATCCAAACTACAAATTCATCTGTTTAAAACAAAAAAAAAATAGAATTGATGGACATACCGAAGCAACAGAGAGGAAAACCTTTGATGAAAATTTTTGGAAGGCAAGATTTTAGAGAAATACAAGATATTTACTCCAGTCTTGCTACAAGTATAGAAAATTTTGACAGAAAACTCAAAAAACCTTTGATGGACAACACATGTGAGGAATTAATAGGAAGAGGGAAAGAGAAAAAAAAATTCAATTACATGCTGTCACATCAGCTTTGATAGGAATTGTAACAAAAATTCCCTATACTCATGGGTTTTTCGTATTTACTTAGGTAAGGTTTTGTTATATTTTGATATTGTTAACAAAATAATAATAATAATAATAATTATTATCTTTTCTCTTTTTTTTTTTCAATTATCATTTCCCTTCAAATTTATATTTTGTGGGGACTAAGAAAACAAATAGTAAAATGAAATTTTTTTCTCTAATTACTAACCTAAAAAAGGTCAAATATTTTTGTCAACAAAAGATATATCTTGTCCGTTAAATTTTTTGTCGGAAAAAAATACAATTTTTTTGTTGGCACAAGTCCTTCATTTATTGAGAATTCTGAAGCAATTCACAATCCTACGAAACGTTATTTTTTGTGGGAAAAATGAACTCCGCCTACAAATCTCAATTTGTCTCCCAAAATTTTGTAAGGACGGTATAAATTTATTATTGTTGGGATTTACTTATGAAAAACAGTTCACAATCAAATTACTAATGCATAAACGAATTAAGAGTAGTAAAAAAATAACAAGAACACCCAAGAAATGTTGACCCAGTTCAACCAAACGGCCTAATCTGGGAGGCTCGGGAACAACTCATTCCACTAGTGCAAAATCACCTTCCAAAGAGAAAGAGATTACAGTGAATCGCTCAGTACAAAAGTTTTGGTCATCGATCATAAGATCTCACAAAATCATAAAGTTCAAACTCACAAATCTCACCAAACACTTAGAGATAACCTACACTAAATCAGCCCTCTTTCAGGCCTTATTTTACACACAATATCCACCTCTAAATGCTAGAACAAATTACACATAACTTAACAAGATAATGAAGTTACAGACTCAACACGAAGGAACCAAAAGGAGAGATAAAACGAAGAGTTCAGAAGAATGAAAATAAATCTCTCAAACAGTAATTGAACATACGATATTATCTCCAAGAATGAATCTCAGCCATTGATTCCATCCAACGGTAATCATAAGTTTAAATTAGCACAATTTGTGTGAATGATCTAGCTACCAATAAGTGATTGCCACTTAAGCAGCTCAAGCAAAAAATAATCAGCTAAGGCAAGTGACACAAATAGCACCAATTTAACAGTGTTTTGAGAAATACGACTCTCACAATTATAGTGATTTCTTATATGATTTTTATATAATGTAAGAGTTTAGTTTCTTGCCTTCAGTGGTAAAAGTGAAAACTAGTAATTGTACTGAATAGTCTCGAATGGGTATAAATACTGTAGTTTAAATTATATAAATCCAATTGGATCTCTTTAGTCGCTTCAGAAAAAGGTGCGTGCTTAATTGTATTGGTATTAAAGTTCAGGTACTGCTTGTGCAAATTGGCTCGATAGAGATAGAGTTAAACAAACTAGGAACAAGACCTAGAGCTATAAATAAAACTTAGGGGGGATGGCCAACACATAATTTGCTATCCCCTACAGATAGAAAATAGAGATTTTGATCTCTTGATTTCCTTGTTCTGTTCTATAAACTTGTGGTTCTTGACTTGTTCTTGAGGTGCTCGTTCATAAATTGTTGTTCATGCTTTAGAAAAACACCGAAGAAGATATGAGGTTGGAAACTAGAAAATTGAATATCGATATTCAAGATTCAAGAACACAATTGAAGTAGTCGTTGTCCAGATAAGAATATAGATTTAAAGATTAATCACACATCAAGGGAAGTTTTGCAATCTTTAATTTGAGTAACATGATTATTATTACATGAATCTAATAATTTAGTAAATATCTTGGATCAAGTATTGTTAAAGTAAAAAATAATTGTAATCTAATTTTTACTTATTTTCCAATGAACATAAAACACATAAAAAAGTTTTGTAATGGAGGTGGATAAGGGTATCATCAGGGCGGATCCAGCACCTGGCGAGCCCCGCGGCTGCCCTAGCTGGATCCACAGGAGCCTTCAAAATGTCGGGTGGAAGTTGCAAAACGGAGCGACTGTGGTGGTGGAAGAAGGGGAAAATCGGGCGAAGAAGATGACTCTAGGTTTGGAATTGGGCCTATTTGTTTTTAGTTTTCCATTATTTGGGCTTTCCTTTAAAAAAAAAAAAAAATAGGCCCAATGGCCCAAATTAGGCAAGTTCAGTCCAGTTCTATATATGTATTTCCTCTAGCAAGTTTAGTCCAGTTACCAGTGTACCAATTAGGCAATTACCAAACGAAGTGAAGCAGGGGTCCGGTCATTCTCCATTTCTTCACCTCTCTTGGCTCGATTTTCGAAGCTGGTCGCGGTGATAGATTCGGAAGTCGAATCAGACAGACCTCCCGTGGGCTGTGATTGCGACTTTGTGAATTGTGGTGAGCGGTTGAGCGCCCTTTTCCTTCTCGACTTTCGTTCTCGTTCTCTCTCTCTTTTGTTTTTTTAGTTTTTGTTCTGTGACAAATAAATGAGAATTGTGAATTTGTGATTTATGATAAATAATTTGTGTTATCTAGGTGAGTCCGTGACTATTATTTTTTTTTGTTGGTTTTTGTTGTTTTAAATATTTTATGCTTTATTAATTTATGAGATATGAGTATTGAGTTTTGATTTACGTGTAATTTGAGAATATGTCAACTATCAATTGTGATATTAAAAATTAATTTGAGTATTGTGAATATGTGATTATGTGAATATGTGATTTATGAAAATTGAAAATGAGAAATTGGGGAATTTATAATTTGTGATAAATTGGTGTTGGAAATTGAAAATTGAAACTTTAATTGTATTTTAAAATTAATTTTAGTTACGTTTAATCTTTGATTAACATTCAACTCTAATACTAATTATGGAATGATTTTTCTCCACCTAAACAAATATCCCAACCCAGTTCTTGTAGTGGTGCATATTTCGCAACTACTTTTGGTCGAGCAAATGATTTGTTAAGCATTGATAACACAAAGAAGTTTCACGTATCATGTATTTTATATTATTTTGGATTTTATTGAATTATAATTTGATATAAATATACAATTTTTCTGCTTTAGTGTATTTACATATATATATCGATTTTTTTTAATATTATTTAATTAATATTAATAAACGACATCGCTATACAGTCGTTGACTGTCAACGGTCAAAAGTTGATGATCAACGGCCACCCTAGCCGAGTCGAAGTCCTGGATTTGCCCCTGGGTATCGTAGGCATTTTACAATTGTAGTGCCCCGAGTTCCGTTAACCCGCATTGTCACGTCATCGTCTTTTGCCCTAATTTAATAATCAAGAATTTGCGGAAATAACCTAATTTTTAAAATCACATTTGTAATTGAAACCTTCTTCGGCAAGAAAACTCATAGGATAATTGTTTTAAAATTTAAATATCATGTTTTTGGAATAGCGAAAACGACAAATACGTTAACAATGTTCAAATACATAAATTTCAAAATTTAATAATTGCGATAATCAAATTTTATATCACCACTGCCCATCAATCATGATCGCCTCCGAAGTCTGCAAATATTGTTAAAATAATAGAGTGAGTATTTCGAAAAAATACTCAGTAGACTCATCGTCGATAATTAATTTACAGGATAATTGAATACACACTTATGCAATATACAACGTGATATGATCATCTTCTTTGGCTCATTTTTTTGAAAATCATAGGCTCTTTAAAATCATAGGGTGTGGGTAGTCTTTCTTTCTCATGCATATAAAGCACATAAGTTATGCATAACATTCTCATCTTATCTCATAAGAGATTCTCGTCTTTCTCATACATTTAAGCATATAAGTTATGGCAAGTATAACAATATCATATATCTCATATGATACATTCTCATCTTATGCATTAGAGCATATAAATCACGTAAATTCACATAAAGCATGCAATTATAATTTAAACTAATTAATGGTGGCGAGTCTACCTCAATTTTCTTGAGTTTCGTGAAAATGGAGCGAGAAGTAACTTCAATCTCCTAATTGTCCGTACGTTTCGTCTAGCCAAAATAAAAAATAAGTTTTGAATTAGTATTTCGAAACTTTAAAGTTTTAGCGTGATAAAATAAAATTTAAGGGCTTAATTGAAAATTTGTGAACTGAAATAAATGGCTTACAATGATAAAATAAACTTTAGGGGCTCCATTGAAAATTTATTAAATCTGAAAATAAAAGTTTAAGGGCTAAAATAGTAATTTTTGAAAGTTAGAGACTAAACTGTAAATCTATTAAAACTGAAAATAAAGACTAAAAGTTGAAATAATAACTTTTAAAAGTTTAGAAACTAAACTGTAAATATAATAAAGCTGAAAATAGAACTAAAATGCCGAAATTGTAACTTTTGAAAGTTAGGGACTAAACTGTAAATATAATAAAGCTGAAAATAGAATTTAAAAGCTGAAATAATAACTTCTATAAATTAGGGACTTAATTGAACATTTATTAAAACTGAAAATGAGAAATTAGGGACTAAAATTAAAATACTTAAATCTTTGGAACATAAATAAATCAATTTAAGAACTTGTGGGCTTAAAAGACAAATTTCTAAAATAAATCAAATAAAAAAATAAAAATGTATCAATCTCTCTCTCTCATTACAGAGAGAGAGAGAGAGAGAGAGGCAACAGGGAAGGTAAGGGTGAAGCCCCTTCCCCCGATCCCACCACCACCGATCGGCGGGTCGGTGGCAGCGCCACCACCTGAGGTGGCGCCGACGGTTAGGTAAGTGGGGATGGGGTTTTTTCGTTTTCCGTTCTTTTTTTTTTTGTCCGTAACTGGAAGTGAGGATTAGGCTCGATTCAGTTGAGTTTCTTGGTGGAATTTGAGTGAGGAGTGGATTGAGGTCAAGGTAGGTTAATGGGTTTTGTGATTTCTTGATTTTTGGGGCTGAAATGGGGTTGGTGTGGGGGCGGTTGAAGGTTGTTGGCAGTGAGTTGGGGTTCGATTTTGGGCTATTGGCCGTGAGTTGGAGGTCACGGTTTTGGGTTGTTGGTAGCGAGTGGTTGTTGGTCTCGGGTTGGAGTGTTAGGTAGTGTTGGTGGAGTTGGCTTGGTGGTGGAGTAACTTGGTGGTTTGATGTTCTCGGTTTGGGGAGGGCAATGAGAGGTGGTAGTCGGTTTGGCTTGGTGGTTTGGGTTTCAGTGTTGGGAGTGATGAAATGGTGGAATGGTGAAGGTGTTGTGCAGTGAGTTCGAGCTGTGAGTTAAGTTTTGGAGTTGCCTGTTGGTGGTTTGAGGTGGATGGATGATGGTCATTGAGTTGGAGCTGGAATTGCAGTGGCTAATGGTTAAACTGGAAGGCTGCAGTGTTGATGGTGAATGGTGGTTTGAGGCTACGGTTCTGGACAGTGGAGGTTGGTCTCGTGAGTGAAGTGTTGGTGGTGTTGTGGTGTTTGTGCTGTAGAATTTGTGGAATCAACAAGTTGTTGATGCTAGAAATTGTTATCAAGAGTTTCCAGATTTAGAGGGATTGATGTTGATGCTAAAAATTGATTTTAGCATCCACACAAGTCTCCAGTGAGCTGAAACCAAGAGGAAATGAGAGGTATGAAATATCCTTACACAGGGACTGTTTGGCTTGTGAGAATGTGACAGAGGGAGAATGAAGGTATATGAATAGTAGAAATTAGGGTACAAACTTCTAGGTAGGTAATTGGGCCAAATAGTTGGGCTTTTGGAAATATTCTAATTGGACTTAAAAGCAATGGACCTAAATGAATTTAGGCTAAAAGAATTAAAATTTAAAATGTTGGACTTATGTAATTGGGCCTATATAAATGGATTTAAAATAATTGGATTATAAATATTGGACTTGAAATTATTAAAATTGGATTTAAATAAAATAAATCTCAATTAATAATAAAATTATTATTCGGGATTGGATTTGATCGAATAGATTTGAATTCGATTTTATAATGGCTAGACGAACGCGCTTTCTCTTTAAAATAAGGGTTAAAGATTAGCGATACGTTTTTCGAGAAAACTAATTTTATATTATTTAAAAAAATTCGGTCGCTACAACAATCTTTTTCAAACTCTTAAAAATAGTAAAATATTGAACAAATTGTTCATAACAAACCAAGTGCTGGAAGAGCCGTATTTGCCACATACATTACCTAGCAGAGGTCTCTATAATTTAGCTATATTTTTTGTTTTATTTTTATTTCTTAATTGTTCATATCACTTGTTTATAAATGTTTTTTTAATTATTAATGTGAAGACTTTTAATCAACTCCAACTTGCGACATACCGAAGTTTGATTTTTTATTTTTTTTATTTTTTAGGTCTTTTCTTTTATTAATTGTTTCATCATTACATATATTTGACTTTGCAAAGGATATAGAGAAAAATTGAATATCATTGAGAAAATGAAAAAGAAACGATCAATCAAAATTTGAGACAAAATATGTGACTTCCAATCATAGCAACTGGTGAATCATATCTAATCTAGCATAGTACAAGATGAAATGTCTGTGGATCAAAGCTAGGAAAGTTCAACTGAAAATTTCAGTCAACGGAAATTGTTTAAATTACCAATTGTTGGAAGAATGAAGCAAATTGCCTAATGTCCTGATATGGAACCAGTAATTTGTCAAGGAAAAAGATTTTAAAATAAGTAATTTTTTATTGGTTAAAGTTGGAAGTAATTAGCTGGCAAGTGTGGATTTTAGAAAATCAAAATTGAGGGTTTGGCTTAGAATTCATAGAAAGACAATTACGGGAATTGAGGACTGAGATATTGTATATTTTCCACGGTTTTATAGAGGTATGGATGGAGATTTGTAATAGTGATTTGGGTGGTCACAAGTGGTCACAGTGAACGCAGGTTTGAGTTACATATTTTGACAATAGAATTGAGTGTCTTCTCATACATTTAATTTTTTATTGTTGTAGTTATTATCTTATCTTTTAAAAAGAGAATTCAATTCGTTACAATATTAGTAACGATATATTGAGGGTCAAAATAACAAATATTGCAGTGATACATCAATTTCAAACTTTTATTTGCTTATGGAAGTTATCACAAGATATCTTCACATTCACACAGCATACACCAACTCGTTATTACAGAAAATTCTTAAATTGACTAATTATATTATGCCTAAAATATGCTGGAAACCTTATTTTTGGTAACTTGAAGTTTCTTGCTTTCCCACATTAAGTTGTCTCAGACCCTGAAAATCCCAAGAAATTTAAATAAGTTAGAGCTAATAGCTACGAGAATTGATCAAATTACAACTACATGAAATATACACAAACAAATATATTCGTTAACAAAATTAATGCATCATATTCCTTACTGATTATATTCAATTCGGATTCTTCCGGCATCAGTGTTGGCAATGGTGGAGAAGGCTTCCTGGGAGAGATCAAGTTGGTCAGTTCCACATCCTGGGCAAAGATCTACAACTGTAACGATTACTTCACTCCCCGTGCAAGGTTGTGGTACGCCTTGGTTGGTCGGTCCAGTGCACGTCACTCTGTACCTTGTTCCACATGCTGCTCCATTGTTGTATAATGAAGGATTTGCTGCTGCTATCATTCTGCCTCGGTCTTCGTTGCCATAACATGCCGATGCTGCGAATAGTTTAACCAGTGTCATAAGCTTGTAGACCCTCAGGGCCATACCATTAAGTCTATAGACAAATGAATATTTTTAGATGCATTTCTTCATACGAAATAATGACATCTTAATAGAAAAACTTATTAATTAATCCAAATAAGATCATGAATGGAAAACTTACGAAAATAAGTAGTGTAGAAAGTGGCAGTTCCGGGAATGGCACTGGTCATGGAAATCAAGCTTGTGGCAATGAGTGCCACAATGATGATACGTTCAATTGCCATTCTTAAAACAATTTAAGGAATAAAAGCTTTAAATTTTTGTTTCTATTATAGGAGATTTTCTGCATCTAACAACATATTATGCCTATTTATAGAACAAAGTTGCTACAGTAAAATGTGCAATTTTTCTTCTATTGCTGCTAAATTCTAACCGGAAACGCATTTCTTCACACGTAGTCCAGAAAATGACCCCTTGCAAGAAAAGTATTAATTATTAGGCCTGTTCGATACATGTTGTTTTCCGTCATTTTCCAACTTTTTGTGTGTTTGACCAAAAATTTCAATGGAATTCCTGTTCTTGCTTCTCCACTCACGTGCCATTTTTCCCACTTCTCATGGAATTGATTTTTCAAGTTTTTTTTTGGGCAATTAGAAAAAATTCTATACACAAGTGTAAACAAATTTATCACTTTTGTTGACAATTTCCATATAAAACAAAGTCAAACGAATGATATTCAGTATGATAATTTTTTTTATTGGCAAGTGAAACAAATTCTAGATCCAATGGTAAAAAAATTATCACTTTAATGGACAGTTTTCATAAAAACGAAGTCAAACGGACACCAAACTTTCAATATTTTCAGTTGGAAAATTATATCAATCAAACACAATTAATTACAATTCTCAGCAAAATAAATTTTAGGCAATTCAATTCCCTTTAATTCATTTTCTTCGACGGGGAGCTAGTGATGCTTGCGATTCAGCTTACTTTTCAGAAATAAGGTTTAAATCGCATTTAATGTGTGTGGTTATTTGTAGACATGCCAAATTTTCATGCATGCGCTAATTAATTAGTGCCATAATTTCGCACGCAATTGCGGGAGTATTCTTGCTTATAATTTTTCAAAGATGGCTAGTTGTCAATTGGGATTATTATGCGAATAGTCCAAGTAAGAATTAACTTCAAACCTGAAACTCCTTTGAAACTGATATATCCCAACTTTCTCTATGAAATTGTCTATTGAAGTTTTTTTTTTTCTATTTTTATAATTGATGGTGAAAGGCAACTTTTCTTTCTCAATTATTCATTTCTTGTAGCGTAGATTTCGTTAACAAGTCTTGCCATATCAATTTGGACAAAGACTTAATTATAATTATCTTCATAATCGTGATGTTTCGAAGTTTTGAATTCTCATACTTCTTTATTATGCCCTTATTTGATTGTCATTACTTACAAAATACATTTTTCTTTTCTTTTTTTATCAATAAAACTTTTTTCAATAAAATGGTATTAAACGCAAATCTAAATCATTTCTTTATTTTTTTAATCACACATTTTCTATCAATTTACCATTCAAAAATGTATTTTTTGCCAAATAATGAGGCTCAAACAAGGACTATAAATAATGAGGCTCAAACAAGGACTATATGTTTTGACTTCTTTAGGAACATAGAAGATAAATGGATATCATAAAAAATAAAGAAGAAAATTGAAATCAAAATTTGGCACCAAATATGTGACATCTTGATCATGGCAATTGGTGAATCAGCCCCTCGTCAATGGAGATTACAGTCAGATTTTTAGCAAATTTTAATAAAAATTCATGAAGTGTGTGGTTATAAAGTGTGGATCGCATGAAATATGTGTAAACATTGAATTTTCTTCACCTGATCAATTAATGAGGTCCAACGTTTTACCCTCAATTCAGCTTTCAGTTTCAAGCTCATTGATTCGAAAATTGGTAACAGAAGCCAGATTTGATGAGAGTTTGGCTATATAATGGGGTTTGGCCACTAAGCTTGAGCATTTAAAAATTTTCAAAGAGTTTAGAAATGTCTAGCATAGAGAAAACAAGAGGTTGTGTAATATCGTCAATGGCTAGAAGTAGGGACGGAGCCAGCTTTTTAATTTTGGGGGGGCGAAAATACGGGGGGTGGTGGGGGGCGGAGCCCCGGAAATATTTTTTTTAACTAAAAGAATTGAAAACGACGATTTTGAGTACCAAAATAGTACTGAAATTCGATATTCGATTCAATCACTATTAACTATTCTACTACTTAATTCTTAAATTCAAATATTCAATAACTAACACAATTACACAAATTAACAGCAACTACTCTACTTAATTCTTAAATTCAAATATTCAAGAACAAGTAAACATGCATTATACATAAACCAGGTTGTGAATTGGATTTTAATTAGTTGGGCTTGGAAATTGGGAACTTAGGTTTTGGATTGGATTTGGGCTATTGATTTATTTAAGTAACTATTGGATCTTTTGTTTAGATCTAAGATTTTTGTATGGTTGAATTTTAAAATGTAAGTTATTTGCTCAATATTTATTAACGGAAAAAAAAAATTTCAAAAATTTGGGGCGAGTCAAAATCTTTGGGGGGAGGGCGGAACTGAAAAATACATTACAAATTAACTAGGAATAGTGTACTGCGGGTTTTTAATTTTCCCGATCCAATATTATCTCGAATTGATTTTCAATCTTAAATTTGGTATCAGAGCCACCTATAATCTCTACCTTGATATTTTTTACAAACAATCTATTCTATATAACTCATATTTTCTAGCCAATTTTTTTTTTTTCCTTCTTGAAATCGAAGTTCAGATTTCTCAAGAAAATCAATTTTATAATCTCTATGTTTTTACACTTGAGATTTGATATTGGGAAGGTCGACTTTGTAGCAGGTTGATTTCGGCCCGGACAGAGGTTGAAGATGACGACCTCTGTTTTCTTCTATAGTCCATCTCTGTGTTCTTCTGTCTTTCCAAAAGGAGGCCATTTGAAGTGATAAGCCGGTTAATATTTGGAAAATGATTAAGGCAAAAATTCAAAAGTCAAGTGTTAATTTTGACACAATTCAATTTTTAGGTGTCAAGTTTCAAAATGCAAAATTCAGGTATTTATTTATTAATTAAAATTATTTTTATTAATTAATTATTAAATAATATAATTAAGTCACCCCACCTCCACCACCCCTACCGTTCCGGGGACTATTCTGTCGACCATTCTGACCACCATTTTTCTCCGACGACTGCTTTGATTCCGACAATTATTTCGGTGATCACAGTTCAAAAAATTTATAGGTCACACTTAATTCATTGGTCACAGATGTCAAAATTGGTTGGTCACATATCAAAATTTATATGGCACAATTTATTTATCGGTCACAGGTCTTTAAATTGATTGGTCACATATTATTTTTGAGTCACATATTATTAAATTTTGTAAGTCACAGATTACCAAATATTTGGTCACATACCATCAAATAATAGGTCACACACCACCTCACCAACACTACCACCACAACCACTTGCAACCACCCTCACCCACCACCACCACCACCACAGCACTATAACACTACCAACAACAAAGCCACTGTCGCCACCACCATTTTTGCAATCACCACCACACACACTACAACACCACCCAAACCACCACAAATCAGTCCAAATCACAAACAAACAGATCCGCCAACACATCCACACACCAACAACAAATCCACCAACACCCACAGACCATCCACCAACACAGCCGACCCACACACCACAAACCATCCACCAACACATTTGCTCCACTTGCTGCTTTCTCTTTCAAAGCTGCAATTTCTTCAACATTAACGGGCTTATCTGGGTTGTTCTTCGTGCTCTCGGGTTTAAACAATACGTTTTCATCCAAAATTGGCACATAGAATCTATCAACAAAAATGGCACTGCTTTCCAGTTTTTTGGGACTATTGTGGCAAAGAGTTTCTTCGTCACTATATGTAGCGCCCCGAGTTCTGTTAACTCGGATTGCCACATCATCGTCTTTTGCCCTAATTTCATAATCAAAAATCGCGAAAATAACCTAATTTTGAAAGCACATTTGTAATTGAAAACTTCGCTGACAAGTAAACTCATAGGAATTTTCTTTAAAATTTAAATATCATGTTTTAGGAATAGCGGAAACGAAAATACGTCATCAATATTCAAATACATAAATTTCAAGATTTAATAATTTCGATAGTCAAACTTTTTATGCCACCACTGCCCATCAATCACGATCGATTTCGAAGTCTGCAAATATAGTTAAAATAACAGAGTGAGTATTTCGAAAAAAATACTCAGTAGACTCATCGCCAATAATTAATTTACAAAATAATTGAATACACACTTATGCGATATACAACGTGATATCATCTTTGTATCATTTTCTTGAAAATCATAGGCTCTTTAAAATCATAGGGTGTGGGTAGTATTTCTTCCTCGTGCATTTAAAGCACATAAGTTATACATAACATTCTCATCTTATCTTATAAGAGATTCTCTTCTTTCTCATGCAATTAAGCATATAAGTTATGACAAGAATAACAATATCATATATCTCATATGACAAATTCTCATCTCATGCATTAAAGAATATAAATCACGTAATTTCACATAAAGCATGCAATTATAATTTAAACTAATTAATTGTGGCGAGTCTACCTCAATATCTCGAGTTTCGTGAAAATGGTGCAAGAAGTAACTTCAATCTCCTAATTGTCCGTACGTTTCGTCTAGCCAAAATAGAAAATAAGTTTGAATTAGTATTTCGAAACTTTAAAGTTTTAAAGTGTTAAAATAAAGTTTAAAGGATTAATTTAAAATTTATTGAAATTGTAATAAAGCTTAAAATGATAAAATAAAGTTTAGGGGCTAAATTGAAAATTTATTAAATCTGAAAATAAAAGTTTAAGGGCTAAAATGGTAATTTTTGAAAGTTAGGGACTAAACTGTAAATATAATAAAGTTGAAAATAAAAGTTAAAAGCTGGAATAATAACTTTTATAAGTTTAGGGACTAAACTGTAAATATAATGAAGTTAGAAATAAAACTTAAAAGCTGAAATAATAACTTTTATAAGTTAGGGACTAAACTGTAATTATAATAAAGATAAAAATAAAACTAAATGGCTGAAATAATAACTTATATAAACTAGGGGCTAAATTAAATAACTTTTAAACTAAAAATGAGAAATTTAAGGGCTGAAATTAAAACACTTAAACTTAAGAGCTAAAATAAATCAATTTAAAAAAACTTGGGGGCATAAATGACAATTTCTAAATTTAAAATAAATAAATATATACTAACTAAACCAAAATAAAAACAAAACAAAATAAAATCATTTTATTTCATCACTCTCTTTCTCTCTACAGAGAGAGAGAGAGAGAGAGAGAAGACGGGCAGGGAAGGGGCTTCGCCCCTTCTTCTTGTTTCTTGCCACCATCGAGGCTTGGAGGTTCGATGTATTGGGTTCCCCCCCCCCCCTCTTTTTTTTTGATTGTTTCCTTGGTGGTCAACTCGAGAAAGGGGTTGGGAAGAACAAGGTGAGTTCATGGGTTGTATTTATTTGTGTGGTGGTTTCGATTTTTTTGGTGTTTGAGGTCTCGGTTTGGGCTCGACTTGGGGGTTTGTTTTAACTTTATATTGGTTGGTTGAGTTAGGTTTGGGTGGTGACTGTGGTGGTTGGAAGTGGATGGTAAGGATGGTTTGAGGTGGCGGTGACCGTGGAGTAGTGGAACTCCGGTTTGGGGCTTGATTTTGGTGGCTCGGTAGTGGAGGTGCAGTGAGTTGGGAGACTGCAATGGTGTTGCAGTCGTGGGTTGGTTTGGTGGTTTGGGTTTCAGTTGGGGCTCGTTGGTTACCACCTGCAGCTTGGTGTGCTTGCAGCTAGGTTTAGTTGGGTGGTGTTAGTGGATGACTGCTTGCAATGGTGGCTAGAGTTTGTGGGTTGGAGCTAATTTGGTGGTGTTGGAGTGACTGTGGAGGTGGATTTGCAGTGGCTAATGGTGAATGGTGGAATGGCTATGGAGTTCGAATGGTTTGTCTTGCAATGAGTGAACTATTGGTGCATGGAGTTGATGTTGGTGAATGGCTGCAAAGTGTTGCAGCTTGGTGGAGCTCACTATTGATGCTAGAAATGGATTTTCTAGTATCAATGGTATCTCACATTGGAATAGAGAGAGAGTTGGAGAGATGGACAAATTCTTACCAAATGGATGTTGTGTGAGTGTGAGTGGGGTATGAATAGTGATAATTAGGGCACAAAACCCTAGACGGGTAATTGGGCCAAATAGTTGGACTTTAAGGTTTCTTAATTGGGCTAAAATAAATAAATTCTGATTTTGGGCTCATTTAATTGGACTTAAATGGATTGGACTAAAAGAATTAAAATTTAAATTGTGCTTATGTAATTAGACCATAAATGTTGGATTTTAATAATTGGGCTTGAAATTATTAAAAATTAGATTTTAATAAAATAAAATTATTATTCAGGATTGGATTCGATCGAATAGATTTGAATTTGATTTTATAACGGCTAGACGAACGCGCTTCTCTAAAAAAATTAGGGTTAACGTTTAGCGACACGTTTTTTGAGAAAACTAATTTTTTTTATTTAAAAGTTCACAGTCGCTACAACCTTACCCCCTTAAAATAATTTCGTCCTCGAAATTTAAACTTACTTGATCTAATATATCTGGATACTTAGCCAGAATATCTTCCTCTTTCTCCCAGATAGCTTCATCGCTATCCTGTCTACCCCATTGACTAAAGGAATCTCTTTTTTTCTTAAGACATGGACTTTTCTTTCTATAATGCACATAGGTGTCTCCTCATAGGATAGATTCATTTGAATCGAAATAGTCTGAAAATTTACCACGTGACTTGGGTCGTGGATATACTTTCTCAATAAGGAAACGTGAAAAACGTTGTGTACGGCCGATAGCTCGGGTGGCAACGCCAAACGATAAGCCACGTTACCTACTTTTTCTAATATCTCGAATGGTCCGATAAAACGGGGTCTTAACTTTCCTCTCTTGCCAAAACGGATAGTTCCTTTCATATGAGATACTTTCAAGAATACTTTCTCTCCAATTGCAAACTCCAAGTCTTTTCTCCTTTTATCGGCATAGCTTTTCTGTCTGTCTTGTGCGGCTTTGATCCGCAGTCAAATCTTTTCAATAGCCTCAACGGTCCTTTCAATCAATTATGGACCCAAAATTCTCCTTTCACCTACTTCATCCCAATAGACCGGTGATCGACATCGTCGTCCGTAAAGTGCCTCATATGGTGTCATACCAATAGTAGCCTGAAAACTATTATTGTAGGCAAATTCCACTAATGGGAGATGAGTCTCCCAATTACCACTCAAGTCTAGTACACAAGCTCTAAGCATATCCTCTAGTGTTTGAATAGTGCGTTTAGACTGTCCATAGGTCTGGGGATGGTAAGCAGTACTAAAATTTAATTTAGTACCCATAGCTACTTGTAAACTCTTCCAGAATCTCGAAGTAAATCTCGGGTCTCTATCTGAGACAATGGAAGCTGGTACTCCATGAAGTCGAACAATCTCTCTAACATACAACTGGGCTAACTGATCCACATTGAGAGTCATTCTGATTGGTAGGAAATGAGCTGACTTCGTAAGTCGATCTACGATAACCCAAAGAGTGTCATGTCCTTTCACTGATTTCGGTAACCCTGTTACGAAATCCATGGAGATTTTCTCCCATTTCCATTCTGGTATATCCAAAGGATTTAATAATCCTGACGGTCTCTGATGTTCAGCCTTAACTTGCTGACACGTCATGCATCGAGAGACAAATCTTGCAATGCAACCCTTCATGTTTCTCCATCAAAAGGTATTGCGCAAATCACGATACATCTTTGTCCCTCCTGGGTGGCATGCATATGGTGCTGAATGAGCTTCTGTCAAAATCTCATTTTTGATATACTCGTCTTTCGGTATACAGAGACGCCCTCTGAACATAAGTGCTTTATCAGCGGCAATCTCGAAACCTATTCTCTTGCCAGTTCCAACTTCGGATCTGATCTTTTCTAGGAATTTATCTCCGACTTGAGCCGTCACAATCCGACCTCTCTAATCTGGTTTAACGGTCAGATTTGCCAATCTGATAGGTCCTCGGACTGATGGGGCTCACACTTCAATTCTTAAATCCTGAAAATCTCGAATCAATTGATCTTGCGTTATTCCCAAAACTGACAACTGTCCAGCGTTCTTTCTGCTCAAAGCGTCTGCAACCCTATTTGCTTTACTCGGGTGGTAAAGAATGGTGCAGTCATAATCTTTTACCAGCTCTAGCCATCGACGTTGTCGCATGTTTAGTTCCTTCTGAGTGAAGAAATATTTGAGACTCTTGTGATCGGTGTAAATCTCACATTTACTACCACACAGGTAGTGTCGCCAAATCTTAAGAGCGTGCACTACAGCTGCGAGCTCCAAGTCGTGTGTCGGGTAATTCTTCTCATGTGGCTTCAACTGTCTTGAAGCATAGGCGATCACTTTGCCATTCTGCATCAATACACAACCTAAGCCATGTTTAGATGCATCGCTGTAAATAACGAAACCATCAAACACATCTGGTATAGTCAGCACTGGTGCTTAATCGAGTCGGTTCTTAAGTTTCTGGAAGCTTTGTTCACACGGTTCGGTCCACAGAAACTTAATTCCTTTCCTTGTCAACTGAGTCATAGGACCTGCTTTTTTAGAGAAACCTTCTATGAATCGCCGATAGTATCCGGCTAATCCAAGAAAACTTCTCACATCTCCAACATTTGCAGGTGTCAGCCAATTCGTTACAGTTTCCACTTTAGAAGGATCCACTTCAATGCCTTTGGCTGTAACAATGTGACCCAAGAAACCTACTCTTTCAAGCCAAAATTCACACTTCTTGAATTTGGCGTACAACTTTTTTGCTCTCAGCTTTTTCAATACAATCCTCAAATGTTCTTCATGTTGTGTCGAATCTCTGGAGTAGATCAGTATGTCATCGATAAAAACAATGATGAATTTATCGAGATACTGATGGAAAACTCTGTTCATCAAATCCATAAATATCGCAGGTGCGTTCGTGAGTCCGAAAGGCATCACTACGAACTCGTAATGTCCATATCGTATCCTGAACACTGTCTTTGGTACGTGCTGGTGAAACCTTTAGCTGATGGTAACCAAATCTCAAGTTGATCTTGGAGAAAATAGCTTTGCCTTTCAACTGATCGAATAAGTCCTCGATCCTGGGGAGAGGATACTTATTCTTTATCGTCAACTTGTTAAGTTCTCGATAGTCGATGCACATCCTCATACTTTCATCCTTCTTCTTTACAAACAGAACAGGGGCTCCCCATGGAGATACACTTGGTCTGATGAAACCCTTCTCTAGCAATTCCTCCAATTGTACCTTCAGTTCTTGCAATTCCTTCGGTGCCATACAATACGGAGCCTTGGAAACTAGGGCAGCTCCTGGTACCAAGTTGATGGAAAATTCCACTTGTCTATCCGGCGGAGTACCGGGTAGATCATCTGGAAAGATATCATCGTACTCACATACTATTGGTACTGATTCCAGAGTAATCTCCTCTACGGGTTTGTCTTGCAAACTAACCAAAAAGCCTTGACAATTGTCCTTGGCTAAAAACTTCTCGGCTTGTAAAGTGGAGATAAGGCGAGGAAGTGACTTGATTCTCGTCCCATAAAACCTGAATACTTCTTCACCGTCCTTACGAAAAATAACCTCTTTCTCGTGGCACATGATTGCGGCACGATTGGCGCTGAGCCAATCCATACCCAGAATAATATCGAAATCTTTCATTCGAATAATATTCAAGTCTGCCTCTAGAACTTGACCATCAAAATCTATTTGTACGGCCTTGACTATCTTATTAGTATCGATAGTACTTTCTGACGAAAAACTAACCTCGAGAGTACTACCAGTCTCTACTCCTATCAGGTTCAATCTTTCTAAGCATGCATAGGATATAAATGAATGTGTGGCTCCCGAGTCTATCAGAACATATACAGGTATCCCAGAAATAGATAGTATACCGGATATCATATTAACATGATCAAGATGGGAAGGAAAATACGGTATGGAAAGCAGTTAAGACATGTACAAGAGTACTAGAGTAACTAGTATACCTGCAATCACGTCGGAGT
This sequence comes from Fraxinus excelsior, assembly GCA_019097785.1. Classification (NCBI taxonomy): domain Eukaryota; kingdom Viridiplantae; phylum Streptophyta; class Magnoliopsida; order Lamiales; family Oleaceae; genus Fraxinus; species Fraxinus excelsior. Next base: position 31,381,557 of record CM032626.1, on the reverse strand, counting down.
CCTCAGCTGCATCCATAGCGAATACCCTTGCCTTCCTCTTCCTGTTCTGGTCTGGATTCATCCTCTGATGGGAACCCTGGGCGGGCTGAGTACGACAATCCGATGCAAAGTGACCTGACTGGCCACACTTGTAGCAGACACCATTTCCAAACAGGCATTCTCATTTGTGCATCCTCGGCACTTAGGGCAGGGGAAAATGAAATTGGTCATCTGCCTCCCTGTTGGTCCTGGATTCGGCCTCTTGAGGAATGGTTGATTTCGATTCTCGTTTTGGTTGCGGCTTGGACCTTACCACTTTCTCTTTCCTAGGTTTCTCTGCTCATACTGATGTCCTTAGCTTCTCGTTCTCCCACCGGCATAGGCTACTGCTTAAGCCTTCTTTACTACCTCCCGGTAAGTCGGCAGCTCATGTGAACTGACAATTTGTCGAACATCAAAGCGTAGACCCTTCTCAAATCTCCTAGCCTTTTTGAACTCCGTCTCCACCAGATGTGGAGCATAACGTGATAGTTCTTCAAACCTCCTTTCATACTCGGCTATGTCCATTTCTCCTTGCACTAATCGCAGAAATTCAGCCTCTTTGTGATCTCGAAGAGCCTGTGGGAAGAACTTGTTCCTGATCTCCTCATTGAAATCATCCTAAGTCAGGGCTGCCTGTTGTTCTTCGCTCCTTGTGCGGGATGCGGATTCCCACCAAAATCCCGCTCTTCCGATCAACATGAATTCTGCACAACCCACTTTCTTGTACTCAGGGCAGGCTATGTGCTTGAAGATTTTCTCAATGGCCTGGAGCCACTTTTCCACCGCCGTGGCCCATTTCTGTCGTCAAACGTAGGCGGGCTGTACCTTCTAAACTGTTCGATAACTGGTACAATGGGGTTGGGGTTGACTGGCTGCGGAATCTGTCTCATTTCCTGCACAGTCGTGAGCAATTCTCGGATAATGTCGGTTTGAGTAGGTGGTGCCATGACCTTTATAAAATTTAAGATGATTTGTAACAGTTGACTAGGCGTATAAACAATAAATGATAACTCGAAAGACGAAAAATAGGATTCAAACATCATTTCATTCATAACTCAATTTCTTTTGGTGCGGGTACATGAATAGGAAGGCATGTATGCCGAACATTTCCAATATTTTTTTATACGATGATGTCAAACCTACATTAGATCTTATCTCTCTATTCTCCTTCGGTTATACATGATTCGGCGTCTGAGAATTCTCCGAGCGTCGAATCAGCGTCTTCTTCCGGGTCTTCCTCGGGGTCTTCCTCGGGTACTAGCCCATCTCCTTGCCCAAGTTCGGGCTCGGGCTCAAGCGTTGGCTCAGGTTCTGGCTCCCCTTCAGGTTCAACCCCAAAGCGGTGCTCAAAATACATGGGCCAATATGCCACAAATCTCACGCAGAAAGTGTCATATTCAACATCTACATTAGGTGACACCAATGCATCTATGTATATGCTGCGAGCTACCTCCGCGTAGTCACCCCGGAAGGTCGATAGTAAATGATGGATCGATCGGTGATCATTAATCACATAGCCATGCTGTATGGCCCGATCGCGTACAATGTTCAGTTGCTCTACTTGTTAGGCTATAGTCCAATCGAGTCTAGGCCTGAAACGATCGTAGTCTCTAGCGGCTTGTTCCGCGTCACTTGGTACATTTCTACGGATGGGTGTCACGTCCTAAATCAATTATGCAAAGTCCAATTATGCGGGGTTATTTATCTCTCTTAGTTAAAATTACGAGGACGTAAAAATTTAAAAATTCTTGTAAATTATGCGCAACTTGTATTTCTTTCTTTCTTTCTTTCTTTCTAATTCGGATACATTTCTTTCTCTTCTTCTAAATCTCGTAAATCGTAAAACAGGTATCCGAATAAAATAACGTTAAACTTCATAAAATTCTTTTACCTTCGGAGTCGGTGGATCGAATGATGGCAGTGTCGACTTTCAGTAATAATAATAATAAGAAGAAAAATCTCTTTGAAAATTTTCTCTTTTTGAAAATTTGTCAGTCTATAGAAAAGCAGACCGGCTCTGATACCAAGCTGTAGCGCCCCGAGTTTCATTAACCCGGATTGCCACGTCATCGTCTTTTGCCCTAATTTAATAATCAAAAATCATGGAAATAACCTAATTTTGAATTCAAATTTGTAATTGAAAACTTCGTTGACAAGTAAACTCATAGGAATTTGCTTTAAAATTTAAATATCATGTTTTAGGAATAGCGAAAACGAAAATACGTCATCAATATTCAAATACATAAATTTCAAGATTTAATAATTTCGATAGTCAAATTTTTGTGCCACCACTGCCCATCAATCACAATCGCCTCCGAAGTCTGCAAATATATTTAAAATAACAGAGTGAGTATTTCGAAAAAATACTCAATAGACTCATCGCCGATAATTAATTTACAAAATAATTGAATACACACTTATACAATATACAACGTGATATCATCTTTGACTCATTTTCTTGAAAATCATATGCTCTTTAAAATCATAGGGTGTGGGTAGTCTTTCTTCCTCGTGCATTTAAAGCACATATGTTATGCATAACATTATCATGTTATCTCATAACAGATTCTCTTCTTTCTCATGCAATTATACATATAAGTTATGGCAAGCATAACAATATCATATATCTCATATGACAAATTCTCATCTCATGCATTAAAGCATATAAATCACGTAATTTCACATAAAGCATGCAATTATAATTTAAACTAATTAATGGTGGCGAGTCTACCTCAATATCTCGAGTTTCGTGAAAATGGTGCAAGAAGTAACTTCAATCTCCTAATTGTCCGTACGTTTCGTCTAGCCAAAATAGAAAATAAGTTTGAATTAATATTTCGAAATTTTAAAATGTTAAAATAAAGTTTAAGGGATTAATTTAAAATTTATTGAAATTGTAATAAAGTTTAAAATGATAAAATAAAGTTTAGGGGCTAAATTGGAAATTTATTAACTCTGAAAATAAAAGTTTAAGGGCTAAAATGGTAATTTTTGAAAGTTAGGGACTAAACTGTAAATATAATAAAGTTGAAAATAAAAGTTAAAAGCTGAAATAATAACTTTTATAAGTTTAGGGACTAAACTGTAAATATAATGAAGTTAGAAATAAAACTTAAAAGCTGAAATAATAACTTTTATAAGTTAGGGACTAAACTGTAATTATAATAAAGATAAAAATAAAACTAAATGGCTGAAATAATAACTTATATAAACTAGGGGCTAAATTAAATAACTTTTAAACTAAAAATGAGAACTTTAAGGGCTGAAATTAAAACACTTAAACTTAAGGGCTAAAATAAATCAATTTAAAAGAACTTGGGAGCTTAAATGACAATTTCTAAAATTAAAATAAATAAATATATACTAACTAAACCAAAATAAAAACAAAACAAAATAAAATCATTTTATTTCATCACTCTCTCTCTACAGATAGAGAGAGAAGACGGGCAGGGAAGGGTGGTTTCTTGCCACCACCGACCGGCGGTGGTGGCGCCGGGCTCAAGGGTAGGGGAGGGGGGTTTGATTTGGGCCTTTGGTGTGTGGTCTGAAGGGTGGCCGAGGCTTGGAGGTTCGATGTATTGGGTTTCCACTCCCCTCCCTTTTTTTTTATTGTTTCCTTGGTGGTCAACTCGAGAAAGGGGTTGGGAAGAACAAGGTGAGTTCATGAGTTGTATTTATTTATGTGGTGGTTTTGATTTTTTTGGTGTTTGAGGTCTTGGTTTGGGCTCGACTTGGGGGTTTGTTTTAGCTTTATATTGGTTAGCTGAGTTAGGTTTGGGTGGTGACTGTGGTGGTTGGAAGTGGATGGTAAGGATGGTTTGAGGTGGCGGTGACCGTGACCGTGACCGTGGGGTAGTGTAGCTCCGGTTTGGGGCTTGATTTTGGTTGCTCGATAGTGGAGGTGCAGTGAGCTTGGGGAACTGCAATGGTGTTGCAGTCGTGGGTTGGTTTGGTGGTTTGGGTTTCAGTTGGGGCTCGTTGGTGCCTGCAGCTTGGTGTGCTTGCAGCTAGGTTTAGCTGGGTGGTGTTGGTGGATGACTGCTTGCAATGGTGGCTGGAGTTTGTAGGTTGGAGCTAATTTGGTGGTGTTGGAGTGACTGTGGATGTGGATTTGCAGTGGCTAATGGTGAATGGTGGAATGGCTATGGAGTTCGAATGGTTTGTCTTGCAGTGAGTGAATTGTTGGTGTATGGAGTTGATGTTGGTGAATGGCTGCACATTGTTGCAGCTTGGGGGAGCTCATTGTTGATGCTAGAAATGGATTTTCTAGCATCAATGGTGTCTCACATTGAAATAGAGAGAGTTGGAGAGATGGACAAATTCTTACCAAATGGATGTTGTGTGAGTGTGAGTGGAGTGTGAATAGTGATAATTAGGGCATAAAACCCTAGGCGAGTAATTGGGCCAAATAGTTGGGCTTTAGGGTTTCCTAATTGGGCTAAAATAAATAAATTTCGATTTTGGGCTCATTTAATTGGACTTAAATGGATTGGACTAAAAGAATTAAAATTTAAATTGGGCTTATGTAATTGGACCATAAATGTTGGATTTTAATAATTGTGCTTGAAATTATTAAAAATTGGATTTTAATAAAATAAATCGAAATTGATAATAAAATTATTATTCGGGATTGGATTCGATCGAATAGATTTGAATTTGATTTTATAACGGCTAGACGAACACGCTTCTCTAAAAAAATTAGGGTTAACGTTTAGCGACAAGTTTTTCAAGAAAACTAATTTATATTAATTCAAAGTTCACGGTCGCTACACTATAGGTAGCATCTCCTTTTCCACCATTAATTTCAAGCTTGAGCTTCTCAACTGCATCAATTTACTTTGTAAGCACTGAAATTTGTTGTACAAAGAAGATGCTGGGTTTCCTTGAAGAAATGAGAGATAATTCCCAAACGAGGCTTACCTCTTACCAGAGGAAGATGGCTCGGTATTATAGTTCCAAGGTAAAAAAAGTTCATTTCGAAGGGGCTAAGACCTAGGACCTTAGGATTAAGGATTTAAGTTGAAAAATGCAACATCACCATTGGAATGTCGAGCATTTAAGAGCATACTACCAAGAGGCTCATTTTGTCAATCTTGTTTGGACTATCTTCTTCAACTTATGTAATTATATTATCAATGAAAATGCTCTCTACATTTATAAATGTGTTCTACAAGGAAAATCCCTTCCATGTATGGTCCCAACATCACGGAATAGCCATCCCTTGCCAAGAATATTTCCCACCTTAGAAGGAAAGGTACTAAGCACTTTTGTGGGCAGAACTTGAAATCTACGAGACAGACATAAAGGAATAATATAATCATATCATCTTTACGACTCTCGTAAGACAAATTCACCACTATAAGCGCATGATCGTTTATGAAAATGTTAGATTGTACGTTAATAACAAACTCATTCAATACTAATTATAATGGGCCTATACGAAGATTGGTTAAAGAGTGGCCCATTTTATAATTTACGTGCTTACCCGGATGGTGACCTTATTGATCCAATAAATTATTACAAAATTATCTCAAGTCATCATGTCATCTTATTTTGAAGAATTAGTGCATACGTCCACCTCTTAACAGTTCAGCACTATTAAGTTAATTGTGCTTCAATTATTGTAACTAGGTTGATCAGTTTATGTTTCCTTTCGGGCCTCCAACACTTGTACAAATCCAAAAATGAAAAAGCAAACACATAGAAGAAGGAATTCTTTATATACACAGAGGAAGCTGATTACAAAAAGAGTACATGGCAAAGATAAAACAAGAAGAAATGAAAAGCTTAAGTCTATGTGGTAACATCATCTTCGTGAGGCTCCACCTGGCCTTCTTTCAATTCTACAATATAATCTTCAACATCATCTACAGGAGTGGATGGCTTTGCTAGAAGGAACTCATTCCTTACAGTAGCCAAGTCCACTTGGGGGTACAACATGGCAATCATCTTTAAGATTTCATTGTATGCGACCTTCTTCTAATACAAACGAGTTGTCATATTCAGCTGTTTCATGAAAATATGCCACATAATTGTTCACAGCTGCCTTTCCCGCCCCACCCAACTGTTGCCTCAAACTAGCAACCTTAGCAATCAACTTACCTACTTGGGACTTCAACTCCCTATTCTCCTTATTTGCCATCTCCAAAGCTAACGAAGTTATTCTCTTTGAGTTATCAAAATTCTCGACTCTCTTCGTTAACGCATTAACTTCAGCTTTACAAAGGTGGACCTCATTCTTCCACTCCTAGTTTTCCTTTTAAAGTGCCTCCACTCTCGACTCTGCCTCAACTTGCTTCACCTTGAAGGCCTCAATGGCTTCACCAATAGTAGATGCCTCGGTCTTTACCTTCTTCAACTCAACCACCTTTTGAAACAATTCTTTATTGAGCCTCTGCTACATTTTCTTGTCTATTTGGGCATTTAGAAAGAAGCCTTATGAGCGAGCCCATAGGGTAAGGCTAGCTTCTATCATATCCATCGAGTCATAGGTCTCAGCGTACGAAGAGTTTTTGTCAATACAATATTTACGATAAATTCTCGTAGCTACCTAGACCTAGGTAGGAAGCATCTTCATAATGGCTGGAGCAATCTCATTTGACATTCTTCCCAACAAATTCTGAGCATTTCCCTCAAAAGAGATCTGTAATGCCCCAATTTTCCAAAAAATAATGGAGTGTTACAAATTTTTTGATTTCTTTATGAAACGGAACGATAACATAACATTCTTTTAATAAAAAAATAACTGGAATATCCAAAATGAAACATAATCACAAAATAATAATTGTTTTGAACAAATAAAACTGACTAATAATTTAAAGGAAAAAAATGAACTTAATAATTTATCTCTTCGATCACCCTTGGTAGTCCGCTGCACCATCCCGCCCCTACTGCAATCGACTCGAACTAACCTGTAAAATTTTGTAAGAGTGAATATTTAAAAAAAAAAAAAAAAAACTCCTAGTAAGATATGTGTAATTTCCATACGCAATTATATAACAATAACATAAATAATTCATACCACATTTTTCTTTATGAAGTATATCAGCGACCAAGAGAGATTCCCATCATTTCTCAGTTTTCATTTTGAATTCTCGAAAGATTTCACATTTCGTTTGGTCGAACCCAAAGTTCCGCTGGCAATTAATGCATAAATAACTGAACATAAAAGTATAAGGAAACAAAACAATTTGCATAGAAGTATCTTACCTTAATTGATCAAACGAACTTCTAATAATAAAAAATGGACTTTCAATTTTCAGCTGCTTTATATAAAAGTTGTTGTGTAAAATTATGTTGTAGTGAATTATGGGATATTGGCACACTATTTATAGTTGAAAATTTTAGTGGTTGAGTTTTGGTGAAATTGTGATGGAAAATTGTATTTATCACATTTGATAAAATTGAATTACTAGTAAACCAACAAGGTGACATGTGTACAAAATACTTATCACATCAAAAGGTGGTTGCAAGTTGACCTTAAATAGAATTCTAAAAAAATAAAATAAGAATTCACGTGGCTATCCATCCCAATTAACTTAGATTTAAAAAAATAAAAAATTACAATTTAAGGCATAAATCTTTCGACCTTGATAACTTGGGCCTCGCTTATTCAAATTAACGTTTTATTGAGCCTAATTTACATGATTAAAAAATGAGCTATCCAACGAAACTCATATTGATATACTTTTAGTTGCTTTAACAATATCTAAAAAAGTAGTCCAAAATCGAAGTTAATACATATATCACTTTAGTCCCTCAACTTTTTAAAAAATAAAGTATTGGTGTGCTGTCGTAGGCACCCAAAAATAGTCCTTAAATCTCGAAAACTAATGTAGTAGTGGAAGTAAGGGTCGATTCCACGAAGAGTGTGTAATTTAATATTTTATGCTCCGTACAATGATTGGAGGATTTTTGTATGTAAACAATTGTAAATAACGCAATTAATAACAATGAAAACTAAATTAACGAAAACAATCAAAAGACTAACCTTGATCCAAGTCAATATCCACATTCGGAAATCCACAACTGATCATAGATGTAAGGATAATTCAATTCATATCTTGAATATTCACCGTTGGAATAATTTTCTTATTTCTCCTTAATTTTAGTTAGTTAGAAACTAGCGTTCTAATTAACCCTAGTTATTAAATAACCCCAGACCAGCGCTCAAGATTCAATTTAATAACAGCTTTAAACAATAGAGAAATCGATGAACTAGATAACACAAACACCAGCGGTTGCATTCAATCTATTTAAACATTCTTCTTAAAATTCAATAACCTCTATCATGGAAAATCATCAAATCATAGTGCTTCACAAGTTAAAGGGATCAAACAATTACGGATTTGATATTTAACTCAACGGTAGATTGCAACGAATAATAAACTAGAAGGTCTCTAGCAATTAAACATAACAATCATAGAAATAAATGCAGAAAAATATTCAATACTCAAAAACATGAATTAAACTGAGAAAAACCATTTAGATCTCACAATATGTGGTTCCGAAGCTTCAATCTCCTTCGACCAAGTGTAAAAGTTTAGTTACAATTCATGAATATAAGAGAAAAATAGAGAAGAATAAAGTTGGAGAGGTTCTCCCTTTTGTGTTTTGGCCCCCTTAGGTCTATTTATACTTCCCTACACATTCTTGGCTAATTTGGAGTCTTTTTCTGGAATTTTCGCGGCCCAAACAATAAAAACTTAAAATATGTTGCGGCGCACGGCGCTTGAGCGCTACACGACAGCTCTTGGGCGCTAGAAATCTGTCCACTTTGCGTCTATTTTAGTATTTTCATCATAACTTCCTTTTTAGATGTCCGATTGAGACGATTCAAAATGCGTTAGAAATATAACTCAAAGGGCTACAACTTTACTTCAGATACCATCTTCGAATTAGATCATATAAAATGTCAAAAACTGGTCTCAAGATGAGGCTAAAAATCGGTACAAAACTTTTCAGTTTGAAAGTTGATATGTGATAATGTCTTGACTATATTTCATCCCTTTGACTCATTTCTTCATCCAATTGGCCTCTAACACTCTCAAGTCTTCATCATGAGGTTCGATACAATTTTTAAATATTTGCACTTTAGTCCCTGAACTTTCACTTTCTTCCATTTTGATCTCTTTTCATCTATTTCTTCCAAATTACGCAATATCCATAGAATTGCCACCTAAACCGAAATATGAGAATACTAAGTACATTTAGGTACAAAATAAATATACGAGCGCATAAAATAAGGAGGGAAAAATATGCATTTTACTTTCCTATCAAGTATGGTATGTAAACTAATTAAATTATATTCTAAATTTTTTTTCGGGGTGTTATAATCTCTCCTCCTTAGAAGAATTTCGTCCTCGGAATTACTTCAATTACTTGAAAAGTTGTAGATACTCGACTTTGACATACTCATAATAGTACATAACATAAAGTGTGAAAACTCATAATCATGTTAAAAGAATGACATTTCATTTCATACCTTGGGATTGATTGAAGAGTGATCGAGTAGTGAGAGCTACGTGCCAAGGATTCTTTATCTCATTGCATGTTTCAAATTTTAAATTTTACATTGTCCGTAAACTTCTAATGTTTATGAAAATATTGCATTTTTTTTAATCTCCGAAAATAGGATTTTCTCAAAATAGAAGTTTATAAAAATAGATTTTTTTTTTTTGAAAGGTTTGAAATATTGTATTTCATCTTATTAATTTGAATAACGCTCATTCAAAAGACTTGAAAATCCTCGAGGAGGATTACAATGGACCGCTTAAATCTCAAGCTCTTCTTAGACAGTTTATGTCTTTTTAACGAAGCCTTTCAATTTTGTAATTACGTAAATCAACAAAACTCTAACAATAAATTGAATAAGAAGTATTTGGTAAAAAAAAAATATTTAAAAATTCGTCACTATTCACGATTTTTTTAGAGTCTACAGGAAAGTAAAACATTTGGTTTGATACCAAACTGTAACGCCCAATTTTCCAAAAATAATGGAGTGTTACAAAATTTTCGATTTCTTTGCGGAACGATAACATAACATTCTTTTAATAAAAAAGAGTTGGAATATCCAAAATGAAAACATAATCACAAAATAATAATTGTTTTGAACAAATGAAATTGACTAAAAATTTAAAGGAAAAAATGAACTTAATATTTTTATCTCTTTGATCACCCTTAGCAGTCCACTGCACCATCCCGCTATACCTCCAATCGACTCAAACTAACCTGTAAAATTTTGTAAGAGTAAGTATTTTAAAACAACACCCAGTAAGATACGTACAGTTTCCAAATGCAATTATTTAACAATAACATAAACAATTCATACCACATTTTTCTTTATGGAGTATATCGGTGATCAAGCGAGATACCCATCATTTCTTATTTTCCATTTTGAATTCTCGAAAGATTTCACATTTCGTTAGGTCGAATCCGAAAGTCCACTGGCAATTCATGCATAAATTACTGAACATAAAAGTATAAGGAAACAAAACAACTTGCACAGAAGTATCTTAGCTTGATTGATCAAACAGACTTTTGATAATAAAAAATGTACTTAGAATTTACTGTTGCTTTATATAAAAGTTGTTGTGTAAGTTCCGTGTAGTGAATTATGGGACATTGACACACTATTTATAGTTGAAGATTTTAGTAGTTGAGTTGTTGTGAAATTGTGATGGAAAATCGTATTTATCACATTTGATAAAATTGAATTGCTAGTAAATCAACCACAATGTGATATGTGTACAAAATACTTATCACATCAAAAAGATGGTTGCAACTTGACTTTAAATAAAATTATAAAAAAATAAAATAAGAATTCACGTGGTTATCCATCCCAATTAACTTAGATTTAAACAATAATAATAATAATAATAATAATAATAATAATAATAATAAATTACAATTTAAAGCAAAAATCGTTTGACCTGGATAACTTGGGCCTCGCTTATCCAAATTGACTTTTTCTTGAGCCTAATTTACATGATTAAAAATAAGCTATCCAACTAGACCCATATTGATATACTTTTAGTGGCTTTAACAATATCCAAAAATGTAGCTCAAAATCGAAGTTAATACATATATCACTTTAGTCCATCAACTTTTTTATAAAAAAAATATGGCATGTATAGTAATTAAATTCTATTTTAAATTTTTTTTCGGGGTGTTACAAGGCCCCTTTGCTGATCTCTCTCATCATTTTCCTCTTTATGAGTTCACTCTCCTCATTGACCTAGTTTTCAACATCAACAAATTTTATAGCAGATATGGGGTCAACTGCGATGGGCTTTTTCACAGACTCGTCAATAGTTGTTTGGCGCTTACGAAGATGTAGAGGTTTAGTGTTCTTTGTTATTGTCAACCTCTTTTTCTGAGGCCTCTCCCCTTAAGGCTCCACCTTTTCCTTGAATTTCTTCTCTAAGGGAGGCTGAACGTTTAGCTTGGACAAACGATACAACTCGTCTCTTTATTGTTTGTATGCTATGTCCTAGTACTCAAGGATTTCTTCTTTTTCGCCTTGCCAAGATGCCTTATAAAGAACATGTCCGGTTTGACATACTCTTTCTTTTCATGTTGGTCTGCGAAAGGAATGATGCATTAAGTGGTTGTTCAAAACATAAGGCCAAAGCATACATGAATGTTGAAACTATTTACTCTTGGTGGCCCATCAACAAATGAGTAACGAAAAAGGGTTTGTTTGCCAATTATGTTCTTAAAATGCCTCTTCTCAACGGGTAGGTCATAAATAGCATTGACGATAGCCTACTCAGATGGCTCGAACTCGAAGCAATTGATTGTAGCTGCATAAAAGACAAGTCAATAATACAACTCACCAAAGTACATCAATAAACACTCTTAGCAAAAAAAACTCAATATACTCATGGTACGAGTCAACTCGATTGTTTCTAAGATCGCAGCACCATTCACTGTCTGTCAACGATCCCTTATCCAAAACCAAGATGACTTTCAGTTCTTTATTGAGATCATAGTGCCCAAAATGAAGGGCAAATATGAACTCGAGGAGTTCACACCATACTACCCTTTACAATACCCCCAATAAAGGCCCGAAGTTGGAAGAGGTTCTGGAAAACATGAGGTTGGAAAAGGCAAATGCAAACCACAGGGGTTTATACAATACCACCCTTTACAATCCCCTACACCCCATTAGAGGCTCGGGGTTGGAAGAGGCTCTGAAAAACACGGGAAGTCATATCCTCGCCAAGAGTGACCTCCTTCCAAATAGAAAAGGCCCCTACCATTTGGCTCCATGTGTTGGGCACAAGTTGGGTAGGGTTAGGTTATGCTGCCTAAGTATATATCGAAAGAAAGGGTACAAAGCAACTTCATCCCAGTACTCAGCATCACCTCGCTCACGGTAACACATCACTCTCTAGGAAAATAGGCTCGCTCATCAGATTATGGGACAAACATCTCAATGGTGTATGGGATCCTATAGCGCTCCCTAAAAGTTTCTAGTTCACTTTATTTTATACAAGTTGGCCATAATGAGGTCCCAACACCTCACACTATAATTATCATCCATGGACTAAGCGAGCCCCCTATCGCCTCCATTATCCTTTCAGTAGGGATCAATGGAGGCACTCCAGCTTCAACGCAAATGATCGCCATATCATATCTTTTAGAAGACCCTCATTTTGGTATTTGGTCTTGATGAAGAAGCCATTGGACATTTTCTTTTTGGGAAAGCAACGAGAGAAAAATAAGGGTTTATTACATACGCAAATCAAAAACATGAACAAAAGGAGGTCTGAATACAAATGGTAACCAAAAAAAGATATATAGATGGCTGGAAATTGTAAACAATCTTTAAGGTGTTTGAGGATTTTTTAGAAGGTAAAAAGGTGATAAATGGCTAAGTTCTTCCTTTTTATAAGCAACAAAGATGAAACTCCACCATGGGATAAGCCTTAATGAAGTCCTAGACGTACACATGTATCCTTATCTAGCACGTTACAACCAACAGACACTTACTGAAATTTGAATCAACGACTCAGATCATTCCGTGCTAAGCACGCATTTAAGGATAACGTAACCTTTGTCGTCGTAAGAGACCATCATCATGGCGCAATTTATGGTCACACAATACATGTATTGAAAATCCCAAACTACTTTGTGCCATGACTTGGAAACAAGAGATGTTTTCCAATCATTGTAGTACGCGTCCCATCAGCTTCAACTACATCAACAGGCTCGCCCTCTTAGCAAGAGTCTCGTCTTTGCTTTATTTAGCCTTACCATAAGTTTCAACTATATCAATAGGCTTACCCTCTTAACAAGGTCCTCGTCTTTGCTTTATTCAACCTTACTACAGGCTTCAACTACATCAACATGCTCACCCTCTTAGTAAAAGACATTTGCTTTATTAGTCTTACTGCAGGCTTTAACCACATTAGCAGGCTTTCACTCTTAGCAAGGGCATGGCATTTTCTCTATTCAGACTTACTACAGGCTTTAACTACATCAACAGGCTCGCCCTCTTGGAAAAGGTCTCTCCTTTGCTTTATTCAACCTTACTACAGGATTCAACTAGTTTTGCGAGCATCGAATTTTGTCCATCACGTAATATCAAACATCAACTTCAAAGTCCACACATTATATGAATAATCAATCATGGACTCTAGGGACTATTGAGCTATGCTATCGTTTTTCACAAAAACGCACAAAAACAAGAAGTCCCCAACTTTAAAGTTCACGAATCATATGAATAATCATACATTGATTTCAAGGACTATTGTTACACCTCACATTGTAAGGCTCTAGAAATCCTACATGGCTAGAAAACCTAAGGCCCCACACTCTACGTCGAGCTGCCATGAGGCAGTTTGACCGAACCCCGTGACTAGATCGAGCCAATGTACGAACGCAGAACCCATTTGTTCGTGTCAACGTCCATGGAAAAAAAAAACCAAACTTGCATCCCGAGAGAGGCTGCTATAAACAAAATATTTTCAGGCAATCCATGGTATATGATTGATATGACAATCTATTATTGCCGTCGCCCGTTCCAACCAATCAGGTCAAGCCTAAAGTCGCAAGCTAGGTATTATAGATAATAAAATAGTATTAGCATTTAATGCCCATGATTGATTGATGGCTATGACAAGAGGTCTCAACCGTTAGGATAAGGCCATGTATTCTTTCATCTAACGACTTGTTCATCATTTTCTACTAAAAAAGCTCACACTTGCGTTATCAGTAGGAGTTTGGGTTTTTCTTTTTCCCTATTCTTAAGTTCATAATCAGAAATCATAACCAATTTATTATCAAAATTAAAATAAGTATCTTGTTGAAGAACAAAAATTCACCATAACTCCCACTGATAATGCAATTTACACAAGGAAACAACAAAATATGATGTTAAAAATACGAGATCCAAACACACTAACATGTTTAGTGAATTAAATTTATTTATATATAAAGACTCCCAATCCAAATAGACAGAATTTAATTTCTTGAGACAGTACTATAAAGAGTGCGTGAATGTGCTAGTGAGAGAGATAAGAGAGGGAAACCTGAATAATTTTGACGGAATCCTATCTTATTCTTAATAATCTTGATGGAATCTAAAAAAGAGCTTTAAGATTATCGCCAAGAAATAGAAAATCAAATCAAATATGTAGCAGATTCAGCCAAACTAAATCAATTTCGTTTGTCCAATGCTACAAATTCATTTGTTTAAACCAAAAAAAATAAATAGAATTGATGGACATACCGAAGAAGCTGAGAAGGAAACTTTTGGTGAAAATTTTTGGAAGACAAGATTTTATAGAAATACAGGATATTTACTTTAGTCTTGCTATAAGTATAGAAAATTTTAACAGAAAACTCAAAAAACTTTGATGGACAACACGTGAGGAATTAATAGGAAGATGGAAAGATTAAAAAAAAATCAATTACATGCGGTCACATCAGCTTTGATAGGAATTGTAAAAAATTCCCTATACTCATTGTTTTTTTCGTATTTACTTAGGTAAGGTTTTGTTATATTTTGATATTGTTAACAAATAATAATAATAATAATCTTTTCTCTTTTTTTTTTCAATTATCATTTCCCTTCAAATTTATATTTTGTGGGGACTAAGAAAACAAATAGTAAAATGAAATTTTTTTCGCTAATTACTAACCTAAAAAAGGTCAAATATTTTTGTCAACAAAAGATATATCTTGTCCGTTAAATTTTTTGTCGGAAAAAAATACAATTCTTTGTTGGCACATGTCCTTCATTTATTGAGAATTTTGTAGCAATTCACAATCCTACGAAGCGTCGTTTTTGTGGGAAAAGATGAACTCCACCTACAAATCTCAATTTGTCTCCCAAAATTTTGTAGGGAAGGTATAAATTTATCATCGTTGGGATTTACTTATGAAAAAAAAGTTCACAATAAAACTGCTAATGCATAAACGAATTAAGAGCAATAAAAATAACAAGAACACCCAAGAAATGTTGACCCAATTCAGCCAAACTGCCTCATCTGGGGGTCTCAGGAACAGCCCATTCCACTAGTGCAAAACCACCTTCCAGAGAGAAAGAGATTACAGGAAACCACTCAGTACAAAGGTTTTGGTCATTGATCAGAAGATCTCGCAAAATCAGAAAGTTCAAACTCGCAAATCTCACCAAACACTTAGAGATAACCTACACTAAATCAGCCACTCTTTGAGGCATGATTTTACACACAAGATCCACCTCTAAATGCTGGAACAAATTACAAAGAACTCAACAAGATGATGAAGTTACAGATTTAACACGAATGAATCAAAAGGAGAGAGAAAACGAAAAGTCCAGAAGAATGAAGTAAATCTCTCAAACAGTAGTTGAAAAGACGATATTATCTCCAAGTATGAATCTCAGCCCTTGATTCCATCCAACGGTCATAATAAGTTTAAATTAGCACAATCCGTGTAAATGATCTAGCTACCAATAAGTGATTGCCACTTAAGCAGCTCAAGCCAAAAATAATCGGTTAAGGCAATTGACACAAATAGCACCAATTTAACAGTGCTTTGAGAAACACAACTCTCACAATTATAGTGATTTCTTATATGATTTTTATATAATGTAAGAGTTTAGTTTCTCGCCTTTAGTGGTAAAAGTGAAAACTAGTAATTGTACTGAATAGTCTCGAATGGGTATAAATACTGGAGTTTAAATTATATAAATCCAATTGGATCTCTTTAGTCGCTTCAGAAAAAGGTACGTGCTTAATTGTATTGGTATTAAAGTTCAGGTACTGCTTGCGCAAATAGGATCGATAGAGATAGAGTTAAACGAACTAGGAACAAGACCTAGAGCTATAAATAAAGCTTACGGGGATGGCCAACACATAATTTGCTATCCCCTACAGATAGAAAATAGAGATTTTTATCTCTTGATTTCCTTGTTCTGTTCTATAAACTTGTGGTTCTTGACTTGTTCTTGAGGTGCTCGTTCATAAATTGTTGTTCATGCTTTAGAAAAACACCGAAGAAGATATGAGGTTGGAAACTAGAAAATTGAATATCGATATTCAAGATTCAAGAATGCAATTGAAGTAGTCATTGTCCAGATAAGAATATAGATTTAAAGATTAATCACACATCAAGGGAAGTTCTGCAATCTTTAATTTGAGTAACATGATCATTATTACATGAATCTAATAATTTAGTAAATATCTTGGATCAAGTATTGTTAAAGTAAAAAATAATTGTAATCTAATTTTTACTTATTTTCCAATGAACATAAAACACATAAAAATGTTTTGTAATGGAAGTGGATAAGGGGTATCATAGGCACTTTACAATCTTTTTCAAACTCTTAAAAATAGTAAAATATTGAACAAATTGTTCATAACAAACCAAGTGCTGGAAGAGCCGTATCTGCCACATACATTACCTAGAAGAGGTCTATATATATATATATATATATATTATTTCTTAATTGTTCTTATCACTTGTTTATAAATGTTTTTTTAATTATTAATGTGAAGACTTTTAATCAACTCCAACTTGCGACATACCAAAGTTTGAATTTTTTTTTTTTTTAGGTCTTTTCTTTTATTATTTGTTTCATCATTACATATATTTGACTTTGCAAAGGATATAGAGAAAAAATGACTATCATTGAGAAAATGAAAAAGAAACGATCAATCAAAATTTGAGACAAAATATGTGACTTCCAATCATAGCAACTGGTGAATCATATCTATTCTAGCATAGTACAAGATGAAATGTCTGTGGATCAAACCTAGGAAAGTTCAACTGAAAATTTCAGTCAACGGAAATTGTTCAAATTACCAATTGTTGGAAGAATGAAGAAAATTGCTTAATGTCCTGATACGGAACCAGTAATTTGTCAAGGAAAAAGATTTTAAAATAAGTAATTTTTTATTGGTTAAAGTTGGAAGTAATTTCTGATAGAAAATAAGAATTACTTTCAACATTATAAACACTTCTTTAATCAATAATATGAAAATTAACATTCTAAGCATGATTGAAAGTGAAAAATTTACTTAAGAAATAATTCTACTTTCTTCTTTAAAATAGCCAAACTTCTTACCCTCTTCGAATTTGAAACTAATCTTAGGGTTTGTTCAAGCTAGGCACATGGACTAACTTATTTACCGTGGTTTAGACCTTAGCTGGCAAGGGTGGATTTTAGAAAATCAAAACCGAGAATTGAGGGTTTGGCTTAGAATTCATAAACAGACAATTACGGGAATTGAGGATTGAGATATTGTATATTTTCGACGGTTTTATAGATGTATAGATGGGGGTTTGTAATAGTGATTTGGGTGGTGGAATAACTTTGGTGGTCACAGTGGACGAAGGTTTGAGTTGCATATTTTGACAATAGAATTGAGAATCTTCTCATACATCTAATTTTTTATTGTTGTAGTTATTATGTCATCCTTTAGAAAAAGAATTCAAATTGGTACATGCATATTCTCCAATATTAGTAATGATATATTGAAGGTCAAATAACAAATATTGCAGTGATACATAAATTTCAAACTTTTAGGGGTCGTTCTCTTTGTATTTCAGTTTTGCGTTTTGAGTTTTGAAATCATTTTGTATTTTGTGTTTTGAGAGTTCATTTTGAAATTTTTGAAAATGCGTTCTTTTTGGCATTTTGTAAAAATACTCCTCAAAATCATTTTCTGGAAAACACGTTCACATGGGTTTCTTCTTTTCCATTCTCAAGCCAGAAAACGCCCCACGCTCCCACCAGCGCCACAACCTTCTACCTCACAAACCGACCACCACCCACCACCTAGACCACCAGATCCCAGCATCATTCCAACCCCCCTGACCTCCCTCTACAACATCCACAGATTAATTGACCATAAATCAGTCGAAATCTCCGAGCTACCACTGACGGTTTCGGCCAATAAACACCGCCGCAGGCCACATTTCCGATCGCGGACCACCACCAATCCACTCCTCTCAACAAGGCGCATCCAATACTACCATGGGTCAACTTCGATTGGCTCCAGAACTGGCTGATTTCGGCAGAAGCCGTGTGTGCTGAATCAGTTTTTTAGGTTTTTTTTCCTTCGATTTTTGTGTATTATTGAATTGTTGTTTGTGTGGTAATTGAGAGGGGATTGAGGGCTTCACAGTGGTTTATTAATCCGGCCATTTTGGAGGAGGTTGGCCGGAGTTTGGGGGGTTTAAAAGTGGCGGTAGAGTGTGGTTGGCAGTAGAAATGAGGAAGGGGTTTGTTCTTTTTCCTGTGTTGCAACAGAAAGGAGGAAGTCGTTTTGGGCCATTTCTCGTGTTTTCCATTTTTTGCTACGTTTGTGAAGAAAACGCGGAAAACGGCTTTTTGGCCGTTTTCTGTTTTCTTCACAATTTGTTTTCTCTTTCGAAATTCCATTTTCGAAAATGACGAAGAGAACGTGTTTTCGCCATTTTGAAAAATCGAAAACAGAAAACGGCTTGAAAACGGTAAAGAGAACGTCACCTTATTTGCTTATGGAAGTTATCACAAGATATCTTCACATTCACACAGCATACACCAACTCGTTATTACAGAAAATTCTTAAATTGACTCATTATATTATGCCTAAAATATGCTGGAAAGCTTAGGCCCTGTTCTCTTTGGCCTTTTTGGGTCGTTTTCTGTTTTCAGTTTTTAAAAACAGTGAAAACGCGTTCTCTTTTCTATTTTCGAAAACGCGTTTTCAAAAACCAAAAAAAAAAAATTGTACTAAAAACCCAAAATAAGAAAAATCTCGTTTTGAGCGTTTTCAGCCTTTTACACAGTGAAAATTGGAAAACACGCGAAACACCATTTTTGAGCTTTTGTCCCTCGCTTCTCCCTTCTTTAACTCAAAGTCACATCTCTTCTCCTCTCTTGCCCCCGCCGGCTTTTCTCTTCTCGACGCCAATGACAAAGCCAGAATTGAGGCAAGGTGGAAGAGGCCCGCCGACTTCTCTCTTTTTGGGCGTTTCAATAGGTACTGTCTTGACTTTTGAAAATGTAAAAGAAAGAGATGATTTTTCCTATTTGCGTTAATTTCTAGGAGATTTAGTAATGAATAGATTAGCGAAACACCATTTTTGAGCTTTTGTCCCTCGCTTCTCCCTTCTTTAACTCAAAGTCCCATCTCTTCTCCTCTCTTGCCCCCGCCGGCTTCTCTCTTCTCGACGCCAACGACAAGGCCGGAATTGAGGCGAGGTGGAAGAGGCCCGTCGGCTTCTCTCTTTTTGGGCATTTCAATAGGTACTGTCTTGACTCTTGAAAATGTAAAAGGAAGAGATGATTTTTCCTATTTGTATTAATTTCTGGTAGATTTAGTAATGAATAGATTGGTGAAAAATGATGAGATATTTTTACATAGTTGTCAACATCAGCTTCTGCCTCTATTAATGCCTCTTCTTGCGGTGGTCGTGGCCCCATCTCCACTACTTGTGATCTGGGCTCTGGTAATAACACACCACGAGTGCAACCTTCATTCGTCCTTTTCTTAGTTTATTTTCATTACAGTACTTGCTTCTTCTTTTTATTTGAACTTCTTTGTTGTGTAAATCTGCTCTGTGTATTGCTCTGGATAGTTTGAATTTCACAAATATTTTTTGATTATTTTCTGTATTGTCGTAATCTCACTTTCAAATTGTTTGTATGTTTTTATGCTTGTACATGTCTACTTTCTGAGCTCTATCAATTCTGCAACTCTTTTGATGAATTGGGTGGTTATGACCTCTGGTTTCGTATGAAGTCATTGATGGAGATAGAAATGTATGGGTTCATTCCGAATTGCTTTGATTGAAATTGCTATATATGCACCGGACTTTTATGTCTTGTTTTCCATTGTTGAAACTATAGTGCTGTCAAGAATTTAAATGATTACTGGAAGATAATTGAAGATTAACTCGTAGTTTGATAGTTTTTTAATCAATTATGACCAGTTCACACTGAATGATTGAAGCTTTCTCTTGATTTCCTATGTTGATTCCTCATTAGTTTTACATATCTAAAATATTTAAATGTAACTCTGTGATTGAGCATACTTATTTCTTTTGGCTAAGAATGACAGGGCAGAGTGACAAAGTTTCTCTGAATGAAACCTTTTCACAATCCTCCTTTGTCAGGGCTGATGTCTTCTATGAAGTTTATACCTTTAGATCCGTTGTGTGATGTCGATAACTTATTGGTTATTAAGTATGAGTTGCTAGTTTATGCTTTTTGGCACTTCCATTTTAGTAGAATTTAATCGGACTCTGCCCCATGTTTTTCTTACCATGGATGAAGTGGCTTTGCTGCTGACAATATATTGAAAGTATTAAATGGGAAGCGAATTGGTACACTATTTCATCGGGATGCTAATAAATTGGGTCCATTTGGAGAAGTGGGTTCTAGAGAGATGGCAATTGCAGCTAGGGAAAGTTCTAGAAGGCTTCAGGTAAGAAAATTGAGGAGCAATCTGAGGATGAATTTTGCGTACTAGAACAATGTTATCAATTGTTAATTCTTTACCCTTCAGGCCATGTCTTCACAAGAAAGGAGTAAAATTTTGATGGATATCGCTGATGCACTAGAAGCAAATGAGAAACTAATTATTGTTGAGAATGAAGCTGATGTTGTTGAGGCACAGCAAGATGGATAAGAAAAATCTTTGGTATCTAGGTTAGCATTGAAGCCTGGTAAGGTAAGAGACTACCTGATTCTTTTTAAGGCGTTAGTCACGTATTATCTTTTGAATGAAATATTGTTACAAAACTGTCTTTCGTTCTCTCTCTCTCTCTCTCTCTAAATAGCATTTATTATTATAGGTTTCAAGTCTTCCAAATGCTATTCGTGTGCTTGCAAACATAGAGGAGCCAGTTGGTCGTGTCGCATAGAGAACAGAGGTAGGGAAACTATTATTGAGGATAATAAGTAAAAGAATGTTGGAGTACATACAAACCTGATCAGACTTTTTAGGGGCTTTCATGTTGTTTGTTGCCCTTTGCTAGTATTAGAAATATTAGGAAATGATGTGTGTTGCCTCGTCAGGAAATTGCTACAGGGATCATAATTTAAGTTATGCACCATCCAAAACATGGGACGCTACTTCAGCTTCTAGGGAAAATACGGGGTGAAGGTGTTTATTTTCATGAGCTGAGCTTAAGGAGAATGGACCCATTGCGAACACGCTCCGTTCTGGATAGGAGGCATGCTTCTAACATGGACACATACGTTGTCACCTCAATGATTGCATAGACACCAATCCTCGGGAATCAATGACCCGTTGGAAGTCGTACATCATAAAGAGAGAACTGTATTACAAAACAACTCTTTCATCTATTTTCTGTAGGGCAAATTATCATGCTATCATTCACTATTCTCCGTTGCTATTTGCATTTATATTGCAGTCTGCAAGATTTGAGTTCATTGCTCATTTGAATTCTACCTGTTTAATTACATATTAATAACAATATGAAGGGTTGGCGTTCGATGTTTGCAACTGAAATAATATCTAGTTCCTGATTGGCTTTCGCTGGCAGTTTTGTCAACAATGCAGAATTTTTTTGAAAATATCGTGGGAGCGCATCGACGTCAACAATTATCAATGACAATATCGTCGATAATGTAATTATCAAATTGCTACATACATATGGAATGACTACTCAAGACGTACATGACTCCGTTAATTTATTTTATATTTTGTTTAGTATTTGCTCATTTTGTGATGACACGTAAACTTTTAATCGTATCAATTAAACTGTTTTGTCAAATGTAATTTATGTTGTTTTTTAATATCTGGAAAAAAACATTTCAAGCTTCATCAACTACAGATTTATATGTTATTTAATACTATATTAACATTAAACCATTAAAATTTATTAAATAATCAGATTTTTTGAATAAAATATTATTAAAAAAATTTCTCAAAATTTCAAAGTAAACGTGTTTTCCATTTTTATGTTTTTAGAAACAGTTTTTCAAAATAACAAAAAGAAGGCATTTTCATAAATTTCAAAACAGACACTCAAAACATAAAACACAAAATAAATTCAAAACTCAAAACACAAAGAGAACAGCCCCTTATTTTTGGTAACTTGAAGTTTGTTGTTTTCTCACATTGAGTTGTCTCAGACCCTGAAAATCACATAAGTTAGTGCTAATAGCTACGAGAATTGATCAAATTACAACTATACACAAACAAATATATTCGTTAACAAAATTAATGTATCATATTCCTTACTGATTATATTCAATTTGGATTCTTCCGCCATCAGTGTTAGCAATGGTGGAGAAGGCTTCCTGGGAGAGATCCAGTTGGTCAGTTCTGCATCCTGAGCAAAGATCTACAACTGTAACGATTACTTCACTCCCCGTGCAAGGTTGTGGTACGCCTTGGTTGGTCGGTTCAGTGCACGTCACTCTGTACCTTGTTCCACATGCTGCTCCATTGTTGTATAATGAAGGATTTGCTGCTGCTATCATTCTGCCTCGGTCTTCGTTGCCATAACATGCCGATACTGCGAATAGTTTAACCAGTGTCATAAGCTTGTAGACCCTCAGGGCCATACCATTGAAATAACGACATCTTAATAGAAAAACTTATTAATTAATCCAAATAAGATCATGAATGGAAAACTTACTAAAATAATCAGTGTAGAAAGTGGCAGTTCCGGGAATGGCACTGGTCATGGAAATCAAGCTTGTGGCAATGAGTACCACAATGATGATACGCTCAATTGCCATTCTTAAAACAATTTAAGGAATAAAAGCTTTAAATTTTTGTTTCTATTATAGGAGATTTTCTGCATCTAACAACATATTATGCCTATTTATAGAACAAAGTTGCTACAGTAAAATGTGCAATTTTTCCTCTAATTGCTGCTAAATTCTAACCGGAAACGCATTTCTTCACACGTAGTCCAGAAAATGACCTCTTGCAGGAAAAGTATTAGTTATTAGGCCGTCCCTGCAGCAGTGCAGCGCCTGCTGCTGCAGGCTTTACTCTTTTTTTGGTTTTTATTAATTTTTTTTTTTAAAAAAAAAAGCGGGCCCTGCATCCCTTGAATCGGCCCGGACCGGTTCAAGGTCCGGACGGCCCTGATTCGGCCCACTCGGTTCATGGGCCGAATTACGGACCGATTCGCCTCCGGGCGGGCCTGGGTGATCCGCACATCTTGACACCATTAGATACATGTTGTTTTATGTGGAAAATTGAAAATATTTTTTATTTTCCAACTTTTTTTGTGTTTGATTTTTCATGGAATTCATTTTCTTGCTTCTTCCCTCGCGCGCCAATTTTTCCCCTTTTCATGGAATTGGTTTTCCTTCGTTTTGTATGGTAATTGATTTTTTTTTTATTTTTTATTTTTTTGGAAATATTTTTATATACACAAGGGCAAACAAATTTATCACTTTTGTTGACAATTTACATGCAAAACAAAGTCATTATTTACAAAATACATTTTTCTCTTCTTTTTTTTTTTATCAATAAAGCTTTTTTCAATAAAATGGTATTACATGCAAATCCAAATCATTTCCTTATTTTTTTTAACCATACATTCTCTATCAATTTACCATTCAAAAATGTATTTTTTTGTCAAATAATGAGGCTCAAACAAGGACTATATATGTTTTGACTTCTTTAGGAACATAGAAGATAAATGGATATCATAAAAAATAAAGAAAATTGAAATCAAAATTTGGCACCAAATATGTGACCTCTTGATCATGGCAATTGGTGAATCAGCCCCTCGTCGATGGAGATTACAATCAGATTTCTAGCAAATTTTAATAAAATTTCATGAAGTGTGTGGTTCTAAAGTCTGGATCGCATGAAATATGTGTAAACATTGAATTTTCTTCATCTGATCAATTAATGTGGTCCAACGTTTTACCCTCAATTTCAGCTTTCAGTTTCGAGCTCATTGATTCGAAAATTGGTAACAGAAGCCAGATTTGATGAGAGTTTGGTTATATAATGGGGTTTGGTCCCTAAGCTTAAGCATTTAAAAATATTTAGTTAAAGAGTTTATTAGCCCATTTGGAATTGATAATCGATTGTTTATTGTGCCATGTGGAGATGACATCCAATTATTTATTGGGCCAATTTAAAGAATTGAATTGTGGAAAAACTTCATATATGAGTCATTTCAAAACTAAGTAACAAAGTTTGAAACTTCAAAAATCGGACATTATTAAGTTTTATTTATAAAATAATTAATAAAACTTATATTTCATTAATTAAATATATTAATGTCACAATTCCATACAATGTGGTCACAAATCAAAAATTTTATAGGACACAAATCATTTCATGGTTACAAAAAAAAAAAAAAATTATAATCAAAATTTGTTTATCGGTCACGAATCAAAAAAATTTCATGTCATAAGTTATTTATCAGTCATGAATCACATATTTTATATCATAATTTATGTACAGCCACAAATTATCAAATTATTGGCAATAACTTAACAAAGTTTTATGTTACATATTATTTTTTGGTCGCAATTTATCTATTTCATTTGCACATATTGTTTATTGTTCATACATTAATTAATTTATTGGTCACAATCAACCAAATAATTTGTGACACCACAGCTTCCAGCCTCACCACCGCCAAAACCACTTGTCGTCACCTCTCAACAGTAACACCACCATCTCAAACAAACTAACAATCACCACCAAAAACCACCACTACTTTAAAACAACCTCGACGGCAGCAACCACTGCTAGAACCACCACCATCACCATCACTACTACCATAACCACCACCAACACAACCTAACAGCACTGCCCCATCCAAAATCACTGCACAACTACCACAGAACACCACCAACGACATAAAACCACCTGCAAACACCACCAACTGCAATGAGATCTGAATTTGTATTCGTCACCGCCGTCGACTCCATTATCATACACTGCAACCTACATCTTCACCACACCGCCTCTGCCATATCTTCCATCTCTCACTAATAGGAATCCAACATGATGCAATAGCCTAGTCGACCAATTACACATTACCATTTTCGTTGTTCCTCTTCATCATCGAAGTCCCCTGCCTGCTGACTCAAAACCATGATAAACAACAACAAAAGATCCAACAAAAAGGTCGAGGTGGGAGTTGGTACGCTGTGGCGTGGCACAATGCGAGGTTGAACGGTGATGGCACAACACGACAGTGGTTCAAGGTGAACGGTGGTGGTGCAAGGTTGAATGGTGGGGATTGGTGTGATGTTGTTCGACACAATGCGATTGTGAGGTTGAGTGGTGGTGGCACAATGCGGTGGTAGTGCAAAGGGTGTTAGAAATAATTTCATTGAAGTAGATAACCAAACCTCCAAATAAGGAATAAATACAAAAATTTGAAAGTGAAGAAATGAAGAAGACTTGAATCACAAAGAATGCTATCCTAAAAACATTATTTGCGCCCTTTCGATAATGAGAATGCTAAAGGAGACCAACACACAAATAGCTTTAGCGGATTTCAAGTCAAGAAATCGGGTTTCAAATAGCACTTTTGAAACCAGGATATAAGGAACAAAGAAGAGATTTTTATAGGAAAATTCTAAGTGAATTTTGAGATAGTTTGGGGGTATATTTCTCAAAGCATAAGAGAGAAAAATTGATTATTAAACCATGAATTCTATCCATATTTATTGAATTCCTTCATACACATTCGTATGAGTGCTAACTTTTCACAGAATATTGAAAATTGAGGATGAAAAGGTGCCAATTTTGTTTTTGAAAAATCTATCCAAAGGCTAAATATCTACTCTATGCGACCGCATAGAGGGACCAAGTCATGGACTTCAAGTCCCTGACAATGCCCATGCGACCACATGGCCATTTTTTTAACCTCATTTGATCAATTTAAATTATTTGAACAACACATATAACAATCCCCCATTTGTTCAAATATTATAACTCAACTTAGAATTATAAACGATGTCACGCATAGGATAAGGTATCTTTCGATTTAAACCTTACATTAGTGCTAATATTGCAAAGTAATATCGAGATTACAGGTAGGCTTAGCTTTGAACCAGTTATCCTTTGTGGCATTATCGGCAATATCACATAGGTGAACATTCTATCTCAATATGTTCCACACAATTTTACTTTGGTGTGTTAATGGCCTTGCACCCATCCGTATTCATAAACTTTTCATAAAGTAACTCCAACTTTCCTTGAAGCGGCACTATTTCTAAGTTCACACGAGAAATTTTTACAGTGTATTGGTTATGTTTAAAGACCCTTGTACTACATATTGAATTTCTTTAAGTTTTATTTAACCCTCAATACCATAACCTCGGCACTTATATCTTTAGGATATGGCTTTAAATTATTTATACTAAGTGCCGTAGTCAATTCACTTATCAAATAACTTGTTATTAGACATTGAACTCGTAAATGACTCATTTCATAATAACAGGTATGGTTACCATTATTGATGAATTTTATTTAAGGAGCTTAAACCCCATCCTACTCGATGTTAATCTGACCATCTCTTTGGTAAGTTGTTTTGTAAGTGGATCAACCAAGTTCTCACTTGATCTTACATGTGTAAATGAAATTATTCCGTCTCTTATTAATTTCCTTACATAATCATGTATAAGACTTATGTGTCTAGACTTTTCGTTGTAGACTTCATTATAAGCCCTTGCTAGAGTAGTTTAACTATCACATAGTATAGATATTGAAGACTCATTCTTTGTTTCTTTGATATCCAAGAAATTGCACTGCCTCCAAGAGTGAACAACAAACCCAATGTTGATTTGTTTTTACCTGCACTTGATATCCAACTAACATCGGTATATCCTTCAAGTATAACTGGAAATTTAGAATATTAGAGTCCAAGATTTTTTGTTTTCTTTAAATAACCAAGTACTCTTCCAATTGCCTTGTAATGTCAACACTTAGATTACTTGTAAACCTACTAAGTTTACTTACAACAAATGTAATGTCCAGTCTTATACATTGTATGGCATACATTAGACTACCAATTGCACTTGCATATTCAAGTTGTCCAACATCTTTTCCAACATTCTTCACAAGTTTGATACTTGAATCAAACGGAGTATTCGGCTCTTTAATGTTTAAATGTTTGAACTTTTCAATTACATTCTCAATATAATGTGATTGAATTAATGCAAATCTCAAATTATTCTTGATCACTTTTATGCCCAATATGGTATCTACTTGATCAAGATCCTTCATTTTGAATGTTGAAGATAGAAACCTTTTTGTTTCTATAATACCATCCATGTTATTACTAATAATCAACATGTCGTCTACATATAAGCATACAAACACAATATAATTTTCACATTTTTTAGCATATCGACATTTATCTACCGTATTATACAAAAAACCAAAAGTCATGATAGCCTTATCAAATTTCTCATGCCATTTTTTAGAAGCTTGTTTTAACCCATATAAAGATTTTACAAGTTTACAAACTTTGTTTTCATTACCCGGAAGAATGAAACCATTCGGTTTGTTCCATATAAACTTCTTCATCTAATTATCCATTTAAAAATACAGTTTTAACATCAATTTGATGTACACATAAATCATATATAGAAGATAATGCAAAAAGAATTCTAATAGTAGTAATTCTAGCTACGGGTGCATAATTATCAAAATAATTAATTCCCTCATTTTGTCAAAAACCTTTAGCAACTAATCTTGCTTTGTAAGTTTGGATTGAACCATCGGTATTATATTTCCTACGAAATACCCATTTACAACCAATAACTTTTGATCCAGCCGGTAAGTCAACAATCTTCCAAGTATTGTTGGACATTATAGAATCCATTTTATCATTTACAGTATCTTTCCAAAATGTGCTATCTGTAGAAGTCATTGCTCCTTTATAGGTTTTAGAATTACTATCAATTTGAAGAACATAAAAAATTGTTCTTACTACATCTTCTCTACTTGCTTCAACCAAGTATAGAGAAATCCATTGAGAATCAATCTCATGATGTCCTAATACATTCTCTTTACGAGTTCTCTTACTTCTTCTAGATTCACTAGACTCATTTACATCTTGTGAAGATGTTTTTAATGATTTTATAGAAGCCGAAATTTCTTTTTGAGTTTCCAATGGACTAATTTTGAGCAATTTCATCCATACTTAATAAATTCTCAAAGAAATTCACATCTCGTGATTCTATAATAACATTGGATGTTAGATCAAGTGGCATATATGCTTTACTATTTATTGCATATCCAACAAAAGCACTCTTGATCCCTATTGGTCATAGTTTTGTTCTTCTAGGATCGGTATTTTTATAATAAACACCCCACACTTTAAAATATCCAATATTTGGTTTTCTCTCTTTCCATAATTCATATGGTGAAACTTTAAGTTTCTTTGAAGGAATTTTATTACCTATATGACAAGAAACAAGTAATGCCTCTCCCCATAAATTATTAGGCAATTTAGATCTTGTTAACATAGCATTTACCATTTCAACTAAGATTCTATTTTTCCTTTCTGCTAAACCATTTTGATATGGTGTTCTAGGTGCACTACATTGATGTATTATATCACTCTCTTCACAAAAGATGTCAAATTTTCTAGAAAAATATTTATCGCCTCTATCACTTTTAAGAATTTTAATCTTTTGATTCTTTTAATTTTCTACTTCATTTTTATATACTTTAAACATATAAAAAGCCCCATCCCTATGTTTCATCAAATAAACATAACAAAATCTAGAATAATCATCAATAAATGTTATGAAATATTAATTACCTCTTCTAGTTAACATGTCATTAAGCTCACATATATCGGTATGAATTAAGTCAAGTAATTTATATGATCTCTCTACACTTTAAAAATGTTTTTTAATCATTTTTTATTCAGCACAAATTTCACACTTATCATTCTTAGTTAATTCACATGATATGATACCACTTTTAACCATTCTACACAAGGTAGAATATCATATATACCATAATCTATCATGCCATAAATTTAAAGAACAAGCAAAGTAATAAGAAGTCAATGTATTAATATTGTCAATAGTACATAACTTGACAATTCCATTAGTAGAATAACATTTTCCAACAAAGAAACTATTGCGGGATAATACAAGTTTTCCCGACTCATAAACAATTTTAATTCCTGGTTTTCCCAACAAATCCCTACTTACAAAGCTCATATTCATATCCAGTACATGGAAAACATTAGTAAGAGTTACAACTTTTTTAGGTGTGGATTTTAATTCAACATTCCCTTTGCCTATGACTTTTGAACAATGTTTATTTCCCATTTGAATTTGTTGACCATCATCAATGTCTTGATATGTTTTGTAGAGAGTCTTGTCATAGTAAACATGAACGGTGACACAAGTGTCATACCACTATCCCGGAATTTTTCCTTTGACAGCATTTACTTCACTTATAGTGGCAACTATTTCATCATTGTCAAAGGAATTCACCTTGCCTCCAAATTTGCTCTATTTTCTATGTCGGCATTCTTTCACAAAGTGGCCAATTTTTCCACAAACAAAGCATTCTCCCTTGAACTTCTTTTTTAATTTGTTGTTGTCTTTATTAAACTTTCTTTTGTTTATTTTGATGACTTTGTTATTGTTCTCCATGGTAATGAGTTTTTCATTCCCATCTCTTACTCTTGATTCTTCCTCAATTCGGAGATGTTTTTGAATTTTCTCCAATGAAGTTTTTTCGGAGTTATGAAGAACTTTCTTCCTATATCCTCTCCAAGTAGAAGGCAATTTAGTAATAATTGCACCTACTTGGAATGATTTCACAAGTTCTATCTTCACCGCTTTTAGTTTATTGATAATAACTTGCAATTCATGAACTTAGGGCAATAGGAGAATATTATCTAAGAATTTGAAATTAAAAACTTTTTAGTACCTTCTTCTTCAGCCTTGTATTTATTCTCTAGTGCATACTAGATTTCTTTTGCAGATGTTGTGTTGGTATATAAATCATAAAGTCGATCTGACAAGGTATTCAAAATATGGTCACGACATATGAGTTCATCTTTGATCCACCCTTGATTGTTCGGTGTCATTGTCGGATGGTTCGGGTAGATCTTCCAAATTTGGATCAAGTATGTAGAAAATTTTGAGTGCCGTTAACAAGAATTTGATCTTGTCTTGCCACCTTGTAAAATTCGATCCATCAAAACAATCTAGTCTCACCAAGTCTTGATTCATAAGTTTGATTGTTGCCATGGTTGTAACTTCTCGATTGTCATTGAGCTACTAAAGATTTTAGACTATTGTTAATGATTTCGTCGAAGTAGATAACCAAGCCTCCAAATAAGGAATAAATACAAAAACTCGAAAGTGAATAAATGAAGAAGACTTGAATCGTAAAGAATGTTATCCTAAAAGTTTTATTTGCGCCATCTCAATGATGAGAATGCTAAAGGACCAACACACAAATAGCATTAGTGGATTTCAAGTCAAGAAATCAGGTTTCAAATAGCACTTTTGAAACCTAGAAATAAGGAACAAAGAAGAGATTTTATAGGAAATTTCTAAGTAAATTTTGAGATAGTTTTGGGGTAAATTTCTCGAAGCATAAGAGAGAGAAAAATTGATTATTAAATCATGAATTCTATCACTATTTATAGAATTCCTTCATACACATTCATATAAGTGCCAACTTTTCACAAAATATTGGAAATTGAGATTGAAAAAGTACCAAACAAATTTTGAAAAATATGTCCAACGACTAAATATTTACACTATGCGACCACATAGAGGAACCAAGTCAGGGACTTGAAGTCCCTGATAATGGCCATGCGACCACATGGCCAAATGGCCTATGCGTTCACATAGGCATTTTTTTAACCTCGTTTGATCAATTTAAAATATTTGAACAACACATATAACAAAGGGTGGTCGCGCCGTAAATTGTTGGTAGAGAGAAGATTGACAAGAAGAGAAGATGGTGGAATGATTTTAGGGTTTGGGAAGTAATTGAATTGGGGTTATTGGATGGGTGGGGTGGATTAGTTTTATTATTATTATTTAAAATTTTAATTATATCTTATTTTTGAAAGAAAAACTTGTAACTTAATTCTGAAGTTAGATATTGAAAACACTAAGTTCATGTAATTTCCACTTTAATTGTTGTGTACATATATTTTGGGCCAAATTTTGCAAAATTTAATTATTGGGCATTTATTTTACATCTATTTTTGCTTACTTTTGCATATGTTAATTATTTATATTTAGAATAATATTTGAAAATTTAAGATGAATTAAATTATGAAAAGGCACTAATTATGCTCATATTTACTTTGCATGAGTTAATTGTGTTTTAATTTATTAAATGCAATTTTAGATAAGTTAAATTTTATGCAATTTATAATGCTTATTAAAATAACTTGTGCATAATCATATATGTTAGTTGAAATTTTGTAATTAAAATTGAGGATAATTACAACAAAAATCCCAAACTTTTGAAACATTAGCAGCCTCCCCTAATCCTTTGGCTTGTTGTATCCATCACCCATAACCTTCCAAATATTTTAGGTGAATCCATTTTTGATAGTTTCCATCCATAAATCTTTTAGTTGACAAAAAATTTAACTTTGACCACTTTTTTAATATTTTAAAAAGTGGCAAAATGGTAAATTTCCATTTATCAAATTAAATTAAAAAAATAAGGGGAAAAAAAAAACACACACACACACACACTGGTGTGGATTTTGGATTTGAGGTAGGTGAGGGTGAATGTGAGAGTTGAGAGGAAGAAGACACTCGTGTGTGTGTGTGTGTGTGTGTGTGTGAGTTATTTTTATTTAATTATTTAATGTGATAAATAGAAAGATGCCCTTTTGTCCCTTTTTAAAATATTAAAAATGTGGTCAAAGTTAAATTTTTGGTCAACTAACAGAATTATGGATGAAAACTATCCAAAAGGACTTCACCTCAACATTTGGAAAGGTTAAGGGTGACGGGTGTAACAAATCAAAAGTTTGGAAAAAATCTGCTAATGTTTCAGAGTTTTGGGGTTTTTGCTACAATTATCCCTTCAAATTATTCTCATATAATGTTAATCGTTTATGCATAAGAGAGATAATGTCTAGTGATCTATATAGTTTCATTTAGTTAGAGATTGACCACATCTTTAATTAAATAAAATTATATATCAAATTTAGGATCACATAAAAAGTAAAAACATTAAATCATAACTAATTATAATTAATATAATAAATTTTATCCCACGGGAACTTTAGCAATATTTATAAAACTAATTAGAATAAAATATCAAATTGTTTCGTAATACGCCCAGATGAATTATGAATAATTACATAATTTGGTAGTTTTATTATAAAGTTTCCCAAATATGAATTAAATGTATAATCTAATAATTCCACCCTAAGGAATAATTGAATATACTTATATCTTTTAAAATATGATGTTTAACATAATCAAACAAGGATTGATTTCCGTTTTTTTTTTTCTTTTTCTATGTGAGATTGGGGATTTATAACAAATACTAGGTGTAAGCAACGTGCAATGCACGTTTGCTTAGTTTATATTTAATAGTTTTGTTTAAGAATTAATTTGTTATTAATAAAGATGTAATTTTTTTGGTTAATTAAATAATTAATGATGTAATGTTTATATAATTGATAAATAATTAAATAAAGTGCTTCTCTCAGTCATTTCCAAACTAAAATTACAAACAGAAAACTCAAGGTATGTTAAGGGGTAAGAAGATGAGTTTACTTAGGCTCCATTTGATTCTCATTAATGTAGAATGAGAATGAAAAATATAGCCGTTATTGGACCCCACATAAGAGATAGAAATTCAAAATTGATAGATTGATGTGATGGATAACGGTCATATTTTTCATTTTTATGAGTTTTTAATGAGAAACAAACGGAGACTTAAATTTTTTGCATGACTTAAGTCTTTACTCAGTTTGAAGTAATAATACAATTTATTTTATCGCTAAAGTATTATATGTATTACGATAATATATATATATATCATGTGTTAGACTTAGTATTGGTAAGTGACGGGTAAATTTTTGAGGACGAAAATATTTTAAGGGGGTGAGAATGTAATACCCCAAAAATTTTCATAAAATATAATTCAATTTTTATATACTATATTTTAATATTTTGAAAGTTATGGAGTAAATGATACGTTTATCAAATTATATTTTATTTGTGTCAAATATTTAGATATTGATGGAGTTATCGTAAATATATG
Source organism: Fraxinus excelsior (assembly GCA_019097785.1). NCBI lineage: Eukaryota > Viridiplantae > Streptophyta > Magnoliopsida > Lamiales > Oleaceae > Fraxinus > Fraxinus excelsior. Next base: position 31,347,859 of record CM032626.1, on the reverse strand, counting down.
AATATTGGTCTCGTTGGATAAATCGTAATTAGATATATAAATCAGATTCGAGAAAAAGTCGATTCGGATAAGTTAGCTCCAGATATTTTAGTTTGAAGGAATTATCAAAAGCTAATTTATTATTATTATTATTATTATTATTATTATTATTATTTTGAAAGTAGGGGTGGTGAAAAAAGATTTTCCGTTAAAAACAAGAAATTCCGTTAGTTTTTCCGTTAAATCAAGAAATTCCGTTAATTTTTCCGTTAAACCAACAAATTCCGTTAAATAGACACTTTTTATATATAGAAAGAAATATCATATTCCTACATCAGACGATGTATGAATAATCTTGACTGCTTTCAAACAAGAATTAGTTTCCCTTCTCTCCTATTTTCGTGGGAGACTAAGGATCTGTAACAAATAATTATAGTATTTCTGCATCAATAGTCACGACACATGAATATTGTATTCTTTGATCAATGGTTAAGAATCAGATTTTTAGCCAAATCAAACATGGACTAATTATCTCTCTTTTTCCTGCAAGATTGATTATATATAACAATTAATACTGTCTTTTTTTTTTTAAAACAAATTTATAACTAATTTCCTTTTTCTCTTATTTTAGTGCGAGGATCTATAATAAATAAATATTATATTCTTCCATCAACAATAATGACACAAGAATATTGTATTCCTACATTAATAGATAAAAATCTGATGCATATCATGATCAAACAAGGATTGATTTCCTTTTTTTATCTTTTTTCGTGTGAGATTGGGGATTTTAACAAATAAATATTGTTTTCCTACGTCAAACAATGTATGAATAACCTTGACTGCATTCAAACAAGGGCTGATTTTCTTTTTTCTCTTGTTTTCGTGCGAGATTGAGGATCTATAACAAATAAATATCGTATTATTGCATCGATCGTTACGATATTAACAATTAAAAATCTGAATGTTATCCAAATCAAACGTGGACTAATTTCCTTTTTCTCCCTTTTTTTTTCATGCGCGGTTGAGAAGATATAACCAATAAATATTGTCTTTCTACATCAACAGTTAACGGCATTTAAATAACTTTGACTACATTCAATACCATCCATTTTCTACAAAAAATACTATGTTACTTTATCTTAATCCTAAGTCAAAAAACCTACACGTCACGTCGGCCACATACGTTACTGGGGCAGCTGTCCCCTGTGACGGGGAAGAGGAGTAAAAGTAAGGTACAGCGTGTTGCACTGTTGCTGCTTCATCCTAAGTATTTGCCCTTATCCAAAAATTGGCACCGATAACCAATCTCAATCCTATCCTTCATGATCCCCACTGACACACCTCCCTTTCTTACAAAATACCCACTAATTCTCAATTCATCGCAGTTTGATCGAGAAATAGAGCCAGAAGAATACTGAAAACCTTCCACATGCCAACTTTAAACCACCATCTCCACTATATGTATCGCTATGCACCACCACACCCAACTTGCACATTTTTAAGCAAAACCCCGAAAGAAGTCCTTTTTATTTTCCTGAAATTCATGTTCGTGGTAGTTACAGTGGCCCTTTCCCTTTTCTTTCTTGGTTTTACTGCAATTATTATCCTTCACTTCCTCATGTTGGCACATGCCTTGTGGCGCCGCTACAAGCCCGCTGCCACCACCAGCAACAAACTTCAAAACCCCTTACTCGATGTCACATATGCCGCTTCATCATTTCCAAACACCGAAGATTGTGCAATCTGCTTGAAATCTTTCATAGAAGGAGATAAGTGTAGGAGTCCGCAGTCTTGTAAGCATTTGTTTCATTCGGAATGTATGGATAGCTGGCTTGAGAGGAAGTTTACCTGCCCCCTTTGTCGATCCCGGGTTTTTCTGTACCCTGAATTGTCTGCTTGTTCAAGTGTCAATTTTGAAGATCGCTGGATTATGTTTTATTTAACTGTTTATGAAGAGGGCAATTATTATTGAATTACTGGAGAATGAGAAAGCTAATGAATGGTAGGCAAAAATGTGGCGGTGGGTTTTGTTTAGACAATGGAGTAACGTTTGTAAGTCTTAAAGGTTTGTTATCTGTTACATAAAATTTTCAAGAAAATAGAATAAGCTTATGAATTTTCTGTTGTTTTCCAAAAATTTATTCGTCTTGAGGAGGAAAGAAACTGATGAAGATGCGGAACGATTAACATTCTAAACTGAAAGTTTTTTAATTTGAGACAAAATATAGAACAATAATCGGTCAAAATTTTATTTAAAATCAATTAGATACCAACCCACCAAAGGTCCGCAGCTGGTATTTTGAAAATCAAAACCTAATTGAGATCATAAATAAATTGCACGCTTCTTCTCAAAATATATCAATACTCTTAAACAAAAATAAAATTGGAGGAAATATTTTCACGAGGTAGGAACTGAAGAGGGAAATACTTGTAAATAGCCTAACAAATAAGGTCATTTATTCATTTTGGCCTTTTGACTATTTTAAAGCTTTAAAATTCCTAAAATACCCTCAATATAAATGATTTCAAAACAATACATTCAACTATAAAATAAACTCTATTTTAGTCCTTAAAATTTTAATTTAGGATTCGACACCCTCCTTTGGAATTAAAATTAAAAATTTTCACCATCAACTCTTTCCACCTTAATTAAGTCCAAAACATTCGTTATTGATCTTGTATTTTTGTTAATAATTGTATTTTTCCATAAACCCCCCAAAATGGTATCAGAGCCCTAGAGATCATGGAAATTGAAAATACTGAGGATATAGAAACTGAAGTTTACGAAGGTATAGAAGGATATGCCTTAAAAGGGAAATTTGATTGGGAAAAATTTAGAAAAATAAATAAAGCAGAATTAAATCTTAAGCCTCCAGGAGAAAATAGATTATTTAATATGATAGGTTCAGCCTTTAAAAGAAAAAAACTAGTTATCAATGAATATCACGAAATAGAAAAAGTCATAGATGTAAAACATACACATGGAAAAATAAAACTAAATTTAATAACCAAAAGAAATATTAATGAATTCCTAGGAAAATTAAAACAAGAAAAAAGAAATAAAATATCTTATACACCTTGCTGGAATACAAATAATAATAAAATCATGTTTTAAAGAAGGAATTAATAGTCCTATAATACTTAATTTACAAGATGAAAGATGTATAAACGCAGAAAATGAAAATTTATGAATAATTAAAGAAAACTTAGCATATAAAAAATTAAAATTTACTTGTTACCCAAGATATTGTGTACATATAAATGATAAAAATTTAGATGATTGTCTTAGTCTACATTTCAAGATGCATAATAAAATACTAAAAGATGATAATAAAGTTTTTACTATATTATATCAAGGATTATACTGTTGTACAAACAGTAATTATGGAAATATATATATATGGAAAAACCGTTTATAGAAATCGATGAAGAATTTAGAGATATAGGAGAAGCAATTCTACCTAGAGAACAAAATATAGAAGAAATAGGAAATTTTGAGATAGGACATAATAATGCCATAAGTATAGATCAACCTTTAATACCAAAACAAATAACTTATAAAGAAAATAGGATAATTATTGGAAGTAGTAGTACTTCAAGACATAGTATTTCAAAAATAAAACAAAATAAAAATAGTAGTGTCTATGGAATAAAAGGAAAATTCTTTAATGGAAATAAATGAATAAATGAAAGTAGAATACTTATTGATACTGGAGCAAGTCAAAATCATATTTGCTCTCTAATAAATGAATGAATTAAAAAGAAAAAAGTAGAACCCTATAGTTATAGAGATTTTGAAGGAAGAATAAACTCTTGTGATATAATAGGACAAGTTCAAATTAAACTTGGAAGTTTATTATTAAACATAGAATGTTATATAGATAATAATATGAATTTTGATGAACATCCAATATTATTAGGAAATTCATTTTTAGATAGTTTAGATAATTATAAAATAAACAAAAAAGGAATTCTTATTATACATCAAGGAATAACTACATATTGTCATAAAGAAAAATGAGTAGAGAAATAAAATTTCCAATAAGTGTATATATACAAATAACTGTATTCGAAACAAAAATAACTACTTGTGCTTTAATAGATACATGAGCTGAAATAATTGTATTTAAAGAATTCTTATTATCAAAATGGATAGAAAACAAACAACAATTAACTTTACAAGGAATAACTGGAGCAAAAGAATCATTAAAATACAAAAATGAAAATATAGAAGTTATCATAGGATCTAAAATAGTAACTGTAAAAAATGTTTATCAATATAATATAAATGATTGTGATATTATTTTAGGAAATGACTTTTTACAACAGTTTAGTTAATATAGTCAAAATATTTATACTATCCAATTAAGAACCCCATGTGGACATTTACTAAAAATTGCTAGAGAATTTAAACCATTCAGAGTTCAGCCAGCTCAGCGTGGTGAAAAGATAGAATTTATACCAAAATTACTCAAATACTCAATTAGAACAATTACTCTTGACCAAATAAAAGAACTTTTAGCAAAAAATTATAATGATAATCCACTTGAAAAATGGGAAAAATCAAAAATTACAGCTAAAATAGAATTACTTGAACCTACAATCATTATTAGAGTCAAACCTATGCTTTATAATCAAGAAGATAAAGAAGAATTTCAAGTACAAATTCAGAAACTTCTTGATCAAAAACTTATTAGAAGAAGTAATAGCCCTCATAGTAGCCCACCTTTATGGTTAGAAATCATGCGGAAATAAAAAGAGGAAAACCTAGAATGGTAGTAAATTATAAAGAACTTAATAAAAATACTAAATTTGATGGATATTATCTACCAAATAAAGAAGTCTTAATAAATATAGCTAAGAATAAAAAAATATTATTCAAAATTTGATTGTAAATATGGATTTTGGCAAATCAAGCTAGAAGAAAATAGCATACCATTAACAGCATTTAGTACCCCCTCAGGGACATTATGAATGGATAGTTATGCCATTTGGATTAAAAAATGCACCACAAATTTATCAAAGAAGAATGGATGAAGTTTTTAAAACTTATAATTTTCTTATTGTTTTTGTTGATGACATACTTGTTTGTTCAGAAACATATGAAGATCATCTTAAACATCTTAGAAGTTTTGCTATACTTTGCTCAAAAGAAGGTATAATACTTAGTCAAAAAAAGGCAGAAATAGCAAAAAATGAAATTGAATTCTTATGAATGATAATAAATAGTGATGGAATAAAATTACAACCTCATATTTCAGAAAAAATAATTTTGTTTCCTGATAAATTAGAAAATAAGCAGCAAATTCAAAAAATTTTAGGATGTCTTAACTATGCTGAAAGATTTATAGAAAAACTTGCAGAAAAAAGAAATAAACTGCAAAGATTATTAAGAAAATCAAATAAGTTAGGATGGAATGAAGAACATACTCTTTGTGTTAAAAATTTAAAAGAAAATTGTAAAAATTTACCTAAACTTAGACTTCCTGATGAAAATGATAAGTTAATTGTACAGACAGATGCATCAGATTTATATTGGAGTGCTTTATTAAAAATCAATTTAAATGAAATTTGTAGATATACTAGTGGAACATTTAATAATGCTGAAGTAAATTATTCAATCAATGAAAAAGAATTATTAGCAGTTATTAAAGGAATAAATAAATTTAAAATGTTTTTGCTACCTAAAGAAATTATTGTTCAAACTGATAATACTCAACTTAATGGATTAGTAAATAATAAATTACCAAATTCACCTCAACATAGAAGATTGCATAGATAGCAAGTGTTATTATCTTTTTATAATTTTAAATTTGAATATATTAAAGGAAAAGATAACTTATTTGCTGATTTCTTGAGCAGGAATCATGAATATGGAAAATATTGATGCATTTACCAAGGAATTACAAAATCTTCTAACAGATTTTAATACAGATTATCTTGCTATCCAAGAGGATCATCTTGATATTCGACAAACTTTGTGTGATTTATCAAACAAGGTTGTTGAGAGTGGAAAAAAGATTGAGAAATTAAACAATAATAAAGAAAAAATAGTTGAAAAATTGACAGAATATTTAGACTTTTTTGTAACTTGCAGCCAGGAATACCCTCTTTTACAAAAAGGTGAATACAGTTGAAAGGCTAGTCACATCCCATTTCGGGAGATTAATACATCCATCTCAAGTGGAGAATCAAAATTTAAAAGAAATGACTCTCTTACCTCGCAAGAGGAAAAAGTCATAAAAAAGGGTCCACAACAATCACCCGTCAGTATTGACAAATTGTTGGAAAAATTTACAAGTGGAAAAGGAGCCACTCATCTTTTAGGTGAAACATCCTTATCAAAAGGCCCATTGGAATAGCCTACTGTTATCAGTGAATTCCAAGAAAATAAAAAATCATCCACCGGTGACCTTAAATCACCAAAGGGAATAATTACAACTCATCATGTTAGAACCAATTTACATCCTATGGAGAAGGAGTATTACGAATTCTCTGAATGGATATATAATTTCAGAGAAGGAAGTTCTCTTTACTTAACAGCCCTTCCAACGGCGATTTATTCAAGGATTAGTACAGTTCAAGGTGCTGATCCTACTATTGTTCGAAAATTAGCAACATTTGGATTCTTAGATCGACTCTTCCCATGAGCAGATCTAAAATAAATTGAACAATTTGACAGAGAATTTGTTAACCGTGTCAAAAAATACAATGATAAACAACCAGTTGAATTGAGATTCTATACTATCAGTCCTGAGTATAAAGAACCAGAATGGTATGGAGAACATCATCTTGTCACTATTCGAAAAAATAATGGGAATCCACTCAAGGATATTCAGATTTTTAAAGAGATGCCCACTATCAATAGAAAATGGATGATTTACAGGCGAGCCCTTGGAATTAAATCAGTTTGCTCAACCATGCAATTTTTCTATAGAGAAAAATACATGGTGTATGGAATGAGTAATAATTGGATCCTTATCTGTAGAGGAGACAAAGAATCAAAGATTTTAGAGGATAAGATTTGTGAAATCTTGAACGATCAATTCCTTGGGAGTGAAGAATGTATAAAAGAAGCTTGCAGATTGATGGGACACGTCCACAAATAAAGGACGATAAGAAAGCTACATCACCAGACAGTACCATGTGATCATTAAAGAAAAAAGAGACAGCTGTTAAAAGCTGGAATAAAGTTGTTGACACTAGCAGACAAAGTGCTTTGATTATTGCAACCACTTTGAAGAAATTATTGTACTTTTATTTTTATGTTGTAAAATTTCGATTGGCTAGAAGCTTCTCGGTGAAGTGCAAGCCTATCTATAAATGAAGACTCTTCTTACTTGAAGAGGCATGACCAAAAAATCTATGAAAAAGATATATTCTCTCAAAATGATCTTTGTAACCACTTTCTTGAAAGAGTAGAAACCACTCTTCGGAGTATCAATCTCTGTAAAAATCTTTGTATAATAGCTTGCTAGCTATCATCAGATCAATAAAGTCTTTAAATTTGAAATAAATCTTTTATTACGCTTTGAGTGTTGTTCTACACAGTGAGAGTTTTTAGTGCCTATGTGTCCGTTTTGCTGTAATGCTGTTGGACTTTGGCCAACTCTTGTGACGAAGGTGACCAGGAACATATAACATTCTTGCTATTTGGCGAAGCGTGGTAAGGCCCTTATTTTAAGCTATGAAGATATTTATTGTCTGAAGGTTTGTTTGAAAATTATTATATAAGAATTTTTATAGGATTGTATACTTTGAAGAACTTTTCATAATGGAAACTTACGAATTTTATTATAGAATTGTACCTTTTAGATACACTAATAGTATTGATTATAGTCACATAATAGAAATCCCAGAAACTTATGATAGTTTTACTAGAGGAATAAATTTCATAAAAAGAGATTCTAGATATTACCAAAAATGTCTTACAATTGCTTATTTTGGATTAAAAGAAATATTACCTAAAGAAATAATAAAAATGATTATATTTTTCTGGTTAGATAGTGAAAATAGTGAAATAACATTTGAAAATATAGAGCAATATGATAATTATAATAATGTTGCTGAATTATATGATTTTGATCTTAGTTTTGATGATAAAGAATAGAGGAATTAAAAATATTCAGAATCACCTAAAAAACTTATAAATGAGAAAACCTATCTCTAACAAATTACCACAAGAATATAAGAAATTAAAATTTAATCTAACATTAAAATTTTATATATCTATAATAAAAAATAAACTAGATCTTGTTAAATTAAAAGAATATTTAGAATACACAACTATTAAATATGAATAAAATATGCCTGGAATAACTAAAATTTTTTGTGATAATAAAATAAAAATTTTAGAAGAACAAATAATAACTAGAAGTAATAGAAGAGAAATTGAAAGAGAAATTTTTAATTGGAATAAAATTAAAAGAGAATTAAGAAGAGAAGAACAATTAAGGACAGAAATAGAACAAATGATAAATAATATAGTAATAAATCCTTTAAACCTACCTGATTAATATGAGTTTACCAACAAAAATAAGATTTGACAAACAAGAAATCGAAAATATAAGACTACCAATATGAAGTTATCAAAATAGAGGATGGAATACTACTATGTTTCAACCTTTAAGTTCTTGGGGAAATACAGATGTATTATTAAATATGACTACCAATTGGACTAATGCATTTTTATGGCAACAATTAGGACAAATAAAAACTAAAGATATAGAAGCTATAGATGGAATTAATAACATAGATCCAAAAGATGAAATAACTAAAGAAAGATTAGAAGTTTTAAGTAAAAATATGTCTAAACAATTTAATAAAATCAAAGAACAAATTAATAAATTAGAAGTGTTTGATGAAGCTAAACTTGAAGAAATACAAAACCAAATATCAAAAATTGCACAGAAAAATAGTATTAATAAAATTGCAACCTTAGAAGAAAAACTAGATATTATTAATTATAAAATACATATTTTATTAGAAAAATTAGGATTTGAAAATATTAAACCACCTTGTAAAAAATCTAGAGGATGAGTATGAATCATAAAATTAATTTAATAGAAAAAGGTATAAAAATAATTGAAGAAAAAATTACTAGAGTTGAAATAAGTTATGAAGAGGTAAAAGAAAAATTGGAAAATAATTTCTTAAAAATGGAAAATCTTTTAAATAGAATAATGGAAAATCTAAATAAAGAAAAACCTTTTAAACCAGATTATACTGAAGAACTTAAAGAAGTAAGAAAGAAAATTGAAAAGTATGAAGAATTAATAGAACTTGATAAATGATTAAAAGATGATATAGAAAGACTATTAATCGATCTTAGAAAACAAGAAGAAAATCTTACCAAAAAAGAAGAAAAAAGAGAAGAAAAATTAATTATTAAAGAATAATGAATGAAGAAATGGAAAACTTAATATTCGACTTAGAAGATTTAAAGATTTGTAAAGAAATAACTAAAAATCATATGGTTGGAAGAACAAGAGGATCACGAGGAATTAAAGAAGAAGATTTTGGAGAAGCTGGACAATCTAGTACAGCAAGATATGAAGTTGAAATAGATCCTAGAAGATATGTTAATACTAAACTTGATTTTAAAATTAGAAAAGATAAAATGTATAGAGATCAATTTAAACCAGTATTAAGAGAATCTGGACAAATGAAAATTACAGGATCATATTTATATTTAGATTGTGAATTAGATGTTGAAAAGCTATAAATGAATGGAGTACTAATATGATAGCACACTTTAATTATAATCGAAGTAATACAGATAATAAAAATAGAACTGAATATTTATTAGCAACTTTCAAAGGAAATGTGGCTAATTGGTATGGAGGATTAGAAGATACAACAAAAAGAATTTGGAAAGATAGTAGTGAAGCAGGATTCGGAATTACCATAAATGAAGGAATAAACAGAGTTGCTACAAGAATTTATAGAGAATTTGCAGGAGAAGATTGGGTAAATGAAAGCACTAGAGCTAAAGCAGAAGAAATAGAAGATGCTAAGAATAGAATAGAACATTTACAAATTTGTAATATGTGTTATTTTAATGAATATCGCTGTGAATATAGTAAATATTATTATAAAGATGTTTTTATTAGAAAATTACTACCACCATGGAATACTTATTTTCAAAATAAGATTAGAGAAAAACAAATTGGAAGAAATGCAGAAGCCTATACTTTAGGACTTATAATAAGAACTATAAAAGATGAAATAAGTTTAATATGTAGCAATCAAATGGTTTATAGACAATCAAGATTTGTACAAGATAGAATTTGTTGTCAAGACACTGAAGTACCAGGAAATTGGGGATGTTATGATTATAGAAAAGGAAAAATAAAAATAAAACATAAAAAATATAAAAAGTTTAAAAGAAAATATTTTAAACCAAAAAGAAAATATTTCAAAAGAAAATATAAATCTTATAATAAAAAATCATTAAATAAAAAACGATGTAAATGTTGGAATTATAATGAAGAAGGACATATAAACACCGAATGCCGAAAAAAGAAAATTAGAGTATTAATTACCGATTTTGAACAAATTAGAGATGAATGTGAAAAAGTCAACTTTGAAGAAATAGAAACTGATGAAGAGATTTTTGAAGAAAAATCAGATTCGGATGAAATATATAGTGAAGAAGAATAGAAAAAATAAAAATAAAACTATTCTAAGTATGATGACTAATTTTGCAATATAATACCTATTTCATTAAGGGTAAAATAGACTTTTTAACAAAAACCAAAAATTTTAAAAATTGACGGGCCATTTTTAATAATCCCCCCAACTGAAGATGCAGCACCGCCAGAAAATCCTGGAGAAAATTGTAAATGGCAGCCAATTCTAGAGGAAACCAATTTTATAGGGTCATACTACGCTACCAGAAGGTTTTTGCCAATGTTTACCAAATACTCACAAGGAAGTTTTAATAATTTAATATTGTTTCTTTTAAAATATTATTTTGCCTTTAATAAAATAAATTGCAGAATAAGTCCTATATCTTTTAGTTGTTAAGTCTTTTAGGATTTCTATTTATAAATTTTCTACTTTGGGTAGTAGGTTTTTAAAACTAATCAGAATTATATAATATTTTCTTAAAATTTTCAATTTGTTCTAAATATTCTCTGGATTTTGTTAATTTTTCAAAGGCTTTCGGTTGATCTTTTTAGTTATATATTCCAAAACAATTCATTCTGAAACTTCTTCTTCGATATCCTTATATTCAATTATTGTATCATCTATATATTTTATTTTTCTACTAGTTTTTACAGGATCAAATCTTATATTATGTTTGCAAGCATAATCTATATCAAGATATATTTGTTTAAAATTTTCTTGGCCAGTAGGAAATACTTTTTCAGATTTTTTAACTAATCTTAGTAAAAACGAAATATCTACATTATTTAAATATAGCTTAAGACCATCATTATTAGATGTGGATGCTTGTGAAGTGTTTATTAATCAAAACATAAGCATGTAAAGATAAACATATAAAAGCATGTAAATAACTTATAGTAATTAATGAAAATAATCAGGCTTTCCCTCCAGTATGCTCTTATAGTTGTTTTGCATGTACTTAATCAATCTTCTGAATCGGATGAATATTTAAAATGTTTTGAAATCATTTGGGTCCACAACTGCTTCCGCAAAAGGTTTTTCAATTAAGGTTGCATTTCTCACTCTAGAGAACTAGCCGTATTTCCACAGACGCTATCTCACAGTATCCAGAGTTTCTGTTTTCACCTCTATCCAAACTCTTTTTAGAAACGAGTTCTTATTTGAAACGAAATTTTAAAAGATAAACTCACACACAATGTGCTACAATTTTGTTAGAAGTCTGCTATTTTTCCTTAAAACATTCATTAAAGATGGGTACTTTGACATGACTAACAACCATTCAAAAATAATATTTTGAAAATCTCTATATGTACTGCCGAGGAATCATGATAAACGTAATGAAATCCATTTATGAAAGTTTTGTTGAACATAACAATCTTCATTTTTATATTCATAAACTAAAATAGTACATGCTTACACACTATATTTACATACATTTGGTACTCACCTTATGAAGTTTAGAACTCTATAAGTGATTACCTTATTACAAGCTTTGCTATCTTCAAGCTATCTAACAATATTTTTGAATACAAGTGGTGTATACAGATTACAAAGAAGAGAATTTGAGATGTGTTTTCTGAGATTCGATGCATTCTTCAAAATACCTCTCCTTCTTTTATAGAGATGTTGAGTCATTCCTTTAGTGATAAGGAATCTTATCTTTATAGACATCCTCCCACCATCTTTTGTTAGGTAGTGAAAAACAATTTTATCATCAAAGGTGTCTTCCATTATTTCTTGTCTTCCACCTTCCTTTGTTGGGTAGTGTTAGGTGGCCTTATCTTTTTGGTTGTGACATATCTCTATTATCTTCTGTCTCTTAGTGACCACAGTTTTTCTTTAATAAAGTGCTATATTAAAGTAGTGATAAATTGTCACTTTCTTGGCTCCATTACTTTTCCATTCTCGAATCAAAGAATTCCGTGGGAAATTAATCACTATTGAGAGATGCTCCTTGACTCATATCTTCCACAACACAGTGTTTACAATGATGGTCGATGTGATCCCAAAGTATCTTGCACAGTTCTTTTGATATATCTTCTGATCCACTAACTTGATTTAAGATTATAGTAGATAGCAAATTGTCAAGAAGATACATATTTTCATCATTTGTAGGGATTCTCGCATTAGAATAAATTATATATTTTTCAGAGGGGTAGATCCTTATCTTTTCTTTCTCAAGAATTAAATACGTTACATGTTCAAATATCTCTTTATATCCTTTTGCTCTTCTATAGGAAATCATATTAATGATATCTTGATAACCATTTTTAACAACCTTTTGACCAGTTGGTAAAAAATGTTGGTTTGTAAGTCTCATTTTGATAACATGGAACGATGGCTGCATATATTCAAGGATAGAATCCCATTCCATAGGTGCTGAGTGAAATTTGAAGTATATATTTGTACTTTTGACAACTTCAGTATATCTCTTTACTGCTTTCTTGACATCTGCCGGAAGTTGGGCTATTTCTTTGAGGTCTTTGCTCAGATATATACATAGTATATTTCCTATTTCAAAGCAGTTCCTTACCCAGTTGGCTGGAGCTCCTAGATAAAAATTTATCTTGTTGTATTTTCCATAGTGGAGAGTCTTCATCCACTTTCCTATCTCAAAATACCAATCGGATAATATATTAAAAATAACGATAAAGAATTTCACTTATTTATAATTATCCTTTTTGGGAAGTTTTACTCCATGACATATTTTTACAATATCTTTTGGTTCAATATTTGCAATAGTTAGCTTAGGTAAATTTTGGCTCGATGAAGAGCTACATTCGCTAATTTTAATATCTTATATATCTCTAATGGGATTTTCCATATTTTCTTTACCAGTAATAGGTTTGAGTATTCCCCTGTGAAGGGGTTCCTATTACCTTCTTTTGTTTCCCTTTATCCTCGGAAAGAGCACTAGTATTCACTAGTCCATGTGAAAGGATACTAGCCTTGGTACAAGTTGCTTCTGCCTCAAGGGCTATATTTTTGTCTCGAAAGCTATCTTGGATATTTTGCATTTGTGTTTCCAAGTAGGAAACCTTTATTTCAAGGATTTGGACTTTCGTCCTTAGTTGTTCTAACTCCATCCCTGCTAAGATAATTAGGAAGAAAGTTAGATTTCCCTTTTATATATTCAATATCAAATTTGAGATAAGGAAACAAAATTTGAATCCTGATAATATATTTGTTGGCAATGGATGGGTCAACATTATTTTTTTAAAATGCTTTAACTTGAGTATTATCAGTTCTAATCAAGAACTTCTTTGGCAATAAATAATCTTCATATTTTTGTACTCCTCGCTTCACAGTAATAAGTTCTTTTTTGTTTGTCTCATATCTTGTTTCAACTTTCTTGAACGTTCCTGATGTATATCCTGCAAGTATCTCAGGACAAGAACAATTATTTTCATATTTATATTCTTTATGATTCTTTTTAACCTTTAATACTGCACTCTAGTAATTATCTGAAGCATCAGTTTCAAGGACAAAGAAATATTCTTCTTGTAGAATTACAAGTTTAGGCAAAACCCTTAATTCCTCTTTTACCTTCTTTATATTCTCACAATCTTGTTCTTCCCAAGATTACATTACATTTTTTTTTTAATTTTGGTAGAAAATAGTTTTTTAACTTGACACAATTTTCAATGAATCCTTCAGCATAATTTAATATACCAATAAAGCTTTGTAACTATTTTTTATCTTTGATTTTTTCAGAAAATTCTTGAAATTTTTCACCAATACGAGATTGCAATTGCAATTTTCCTTCTTTTATGAATAATCCCAGAAATTCTATTTCTATTTTGACTATCCCAGCTTTCTTTTGAGAGAGTGTAATACCATGTTTTTTCATAATATAACAAAATTTCTCAAAATGTTCAATATGTTCATTTATATCATTGAATGAATAAGTAAATTATCAACATATGCAATACAGAAATGAGTGATTGATTTGATTACTTCATCCATTCTTCTTTGAAATATTTGTAGTGTATTTTTCAACTCAAATGACATTACATTCCATTCATATTGTACTAAAGGCTAGGGGTACTAAATGCAGTTAGTGGTTTACTTTCCTCTGTAAGTACGATTTGCCAAAAACCTGACTTACAATCAAATTTTGAAAATATCTTCTTATTCTGTACTTGTTTAGTAAGGATGTCTTTATTAGGCAAGTAATATCAATCAAACTTAATAATTTCATTTAGTTTTTTATAGTTAATCACCATCCTGGTTTTTCCTCTTTTTATTTCACTATGTTTTCTAACCATAAAGGCTGAGCTGCTATGTGGGCTTTTACTAGCCCTGATTAGTTTGGCTTCTAACAATTCTTTTATCTAGACCTTATATTCATTTTGATCTTCTACACTACATCTCATTGGTTTAATCTTTACTGTAGTGTCTGAATTAATTAGTTCTATATTTGCTTTTACCTTATCTGTATTCCATTTTTCTAATGGATTTTCAGAATAGGTTTCAGAAATTTCTTTTTTCAATTTTTCTAACTTATTTTCTGTTGTCATTTTCAAAACTGTAATTGGTTTGAATTTTTCTGTACTCCAATATCCACCACGCTGGGTTGAGGAGCTCTGATATTTAATTTCTTTGTACGCTATGCTAATAGTTTTAGTGATTTTTGGTGTAAATATCTTACGTGCACAATGAGTTGTGAGCATATATCTATCAATATATTGTGTAAATTGTACATATTTTAGTAGGAAGTTTTGTCCTAATAAATTATGGTTGACATATATATTGTATCAACAAATACTTCTCTAAATGATATTAGAAAAGGTACATGTGTAGCATATTTACTGTATATTACCTTGTTTCTACCTTCTGTTGTAGCGGTGACAACCTTCTTTGAATCATATTTCTAATATTCAGATGGTAGTACATTTGGTAAGCACAAACTTATTGAACTTCCAGTATCTAGATAAGCATGAAATTTAATTCTACAATAATTTCTTATATTGAGTGTAACTTCAATATATGGACTCATGGAATTGGTACTTATTACTCTTTCCATGATAACAATGATTTCATATTTTCATTTATTCTTGATATGATGATTGGATTATCATCAACTGTTATTTCTAAATATCCTTGACAAATTTTGTAAGGACTAAATTTTTCAAGGAAGTTCATCCCTAACATTATAGGTGAACGATTAACTCCATATAATTCATCTTTATATAGAATTATTTCTTTAGTAAATTCTTTTTGATCATCTCCTATAAATATAAGAGGAAATTTCACATATTTTCTTATTTCAAAATTATTTCCCAAATAATCTTTAAATATATATGGTTCGGTAACTCAAAGTCTATTAAATGGTTAACAAATTTAGCATTATGTGACTTTTATCTGCTCCAGTATCTATAAGGACAAGAAGATTCTTCTTGTATCCTTCTTGGTTAATATATCTTGTTTTGATATAATATTGCGAACTTGATGGTTTAGCAATACTTAATTTTCTAAGTTGACTTGTATTAGAGTTTTGTCTGGAAGGGAATCTTGCAATAAGATTTTCTCCTTCTAGGCTTACACTGTTTTTTCTTATTAATTTTCATTTAGAAATGATTTCTCTTGCTTGTTTGTGAAAATTAATCATTATCTTTTCTGGTATGGTAACTTCATGTTCTTGATATTTCCTAAGAGGTATATATTCAGCTAGCTCTTCAAAGTCTTTATGTATGATAATATTATTAGTTATTTTCCTTAAACTATTGTGATGGCTAGTGCTAAAAGTAAAAATTGATTTTATGCTTATACTAATTGTCTTACTTTTTCTTAACATTTTTAAGTTTCCAATTCTATAATATAGATTGAAACTTTGGTCAATATTTTCATCAATTAATGACACTACATAATTTGATTTTACTGTGAATATTATTTTCTGATATACTAGATTTCCTACAACAGTTCCTAATAGAGCATCTATAGGATCTTGTAAGATTTTATTCTTCATACAATATATTTCTATTGGTATATTCATACATTCCCTAAAAAATCATTTTACCATAATTTGAGTTCATCCTATCTCAATACATTTCAATTTATTTCTTACATTTTTTTGAAATTTTAGCTAGTTTTTGTTTTACCCATTATTTTGTGATTATAGGGATTCTTGCTTTTCCTATTGTATCCTCTATATTTTAATAGATATTTCATTGTAGTTCATACTAACAATTGTTTTATTTGTTCTTGACAGTATTCCGAAAAATCCTTGGTGGAATCCGTCTTTTTTTGTAAATATAATATCTTCTTAGTTATTCTTTTATATCTTTTGATATCAAAGATTATTTCTTGATTTATACCTTCTATTGAATTTTCAACTTCCTCAATTGTTTCCATTTCTATTTCTTAGTCTATTTCTTGATTCATATACACTATTTCTTCAGAATCTTCTTCTGATGAGGATATATCTAATTTATAAATGTTACTGCATTCACTACTTAAATCTTCAAAGTATTCAATTGGTTCTATATCACTATTATCTTTGAATTTTTCATAAATTCTAAGAGTTTTTACATTCTATTTATCTTTTTTTTAGGACATTGATGGGCAATATGTCATTCTTTATTGCAGATGAAACATCTACACTTCTTGATATATTTTGGTTTGGGCTTTTCAGTTCAATTTATTTTCTTGAAATATTTTTTATGTGGTTTAAAGCCTCTTTTCTTAAACTTTTTATAGTTTTTGAATTTCTTTTATGGCTTATATTTCTTTTTGTAACATCCAAATTGTTCAATTTGATCTAAATCTTTGTAGCAACACAAAGAATTTTTTCTTATCTTGTATGCTTTCTTATTTTCTAAAGTTTCTCTACACAAAGTACTTATAATTCATTTTGTAAATTCAATCCTAGTTCCAAGACTATCTATTTTTATACATTCTTCTTCTTCTTCTCCAGTTGGTAATATTTTTTCATATTCTTTTAATAACTTAATTCCCCAGGAGAATGGTAACTGTGTAAAATAGGATCTTAACATTGGTTTATTTTCTTGGTATCTCATTGATTTAGTACGTAATATATTTCTTCAAATCTACACGTATATCTATCTAATTAACACATATCACATATTTTCAAATTTTCCATTGCTACTGTTTCTACATTTTATTCTTCTTGTTTTCTAGCTTCTTCATCAGAATTGAATCTATGTCCTAAAAATTCTGTTCTTAAGGCTCTTTCAATTCTTTTTAGTATTTCTTGTATATTTTGTTCATTTAAGGCATTTCTATTATTTAATGCTTTAGTTGTATTTTCTCCGTACTTTATTCTTCTTTTAATAGTTTTTGGTAGTTTTCTCCACCATTCAAATGCAATTCCTCTGAATGTATGCTCTATAAATCCAAAGGCTGTATATGTTTCCCATTTATTAAATTGTATAGTTAAGTCTGTACTTTTTATCCATATTTCTATAACTTTATCTTTATCTACACAATCAAAATCTAACCATATTTCTGTTGTGTGGATTGGTTCATTGTAAGATTTCATAGGATTTATTTCTTTTATAGATTGTTTTCTTACATTTTCAATATATCTTTTTTGTGTTTTCCTATATTGATTAATACCATCTTTATTAGGCATTGGATGATGAGGAAACCATTTTTCATATTCTTCATCACTACTAAAGTCTTCTGGTTTTATATTATAATTAGATGATGGATTAGTATTCATCTTTATATTTTTCATTTTTTCAGTTAATTCTTCTAACTGTCTTTTATATTCATTATATTCTTCGCCAGTAGATTTTAAGAATTTTTGTTCTAATTTTTCAACTTCTGTAATCATATATTGATTTATCTCATGATTTTTCCTTTTATTTTCATCTTTTTGTGTTATCCTAAAATCTAAAGATGGATTAATTATAATCCTATCTTTTCTTTTAAGATTATTGTTTAAAAGAACATTTCATATTTGTAGATTATATTCTAAATTTTCTAATCTTTTGTGTACATCTTCAAAATTTTATTTGTACTATTTTTAGGTAAATAAGGATAACTTGATTTTTTATGTTTTTCTACTTTTCCCAAAAATTCTTCAATTATATTTTCTTCATCCATTATGTTCATCATTATTTTAGGTTCGTAACATGGCTCTGATACCATTTTTACCAGTGTGCGCAGATCAGGCAGAAGGTATATTTGTTGCGGAATTTTAGATGTAAATAGTTGTATATTCTATGTAGTTTCTTAAATCAGAAAATTTGAATCTATTGTTAGTTATGGATATATAAAATCTCAAAGTTACTTTATATCTTAATTCTTTATAAATTTTACTAATTTGATGGATTTTAGGACTTCTCATATGATACTATATTTTTTTGGGATTTAAATCTTATGCTTATAAATTCTTGGGGACTTACTTAAAAACTTTCTATTCTTATAATGGCTTTAGTTGCAAATTTTGTACATGAGGGTATTTTAGGGAATTATTTTTTCTGTAAGTTTTTTGTAGGTGAATAGTTCTGTAGGAATTGAATTTTCCAATTTTATATCACCTCACCAATCTAGATGAGTCCGGGAACTTCATTTTTGCCGACATCTGCAGAAAATCCATGAGAGTTTCATTACTTGCTGGAATTGAAGATCACCGCCACAATTGAAGAATCTGGAAACTAAATCCACCGACATTAACAACGATGAATACAAGGTGTCATGTCTATTGTGCATAGATGAGAGAAATGCATGTGTGTGTGGAATTAGGAGGGAGGGAGAGAGAGAGATGTAGAGATTTTTTAATCGATCATGTTAGCTTATATGTGAATTATTGTGTATTGAATTTGTTAGGTTTTTAGTATTTGCAATTATGTGGACAAAATGACTAATTTATAACGTGTTGTAACAGTCAAGGACATAGAATGCAATTTGTATAAATTGGGTTATGACGTATAGAGTTCGAGCATAAAAATAAGAGAAATACGGCGCCACATTTTCACTAGTTTCTTGCCCAATTGGCACTCGAGCGACAAAATCAGAATACCTCTTGCCAGTCTGTCGTCGAGCTCTCGCTCAAGCGACAATCGATCACAAAAAACCTAATTTGCTGTTTTGAAATATTATTTTCAGCCCATTCATCATAATTACCCTCTCCCATAGATACCCAAGCCTATGCACAAAAATTAGTGTGATTGTTCATTGTGCTTATTCTCTAACACATTCATATTATTCCTTGAAGATCTAAGAGTTTATTCATACATTGATTCCATCTTTTCTTCTTGAAATCATACAACCACATATTTGGGAAAAACAACAAACCCGTCGAATCTGAAACACCACCTAATTCCTATTGGTCATAGAAAGGTAGAGGTTGAAAGAGAATAGACTACAAGCACATGAAAAGCACAAGAAATGAGCGTTCTTGGAATTTCACTTGCAAGAGACAATTGTAGAAGATCGGGAACTGATGGGTTCAATTGTTCTTGGAGGTTACATAAATTAGAACGAGAAGTCTAGTGGAGTTGGCTAGGCAGCATCTTACTGTAAATTTGTATTATTTATAGTGAAGATAATTGGCTTGGTCTCGGAATTTTTACCCGATTGAGGTTTCTCTGTCATCATATCGGTGTTTATTATTGCTTTCCTTATTTCTGCGTCAATTCAACATAGGATAATTGGACTTGTATGCTTAATCATCTAGAAATAATTAAAAGTGACTTGTTACTTTTGATTGATTAATTCCGCACTTAGGGTCAAAACTAAAAACGGATAAGTAACAATCATTCGGTAACTGAAAAGCCGTTAAATTGGTAATCCGTGAATTGTTAAGTGATATCCAGTGCGACACCCGATTTTTTAATTTTTCAATTGGTATCAGAGCCAAAATTCGTTCCTTGGCTCATATTATCTAGATGAGTAATTCAATATCCGTCCCGTCATATTTTGATGACAGTAATTATGCTTACTGTAATGTTAAGATGAGAGCTTTTTTTAAAATCTATGGATGAGTGTATCTGGTTTAGTGTTGTGAATGGTTGGGTTGTACCTATTTCTACAGTTAATAATGAAGTAATCCCCACTTCCATTGTTAATTGGACTAGAGCGAACTTAGATGAATGTAGCTGGAACAGTAAAGTCTTACATGTCTTATTTATGGCAGTATCCCTGTAAGCGTTTAGGCGAGTATCTATGTGTGAGGTAGTCAAAGAGGTTTGCGATGTTCTACAGACCACACATAAGGGAACTCAAGCTGTTAAGAACTCTAAGTTGCGTATGTTAACCACTAGATTTGAAGAAATTCGGATAAAGGAAGATGAAACTTTTGATGATGTTTATGCGAGCTTAAATAACATAGTAATTTCTAACTTCAACCTAGGTGAGAGAATCCTGGAGCCTAAGATGATCAGAAAAGTTTTTATATCTCTACTAGAAGGGTTTGGACCTAAAGTCACGACAATAGAAGAGAGTAAGGATTTAGATTCCATTAAGATTGAAGAATTGGTTGGGTCTCTCCAGACTTATGAACTTACATTAGCTAAATCCATAAACGATAAGTCATTGGCCTTAAATATTATGAGGAATAGTCATAGAGAGTTCTCGGATTCAGATTCTCCTAATAAAGAGGAGTTATCTTGCTAAAAAATTTCGAAAAATGTTTAGGAATAAACAAAAACCTCAAGAGAAGGATAGAAGTGGTCCTAGTTGATGTCATAATTGCAGAGGTTTTAGCCACATTAGGAGTAAGTGCCCTAGTAGTAGGAGAAATTCAAATAAGGCTATAAATACTACTCTTACTGATGATGAGTTTAACTCGAACAATCAGAGTGAGAAATCAACTCGTGAGGAAAGTGAAAAATATATTACCTTTACTATGAGAATTAAAAATGAATCTCGTAAGGAGAGTGAGAAGGCTGAAAGCATAAGTAGTAGTGAGAATTCAAAAGAAGATTCTGATAGTGATTAAGATTTTGATAGTGAGGGAGATATTAATGAGTCTTAAGATAGAATCTATGAAGAGTGCATTAAGATTATAACCAAAACTAAAACCTAAAGTACGAGAGTTACGGAACTTGAGTCGAAAAACGAGAAACTCGTAGTATACATTTAGGAATCTACCTCTACCCTGAGTGAGTTGAAATCCATGAATGAATCTTTAGATACTCGGGTTAGGAATCTCACTAGTGAGCTTAAGAAGATCTCTATGAGAGCTAATAAGCCGACATTTGAAAAGGAAACCTTAGAAATCCAGGTTAAAATTCTTTTGAGCGACTTAGAGCATTCTCAAGTCTCAACTTCTTGCATTTTCCAGTGGTTCTATAAAGTTAAATAACATTTTGGGAATGGGCAAGACTATTGGTAATAAGGGAGGTTTATGATATAATAAAAATGATCATAATATTGCTAGTATATCCAATACTACATTTGTCCTTGGTACTGATCAGTTTAAATACGTGCCTAACCCTAAACCTAAGAATAAGGGATATGTAAAGCAGAGGCCTACTGACACATAGGACACGCCAACCTAAGAATAGATATCTACGATCACATACATTTGGTCCTAAGTTTATCCCTACTTGTTTTCATTGCGGTGAGTTAGGTCACATAAAGTTTAGGTGTCGCTATTTCCTGAACAGAAAAAGAAACCAAAACTTAAATAGAAATAAGAATAAGGATTATGTTGGTCAAATTAACTTTCTTACTAATCAGGTAAGTAAATTGACCAAGTTAATGACCAGATAATCGGAAGTATTCATGTCACTATGCAAGTTTGAGTGAAGAAAAGTTATTAGAAAAAAATTTAAAATAGATCATGGTGCTCTTAAAGGTAAGAACATTTGTATACCTAACTAATTAAATATTTTTGGTACATGCTCGTACTTTATCATTATGTGATATTTATTTATATATGCATCATATTTGTTTATTTATTTTCTAAGTAGAAAACTCATGGATATATATATATATATATATATATATATATATATATATATATCAGGAAATGTTTTTTACAGAATAATATATAATATACTTGAATTTGTTTTTTGTAATCAATCATTGGTTTAATCGATGAGCCGTAACATAGCTTTCATTGCTAGCTTAGGCTATTATGGAGTACTTAATATAGGTTTCTTCATCTACCATCTGCACTGCACACACTATGATATTGTTAGCGGGACTCAACCGCGTGTGTGAGATTTGGGATGGCAATCACATGTTAATAATGTGACTTTGAACATGAATTGATCTTATTTATTAGAGCTAAACTCAAGTTTATCTCCGATAATAAAAAACTCAATATCTTATGTTGTTTGGAGCCTATTTGACTCGAGCAATTAAGTTTACAGGGTTTCTCACAACCTGGTGCATATGGTCAACTAACTTGGGTTAACCGGCTTAAAACTTACTATATGGGTCATTTTAATCGCTTAATGGATAAGAGTTTGTAATTAAAATGTGAAAAATAATTATGAGTTTAAAATATTGACAGATATGAAAATAAAATATGCTGAAAGTCAGTCAAGAAAAGAAAATATCAATACATATGAGCTTTTATTTAATGGTCCTAATGCGTTTTAAATGGTTTGATTTTCATAAGTAAAGGTATTGGAAGTGATGTTTAGCATATCATTTCTCACAAAATTAAGGTATGGAATTCTACTTACAAAGGATTAGTGACATTTTACACACATGGGTCATTTATACAATTACTCTATGAAAACTTGAACTAAGGCCCTGTTTGATATGGAAAAATTCATTTTCCATCTTTTGCATTGCTTGATTGCAAAACAATTTCTTAAAATTTCTTTTCCCCCTACCCACTCACATGACCCATTTTTCCTTTAAATCATTGAATTGGTTTTCCCACAATTTTGGTGGGAAAATGATTTTCTATCTTTTTTTTTTTTAATTGGAAAAAAGTTCTATCAACAATAGTAAAAACAATTTCTCTTTAATGGACAATTTCCATACAAAACAAAGTCAAACGAAAGATATTAGTTGTGGTAATTTTTTTCTGACAATTGGAACAAATTCTAGACCCAATGATAGAAAAATTTATCACTTTCACGAACAATTTTCATAAAAAAAAAAAAAAAAGTCAAACGGACACCAAACTTTCAACATTTTTCAGGTGGAAAATTATATCAATCAAACTCAATTAATTACAATTCCTAGTAAAATAATTTCTAGGCAATTCAATTCCCTATAATTCATTTTCTTTCCACTTATTTTCAACATTTGTAATCAAATGGACCCAAGTATGTGAGAATGTTTACTATACATTTTTTATACTTGTGCATGCTAACAACAACATTTTTGAGTTATTATATGTTAATGTTAAAAAAATTTAATTATCGATCCTTTTGTCATTTGTGACAAAAAGGGGAAAATAAAGTAAATGTTGTGAATGAGAGGATTATAATTTTTTAAAATTCTTGAAGGTGAAGTAGATTGATAGGGGGAGATATGTTGATTGCATTGCATTTCATACCCTATCTACCTAACTGTTTGAGTTTTTGATATTTGTGTGATGCTAATGTTTTTGTTGGTGTTTGGATTAACATTAGTGTTATGTCTCATTCTAGCTGGTGATGGTATCACGTGTTTAAAGATTTTATTATTTCCTGTATCACGTACTTTTACACTAGTATTTGAGTTGTGAATTTCAAAAAACAGGTTTAACAAGGAATGTAAGAGACATCAATTTGATGAAGTTTGGGAGGTTTAGATTTTGTATTTTAGTTTTTCTTAACTTATTGTGTAGTGCTGTCATAGAATGTTAAAGTGAGAGTTTGTTAGGTTTTTAATGTTGACAATTCTGTGGACAAAATGACTAATTTGTAACGTGTTGTAAAAATCAAGGACCTATGTGCAATTTGTATAAATTAGGTTATGAGGTCCAGGGTTCAAACATGAAAATAAGAGAAGCACGTCGCCGCATTTTTGCTAGCTTCTCTCCCAGTTGGCGTTCGAGCGATAAAAGCAAAATGCCTCTCGTCCACCTGTAGTCGTGCTCTCGCTCGAGCAACAGTGTTTCGCTCGTCTGTTGCCAGTGTTTCGCTTGAGCGACAAGTCGATCCAAAAAATCCTAATTTGCTATTTTGAAATATTTTTTCTTACTAATTCAACCTAATTACCCTCTACTATAGATACCCAAGTCTATGCACGAAAATTAGTGTTGTTGTTCATTGTGCTTATTCTCTAAACAAATTCATATTATTCCTTGAAGATCTAAGAGCCTATTTATACATTGATTCCATCTTTTCTTCTTGAGATCATACAACTACATATTTGGGAAAAACATCAAACTCATTAAATCCAAAACACCACATACTTTCTATTGGTCATAGGAAGGTACATTCTCAGTTGAACTTCAGAGCCTGCTAAAGGTTGAGAGAGGTTGGGTTACAAGCGCAGAAAAATCACAAGAACGGGGGGTTCTTGGAATTTCACTTGGAAGAGACAATTACAGAAGATCAGGAGCTGGTGGGTTTAGCTGATTTTGGAGGTTACATGAATTAAATCAGAAAGTCTAGTGGAGTTGGCTAGGCAATATCTTATTGTAAATTTGTATTGTCTATAGTGAAGGTAATTGGTTTGATCCCAGAGTTTTTACCCAATTTAGATTTCTCCGTCATCATATCGGTGTTTATTATTGATTTCCTTATTATTGCGGCAATTCAACATTGGATAATTGGACTTATATGCTTAATCATTTAGAAATAACTAAAAGTGACTTGTTGCTTTTGATTGAGTAATTCCGCACGTTTGGTCAAAATTAGAAAGGGATAAGTAAAAATCATTCGGTAACTTAAAAGCTGTTAAATTGGTAATCCTTGAAATTATTGCGGCAATTCAACATTGGATAATTGGACTTATATGCTTAATCATTTAGAAATAACTAAAAGTGACTTGTTGCTTTTGATTGAGTAATTCCGCACGTTTGGTCAAAATTAGAAAGGGATAAGTAAAAATCATTCGGTAACTTAAAAGCTGTTAAATTGGTAATCCTTGAAATTATTGCGGCAATTCAACATTGGATAATTGGACTTATATGCTTAATCATTTAGAAATAATTAAAAGTGACTTGTTGCTTTTGATTGAGTAATTCCGCACGTTTGGTCAAAATTAGAAAGGGATACGTAACAATCATTCGGTAACTTAAAAGTTGTTAAATTGGTAACCCTTGAACTGTTAAGTGGTATCCAGTGCGATACCCAATTTTTTTATTTTTTTTTTAAATTAAAGGCTATCGATTTTGGTTAAACCCATTTAAAGTGATCTAATAAGATTTCGATATTTTGGGTTTTGAAACATCTAGTTAAAGTGTTGGCCTTTATGTGTAGAGATCAAGCATGTTTCTAATTTCTTGATTGGTCGAATTAGGTTAACAGGCCGTTAGTGTATATATATACGGTTATAGACACCGGATCACACATAATTTATTCATTCTGTTTTGATCCCAATCATCAGAGAAAAATAAAGGAACAACGTGTTGATTAGGAAGACTACAAAATCGCAGGACTCAATCGTTACATTAACATTCTGTTTTGATCCCAATCATCAGAGAAAAATAAAGGAACAACGTGTTGATTAGGAAGACTACAAAATCGCAGGACTCAATCGTTACATTAACCATGTATGATTCAGGTACGTTTTTACTTTGATTAATAAATTCTTGATGATCCAATATGAAAGATCATGGTAACGATTTTCCCCAAGATAAGAATTAAGAAAGAGTGATAAGAGACGAAAGCACGTAGGAGTGAGTATGTTTTAGTGGAGTGAGAAAAATTCATTTGAATGAATAAAACTTGCATATGTGATCACTTTTCCCATTTAGCCCCGTTTAATGGGCAATATTTTCCATGGAACTTGGAAAATGTTTTTGAGCTTTCAAGTTTTGCACCGTTTGACGGTAAAAAAAATTCCTTCCACTTACTCCACCTACGCGTAATATTTTTCAAGTTTGGTCTTTCAAGTTTTGCACCGTTTGAGCTTTCGGTATAATATTTTTTTTAAAATCTTTTTATTTTTGGCAATTGGAACAAATGCTCGACCCAATGGTAAAAAAAAATTATCACTTAAATCGACAATTTTCATGAAAAAAAAAAGTCAAACGGATATCAAACTTTCAACATTTTTCAGGTGGAAAATTATACTAATCAAACACAATTAATTACAATTCCCATTAAAACAAATTCTAGACAATTGAATTCCCAGTAAAACATTTTCTTTCAACCCAAATTCCACATTTACAACAAAACGAACCCTTATATTTGTATCAGAATCAATGTCATTCTTGACACAAGAAAAACATTCATGCATTCAAGAGTTTATGCTTGTTCGGGAGGCAATTTGAAGTTAAAAAAATGATTTTTTTTAGAATATGGTTACAATGTAAGGAAAATTATGAATATGGGTGTGCAAAACTCGATCGAACTCGTCAAAATCGTCAAAACTGACCGGTTTTGATCTTTTTTTGTTGTTTTTACACGGGTTGGGTGGGTTGGCTGTATGGCAGGTTGAATTGGGTCGGGTTGTGTTATGGGTTAATCCATGAAAATCGAATAAACACACCCAACCCGACTCGCCTATTTAGAAAGAAAGAGAAATAAATAAAATGTCTAAAAAGTTGAAGGAACCTAAAAAGTATAGAGAATGAGCTTATTGTCATTCCCACAAAAAATGTGATATAAGTTTTTCATGTTATGTTAAATGCACTTTATTCTTTGTAAACTCGGTTAATGAGAATTAAATAAGATAATAGATAATTTTATTTATTTATTTATTTACTTACTATTTAATCTTGTTTATTCGAGTTTTGTATAATAGAAAATTTGACGACTTTAATTTTTATTGATAAGTTGTCCCAAACTGACTAACCCAACCCGATCCGACCGATACTTGATTGTGTTGAATTGGGTTTGGGTTGAGGCAAAAATTGACTCAACCCAATCCATGTCCACCCCTAATTATGAATTCGTGTACAAAGTTATTTATTAAAAACTTTATGATTAAAAATGAATTTAAAAAAAAAATATCAACTAAGCCGCTATTTGGGCTCCATTATTTCACATTTTAATAATGAGAATAGTAATTTTTTGCAAAATGTGGTTGAAAAAACGAAATAATTTTAAATTTATATATAATATGATTTTATTGAAAAATGTATGATCGATAAGAGAAAAAATAAAAAACGAATTTTAGTTTAATGGGGCCAAACAAAATTTAGGTCAAAGAAATGCTCAATTTGAAAAGAGAGTATATGTTTGACCACTCGACAATCCAACTTATATGAAACTTCTAACCCACCGTGAGCAACATATATCAACTTTTGAAATCTTTCTTCCATCACGAAACTCTGGTGATTTGGAAACCAATTCACGCCATAAATCATCATTGTCATTTTCACCATATGTTAAACATACTCGTTGAACAAATAGTCAAGCTATAAGTACAGCATTTTTTCACAGATTTTGTACAGAGATATAGTTGTCTTCCTATGATTGGCAACATGTCTTCATATACAAAATCTGTGAAAAAAATCCTGTACTTGAATTATTCCTAAACAAATAATGTACCTATGTTGACCTCCAAATTCTCTTCCACAATTTCCTAGCCCATTTTTCATAAAAAATATTGAAAATTAAAAACCCTAATTATATTCCATTAAAAGCAATCAATTTCAATAAAGAACAATAAACACTCATGAACAATAGCGGAGCCGCATTCGGCGAGCCATGGTAACCGCCCATGTTGACTCCGTCGAATTTTTTCTATATATTAGGTACGCTTGCCTGGATCCACCCTAATTCACCCAAATTTCTATATCTGTCACTCCTCAAGAACATACAAAATTTATAGAGATTCGTCTCATTGTGAGACTACGTCATCTTCTGTCGCTGCAATAATTCAATATGATAAAAAAAAAAAAAAAAAAAAAAAAAAGTTTACAAGAGAAAATTGCACACGTTTCTCTAACCTCTTTTTGTCTCTCTATTTGATGGTTGATTGGAAACCTAAGGAAAGCTCCCTATTTATATGATAAAATGAGGTAAACCCAAATTTTACAAGTACTCCAATTTCTTAATAGAATGTTACAAAAATTAGGTTCCACGACTTAACAAGAATTATGACTCCAATTCGTTAATATAACTTTTTAAATAGTCCTTAATAAATTAAGCGTCACGACTTAATAATTTCTCACTTGAAGACTAATTAATCATCAATGACTCCTCTACAGCGTCAACAATTCTTCATTCCTTAAAAATAAAGTCCAATTGAAGTTGCACGCAACTTCAGTTTTTCGATCAGAACAGTCTTCTTCAGCATGCCAATTGGATTCTAACTCCCCTGAATTTTCTCAAATGTTAAGATTCCATCATTCAAAGTCGATCTGATGAATGATAACGGACATGTATACGCTTTTTCCTTGAATGATAAATAGGATTTTTTGCTAAGTTAATTGTGATATGACTGTCATAATACAATATACTCTTCCTGTATATGTCTCAACTCTTCCAAAAAAGAATGTAACCATATCATCTCTTTGCTAGCTTCAGTTATAGTAACTACTCAGCCTCAATAGTGGAAAGAGAAACTATCTTCAACAACTTGAACACCAAACTAATTAATGTACTATCCAAAGTGTATACATATCCAATAGTACTCTTCCTGTCATCAATATCTCCTTCTATGTCAGCTTCTAAATAGCGTTGTAATCCCAAACCTGATTTTCTAAAACATAATGCTAAATCTAAATTATTTTTCAAATATTTGAGAATCCATTTTACTGCCTTCTAATGTTGTTTGCCTGGATTGTTCATTTATCTACTCACAACTCCCATTGCATGGGCTATATACAGTCTTTGACACACCATGTCATACATAAAACTATCAATAGCAAAGGATAATGCACCTTGGCCATGTTGACTCGCTCCTAATCTGTTAAGGGTGACTGCTCACCAGATAGCCTGAAATCAGTAGACAAAAGGAGTACTGACTAATTTTGCACCATTCATACTGAACTTGCTTAGCACCTTATTCACATACTCCTCCAGTGACAATTATGGAACATCATTGTTCCCAATAATTCTCATCCCAGTGATTTGTTTTGCAATACCTGAGTCCTTCATTGCAGATTCCTTAGATGGTTCATTTTTCAAATTATCTATTTCTTGCTTGCAAGCATCTACAATCAGCATATAGCAACAAGATAATATAGGAATTCTCAAGGTTCTTTACATAACAGCAATGATCCCCCTGACACCTTCTGAAGTGATTACTACTCGTAAAACTATCAAACTTCTTGTACCATTGTCTTGGAGTAAGTATAAGACCATGTAAACTTTTTTTAAGCTGCATACCATTTTCTCATATTCCTGTACTTTGAAGCCTTGTGGCTGTATCATGTAAATTTCTTCCTCCAAATCACTATGAAGAAAAGCTTTCTTTGCATCCAATTGCTCTCGGTGTAAGTCTTTCTTTACCACTAATCCAAGTATTGCTCTAATTGTAGTTAATTTCATCACAGAAGAGAAAATCTAAGTGTAGTCAATGCATTCTTTATCTTGAAATCCATTTACAACCAGTCTTACTTTATATCAATTACTTCCATCATATTCTTCGTTTAACCGATAAACCCATTTATTTTGCAAAGCTTTATTTCCTTTTGGTGTCTTTGTCAATTGTTATATCTAATTAGACAATAATGAGTCAATCTCATCCCTCGGGGCGAATTCCCACTTGATTGACTCATCAACATGTACATTTTGATTATAACTTTCTGGATGTCATGGTTCACTCCAATCACCATCTCACTACTCACCCACAACCAGTGCATTCTAGGATATTCTGTAACTCTATAAATTCAACACATGGGGAAGATCTGAATTCAATTTTCAACGTGTGTTCTTTCTCTCAGCTTATCTTTTTTATCTTCTTCTTTCTCTAAATTTGAATTCTCTACTTCCTTTCTCCAAATATGTCCTCCATTTGCTCTTCTTCTTCACTATTAGTTGCTATAATTGTTAGGATTTAAAACCTTACGAATCTTGATGTAGAAAATCTAAACACTTTATTGCCAAGATATTCCATGTCAAATCACTAAGATAATTAAAAGTGCGGAACATGCATTGATCTACTGTATTGAATATTGAAGATGTAAGTGCAATCTCTTGATTTGGCTTCTTTTTAATATTATTTCCTTGATTCTTGATTACGGATTCTTTGTCTTTCTTTTCAATACGTTTTCTCTTGCTATTTTTGTGTTGATAGGATGACACAAAGAATGAGAATTACGTATGAATTGGGAACCATTTGGCCCGTCATGAAATACAATCCAAAGGAATTTGGTCTCTACACATGCCCAAAGTCTATAACTTTAATTCTTAATCGGATTAGTTTAAATGGGTTTAACCTTGAGAGATAGCCTTCAATACACAATTAATTACATACGTAGGCTCATGTGACAAATTAAAACCCAACAATAATTCCTCCTCCTCTTCTCACGTGAATCCGTCCAGCATTTCCCCGTTTCTTCTTCATATTCTGCTCTATCTCTATCTCTTTTATGTTTGTCATTCTACTTGTAATTTCCTGCACTGCAATAGAAATTATCAATCAATGAAATGAAAATTAGTTTCCGTTGTTAGTAACTTCAGTTTATGTTCTTCAATTTGAGTAATTACAATTTATATTCTACATTTTGAGTTAAACCTGCTTGTTGGTTGAGGTCTAAGAAATTGAGCTCCAACCATTACACCGGACTTGACTTTTCAACGTTTTAAGGGTGTATTGGACAACTCTTGGATGAAAATTGGGGGACAAGTCTCAACCAAAAATACCCAATTTCAAGACATGAAGAAGGTTGGACAAAATTGAAGAGTAAAACACATTCTAACATAGGGTTTGAAGAAATTCAAGTAATGGCGATGAACTTTTCATTCAATTTGTGTTTCTCAAAGATGATGAATGACTAAACTCTTTATTTAGGACTCTAGATGGAACATAGTCTGAAGCTTTGATTTGAAGTGTTAATTTTATATTTAATTTTTGTGCATAATTATATTATTTTATTCAATGTTTTGATTATATGGCCAACAATTAATTGAAATGTGGACAGTAATGAGACCCATAGGTTGATTTTTTTAGTTTAAAAGGTAGAGATACACACTTGTTTAAATTTTGCAGTTATTCATGGATTTCTTAGGGCTTCAATGTGTTTTAATAAGTTGAATTGGAATAGATCAATAGCGAGTTTACTTATTCAAATAGGATTGGTTTGTTTCCAAAGGGTTCATTAATTTAAATACGAAAGATTGACTAGGATCAAGTTAAATATCATCAACAGTTGATATAGAGACGTTAGCGTGAAAAACTACGGTAAAGTCGAAAGTCCTATCATTTTGATCTCACAGTATTATAGTCATTAGTTTAGTTAGTCTTAAGAGTAACTTTTCTCAAATTGACCGTTCAAATAAGGTTGAGATTTTTTATTTTGGTTTTTAGCAGTATCATCTTTGAGATAACCATAGTTCATTTATCATGTATTACTTGTTGCGATTAATACAGTGGCAAATTTAATGATCTCCCTGAAGGATATTCATCTTGGAGAAGATGTCATCTTTTTTTAATTGGTGTTTTGATTAGTTTATGAGATTAATTATATTTAAACTAAGAATATTTCTTGCTTCAATCCAAATTTTTGGTTTAGATCACTTAGATTTTCTGTAGATTATGAGAGAGGATATTGGTAAGTATCATGTTTGGTGCTCACTTTTTTCATTTAATCAGTTTCTTGAAAATGGATTTCGCCAAAAGGAATTTTCAAAATTCTGCCCCCCCCCCAAAAAAATTAACGTCAGATAACAACTGAAAGAGTTTTATACTCTTACTAGTCCATGCCCGTGCAATGCACGCTATGGTGTTATTTTTAAGGTAATGTTAGTATGTCGAATGTTAAGGATTGACGGAAGCTACATTCACAATGCAGTCTAAGAGTTTAAATTATAGCATAAGATATTAGCAAATGAAATATACAAGAAATTTAAAAATCTCTTCCTTGTACAATTGTCTCAAGTATGCCTGGCCGTGCTTAAAAGTAAGCCAATATGGTTTTTTTGCCGAACATAATTTGTTAACTTATTTCTAAGCACAATGAAGAACACAAAGTACATAGCTATCGTATTTTCATCCCTCTACCATAAACCTATGTTGAAATGATCTCAAATAAATTTTTTTATTTTTATTTTTTCGTTTTTTTGTCTTTGAATGCAAAGAAGTTTTCTAAAGATTAGGAAACTTACAACAATTCCTTTCAAGTTGAATAAATTTTCTTTCTCATTGAAATGGAACATTATTTCCTTTCTCCCTGTGATCAAGGGAAGTACAGTATGCACAAAAAGCACTAAACAGTGTCGGTATGTAACCCATACATGAATGACATAAACCATTCTGTCCATTTCATTAGAGCTCGCAACATTTCATCCAAAATACTATAGTACCAAATAAAAATAGAAACAAATCGCACCGTTTGAATTCCACAATTTCTATCCACTTCAAGATACTTGATGCATTTCTTATTATAAAATCTCAGTTTCTTCCTTGAACTAATCAGAGGAAGGACAGACCAAACATAGCTACAAGCCTACAATAGATACTTTAGTATTTGATAGAGATGAGTTGTGTTAATTGGTAGAAAACTCCAAAGCATATTTCCCTCCACCAAAAAAAAGTAGAACTGAAACATCCATTATATAATGACATGAAATATTTGTCTCTTGGATCTAAAAACATATTTAATACTATAATGACACTAATGGGAAATTGAACGAGATTGAAATAGTAAATAACATAACGTAACTTACATTTTATTAGCACCTATAGAAGCCTGAAAACAACAAGAACATACCATCAACATGATTTATGTGGCTCTTAAGGACCTCACTGTCATTTGATGGGTAAGACTCCTCTACTTGACAGGTACAACAAAGCTACCTACGCATCCTTGTTCTTTTTCTCAAATGAAGATCATCTTTGGAGCTAGGTTTCTCCAGGGGTACAAAGTAACCTGGAGGAGGAGCATGTGACTGCGCCATATCAGTTAAACATGAAAATAAGTGATCACCAAAAACAACATTCAGGGTGAGTGCACTATCTATATTTGCTATAATGGTCACACTCACCCCCCAAAACCCAAAACCAAAAACCAAAAACATAAAATAGGTAAACAATAAGAAATCAACACAACTACAAATGTACACCAGAACTACATTAAGAATATCAGATAACTATCAAAAACTTAATTCTCAAACAATGACAAACTTCGCAGCAGAACATCAACAGGAAATCAATAAGAACAAATGAGACACATATTATAGAGAACGAGAAACATAAGTTGCAGAGAACAGATCGCACAACTAACAAAACTCAAACAAATCAAATAAAATAGAAAAATCAAATAAAACACATACATGATGAAAATCAACAAGAATAAACGTGACACAAATTATAGAGAACAAGAATCACAAGTCGCAGTGAACGGATTGCGTGACCAACAAAAAGCAAACCAATCAAATGAAATAGAAAATCAAATAAAATACATCCAAGTAGCGAACTGTAAAACGTAAGATTACCACGTTAATATACAGAAATTTATGTAAAATAAAGAGAAGAATATGAGAACTCACTCTTTAAGATACACATCCCAAGTGGGAGCAAAGAAAATAATCATAATAACATAGACTTTGTAGTTACATATACTACCAGGCACAGACAGTGAACTAAATAGAATGTTAGACAAACAAACAAAATTGTTAAAAGAAAATGACATATTAGAGGCTCCTTCATATATTATATTAGTTTCCATTCTTTAAGGTTCTTATTGAGTTCATTCAAAGAGTACTCATATGAAGATACGGTGCAGAATTAGTTAATATCGAAACTTCAAAACAAAATGCATGAGAATGTTTTATATCAGTAAATCCCTACAGTGCATAATTAGTTATTACAGAACCTTGAAATCGAATGCAAGAGAATTTTTGAAAAAGAAAGTAAATTATTATCAAATAGTACAACCAAAAATCAAACTAAATCTAGTGATAGAATCAACTTCAAAAAATGGAAGCACTTCTCTCTATGGAATAATTCAAAACATAGTGCAAACATATTTAAAGGATCAACTTATACACAAAGTAAATAATAATATTAGAGTTTGTATAACAATGTTAGATAGAAATATTTAGACAACATAAACCAAAAAAGAGAACATAGGGACCATATTATCTTCCATGAGGTAAATACTCAGATAAAATACAAGTTGAAAGAGTGAATTGTATACTTTATTTGGCAAAGTAAAGTCAATAAAGAACAGATGGTTAGAGAAGAGAAAGAAATGAGTACTAACATTATGATCAAAAGCACTTTTGATTACATATCTAGGTCAATGAATTGCCTCCCCAGATAAATACTAACTTCAATATATGACCAAGTGTTAACCAAGTAAGTAATGTGTACAAAGTCAAACAAAAAGATCCAGCAATAGATAATCTAAGAACATGCATCTACCGGAGACAAGCAGCAAGGAAAGAATAGGAAGAAAAATTAAATGTGGTTCACTTGTTTGTTTAAATATCAGAAGAAAACTGCTTAACAAAATTTTAAAAGGATGACTATAACCAAAACTATGAAAAGAAGACAATTTTCTGTACAGCATTAGGAATGAATTGAAGTAAATTGTAGGCATTGCTGAGATCAGGCTAAAAATTATCCAACCAGCATGAGTGAATTCAATTCAATTCCAAATTATAAATTACAGTCTAGATTTGTCGAGTTTATTATGGATTTTCCTAATCGGTATGAGGACACCAACTTACCAAAATTTTCATACTACAACAATGAGCTCAAACTCAAGCAGCTTATGAGGACAATCTCATATAAATGATCTGAAAATAATAAAAATGTAAACCTCATATTCATATGCAAGAACCCAAGAAATAGGACTTGAACTAAACCCACAAAAATTCAACAATGCTATGAAACAAACTGACTCTACCATGAATTTCATCATCAATTATACGTAAATTTGAATTGAAAGCATTAATTAAATAGTGAAATAACGAACCCAACCTGAATGGTTCGAAAAAACTACTGCGACAGTGAAATGGCTCTTAAGATATTCATTTCCACAATTGTTCTCCGGATTGTGTTAGCGAGTGACCTTTTTGTTAAGTGATATCGAGGTCTTTAAGGGCTTGAAATGAAAAAAGGGATTTTGCGGAAAGAGGAAGCTTCTTGTGTTACCCGCCGCGACAGATCCTTCTTCTTCATCACCTTTGTCTTCTTCTTCTTTGAACAAGAATAAAGGAAAGGGAAAGAATGGAAAAGGCTTAACGTGCAGGAGAAGTGGATTGAAGCACACAACCATTTTATGAACAGTAATTGTCCAGTTTTAAGTATGAAATGGAAAGAGAAGTCCGGAGTACAACTATTACTCAACACACAATGCAGCAGGGGTGTAAGCGGTCCTATTTTTACTGTTTTTGACAAATTTTCAAATCAAATCGTTTAAATCGATTTGAGAAAAGCTCAAACCTAAATCAAACCATTTTGAACGGTTTGAAAAAAACTCGAACCTAAACCTAACGGTTTGGTCCGGTTTTAAACCGCCTGTTTCACCGTATATTTTTTTTGTTTGTCTACTTTTATGACATTAATTCATTGAATTCAATATATATTTATATCTTACTAGCAATAAATCTAAAACAAACTAAATATATCTACTACAAATTTAAATACCAATTAAATCAAAGTGAAATCACAATAAACTAAAATATAGTTTTTTGTTTGCCATTTTAGGCTAGACGTTACGATAACGTCACAATACAAGTCTATTAAACTAAATATAAAACCCAAAATATATAATGATGTTCAACAAGATCTCGTGATCATCATATCTGAAAAACAATACTACTTATTAGACAGAGAGAATAACCCACCATAATAATAAATCAATTATTTATAATATCTAAACATAACAATTACACAAGCTTACCGTTGTATTTTGTTACGAATTCAGTTTCTCTCATATACTCAAACATCAATTGTTGTCACACATGATTCATAGTCTCCATTGTCAAACAAATGCATTCGTTATATCATCATAGTATTGGATACTAACTAGATAAGAGAATCTTTAAAAATATGGTAATAGAAAATATAAACCAGCTGCCACAACTTTCATTGAATCATCAAATGCTTCCACTTCATCTAAATATTGGCACAACACAATAGGTTCATTCTTAATTTGCAACTAATTCTTTCCACATATACAAGCATCAACCATCCTTGCACTTAATAAACTCCTAAAGGAATCAAGTATATAACCTCCATTTGAGAATGCAGACTCAGAAGCAACTGTAGAAATTTGAATTCTAAAGAGAAAAATGGTTTTTGATAGATTATGTTAATCTTGAGATTATTAGATATAAATTAGAATTATTTGGTAATAATAATATATATGTAATAGAAAATTATAAATTGACAAAAATACATACAAATGACAAAACTATTGAATTTTGCTTATTTGGATGAATTTTAAAAAAAAAATCATTATTTTTATTTTTTTATTTTTATATATTTTTTCACCGGTCCGGTTTGGTTTTAAACTACAATTCTAATTCTCAAACCTAAACCAAACCGTTTTTTACCGGTTTGGTTTGGTTTAAAACCATTTCGTTGACGGGTCCACGTGGCACCAAACCGACGGTTTCTAAAATGCGGTTTCGGTTCGATTTTCCGGTTTGGCGGTTTTTGCTTACAGCTCTACAATGCAGAGTGTGCGGAGGAATCCTCCGCGCGATGTAGAGTACAACTCCACACTGTGTCAAGGGTCGCAACTTCACTAAAGGCCCTTAACCATATCGCAACTTTAGTCATACATTGTAAATATTAGTTCAAATTTGAGTTGTAATTTTCTTTCCATTGTAATAGTTTATTTAAATTGTGAAATAGTTAGAAATTAGAAAAGTTTAGTATGATTCTTCAGTATTTAAACGTTTACTTCTATCACTTGCGTTTTTGTTCCGAATGCTATTATAGAGGTATTAGTCTTTCAAACATCTTTCAAACTTTCTAATATTCGCCCCATGCACTAGTCATTGTAATTTCATGTTTTCATCAATTGTAATTTCTAACTCTCAAGCAATCAATGATCAATTTACATTCAATGCATTTCAAGTTTATGTTACAAGTTTTTTACAAATTGTAATGCAATTTTCTTTCATCCCGAAACGATCGAGAGAAGCGGAGGATAGTCTAGCAGAGCAGACTACTACCACACGGTGTCTCTTTCTGTGCTAAGAATAAAGATAATCCGTTAAAGTTGATATCAAAGCTACGGCTCAAGACCCTCGATAAGAAAGCTATGGATCCAAATTCCTC
This sequence comes from Fraxinus excelsior, assembly GCA_019097785.1. Taxonomy (NCBI): domain Eukaryota; kingdom Viridiplantae; phylum Streptophyta; class Magnoliopsida; order Lamiales; family Oleaceae; genus Fraxinus; species Fraxinus excelsior. The sequence goes on along the minus strand of CM032626.1, from coordinate 31,309,858 downwards.
GAACACCACAGATGTGATAGATGTTCAATAGAGGACTACGAAACAGCGCGTGGATGTGCTTGATGAGATAACTATTAAGTTGTGCTATGTTGTGGAGGACTTCGAGGAAAAATTCGAGATAGCAGGGACGAAAATTCAGGAATTACACATCCAACTGGATGAAAGCCAAAAGGCTAACGCAGCATTGACTGAAACTATTACTATCATACCTAATCTACAGGATGAGATGGAACGTTAGAGCTCAACTACGAGTGCTTCAACGCGCAGTTGGAAATGGGAAGCCACCGCACAAGAGCATGTTTATAGGCTTAGAATTTCAGAATCGTGTACATACGGAGAGGTACATGATGCAAAAGAAGTTGAGAACTTCTTGTTCGATATGGAATAATACTTTCTTGCGGCTTCGATCAAAGATGAAGCGAGAAAAGTTACAACAGCTACCATGTATCTGATATTGAGGCTAATAGGGTCTGAATAGATTCTTAGGATCTCCTCAAGGAAGCAATAAAATCTCGATTTTTCCCAGAAGTTGTGTAATATGAGGCACGTCAGGAATTACGAGAACTGAAACATACAAGCTCCATCAGGGAGTATGTGAAAGCCTTTTCAAAACATGTGCTGAATATTCGAGATATGTCGGAAAAGAATAAGCTATTCACCTTCATGAAAGGGTTGGAACCGTAGATACGCACGGAACTGCAGAGATAGAAGGTCACTGATCTGAGCGCGGCTATAGGAGCTGTCAAATGTTTAACTGACTATCAACCGAAGTAGAGAAAGGATCAACCTTCTGGAAATAGTCAATCTGTTGGAGGTGGAAACAGACCTTACAGACCCAACTCGAACTCAAATGGGGGATAGCGTTACTCTCAAAATAAGAAAGGAGTCTAACAAGCCACCCGTCAGAGTAACTCACAGGAAAATTATCAAAATGGCTGTAAAAGAAACTATAACAACAGCAACAGTAACAACTGGAACCAAGGCAAAGTAACGGAGGGCAGTTCTAATGCCACTCCTAAATTGAAGTGATTTTTATGTGAAGGACCACATCAGGTGGCGGAGTGTCCTCAGAAACGGATGGTGAATGCATATTGCCAACTAGCAAGTAGGGGGATCGAGTTCAAAACAAAATGCCCCATAAGCTAACTGTCATGGTGAGACCGACTCTGAAAAGGATGAGGACGTAGTTGGTGGATCCTCACATTGGTGCAATACACTATCGCAATGAGCTACTAAAAGGGATAAAGTTCCATCGAAAGAGCCGATGTGGAAGAATCAAAGGCTCGCATTTGTAGGGCGAAAGGTCTAATGTACATTGATGTGAAGATCAATGGGAAGCCAACCAGAGCAATGATAGTTACCGATGCTACCCACAACTACCTCGCAAGTTCCGAAATAGAGCGGCTTGAACTTGTTCTCAAAAAAGATAAGGGAAAGGTCAAAGCAATCAACTCCACTGCTTAACTAATAGCTGGAGTTGAGAAAATTGTGTTGTTCAAAATGGGGCCTTTCGAGGGAATGACTAACTTGTCTACAATTCAGATGAATGACTTCAAGCTTATTTTAGGATTGAGATTTCTTCGGGATACTAAGACAGCAGTGTTGTCGTAGTCTGATTCATTAATGATGATGGGTAGTAAACCGTGCATCGTCACTACACAAGCTGGGAAAACAAGTAAGAAGAATATCTCAGTCATGCAATTTAGTAAGGGTTTCAAAAGAAATGAACCTTCATTTTTGTGCACTCTTCGAACAGAAAAGATCGAGTAAACAACTGGCACTATTCCAAAACCTATCACATGGCTTATTAAGGAATTTGAGAACATCATGCCGGATGAGTTACCAAAGAAATTGTCACCAAGGAAGGCATTTGATCGTGAGAGTGAACTTGTTCTGGGTGCCAAACCTCTTGCTAGGGCACCATACTGTATGTCCCAACCGGAGCTTGAAGAGTTTTGAAAATAATTGGGAGAATCCAAATATGTAACTTTGGACCGAGTTGTTCAAACTTCTTAGTTCAACTTTGAGCATAAGTTCTAGTTTTTACCCACAATCTGACGGATAGACGTAGCGCTTCAATTCTATGCTAAAAGAATATCTTCAGTACTTTATCTCTACTTCACAGAAAAATGGGTAAAACTTTTGGATGCAGCTCAGATGTGTTTCAATACCCAAAAGAGCTCTTTTCCAAATAAGAGTCATTTTGAGATTTCTACTAGCTAGCAACTATTAATTCCTCATAATATGGATATCGATCAAAATACCAAGTCCCCTCAAGCAAAAAGCTTCTCCCAATAGTGGAAAAGAAACATTGAAGTTGCTAGGAGTTATCTTGAGAAAGCCCAAAAAGGTACAAAAAGTCTGCAAATCTAAAGCGACCTGTGTTGAATTGAAAATATTTGGAAAGAAGGTTGCTGAAGAGATTCTTGACCATACTACTCGAGCTTCTAAGAATTATCTTCAAGAGTACCTGGTCAAATGGAGAGGATGCAACAGCGAAGAGAATACTTGAGAAAATGGAAAAGACCTTGAAGCCTTCAACCCCTTAATTGAAGCATATTATTCATTGATGGCTCCGAGGACATCGTTAAAGCAAATGAGAGAGAATGTCAAATGTCGCAGGTTCACTTAAGCCCATTAACCCTATCGCAGCCGGAGTTTGCCCAACTTCGATCGCACATTGTAAATATTAGTTCAAGTTTGAGTTGTAATTTCCTTTCCATTGTAATAGTTTATTTAAATTATAAAATAGCTAGAAATTAAAAAAGTTTAGTATGATTCTTCGGCATTTAAACATTTACTCTTGTCACTTGGGTTTTTGTTCCGAATGCTATTTTAGGGGGTATTTGTCTTTCAAACTTTCTAGTGTTCACCCTTTGCATTAGTCATTGTAATTTCATGCTTTCGTCAATTGTAATTTCTAACTTTTAAGCAATCAATGATCAATTTACATTCAATGCATTTCAATATTTTGTTGCAAGCTTTCTACAAATTGTAATCAAATTTTCTTTCGTCCTAAAACGACTGAGAGAAGGCGGAAGGTAGTTTAGCAGAGCAGACTACTGCCACACGGTGTCCCTTTCTGTACTAAGAAGAAAGGCAATCCATGAAATTATGCGTGGAGTGTTTATATGCGAAGAGCGGAGTAACTTCGCATTGTTCAAACCGATTCACTCAGCATAAAGAACTCTGCACTGAGTTATACTCGTCGATCTTCATTTTCGCTACATCCACTGTGATTTTTCAAAAAAAAAAAATTACATTTTTAAAATTATTGATTTATTTTTTATTCTTTTGCACAAAAATAAACATTCCATTATTCTACAAAATTTATTTAATTACATTTAGGTAATAACAATTGCTTACACTTTGTCAAAACTAAATACAATTTCATCTGTAATTTAATGATTCAAAAACATCGTATTCATTTACAAATTAATTTAATTCTAGAAAAAACATTCAATTTTTTCCAGGCTAAAATACAACTTCATTCCATACATATAAACAAAAGAAGGCATTCTTATTAAAAAAACACAACTCGATTTTATAAACTTACACATATTTAAATATTCTAACACGTACCTATTACAATTTTCATTCATCATAACTAAAACTTCATAACTTCCTTACTAATAATATAATATGTAACCATTATTAATTTATTTGTTAGACTTAATATTAATTTCAATAATATTTTCACTTTAGTATATTACCTTCTTTAACAAAAATCAAACTACCAATGTATACAAAACAATTTTCTATATATATATACCTGATATCACATAACCAAAATATAATATTAATTTTTCCATAACTAAATAAGATAATTATAATTATTAGGGCTGGACAAATCTCCCGAACCGAACCGAATCGAATCAAGCGGTTCTTCATAAGTTAAAAACCCGAACGGGTATCCGAATCGAGAATCGGTGGGTTTGGGTATGTTCTCGATTCTAGACCCAGAACCGAAAACTCGAATAAGAACCGAATCTAAATAATTTTTTAAATTTTTTATATTAAAATAATTAAATTTGCTATTTTTTTCTAAACAAATTAGAAAATTAATTAAACAAACTAGCCAAATTCATGCCTAGCTAGCCCAATCCAATCAAATTTCTAAATTCAAATTATTATTTTAATTTTTTTGTCCAATTATTAATTTTTTGTTAGCCCAACATTTGTGCATTATCCTTCACATTGGACTTTTCCATTCCAATTTCGACATTTTTCAACATTTAAGGCCTTATTCTTCCCATTTGGCCTAACATTTAGGCTACTTGAAGCAAATGAATTATTGATATGGATCACCGATATTTTAATATAATAATCTACTTTTTGGTATTTGTATACATTGAATTAATCTTATTGGACGGCTTGTTATTTATATGTTTTTAAATTGGGCTATGCTAATTTGTAAAAGTTACGAATGAACACGTCATTTGTTGTATTTATATAATATTGCTGTAAATGTTAAAAAATTAATTATGGTACGAAATCGAACCGAATTGAACCCGAACGGTTCCATAATTATATTTGGACCCGACGGTTCTATTTATCAAATACCCGGAAGTTTTGGGTCGTTTCGATTTTGAAAAGAACCGAACCAAATCGACCCATGTCCACCCCTAATAATCATGTCCGGTGTCCAGTGATTGGGATCTAATTCAAATATGGTTTTTGAAGGAAAGTTGTAGCCCTTTGAGTTAGCTTTCCAACGCAATTTGAATCACCTCAATCAAATATCAGACGAAAAAGTTATATGTAGAGTATAAAAAACTGTGGACAACAAGCTGGGGCACCCCCACACCCAACTGGAAGCTTCAACATCCTTCTCACCCGAAGACATAGGCGCCCCTGTGCCATCAGTCGAGTTCAGATCCGTGAATTTTTTAAGTTATTTTCTCAGCTTAGCTCGTTTCTAATTCTTCCCTAAACTTCACTACCATATAAAGGGGGCAAAAAGACCTAATGAGTGAGACTTTTGGGGCAGCTAAACATTTCATCTCTTATCTCTTTTGGCCAAAGAAACTCCATGAGGAACTAAAGATCTTGGTAAAGCTACGAAGGAACTCAGTTGGAATTGGTGATTTTATATCATTTATTCATTTATTTTGATATTTTCATTGTCAAACAATGTTATAATTTAGATTTTCATTCTCTTGAATTTACATTAAATTCAATTTAACATTTATAAGATTTTTCATGGATTCAGTCATGCTTTTTTTATTGTTCAATCAAACTATTTGTTGAGTTTTAATTTCAATTATTTACCGTTGAGATTGATTTTGCAATTATTAAATCCTTCATAGATCAAATCATGCTTCTTCTATTGTTAGATTGAACTAGTTGTCGAATTTTAATCTCAATTTCACTTTATTGACGGATTAATTACTGCCATATGCTTGATGTATATTGTCGAACTTTGATCTTGTTTCAATAAAATTGAGCAAATAGGTCATAAGTCTAGATTTTAGTATTTCATTTGTAAATTAAATTAATTTTCACGATATATCTTCCGATTAGAGTGTCTGGATGAAAGCATTTAATTGAGTTATAGAATTTAATAATTGATGTGAATGATCCGATCCAACTGAGAGAATTTCGACGCTTCACTGCTTCAAATTAATGATTTTAATTTCACATTTCAACATTGAATCTTACTACACATTTAAGAGAATAATTCATCCCTTCTTGATCCTTTAAATATTATTCCATCTCCATGTGGATACGACACCCCAAAGCTATACTAAAACTACCGCAATATTCTTTGGGCGTAATCAAATTTTGGTGTGTTGCCCAGGAGATGGCACAATTAGTTGAAGGATCCTCTAGCAAAAGGGTGACTTCGTTCCTTCTTTTAATTTCATTTTTAGTTAGTTTATTATTTTTATTTGTTTTTTTTTCACTTTATTTCTTTTTATTTGTTTTTTTATGAGCGGGTATCGAGACGAGTAAGGAAGATTTGTAGAAACACTTCTCATAGAGTTTGAACACCTCCTTAACCTTTTTTTTATTCTACATCTGTTAACACGAACGCCACATCACACAACACAAAGTCTGATAGTGAACATGATGCACCTTATATAACTTTGCATGATTACATGCACCCCACACGCAGATCTACACCTTCATGTATTATGTTTCCACCCAATATGCCACGCATAGATTTTAAACCTAGAATGATTCAACTTATCCCCGATTTCCATGGACTTGAAAATGAGAACACCTATGTGCATGTTAGGAAATTGGAGGGAGTAGTAGCAACCTTCCATAATCAATATGGTACGATGGATGCAATTATGCTTAAATTCTTCTCATTTTCTCTTAAGGAAATGACAAAAGGCTGATTGTATACATTGAGACCACGTTCGATTGGAACTTGGGCTGAAATGACCCAAGCGTTCTTTGGCAAATACTTTTCCCACCACAAAACAACTGCGTTGAAAAAACAAATCTCTTCTTTTATCCCAAAGGAGAGTGAAACTTTATATCAAGTGTGGGAAAGGTATAAAGAACTCCAAGCTCTTTGTCTCCACCATGGTTATGAGAGTTGGAGCATCATGAGCTATTTCTATGAAGGGTTAACACCTAGGGAGCGTCAGTTTGTTGAGATGATGTGTAATGGCGATTTCCTACAAAACGATCCAGATGAGGCTATAGGATACTCAGATGACTTAGCTGAAAAAGCCCATACTTGGACTGGACCTAGTGCCACTGAGAGTACTAATACGTCACGACCCACAAATAATTCCACTAGCACAAGTATCTATCATCTTAGGGAGGAGGATAGCCTTAGAGCAAAAGTAAAAGCCCTAACTAAAGAACTTGAAACCTTACGTGCTAAAGGCTCGAAACTTATACAGAATGGATCTCGTGTTGAGTTTAGTGGAAATTATTTTGTGGGTAGTGGAACTAATCATCCAGCGCAAGAGTGTATCACTTACGCTGAGATGAGTGGAGTTTATAAGGAGCACTGCAATGCCTTAGGCACGTATAACAAGCTTTATGCTTCATTTTCTGATACATATAACCCAGGGTGGCGGAATCACCCCAATTTCAATTGGAAACCTGAAAACCAACAATCTACTCAACAAAATCGAGCTTATAATACACCTCTACATCAATTCACAACTTCCAGGAATTCCTTAGAAGATACACTACATGCTTTTCTAGAGACACATGGTAAAACCAATCACAAATTTGAAACTATGATTACTCAGGTTGTTGAGGAAAGCAAAGAGATGAAAGCCCACATGTCCAAACTGACCAATGCTTTATCTATAGGGGAGCATGGGAAATTTCCAGCTCAAGCCCAACCAAATCCTAAAGGACAACACATGGCACAAACTTTAGGCTCAAAAGAAAATAACCTTAAGGAAGTAAATGCCATAACCACTAGGTTCGAAAAGACTATAGAACCAACCAACAAGCCTAGAGACGAGGGGAAAAATTCTAGCAATTCGGAAAAGGATAGACCTAGTGAAGAGGTAGTGGAGATCCCAACTAGAGTACATTTCCCTCAAGCTCTCAAACCTACCTTGAAAGCCATTGTATAACAGAATGAAATTTTGGAACACCTTAAACAGGTGAAAATCGATCTACCACTTCTGCATGTGATTGTCCAGGTCCCCACATATGCTAAAGTTCTTAAGGACTTATGTACTGTAAAGAGAAAGCACCATGTTAAGAAAATCACTTTCTTAACTGAGCAGGTCAGTGTTGTAATTGAACAAAGGGTCCCACCTAAGTATAAAGATCTTGGTTGTCCCACTATTTCTTACATAATTGGGAGCCATGAGTTTGTACAAGCCCTTCTTGACTTCGGATCTAGTGTTAAACCTCATGTCGTATGCTATCTATTCATTGTTAGGCTTAGGTGAGATAAAACCTACATCTATAGTCTTACAATTAGCTGATCGATTCACTATTAGGCCTAGAGGAGTAGTTGAGGATGTGTTAGTTCAAATTGATAAATTCTATTATCCCGTCGATTTCTTGGTACTAGATTTGAAGGTTGATGTGAATATTGACTCTAAAATTCCCATAATTATCGGTAGACCCTTTCTTATTAGTGCTAATACTCTTATTAATTGCAGGAATGGTCTAATGAAGCTATCTTTTGGGAATATGACTTTAGAAGTCAATGTTTTCCACATTGCTAAACAACCACATGAGGATGATAAACCATAGGAGGATGATGAGTGTCATCAAACATTTATGATTGATGTACTCATTCAAGAGAAGACACCCGCAACTACTGATTTTGATCCCTTGAACTCATTCATCTTAGATTCTAAAATTTCATATGTTGTTGGTGATGAGGAGTATACTAGTATTTATGTTGTTTTTACAAAAATGCAGGATTATGGAGCATCATCATGGTAGCCAAAGTTTGAAGAGCTACCAGAAAAGAATAGAGGACATCAACCATCAAGTATTGAGAGTCCTAAACCAGAGTTGAAACTACTACCACGAGGATTGAAATATGAGTTTCTTGGACCAGGTGATACCTTTACTATTACTATATCTTCAGAATTGGATGCATCACAATGTAAGCAACTTTTACATGTCTTGAATGAACATGAATCTGCATTAGGGTGGACTATAGATGACATCAAGGGTATTAGTCCCCTAATTTGCTCACATAGGATTCACCTGAAGGAGGAAACTAATCCTAGAAAAGACACACAACGTAGGCTGAACCCCACAATAAAAGAGGTAGTGAAAAATGAAGTGCTAAAATTGTTAGATGCACGAATCATTTATCCTATTACCGATGGTAAATGGGTTAGTCCTACACAGGTAGTCCCTAAGAAGTCAGGAGTCACGGTGGTGAAAAATAAACTAGGTGAGATGGTCCCTACAAAAACATTGATTGAATGGCGCATGTGCATATACTATAGGAAGATAAGTGCTGCCACTCACAAATACCACTTTTCCCTCCCCTTTTTGGACCAAATAGCCTTAGAGGACCAGTAAAAGACCACATTTACTCTGGTTATCCCTTCTATTACTTTTTAGACGGATACTCTGGTTGCTATCAAATTGAAATAACCTTAGAGGACCAGTAAAAGACCACATTTACATATCTTTTTGGTACTTATGTATTTCGTAGGATGCCATTTGGACTTTGCAATGTCCCTGCCACATTTCAAATGTGCATGATGAGTATGTTTAGTGACATGGTACAGGATTTCATGGAAATGTTTATGGATAATTTGACTATTTTTGGGACATCTTTTAATGCGTGCTTGTTGAATTTAAAAAGAGTTTTAACCAGATGTGTGGAGAAAGACTTAGTTTTGAATTGGAAAAAATGTCATTTCATGGTGTCTTCCGGTATTGTCTTAGGGCGTGTCATTTCTTCAAAAGGGAGAGAAGTTGATAGGTCTAAGATTGAACTAATCTCTAAATTGCCCACACATAAGACAGTAAAGGACATTAGATCATTTCTTGGTCATGCAGGTTTTTATATGAGGTTTATACAAAACTTATCTTCTATATCTAGACCCTTGTGTAACTTGCTTAACAAAGATGTGACCTTTGAATGGACACCTGAATGTCAAAATGCTTTTGAACTGTTGATTGGTAAATTGACCTCTGTACCTATAATGCAACCACCCGATTGGACATTTCCATTTGAAATTATGTGTGATGCTAGTAATTTTGAGGTGGGTGCTGTTCTTGGGCAACGAAAGGAAGGTAAGCCTTTTGTGATTTACTATACTAGTAGGACTCTAAATATTGCTCAAATGAATTATTCCACTATTGAAAAGGAGCTACTAGATGTAGTCTTTGCACTTGATAAGTTTCGATCTTATTTGATTGGCTCCCCTATCACTATTTTCACAGATCATGCAGCCCTTAATTATCTTCTTACATAGAAGGATGCTAAGGCACGATTAATATGGTGGATTTTACTTTTGCAAGAGTTTGACATCACCATCAAGGCCAAGAAGGGAGTAGAAAATGTTGTAGCAGACCATCTGTCAAGATTGACATTTGAAGACAGCTCAAACACCATACCAATTGGAGATGAATTCCCTAATGAGAATTTATTCTCTGTCTATTCTCTACCATGGTTTGCTAACATTGTAAATTACTTGGCTGCATGTGAAATCCCCAAGGAATGGAGTGCACAGGACATGAAGAAGTTCTTGTTTGAGGTACGTAACTTTTATTGGGATAACCCATGTTTATTTAAGTATTGCCCCGATTAGATCTTAAGGCATTACATTCCTGACGAGGAGATACCTAATAAACTAGACTTATGTCATACCCAAGCTTGTAGGGGCCACTTTTCTATGAAAAAGACCGTTGCAAAAATTTTGCAATGTGGTTTTTATTGACCCACCTTGTTTAAGGATACTAATACCTATTGTAGATCTTATTAACGGTGTCAAAAACTAGGTGCTGTTTCCCGGCGTAACATCATGCCCTTAAAACCCATTTGGGTAATTGAGGTATTTGATTGTTGGGGGATTGACTTCATGGGACCTTTCCTATCTTCTTTTAGCTATCTATACATCATTGTTGCGGTTGATTATGTGTCTAAATGGGTAGAAGCGGTAGCTTGTACAGCTAATGACAATAAAACGGTTGTAAAGTTTTTGAAAGAGAACGTTGTCTCGTTTTGGTACACCACGTGTTATCATTAGTGATAGAGGCACACATTTCTGTAACCATTCATTTGAGGCTCTAATGAAAAAGTATGGGGTTATTCACAAAGTTTCTACTGCTTATCACCCCCAAACGAGTGGACAGGTAGAGTGGCGAATAGGAAGATTAAACAAGTTTTGGAGAAAACGGTGAACCCTAATCGTAAGGATTGGTCCTTAAGATTAAATGATGCACTTTAGGCTTACCATACAACTTTTAAGACTTCCCTAGGCATGTCCCCATACAGACTAATATTTGGAAAGCCGTGTCACTTACCTGTCGAACTTGAGCACCGAGCATTTTTTGCTATTAAGCATTTCAAGTTTGATCTGGAAAAGGGAGGTAAACATAGGAAATTTCAATTGAGTGAATAGGAGGAGTTGAGAAATGATGCGTATGAAAGTTCTAGAATCTACAAATCAAAAATGAAAGCTTTCCACAATAAAAATATTTTGAGAAAAACTTTTGAACTAAACCAAAGAGTGTACTTGTATGATTCTAGGCTCTACAAACACCCGGGAAAAATCCGTTCTAGGTGGACTAGCCCCTTCATGGTGACATGAGTTTTTGAAAATGGGGCTGTTGAAATAAAGGATCCTAATGATGGTACAATATTCAAAGTGAATGGACAGAGACTCAAACTAGTCTATGGGCAACAAGTACTTGTAGTGGAAGAAATTCCCATTGCAGACCCAGTTTACCACACATGACACCCTTCAGGTATGTCTTTCACCTCACTCTGTATATTAGTTCTTAGATTACCTTTTTTTTTCCTTTCTTTAGATGTGTTTTCCATTTTTCTTTTAGTTTATTTTCATTTTCTGCATCATCAATTTCCATTTAGAGCTTTCAGGCTTCTTATACCTCAAGTTTCTATCGATTCACAACCATGCTCAGGTGACATATTTCCCTTCTTCTCTGTGGTATTCATGTTTATGCATTGAGGACAATGCGATATTTAGTTAGGGGAGGATGTATTTTGTTGTGAATTGTATATCTGAATTTTGTTCTAAACTGCATCTCATTTGCATAATTATCGTGGAATTCTGTTATGATTCCCTTACAAAAAAAATTGAGTCTCTAATTTACTACATGTTTATGCTTTTGAATGACAAAATGTACCACTAGAAGTTAATTTTGTTATGAAAATCTAGATGTCATGACACTTGCTAAATTTTTCGTGCACACATGCATTGTGGTAACATGGTGGTTTAACACATGTAGCTAGATGAGTCTCTTACTAAAGTTTTTCTTGTGAGGTACTTAGTCAGTATTGAGAGCCACAATATACTAAAATATGGCATTAAGCATTTATTTATCTTGTGAATTGGAAACTCATTTGGGAATAACAATACATGGTTTGTGGTAAGATGGTGGATTACTTGGGAAATGATAAAACTCAATTTAGGACTGATACTTTCTTTTTAATACCCCTAGTAGCCATTTTGAGTCATACACATATATCATTTTCTTCATGCAGCTATGTTATCCATACTTCTTTACATTGGAATACAATTTTTGCGCATATTTTTCCATCTTTTTACTTCCAAGTGTGTAGTACGTATGAATGTTTATTTGTGAAGAATTGAAGCAAAGAAATCGACAAACGTTGATATGTGCTCAAGTAAGGCAGCCCACAAAAAAAAATCAAGAAAGAAAAAAAACATATATTTATTCTATTTTAAGGGCTTGAAATATTGAGGAATTTTTTGATTGAAAGATGTGATGTATGGAGATATTTGATAAGATACCTAACTATGTGCTTGGAAGTATTTAATTTTTTATATTCGTTCTTCTCATACGATCCAACATGAACTTCATTACAACCCTTTGTATTGACCGTTTTGATCCCAAGTAGGCTATGGTAAGAAGATGAATTCTCATTTGGTAGTATACCTATCACATAATCAATATTTGCTTGTTGCTTGTGCACTATTGTTTAAGCCTCCAAATTTGAGCGTTCATCTTTCTCAGCTCCATAGAGAGAAATTCTATACTAAACACTTTGAAACCCGTGAGTTATGGATTTGAACCTTCAGCTTGAGATATACTTGATGTTGTATGTGTTAGGGTTAGCGGTAAGATGACTATGACTCGACACACACTCACACATTTGGCATAAGTCTTTGACGTCTTGATAATCGTGAAATTCTGAATTTCGTGTGGTATTGAGTTTGAAGAGAGCATGAACTGTGGTTAAATTAGAACTTGATAATTTAACTTGCAATATTGACTAGCTTCAACATCCCTCTCACCCGAAGACATATGCTCCCTTGCGCCACCTTGAGGGAACCCCTGCGGCATCAGTCGGGGTTCAGATCCACGAATTTTTTAAGTTATTTTCTCGGCCCAGGTCGTCTCTAATTCTTCCCTAAACTTTACTACCATATAAAAGGGGGCAAAAAGACCTAATGAGGGAGACTTTTGGGGCAGCCAAACACTTCATCTCTTATCTCTTTTGGCCAAAGAAACTCCATGAGGAACTAAAGATCTTGGTGAAGCTACGAAGGAACTCGGTTGGAATTGGTGATTTCATGTCATTTATTCATTTATTTTGATCTTTTCATTGTCAAACAATGCTATAATTTAGATTTTCATTCTCTTGAATTTACATTGAATTCAATTTAACATTTACAAGATTTTTCATGGATTCAATCATGCTTTTTCCATTGTTCAATCAAACTATTTGTTGAGTTTTAATTTCAATTATTTACTGTTGAGATTGATTTAGCAATTATTAAATCCTTCATAGATCCAGTCATGCTTTTTCTATTGTTAGATTGAACTAGTTGTCGAATTTTAATCTCAACTTTACTTTATTGACGGATTAATTACTACCATATGCTTGATGTATATGATCGATCTTTAATCTTGTTTCAATAAAATTGAGCAAATATGTCATAAGTCTAGATTTTAGTATTACATTTGTAAATTAAATTGATTTTCACGATATATCTTCCGATTAGAGTGTCTGGATGAAAGCCTTTAATTGAGTTATAGAACTGAATAATTGATGTGATTGATCCGATCCAATTGAGAGAATTCTGACGCTTTACTACTTCAAATTATTGATTTTAATTTCACTTTTCAACATTGAGTCTTACTACACATTTAAGAGAACAATTCAACCCTTCTTGATATTTTAAATATTCTTCCATCTCCCTGTGGATACGACACCCCAAAGCTACACTACAACTACCACGTTATTCCTTGGGCGTAAACAATTATTTTAACTCAAATGGATGTTAAGCATAACTAAATCAATAGTTAAATAAATAGTCATCACAAGAACTATAATACGAACTCTTTAGGTTCACTTCTCTACATGTTTAATTAACATCATACACTTGCGATTGAACAACCACAAGTTTTTTGGTGTTGTAGGGACCAGTTTTATTTATTATTAATTTAAATTACTTCAGGATTTTGTTTGATTTTTATTTTTTCTTGTACTTTCTTTTTATATTTTTTCTTCAGTTGATCTACTTGTCTTTCTTGATTTCATTACCAATTAGAGAATGAAAAGAAGTACGAGACTAGCAACAATATTAAATGAGAGATCCCAACATTGATAGCAACGACATGCTTTTAAGAGATCTCTTCACCATGCGACAATTTAATATGGCGGGATATGATCCACGTACAACAATTGATGACAAAGACATGTTTGTAGGAGATGTCTTCATCATGTGATGATTTAATATGACATATATGATCCCATGCAACTGATGATGACGAAATGCTTGTGAAGATGTCTTTGCCAAGCGACATATAATATGACGGGATATGTTGCACTTGCGTAAGTTGATAAGGTAGCTTTCCTATGGGATCATTTCTTCTCACAGTTGTCAGCAAGCATGACTTGCTCTTGGGGGAATTACGGAAAGCAACTCTACTAGAATTCTAAGCACATGGTGTGAATGCTGCTCACATAAGTTCGATCTACAAAACTTTGCATATGTTTATTACACTAAGAATGGCTTTTTATTCGTCATTCCAAATGAGTTGGGAATTTTTTACTTGATGATCCATGCCCACAATATAACTCGAAAATATACAATTCATGATGGTTGGATTGAAAACCAAAATAGTGTAATTCCACCAATTCTCAACAACATGGGAAGTCTTTCTGATAAGTGTATTTTATATACTTATTCGAGGTTTACAATATTTATATTTGGTAATATTTTGACAAAATATATCCTAAATTATTATATTTTATGTTATATAGGTAAAATTCAACGTTTAAACGAAGAATTGAAATAAACGAAAGAAAATCAAGGAAAATGTCAAAATTCAAAGTTTGAGGATCAAATTGCAAATATCCAATAGTTGATTCGGACTACAAGACGGTACTTTAAAAATTTCTAAGAGGAAACTGGATGGAAATAGAACTCAAAAAGGAATAGAATATAATCAAAATATTATCAAAATCAATTTACAATCGCATAAGTTATATTCCAGATTTTTAACCAAAGATTGAGATCCATTTTTGGAATAGTAAAAGTCCAAATTGGAAAATTTATATTATAGAAAAGTTATAACCTATTGAGTTATCTTTGTAATGCACTTTGAATCGCCTCAATCGGATATTGGAATAGAAATGTATGGTCAAAATACTGACTGTAATGGAGAGACAAAAAATCTGTTCGCGAATGTAACTTTTCTTATTCGATTGGAACTCTATTAGAAACCAATTTGGACGTGATTTTTAATCAATTTTCTACTCCAACAAATACCTAGCAACAGAATACATATTAGATACCTCTCATATAGGTATTATACTCCAATACTCATTAATTATTATCATGAAATGTTGAAATTTTATAATTTTTATGAGAGAATTGATGGGGGCTTGTAAGAATTCAATCAAATGAAGTTTCAAACTTTATTTTGGGCAAAGAAGAGAAGGTACAAGTGAAAATTTATCGAGAAACTGTTGAAAAGATTCAAAATTTCAAAATTCATCTTCAACTTTTCAACTTATCAAAAAATCAGGTCATGTCTTTTCACTTAAATATGATTTCTTGTAAATTCGATATGTTATACTAGTTTTATACATTGCTAGGATGAGACGAACTATTGTTATGATATTTTTAGTTTTTAATTAATTATTTTGACTTTAATTTGACTTGATTTGTGAATGTTTATTATTATTTTTATCTTTCTTTTCAATTGGTTGATCACCAATTGAATTGTTAGTGAATTTTATTATTATCGAGAGAGACAATGTAAGGTCTGATAAATGATATAGATATACATATATGCTTAATATGGTTTCAATAAGTGTTCTGATACTTGTATATCATGTTTGCATCATTCATCGAGAGATTGAAGGATCACATAAGGGGAATAAATTTGATGTTTATCGAGAGAGTCTTTCAATTAAATTGGGAACATTGATCAACATGAATGATTTCAAATTGTTACTTTAATTGGTACACTAAAAATGGAATAACAAAGGAGATTCGAATCTTAGCAATGCTTCTCATAAATTTGAAAAACACATTTACTTACTCTCACTAGTTTAATTGATAATTTAGATAGTAGTATAGAAAAATCACAAAAATTGTTTGTTGTTCAATTAAAGTTTCAATTAATTTTAAATCGATCAAACACATAGTCATCGTGGATTAAATACTCTATTCATCATTTTATTACTTATCACAATCTCATGCACTTGCGGGTTCTCAAATGATCAAGTTTTTTGTTTGATAAGTGTATTTTATACACTTATTTGGACTTAAAAATATAAAAATTTAATATTTTATTAACAATTATAGTCTAATTTATTGTATATTTCATTTATTTGATTAAACTCGATGAAAAGAAGTGGATTTTAAAGAAAAAAGTGAAAATTGGCGAAAAGAGAGAAATATCCAAAGTTTGGGGACTAAAGAGTAAATATTCAAAAGTTATGTTAAAGCTCACGATGAAGATTCAAGAATGCTAGGAGTAAATTGGATGCAATTAGAAGTCAAAAGGAAAGAAATGTGACCAAAAGATTTTTACAAATCAATTTTCAACCGCGCAAGGATATTACAAATTTTTAGCTTGAGATTGAAACCCATTTTTGACATAGTAAACGTTCAAATTGAAAAAAAAGTTATTTCTTGTAACATTGTAGACTTTTGAGCTATCTTTACAACCCAATTTTAATCGCATCAATCAGATATCGGGAGAGAAAGGTGATAAAAATACTAAATGAAGTGCAATGTAGATTTTCACCGTGGCGACACCAATTTGTTCAATACAGAGTCGCGGTGTCACTCCCATGGCACCAAGGTGCAACCGGATGTATTTAGGGAGCGTTTTGACCCGTTTTGAAGCCTATAAAAATTATATATTCGATACAAACATGAGGAGGAGTATAAATACAAGTTGTTGGCACTTTTGAGGGAGTTCTACACAATTTGGGAGAGAAAAACACATAATCATCAAAATCAAAAAGCAAAACCTAAAATTTGAAAACTTTTGAGGTTAAAGAAGATTCTTTGTGCAAGATCCAATTCTTTTCATGATCAAGATTTCAAAACCTGGTTATGAATTCTATACTTCTTGTTTTTTTTTCATTATTATAAGTAACTAAATTTCATATTAGGCGAAGATTGTAATCTACTTGGACCTTTTATTTCTCTTATTCAGGATTCTTGTTATTTGATCATAATTTTGTTATAAGTTTAATGCGTTTAACTACTTGATCACTAATTTGATGAATTTGTGAATCCTTTACGAATTGAGATGTGAGTTTAAAATTTAGACCATATCGTAAAATCTGATATATTAGTATAATGTGTAGAGATATTTATACTAAGTTTTGCAATCATTATATGAATTCTTAAAACTAATATTTTGTTTAATTAAGGTAAATTCCCATAGAGGTATGAGATCGAATTAGTTAAATAGGCTCAATGAGAACTCAATATGAGTAAATTGAATACAATGAAATAATTCGATCAAACACTATATCAGACTCTTAAATCTTGAATTAAGACTTAAAAGTAATCGATATGTGAAATTGTTCGACCTTAATATCCGTTCATTAATTGAATTCTCAATCAATCTTTATGTGCATTTTAATTAATATAAGATGTTTAAACCAAAAATTCACAACAACATATAATTCTTTGTTTGATTTCATAAAACAAAAGTTAGAAAAATCCGATTAAGTTCTAAAGTGTAATCCTTGTGGGAACGATAATTCGAATTCAAAATCCATTATATTACTTGTTATGATATCATATACTTACGTAAAAATAATAATTTTTTTTTACGCCGTTGTCGAAGACTATTTTTATTTAGTATGGGTTTGAATTATTTCTTGCTTTTGTTTGATTTTTTTCTTCTTGTTTTCCTTTGCTCCATTGTCAGGGAATTAAAAGAAGCAAGAGGTCAAAAACTCACAATGATTCATCCCGACTTCAATGAAGATGATATTCTTTTTTGAGAATTCATTTTTCAGACAAGAACTTTAAAAATGGGGATATGATCAACCTATTATATTTGATAAGGATGGCTTTCTGAAGGGACTAAATATCAAGTCTAGATGTCCTTGTGCAATTGCTCGATAATTTGGATAAAGGATCTATCGCTCATTCAATCCAAGGAAACATCAACTACAGAAGAAGAGCATTTGGCGAATGAAGACTAAACCCCTAATGGAGAAAAACGAAGGAGTGCATTCAGTGAAATTGAACTATCATGCAATCCTTTTACCCCCAATGTTTGCTCTACAGCTAATTTTCCGACTAAGGTTGATGAGAAAGTTAAAGTATTCATAGTTGAGTAATTTAAAATAGTTTAGGCAAGACATATTATTTTGAGAAAAACAAAGTAAAACTGTGGTGGGCAAAATCAACAGATGCAAACTAAGCAAGATCTCCAAAGTCCTATTCAAGTGCCATGAAATTATTATTACAAAAGGTCGAGCTAGGACTGAAGCAAGTACTTACTGGGAAGCAACCAATTTTTTTATCCTTCTTTTGTTCTTTTACATTAGTAAGGTTATATTGCATTTAGAGTAGGTTTTCATGCGCATTAGATAAAAAATAAAACAAACATATAATTATAAAAAAAATTAAATTTTTTAATATTATTTTGGTATAGGTCTAGTCTAAGGCCATAACTAGGCTAAACAAATCTTCAGAAATTAAGTTTGTCTAAACTTCCACATAATTACGTACATTCCTTAATGCTAACTCTATGTTCATCTCTTTAGGTATGCTGGAGATGTTCGGTAGAACAAAGCAAACGAGACTATAGGAATATAGAGGATCAGGTGCTAGATGAGAGGGATCATCATATGATATGAGAAGTATTATAGTCCTTATTTATTTGCTCACATTGAGCCCAATGTGTACTTCAAGTTTTGGGGGTGTAGCTTCAAAAAAAAAAAAAAAAAAGGGCCAAAACAAATTGAAATATTAAGGAAAAGATTCAAAACTATTTTCTTGTTATATGTGTGTTTGTGTATGAGTTGAAAAGCCTTGAAGGATAACTATGATACTTATTGGAAACTATTTATGCCACTTTTGTTGTTTTGCTAGTATACTAATCTATTTGATGTTGAAATAATTCCTGAGCATAATGGTTATGATAATCATTATTATTGGGTTGGTTACATTGATAGAATATGGTGAATATATTCTTGATTTAGATTGCAACGACAAAGATCATAATTGAAACACAACAATTTAATCAATTGAAATGATAGTTTGGTGGTGGTTGAGTCGGTATTGGGAGCTATTGAGATAAATATTGATTCCATGCCTAAAGAATGTATACGTCAAGTGTGTTTACCAAGTGGAGCCTAGGTATTAACCATAAGCCAAGTCTAATCTCAACTACTCATACTAACAAAAGGCATTGCACTAGTTCGGAAGAAAGAGAAAAAAATGTAGGAAGAAGCAACATGCATCAGTAAAAATTAAATACAGGTGAGTTGAACGGTGCTATTTTTCCTAGCGGAATCTTAAAGGTTGGAACACTCAAATCTAGAAAGAATTATCACAAATCGAGATAGTTGCTTTCATCAGGTAAATTCAACCAAACTTGAGCCAAAAAAATAAAAAATAAAAAATGAGTGCATTGTAAAAGCAACCTTAAAATAAATACCTAGTGTGAGAGATTGAATATCGAGCTTGGGATGTGTATCCATGTGAGAGAAGGGAAATAATTAACCGTTGAGAGTCAAATATAATCAATCTAAATATTTATGATGATTGGATTGACTATACACACATATCGATTGAGCATGGATGAGTAAAAATGGATTTTAGTGGAATGACTTTGAAACATTTAATAAATTAATTAAGCATTTTTTTTTTTTTTTGAGAATATAAACGATCTTAGAAATTAATTTTTATTTGTTGGTGCGTTTGGGGATAAGTACATTTTACATGTTTATCCATACTCAAAAACTTGAAAAATGTTTGCAAATTGAGAGAACTTCTACTTAATTTAATATAATATTGCTATTGTAAGTAAAACCCGAGATCAGGAGGCATTTAGAGGAAAATGAGAATTTTTTCTTATTTTACTTGGAGTTGATTCAATCAATCGAAGACTAATTGAATTGCATGGAATCGATAAGAAGCGTTAAGAGTTCAGTTGGATGAAAGTCGTGAGTTTCAAGAGAGAAATTTATCTTATAAAAAGTTTGGAGACTAAACTGCACACTTTCAAAACTTAACGAGGATCAATTTCGGATGATTATAGAGGTTTGGAGACCAACGAGGAAGCTTTTGAAAGTTTTGAGATCAAAATTGAAGCTTTTTATATATTAAAAAAAAAGCACTAAAATCAGATAAAAACTTGAAGTCGGATATTGCAGTCACAGTTATGTGCTTGTTTTGGCCTCCCCACAACTCAATTTGGGTTTGGGTTTTTCTTATCAATCATGTTATAAGTACAAGGTTTTTTTCACGATTTTGTACTGGAAGTCAGCTGTCATCCTATGATTGGTTGTAGCCAAAAACAATTTTTTGACAATAGCCAATCACAAGAAGACAGTTGACTAACCAATCACCGGAAGACAACGGACTTCCAATACAAAATTTGTAAAAAAAAAAATATATCTCTTGAAGAATTATTCTTGAGTTTTATGGGGTTTTAGAGGCACGACTTTTGAGACGAGACGCGACCTACATAAAGACCTCTTCTATGTCAAGACAAAGGTTTCACAAAAGAAAAATAGACGAGAAAATGCAAGGTAGAAGAGGAAGAAAGATGGAGTTTCGAAATTTTCTAAGGTGGCAAATTCTTGATGCTATATCTTCATTTTTTTCCCCTCATTTTTCCTTTAAATCGGTGATGCACTCCATATCTTTCTTGTATTTTCTTTTATAATGTGTAACGAAATAATTAGTTGGGATAAACGATTATAACCTAATTTTGAATCTTAGTTTTAATCATGATGATTTGATGTTCAATTGATATTTGTGTATTATTTTTACTTCTAATATTTAAGACTTTGAATTGAATTACTCGATTACGAATTCAATGATTTGTGAAGGGTAAAGAGCCGAGAGGTTAGTTATTCGTTAAGACCACGTGATTCACATAGGATATAGAAGTCCGACTTAATTGAGTAGGATTGGTATGAACCGAATAGAAGTGAACAATTATTTTAGAAGAATTCACCTATGCATACATAATTGATTGCATCAAATTTTGGTGAATGAGATTAAGGGGATAACTAAGACGAATTCATAAATCCCAACACTTTTATTCCTTAGTTAAAATCTTAAATTGTCTACTTGAGTACTTTTTAATTATTTTCGTATAATTATTATAATTAGGATAGTAATTAAATCACTTTCAATTGTTTTTACTTGAGTAGAAGTTATGCATAATTAAATTTAGTTAGATAGATAATTCATGTAAAAATGATAATACTCTTTAAATTTACTTTCTAATTGTTTAATTGACATCATACACTTAGATTAAACGGCAGCAGCCATTAATCAAATAACCAAAAGCGACGACTTGAATTTATCGTTTGACAAAATGTATGATTTTGCAGATAGTGCTTATATTGTCGTATTTTTTGGGAATAATAGCTGGTAAATTCTCATAATCACTTATTTTCAGTTTTACATTGAAGGATAAGCTGGAAGTTAATACCCTTAAATAGCATTAAATGAATTTCTACCAAACAGCCATCCCCGTAAGTTACATAGTTTAATCTTCCAATGTTATGCTCTTTAATAGTGTTAAAATACGTATTTTGTGCATAGTGCGATTTATCTCTCCTGTATGGTTTGCGTGTTACTGCACATGGAGCGAGATTTACTCAATGTGCACTCACGGATAACGGCTGTGGATTCCTACGTAAAAAAAAAAAAAAAATTTATTTTGTATTTCTTACCACTCAATGGTGACAACTTCTGAAACTCTGAATTGTCAAACGAATCTAGACAAGGTTAATTTCATAAGGCATATATTTTGGACTCAAAATTTGCACTTATCCTTAATTTAGTGTTCATACGAAACCATTTGCTCTTTCATTGTTTTGTAATTTATCTTTCCATGGGTCATTGTACACTAGTAAGTCGTCACATGAATATAGAAATGAAATAATATATTTCATAGAATGGGCTCGAAATTTTTTAAACATGGTCGCAATCGAACAAACCCCTATTCTTTCCTTAATAAACATGTTGCATGTTACCAAGAACTTGAATTAAAGTGTAACTTTCTTTCTGTCCATTGTCTATTTCAGGAACATGTTACGTGTTGGTAAAGTTCATAACGTTTAGGGTGCGCCTTTCATTAATGACTGCACTATAGTCATTTGGACTTTTCTCTTAAAACAAAAATAAAAAATGAGCCACATCGTGTAACATAATTCAGGATTTAGAAACATTTAAAAGTCACGTAGTAATTTATAGAGTGAGGTATCACGTGTCGCTTCTACTCCTACAAGTCTCGGCGATAAAGGAGAGCGAGCGATGATGAATTTGACATAGATCCAATATGAAATGTAGAATAATGTTATTTAGTACTACTGATATTACAACATCAGTTTAGGTTGTACTAATGTTTCATTAAACAAGAAGTACGAGTAAATAAGTTACTTAATTTTACTTTTAATTGAACATATCACGTAATGACGCCTAAACTCGTGCTCTATCACTATTGGTGCTAAATAATATTATTTTTAAATGTAATACAAGATGTCGTTTGCCCAAGTTCTAGTCTAACGACCAAGGATCAACCATGTGGCTTTTGATGATCATAACGAGCCACTATCAAATTTTCTTGATTCTTTTTCTTAGCCAAGCTAATGCATGTTAAGATACTAAATGGGGCAAGAAATCATTTATTTTTTTGTTCAAACTTTTGAAGGATGCATTTTTTAATGGCACAGGGATACCAACAATGTACATGAAGTGAAGACACATTGCGTGCTTTGGGTTTAGGATATGAGTAAAAAAATGTTTGAAAACTTGATTGTGCTTTGTTTTTCTATGAGAATGACAAATTGGACAAATGTTCCATATGTGAAGAAAGTCGATGGAAAAAGGGAAATTTGTCAGCGTAAAAAGTGGAGCAATCTCCGGTATGATAAGTTTGAAGAAGAATTTGTGTAATTATATAAATAGGAGAACTTAAAGAAATCATAAAATAGGAAAGCGAGCTGCGAACTTGGATTTTTGTCTCATTGTGTAATTCTCTATCATAAAATCATTCAAGCCTAAATTAAACTAAAACACAAAATTATTTTTGTAAACAAAAACTTGAGCCCTTTCAACCGTATAATATAGTCCTAGTCAAGTCCGGATTGAGGGCACCCCAGCCCATGTCAATTTTCCAAGGTAAAAAAAAAAAAAATAGTAATAATAATTGTATAAGTAAAACGTAATTTCTTTTTCCCATACTGGCGCGACTTAAAATTTTTTAATCTTACCCTGAATCCACCCCTGGTCCTGATCGTTGGTTGCTCTTAGAGAAATAGTCACATGGTTGTGCATCAAAAAGACCAACAAAGTTTGTTGCAACCTCTTGACAATATTGTAATAAGGTAACAAGACATTATCAATTTCTACACATGCTATTGTCCAATATTTTGAAAAAAATAAATAAATAAAAAACACAACCCTCAAAGGGACCTTGCGGTATAGAGGGAATGTCACTAGCCATGCCTTCTCTCACCAAACCTCATTCCAACATCTTTGTTATTAAATGCTAACCTATAATGTTGGTTATTTATAACTCGTTTGACTTATCATTTGAGAATTTAAAACGGGTTTTTCAGACTCAAGTTTTTTTTTTTTTTTACCCATTTGATTAATTTTATAAAAATATTTCTCTTAATTATAAGAGTTTTTATAAAAAGTTGGCTCTTCAGATGAGAAATCTCTTTTAAAAGAAATGAAAATAAAAGCGCAAGTCATATAAAGCAGATGTTATGTTTCTTAAATCTACTTTAACATTACAATAAAACAAATCATTGTAGTGTGTTACATATTGTTTTTAAATTAAGAAGCTCAACTAACGAGAGAGAACGAAGCACAAACCTATTACACATTTTAGAACATATATATTATTGAAGCACTAAGAAGTATCGAATTAGATAATATTAAGCTCATATTTGTAAATTTAATTTTTAAAACTCATTTCTAATTTAATAAAATAATTTTATTTGTAAATTCATAATTTTTTCCTACTGTATAACCACGTATTTTTCAAATAAAAAATATATACAAAACAAGAATCTATGTGGTGTAAGTTAGGTTGTATATAATTGTAATAATTAACATCATTAATCTCAGAAGGCAAATGGATAAAGTGGGTCCCATCTTATTAAACTAAACCTTTAAATGGGCCCAACATGACAGGTCCCCTTTGTTTGTGGATGAGGATGAGTCAAGCTATGAAAAGAAAGAAAGAAATTATCTCCAAGCTCGTCCTGTGACGTGGACCAATGAGGTTTTATCATCGCTTCTTGAGGAGTGCCCTCTTCGTGGGTGCATAAAAATCTGCCACATCATCTGTCAAAGTCACGTCCGAGAATCTCATAACAACAAAAAAACGTGGTGAATACTAAATAGCTCGGCCCCTACTTTCTAGTTCTTTTCAATTTTTGAGCAAAGAATTGTAAAATTAAAAAAGGAGAATTTGAACAATATTCAATTTAGTCATGTCAACGAGTTGAGCCCGGATAGGCCAGTGATTGTGTAAATAAATAAGGAAGTTTAAATGTATTTTTTTTATAAATTAATATTGAGTTATTATTTATAACACGTATAAATTGTACAAATTTTAAATACATTATAAAAAATCATAGATGTATAACAAATTTTTTTTTTTTAAACACGAGCCGGCTCTGCCTGAAAGGTGAAAAACACTTCTATTATGAATAATTATGTGCTTAGTTATAAACTTCATTTCTCAGAACATACAAATCTGTACTCTACCCCCACACATCAATAGCATTCAAATTCACAATTGCAAGGTGAAAAACGAAAACCCAAATGCGATATACACCATTTGGGCTTAGGGAAAACACTTCTATTTTGACAATTGGCTATGTATGTTATACTCTTTTTTCACTTTTAGATTTACTTCTCTTCTAAAAAAGTATTTGCTCATATTATATGTTTATTGTGTGATAAAATCTTAATCAGAAAATTATATTTGGTTGGATTTTTCAGTGAAGCGATGGTGGCGGTAGTGTCGGACGATGTGTGGTGGTGTCTGCGATTTTGATTTTGGGGTTTGAGGTGGGTTGGGGATAGGGCGAGAAGTTTAATGAAGAAAAATATGATATTTATTTTTAGTTTTTAGTTTTTAATGGAAGTTTTTAATGTAATTCAAAGGTTTGGGGCTTTTGTTGCAAAGAAGATAAAGTTTTGAAGGGTTGGGATTATGTTTGTACAAATAAAAGATTTTGGTGTAATTTGCAAAAAATATAAAAATGTTTGGGATCACAACTACAATTATTTCTCTTTTATTTTGACAATTTTTACTATTTTTTAACGGTCAAACTAAAAGAATTGGACAGTAGGGAATTTTTTCACACAAAAAAGATTGTGTTTCACATATTTTGTAGAATCGAATCAAACCGCTCGATTTGATTCAATTTTTATTTTGTCTGATTTGATTTGTTATTTTGTCGAGAACCTAAAATAATAAATAATTATGTATGTATAATAGCAAGAATTTTCGAACATAAAAATAGAATCCTTGAAGTGTCTATTCTAAATTCTATTTAAATATTTCTATGAGATTTAATAGTATGTATAATAGCAAGAATTTTCGAACATAATTAATTCACCACTTACCCTATCCAAATACTAATTAATAATGGCCCAACCTTTCTTCAAAACTAATTCGTTTAATTACAACTCCAACAAAACAAGCTGGCTACGGCTGGTAGTATTAGACAATATATCAAAGAATAAGGTATCAAATTTTACTAATAGAATACAATCAAATTTATGTTATAAACTAGTATGGTATGTGTCGACTCGAAAGTCTTCGCCGTATAACAAAAGAAAAAGAAGTTAAAATCAATTACATTATTCAATCTCATTTTGACCATATATGAAAAAAAGAAAAATTTAATCTATTATATCGTCGAATCTTATTACCCCCCGTTTGGTATACATTAAAATTTTCATTTTCATTCTTCTACTCATTTTCAACTACACATTATTCAATAAAATAATATTTTCCATTACATCAATAACTTTTCCTTCTTTTTCAACCATACATTCTCCATCAATCTACTATTTCAGAATACATTATTTCAAAATAATGTGGCTCAACACACACCAAATTGGCTTACGAAACTTGACCTTGGTTGCCGGTCCAACTAATTTTCAAATTAGAACTCAAAATCAATATTAATATAAAACATTGTTGGTAAAATATATAGATAGAAAAGATAAGAGAGATCCCTTTTAGAAGATATTGATCTATTGCATGTCTGATAAAATTTAAATTGTAATTTAAGTTGGTTAAACATATTTTATCTACATATCTCGTATGACTCATAAGTCATTATCGACTTATTTTATTGTTAAAACATTGTGTAGGACCTATAAATTTATTGTAAAGTTAGTCAAACATATTTTTTTTCCTTCAGATATGAGATATCTATCCCAGCTTATTTTCAAACATGTATTGTATCTACAAATTTATAAGCACATAATTTTTATATTGTGATGACAGATAAATACATGAACAGAATATTTATGATGGGGGGTGGACTAGAAAACCTTGGCCGTTCAAATTCCAATGTAACGTAGTCCTAAATTGGTAAGTCGGGGCCCTTGTTCTTATCCTTAACGACCATGCCAGCCATTATACCACTTTCCTACCATGAAGGCTAAATATATTTCCAAATCCAAACTTTCCTTAAAGACGTCGAGGCTATAGATATAATTCTTCTGTATATAAATTCAATGAAAAAATCCTGTGAATATATTTTCGAAATAAACCCTTCTTGTTTGTAACAGCCACACGCACATAAACACACATAAATAAGCCACCACCCACTTAAAAGCTTCTTACAGTAAATCCAAGATTTTTTGTTTTTTGTTCTTTGTTTTGGGGTTTTTTAATTATGTTGTCGAGATCTTGTTTCAATCTCTTGAATCTTGACGACTACTCGGGTGGCGGCGATCGGACTCGAATACCAAAAGTGGTTTCTGTGCCGGGAATCATATCGGATTTTGAAGAATGCAAAACGGAATCTGATGCGGTTTCATCAGTCAATCAAGAAAGAAGAATAATTGTAGCGAACAGGCTGCCATTACAGTGTTATAAAGATTCAGAAAGCAAAAAATGGTGCTTTGATTGGGATAAAGATGCCTTAGTTTTGCAACTGAAAGATGGGTTCACGCCAGGTGTGGAGATTATCCATGTGGGGTGTTTGGGAGTGGAGATTGATCCATTGGAACAAGAAGAGGTGGCTCAATTTCTATTAGATAAGTTTAAATGTGTACCTACTTTTTTGCCATTGGATTTGATGAACAAATTCTATCATGGTTTTTGTAAGCATTATCTGTGGCCTTTGTTTCATTACATGTTGCCTTATACACCTAATCATGGGGTCAGGTTTGATAGAGCCACGTGGCAGGCTTATGTGTCAACAAACAAGATTTTTGCTGACAAGGTAATGGAAGTGATTAATCCAGATGAGGATTATGTGTGGATACATGATTATCATCTTATGATTATGCCTACTTTCTTGAGAAAAAGATATTTGAGGGTGAAACTTGGTTTTTTCCTTCATAGTCCATTTCCTTCGTCCGAAATTTATCGAACATTGCCTGTTAGGGAGGAGATTTTGAGGGGAATTTTGAATTGTGACCTCATAGGATTCCATACATTTGATTATGCTAGGCATTTCTTGTCATGTTGTAGTAGAATGCTTGGATTGGATTACCAATCCAAGAGGGGGTACATTGGGCTTGAATATTATGGTAGAACAGTTTGTATCAAAATCCTCCCTGTGGGAATTCACATGGGTCAGGTTCAATCAATTATGGCACGGGAGGGCACCGCAAAAAAGGTTGCGGAATTGAAGGAGGAATATGATGGAAAATTTGTAATATTAGGCATAGATGATGTGGACATGTTTAAGGGTATTAGTTTCAAGTTTCAAGCATTTGGGCAGCTTTTGGCTGAGAATCCTGTATATAGAGGTAGTGTAGTTCTTATTCAAATTATGAACTCACCTAGAAGTCAGGGCAATGATATCCAAGAGGTTCAAAGAGAGATCAACGAAGTCGCTAATGAAATTAATAGAAAATATGGTGAACCGGAGTATGAGCCCATTGTTTGTGTCAATGGCCCGGTTTCTGTTCAAGATAAGGTTGCGTATTTGGCTATTTCTGAAATTGTTGTGGTTAATGCTGTTAGGGATGGTATGAATTTGGTGCCTTACAAGTACATCGTGGCTAGACAGAGCAGTCCTGATTTGGACAAGGCTTTAGGACTTGAGGGGTCAACCACACCCAGGAAAAGTGTCATTATTGTCTCAGAGTTCATAGGATGTTCTCCATCCCTCAGTGGTGCAATCCGTGTCAACCCTTGGGATATCAATCAGGTGGCTGTAGCCATGGTTCAGGGAATTGTAATGCAAGATTCTGAGAAAGAATTGCGCCACAAGAAGCATTACAAGTATGTTACATCTCATGATGTTGCGTACTGGGCTAGGAGTTTTGATCAGGACCTCGAGAGAGCATGTGCAGAACATTACCTAAAGAGGTGTTGGGGTATTGGGTTTGGCTTGAAGTCCAGAGTAGTTGCATTAGGTCTGAATTTTAGGAAGCTTTCGGTGGAGAATATAGTTTCAGCTTATAATGTTACAAATAGCAGGCTTATCCTTCTTGACTATGATGGTACCATGATGCCCCAGGATAAAGTTGACAAAACTCCTAAAGAGGAAGTTATTTCGGTCTTGAACAATTTATGCAATGATCCGAAAAATTTGGTGTTCATTGTTAGTGGCAGAGGAAAGGATTCACTAGGCGAGTGGTTCTCTCCATGTGAAAGACTTGGGCTATCTGCAGAACATGGTTACTTCACCCGGTAAAAATATGTTCCTTTGATGTTATGGTTTCTTGATTACAATTTTGCTATTAGTTTTAACTTATCTCCTTTTATTTTAGGTGGACGAAAAGTTCTGTTTGGGAGCCTTGTGGGTTGACAATGCAGTTTGACTGGAGAAAAATAGCCATACCAGTAATGGAGCATTACACGGAGGCTACAGATGGTTCGTGGATTGAGCAGAAGGAGAGTGCTTTAGTTTGGCATCATCAGGAAGCCGACCCTGATTTCAGCTCATGGCAAGCAAAAGAGCTTCTCAATCACTTGGAGAACGTGCTCGCTAATGATCCTGTGGTTGTAAAAAGAGGCCAACACATAGTTGAGGTGAACCCACAGGTATAGCGACCGCCCTCCTTGTTTCTATTATAACTTAATCTTCCAAAAATGAATTTAGATGAATTGTTAATAGAAGACTTTCCTGAAATGATACATTTAATAGTGTCCAGTGATATTTAATGCACGTTACCAAACATGTCACATGCGTTACTAAATATGACAAATGCTAAAATGAGAATCAGTCTAGTTTTGTTCTGAATGTTTCTCCACGGATTATAATAGACTTCATTCTTATGAACATCGCAGGG
Source organism: Fraxinus excelsior (assembly GCA_019097785.1). NCBI lineage: Eukaryota > Viridiplantae > Streptophyta > Magnoliopsida > Lamiales > Oleaceae > Fraxinus > Fraxinus excelsior. Next base: position 31,280,051 of record CM032626.1, on the reverse strand, counting down.
TGTCAGCAAAGGTGTGGTGGTCGAGAATCTCATTGGAACCATGAAGAGTGCCGGGAAGCAACCGGATTTCGTGTTGTGCATAGGGGATGACAGATCAGATGAGGACATGTTCGAGTTCATTGCAAGTTCAGTCACCAACCATTCTTTGCCCAATACAGCAAAAGTGTTTGCCTGCACGGTTGGTCAGAAACCAAGCATGGCAAAATATTATCTCAACGATACTTTTGAAGTCATCAAGATGCTTAAAGGTCTTTCGGAAGCATCAGCACAGAACTTACAAAAATCTTCACATAATCAGGTTTCATTTGAACTGGCAATGGCATGTTCATCCATACCTAGATTTAAGTAAAATAAGGTCACATTTTGTAAATCTTTAGGAGTGGTTATATATATATATATATATATTCTTGAATATTTTTCAAGAATATTTTGTTCTTCAACTTGATTTACTCCAATTATTTAAGAGCTTGGCATAGTATAGTATAATTTTATCAATCTGATTAACAATATTTATTTCCTTTTGTGTGTGTGTGTGTCACGAGTAAGATGTTTGTTCGTTGCACTATGGAGTGACTATCTAGTTCAACATTTCAAAAGATATTATCATGAAAAAAATACTAGATTTCTTCCTTGTAAAAGAAGAATGGATCCTGAAGATTTCCTAGAAAAAATATTAATAATAGGATAATGACACGGGGTAAAATAAATATTAATAAACGGATAATAAAACAGGGATAAAATAAATTATAATTATAATTATAATACAATGTAATAAAAAATCATGGAGTTTTATCTGATCTTTAATGGATCGTCCTTCTAGACTCCTAATTTGTTATTAATCAAATGCAACTCATGAAATTTGTAAATCGAGCAAATCGGACGTCCAAATAATCATATTATGCCTGTTAATTATAAAATAATTTTTGTGGAAATTAAGGAAGTTAAATTTTTATTATTTATATCATTGGAGTGTGTATAAAATTATATTCTTTGAATTTAAAATATGCTCTCAAATTTTCTTTAAAAATAAACACTCTCGTGTAGAGGGTCTTAATAAAATAAATGATTAGGTTGAAAAGACCATATTTCTAAACTTTTTCAATAAAAAAGTGTAAAAGGATTTGTCAGTCACATTTTAAGTCCCGCATCAAATTTCAAAATTCAACCTTGAACATAGTCGCATGGAGCTAGTCATGTCAACGAGTCGAGCCACGAGCCGAAACTCAAAACTCGGACTCGGCTCAAGCCAAAAAGGGTCGAGCTTTTGGCTTGAGCCAACAAAAAAATTCCGACTCAACCCGAGCTTTTGGCTCGAACTTTAGCACGACGGGCCGGATTTTGTTTTTTGTTTTAAATCAACTGCAACAGATGCCTGCAACATTTGCCTGCGGTTTGCAGGCAGTTATATTTGGCTGAGTTTATACTCGGCCCGAGCCTCGACTCGGTGGTTCCAAGCCATGAGCGGCCCGAGCTAGCGAGCCAATTTGTCATCCCTACATAGAGCTGTCATTAAATAAATAAATATTTTTATAAATGTCACAAAATTTGAAAATGTACATAAATTTATCACTTTTATAAATGTTGCTCAAAATATTACTTTTTTGATGTGAAAAGTTTAAATTAAGGGTGGACAAAAACCGACCCAACCCGACGAAACCGAACCGACCCGACAGGGTAGGGTCGATTTTTTTTTTTTTTTTCATTTTTTTATTTGGTTCGGTTTTGGACAAGTCTAAGCGGGTCGGGTTATGGGTTAACCCACCCAACCCGACCTCTAAAAAAACCGATTTTTTGTCAAACTGTCCAAAACCCTAAACTTGGACTCATTTCATTTCCTCAATTCCTCAAATGCACAAGCACAACTCCAAGGGGTATTTTTTAAAATGTCCGTGTCAAACCTACCGTTTTTCACTTTACCCATTTTTTTTTTAAGATTCACCACAATAGCCGTTTTGAGGTTTAAAGACAAAATTACCCATAAAATAATATACAATTACAATTATATGTTATTGTCTAAAGACAATAATACCATTTTTTAAGTTATAAAGAAGGTCAAACACTTCCCACTCAAAATTTCAAAATCAAATCACTTTCTTTATCGATTTACTCCAACACAGATAAAAACAGTTTCATTTTTCATATGTTTCAAACTTGAAAATAGATAAATTTATCAAACGATCAACAAGTAAATATTATTCACAGCCATCAGTGAAATCGATAAGTATACTTATGTATTTTTAATTTGGTTTCGATTAAATTATAATGTACATTATTAATCTTTAAATCTTTTTTCGATATATACAAAAATTTTACGTTCTTAAATGGAACTATATAATTTTTTTTAACAAAAACGAGCAAAAAAATTCACTTGCATATGAGATTTTTCAGACAAATTTTATTATCATAAATGCTTTCCAGAAGCCCGCACGGCCCCGGACGTCCGGGCCCCCACGGCCCTGGACCACACGGGTGCAAGGCTGTGCGGGCCCACACGTCGGGGCCGTGCGGGCCCAGACATGTGGGCCCGCACGTCCGGTCTTGCGGGCCCGCACTCCCCCGCACGCTCCCCACACGTTCGGGTTAATAATAATTTTTTTAAATAAAATATTTTTTCTCATGCAGCAAATATATTTTTTTTAACAAATTATTTTTTCCGATGCAGCAAATATGGGATCGGTTGCAGTCCCAGTTCTTTACTTTGGTGAATTTGAAGATGATGTAAATGGTCGATGTGTCTGGAAATGGACAAGTGATTTACATGGCACAATTTCGATTTTAATAACATCGAGTACGTCTTATGCAGAAATGTGCAGTGAGATACATAATATGCTCAACGTCGATCCTGCTCAGTACGACATGGAATTGAGATTTCTATGGAACAACGAACATTCATCAATTCCAGTTCCACCTTTAAATGTTACATCTGAACATTGCATGAAGGCTTTATTTGCATTGAACCAATTTCTCATGACTACTCTTCTCTACGTAAATTTAGTGAAAAAGAATGTCCCTGATAGTGAACACAAAGAGCTGGATGGAGGGGATCGTAATGTGAATGATTTTTGGAACACAGTGGAGATAGCTCGTGAGGATGATGTGGTTATTCCCGATACAGTTGTTCCTCACCTCACCATACGCACAGGATTCCCTCGATAGTTCAATCCAACGAGAATGAAAATGAATTTACGAATGAGAACTTGATTGCTTTATCCAATCGAAGACATGGGTCGAGTTCACAAGATGGGATCAGTACACGTACTTCTAATTGCTCCCGTACAGTTCCAGATGATGAAAATTTATATGTCGAGCAACTGTTCGAAACAAAAAAATATTTGCAGGAATCTGTGCACCGGATTGCTTTAAGACACAATTTTGAGTTTAAAGTTAAAAAATCGAACAAGTCGACGTACACAATTGTCTGCATTGACGACGGTTGTCATTGGCGTTTGCGAGCGACAAAAATGGACACGAATGAGTGCTTTGTAATTCGTAAGTATGCACGGGAACATACGTGCGAAGTGGGTATTCGTCGAAATGATCACAGGCAAGCCCGGGCATGGTTCATTGGTCGACAAATAAAGGACAAGTTTCAGGACCTACGAACGATCTACAGACCTTCAGACATCATCAATGACTTCCGTCAAGATTACGGGGTGGTCAAAGAATGCGCATTGGAGGACTTAATGGGTTCGGCCGAGGAAAGTTACGCTAAATTGGCCAGATATTGCCATAACATGAAGAAAACTAATCCTCGATCAGCATTTTATATTGATATAGAGGATGGGAATTGCTTCAAGTATTTCTTCATGGCCCTTGCATAGTGCATTTCGAGGATTTTGTACGTCAATGCGACCCGTAATTCTAGTCGACAGTACAACCCTGAAGGCTAGATACGAAGGTAAGTTGATTATTGCTACGTGTCAAGATCCCAACATCCAAATTTACCCTTTTGCGTTCGGTATAGTCGATGGAGAGAATGATTTAGCGATGCGTTGGTTCTTTACGAAACTGAAGGAAGTAATTGGAGACGTCGAGAACCTTGCATTTGTAACTAACCGGTGGCAGTCAATAATAAATGGTATCGCTGAAGTCTTTCCCAAGGCACATCACGGTTATTGTATGTACCATATACAGGGCAACCTTAAGACGAAGTTTCGGGGCAGTGGCATCGTTCCATTGTTTAGGAGAGTTGCAGAGGCATACAGTTTTGAAGAGTTTGAAAAGTTCATGGTCGAAATAGAGTGTAAATCACATGCTACATAGGTTTATCTAACAGAGATGGGGATCGAACATTGGGCACGATCACACTTTCCAGGACGTCGATACAACATGATGACGTTGAACAATGTTGAGTCGCTCAATGCGCTATTCAAGAAGGATCGAGAGTTACCAATTCTCGCAATGATTGAGCAAATTCGTAACAAGATGCAGCAGTGGTTTCAGACCGACGTGAGGAATCCCAAAATTGCACAAGTGTGCTGACTCCGGCTCAGGAAGATAAGATCTTCAAAACTCTAGAGGTTGCGAGGAAGGTATTGGTGGAACCACTGGATCAGTTTCGCTTCTCCGTGAGATGTGGAAGTAATATCGGGCACATCGTGGACTTGAATGATAACACATGCACATGTAAAAAGTTTCAGTTGGAGAGCTTTCCGTGTATGCATGCAGTAGCAGTGTCTATGCATAGGGGATTTCCTCCGCACACCTTATGCAGTCATTATTACATGACTGATTATTGGAGATCGGCATATGCTGAAACGATATTTCCTCTGCCAAATGAAGTCGAGTGGGAAGTTCCCGACCATATTCTTCCACTTAATAATTTGTTGCCACCCGTAGTGGGATCACGTGCTCCGGTACGTAGACGTACGTCTAGAATACCATCCACTGGAGAATTTCCTCGACCTCGTAAGTGCGGTATGTGCAGCGCAACAGGGCATACTCGTCAATTTCGTACAAGTCAGATTCCTCTACATAACAATTCAACGGATGTATAATATTATGTAATAATTTAATATTTATAACGAAGTAATATGTTTTTATTTATTGTCGTTAAATATTCAACATAATTAATTGCTTATTTTAGTTGTTTATTTATTTTAACTAAATAATATTTAATATTTAATTGAATATTAAATTATATATAGACGTGTTAATTCATTTAATATTTAAAATTAAATGTTCAATAAACATTTAAATAAAAACTAACGATAACAATATTTACATTTTTTACAATAAAAGAATAATGTTGTGTACTAAGGATCACATTTGGATTCATACAAATCGCAGGCTAACTTCAACCTGCACATGTCTATCAAATATTGATTTATTGGATCAATCTTGCGATCAATGTTCAAAAACTCTATGTACTTTATTGCGAATATACCACAGTCGCCCCTGCAAGTAAATATAATATATTAGTTCGATAACATATAACTAAAAATTAAATTTTCAAAATAAAAACTTGTAAATTCTTACGATACTCATTGTCTCGCCGTCGTCGTGTTCCGTAGAATGGCTAATCTGTCATTTACTTGAATATTCGTTTGTCTAGCCATCATGGGAATAATCACACTCATCGGCTCCAGTATACGCTGCAGTTGGTCTTCGGTCAAACATCCATGGTCAGAGTCGTACACATATATAGTCGAATCCGCGAATACAATCTCAGCTGCGAAACAGTGTGAGTTCGTGATCATTGGAAAGTACATATGTGTACAATCCGTCCACGGCTTCCAATTTGTCGGCTCCAGCCCAATTACCCACTCCATCATGTAATCGGGCACCACATATCCATTTCCACTGAGTAGGAGTGTGCCGTACTCAATATCAATAGCACGTGCGAACCCGCAGCTAAGGATGACTCGACCAGGAATGTCAAAAGATTTCGGGTATCTCCGAGCTCGATCGCGCAACAATTCCATAATCATGTCGATGTGCTAACAAATAAGAACGAGAATGCAAATAATTAAGTAAAACAACAAATAATTAAACGATGCAACAAATAAGAACGAGAATGCACTTACATCATCGGCGAGCCAAGCACCACTAGTCAATACATCATCGAACCACTTCTTCGCGTTCGAGATGGTCCTCGACCCCACCCTATGGATGTCCCTAAAAAAATGAAACAGTGAAGTGTTACAAAAATCATAGATGATCTCGCATGTACTTTAACCAAATCATTACATACTTACTCATACTTAAGGGATTTGAACCAATCACGAAACACTTTCTTTCGAACTGGGTCGACCTCGCGGAAGAGATTGGGGAATGTCCCGTCCAAGAACGGTCGCCTCTTCGCCACGGCCGTGAAGGGGGAAACGATGTACTGTGACGACAATCTCGATCTCTTACCAACCACCAGCGGTGTCATGTCAACAGCACGCTTCGTACCCTTCCTCACCTCCGGAGTCCCCTGCGACACCAAAATTACATCATCCGGTACCCCTCTCCACTGCAACCTCATCTGGTACCCCCCTCTCCACCGCAACCTCATCTGGTACCCCCCTCTCCACCTCAACCTCCTCCGGTACCCCCATCTCCATCTCCGCCGGTACCCGATCCGCCTTCGCCTGTACCCGATCTGCCTCCGCCTGTACCCGATCCGCCTCCGCATGTACCCCCCATCCACCTCCGTCGGTACCCCCCATCCGCCTCCTCCAGTATCCCTCAAAAAATGAGTCTATGTCTCCCCCCACGGCCCAGTCCATCCACCTCCACCGTCCCCCCTCCATCCCGATGACTATCAGTCTCTCGCAGGGATGCTACGTCACCCCGTAACGTCGTGATCTCAGACCGAAGGTCCCCTATCTCGTTCTTCAGATCTACCACATGGCTACGTAGAGCTCCAACATCATTATATACATCGTCGATATGTCCTCTGAGCTCCGTCGCATCTCGCCCATCTCCTCCGACATTCTGGCATACTTAGCGTCGACCTGCCGTCCCAACTAGCGTCGCATCGCACCCATCTGACCCTCTATAAACTCGGTAAGGCGGCCATATAGATCTTCTGACGGGGGAGAAGGAGACCCGATCGGCCGCGGTGGCGACCTCGGTGGCGGGGGTAAGAACCTCGGCGGTGGGGGTGAGGACCTCGGCGGCGACTTCGGTGATACTGGACGGCACTCCTGAAACAATGAACAATCTGAATTATTAATTTACTTAAAAACTCAAAACGATAATCAACATATTATATTCAATAAACATACCATATCCCGATCAACGATGGACTCGGGCATATGATCATCTGACGCGGTCGGGATAGACAAGCAACGCATGTAACTCTGACCTTCCTCCTCTATCGACGGGTTCAACTCAGTGAGGACTTCAACCTAACATATTGACGTTTTACCGAGTTAATGACTGCCCACGTACAATATAAATCGAAAAAATGTATAATACGTACCTCAGGATCGTCGAGGAGAGCTGATATTTTTTTACCAAGTGGCTTGTCATGTGCTCGCCATTGATAAATTCGAGGGCAGCACGTCTCTACTCTCTTAGCATACCAGCAAGCCAATATGGGGACAGTCTCGTACATCCATATCTGCAACATTTACAATTATTATATATATAATTTAAGAACAAAAATAGATAATTTATTGTGTTCAACATTTACCTGGAATGCCAACGGCAGGCCATATGCATTATACTTGCGCTCGGGTCTATCCCCCTTAGGCATCGAATATTCCCTTTCGAAGTGTCGTAAGGTATCCGCAAAACATCTTTGCCCCCAACGATAGCTGTTGAAGGCATCGATATCATCAACAATCTCCAAATGAAAAAAGTCGATCGACGTCTTCTTGTGATGACACCTGAGTACGCTCTCGACGATAAGCACCATACCCAGCTTCAACCTGTCAGACATATCCTCGCATGCCCTGACTGCGTCTATCAACTGCCCAGGAGTGACCGCCGCCTGCCCGTGAAAATATTCATTCAACAGCCTATTGTTCCTTGGAATACGGGCCCGTGCTGCATCTTCGCCTGTACACATCAATCCGATGATGAGGGCAAACTCAAATATAGAAAATCTAACCACATTGCCCCCAAGATTGAAATGGAGGGCATCTCCGTCAACCGGCTTGAGTAGCCGACATAGCAACGCATCGAGTATCTGCCCAGAAAACTATACGCCGCGCAATGAATACAATGGCCATAAGCAAGACCGCCTCAATATATCTGCGTGCTCCTCGCCGAGCAAATCTAATACCACTGTAAAAATAGCAAAGTTACAGTTCGCTTTAACTTTGCCAGAAATCTGTCTCACCACATCGTCCAATTGGTAATTCATTCTACAAAATTTCAAACGTTAGCATCTTGTGCAAGATATAATAGACAAAACATATTATGAGAAAATTAAACTATATTCACTACTATCCGCAATAATCAATTTAGTATCACATTATTTCTTATTTTAATCGTCAATTGAATATTTTATTAATTTTTTATATAATATTTAATTATTATTATTATTAATAACATATTAAATAAACATTTCAAAGAAACAACTTCTTGTAACTAAATAGTAATCAAATTATTAAAATTTACAAATTAAATAAACTAATAAATAAAATAATTTGAATTATTATTGTTCATTTAATGTTTTATAAACAATTTCAATAAGTAATTTAAAATAAATAATTTAAATTGTTTATTTTTATTGTTTGTAAACAAATTAAATAAGTAATTTAAAATAAACTCTTTAATTCTTTTATTTAATATTCCATTGTAAAATAATAATTTATAATATTAATTATAATTAATTGAATATTAAATAAACAATCCAATATTTAATAGTTTATTATTTACAACTAAATAAATAATATTTTATATTTTACACACTCTTTTTTCGTGAATTTTTCAAGTTGTTTACAAAATAAATTTAATTGCTAATGTAATATTTAGAAATTAATTTAAAATTAAATATCAAATATAATTTAAACAATAGAATATTTCATTATTTTTTTCTTTTAAATGCATATGTCATTATTTATTATAAACAATTTCAATAAATAATTTAAAATAAATATTTTAATTGTTCACTTCATATTATTTCAGTGTAAAAGAAGAATTTATAATTAAATTATTTATATAATATTTAATTTTTATTATTATTAATAACATATTAAATAAACATTTCAAAGAAACCATTTATTTTGTTTATTTAATATTTTGTTATTTACAATTAAATAATATTTTATTTTGAAATAAACAACTTCTTGTAACTAAATAGTAATCAAATTATTAAAATTTACAAATTAAATAAACTAATAAATAAAATAATTTGAATTATTATTGTTTATTTAATGTTTTATAAACAATTTCAATAAGTAATTTAAAATAAATATTTTAAATCGTTTATTTTTTTTTTGTTTGTAAACAAATTAAATAATTAATTTAAAATAAACTCTTTAATTTTTTTATTTAATATTCCATTGTAAAATAATAGTTTATAATATTAATTATAATTAATTGAATATTAAATAAACAATCCAATATTTAATAGTTTATTACTAATTAATATTTTATATTTTACAAAATTAAATATCAAATAAATAATTATATTAAATATTATAGGAAAAAAAATGAACTGGGCCGCTGTCAGACGGCCCAGTTCCGTTAACTGGGCCATCTGGCACCGCAGACGGCCCATAGAACTGGGCCCAGATGGCATCTGGTCCCATCTGGGCCCAGATGGCATCTGGGCCCATCCGGACCCAGATGCAAACGAGAGAGACGCAAAGAGCGTCTCTCTCGTTTTTTGCCGCCGGAGATCGCGATTTCCGGCGAGAAATGGCGATCTCCACCTCCCAAATCTTGACCCAAACACATATTTCATGTATTTCACCCCTAAATAATTGATTCACAAGTATTTTTTCGAACATAATCAACAAAAATTCAAAAAATTACAAGCATGATTTGTAAAAAATTCATATAATACACTCACATTCTTCAAGAGAAAATGGCGGTCTTGGAGTCCGAGCGTCGGTTAGTCAAAGATATGAAACTCGTCGGTGATGGTCGTCGTCGGCGTCGGCTTGCTCATCCGTCTCTCTTTCCAATTACGAGGGTAAAATTGGGAAATTGATTTTTTTACTTCAAGTTTTATTAGTTTTTTTTTAATATGGTCAACGGCTATTTTGGAAAATGGGACGGGTCATCCGGGTATCTTGAACCATTTCCTACCAACTCCAACCCCAAGCCATTGCCAATAGCCGACTTCTCTCTTTTGGTCTTTCATCTCTTCATATTTTCTCTCTTTTCCCTCTTTTGGTCTTGACCGGTGTTTATGCTTTGCACCCTGAAATCAATTTGAAGGTGTCTATGCTTCGCACCCTGAAATCAGAAAATCGCTGGACTTGTGGATTGCTTTTGTAAGTATGCAGAAACATTCATACTCTATTTATATGCTTCAATTTCTAGGTCCCTCAGATTCTATGTTTAAAATTACCACTGTGGAAAAGTAATTACTTTTATGAAACAGGTTGGAGGGGGTTCATTCACATCTTATATCTTGAGTTCAAAGAGAGAAAAATTGAGTTGGCTGCTTCATGTCTCAAAATGAAATTATGACAAGTTTCCAATGTTTCAGCAACATTTTGAACCACATCTTGTTCATGCACATGTTAGTTCCTGAGATTCGTTTTGAATTTCTTATAATTTCTACTTGTTTTTGTTGTTTAAGATGCATTTAAAGATGTTATTGCATACTTGATTTCAAAGTTGAAGAGAGTTTCTATAATTGATGTGGAACGGTGTTAATTTTATGGGTGTTTCAAATATTTGGAAATTAGTTTCTGGAGCAAACTTTGCTGATTGTAAATAAAAAAATTGTAAACAAAAAGAAGTATACTCACATAATCATTGAGGTACATGGATATGCCAATGAGATTTCTGAAACTGCTACAGATTGTGCCGCATAATTCTTATAAACATTTAGTTTTGGAATGTGTTTCGACGACGTGCTTTTAGGATTGTCTTTTATTCCTACGTGTTTCAACGGCAAGAGATTATGTATTGGTATTAGTGCACAACCTAATCTCAGACCCGAACTAATCAAGTTATTTTCCTGTATGCTTTGAATATTTGTGGGACAAGTTGTCCCAAACCGACCAACACAACCCAACCCAACCCGACCAACACATAATTGGGTTGGATTTCAACATTTACATGGGTTGGGTTGGGTTGGATTTGGGTTGGGGTAAAAACCAACCCAACCCAATCCATGCCCACCCCTAGTTTAAATCACCTTTGTATATACCTTTTTGGAAGCATTAAATGCTCTTTAATGCATACATTTAATGTAATGATGTAATCACTTTATTAGTGTAACATAAACCAATGTCTATATGTATTATATAATAAGCCTCATTTTGTTTCTCATTCTTTTCTACTAAAAATGAGAAATATGACCGTTATATATTAAATCAAGTCTTCAAATTTGAATTTCTATCTCTTGTATGTGGCCCAATAACGGCTATATTTTTCATTCTCATTCTACAATAATGCCCATCAAACGGAGCCTAAGTAAAGAATTGTTAACAAAAAAAAAAAAATCATCTATTACTTCAGCTTAGTGTGAAAACGATATTTTTTCTCTCAAAAAATTCCGATTTTGTCTTCCTCTCCTCCATTCTCATATTAAGAAGAAAGTAGTTTTAGATTCATCTTTCATTTTGAGATGTTAATAATTATAAAATGTATAAACTTCTTTATCTTCTAACTTAGTATTTTTTAACTGTTAAATGCAACATGCTCATCTTGATTTTTGATTTCGTAAATTTTTATACATTCATTAGGTTTGGATTTACATACTTTTTTTAATGAAGATAATGCTCCAATAGGAACATTTCATATTTAATGAAGCAAGTCAATGATTTGTGAAGTTTTTGTCATTTGATAGTTGAGTATTGATGAACACAATTAATACTACGAAAAACGTATTTTTTACAATAGTCTGTAAAACACAATAGTTGAACTATTGATTACATTCTGTCGAATTCGATAGATGAAATGTCAAGCTCAACATTTTGTAAATGTCTGGCTCAACATTTCATATGGCGTATTCACCTATTTGATATTGTTTGTCATAATTTATTTATAGGCGCCAATTGTATGTTAATAAACCCCGATATTATAATTGAGTTGAATGCTTATCATGCTATCTCATATTTTCAAGTGCAATGATATGAGATTAACTGTGTCGCACATAGGAGATTTTGTGCAGGTAGATGATGAGTAGAAGTGGCGTGGGAACAAAATCACTTCACTCTTAATTTCAATTAATATCATCATAGTAGAACTTGTATTACAATTGATGGATAAGCTTTGTATTCGTCATCCATGCATTGAAATCTAATTGAAAGTTGAACTCTTAAATTTGAAGGAAGATGCAAAAAAATTGATTTGTTTTGCGAAATCGGATAAACATCAAACTAATGCAAAAAATCACATAGAATCAATGATGTACTAAACAACTGAGGGGAGAACCGAACAAGTTGCTAAGACAGAACTCGATATTTGATTTCCACATCTTCAAATTTGATTTGTTTTGCAAAAATCGGATAAACATCATTGAATCAATTCACCTACAAAACATTAGCACCAACAGTAATTGAATACTAAACTTCAAAAATTAATGTATGTCACATGATATCGCATAATTGTACATAAACCATTGACATTCTATACAAACCAACCATATAAGATCCATATTCTAACCCATATATGTAACGACTCTGGTCCCACTTAACGGACTGTCCCGGCCGTTAGATTGACGATGTATGTCCCCACTGTACCACATGGGTCTTTTTAGCGTACTTTGTCCTCACTCGCATGTTCCCCGAAAAAACTTCCCAGTGAGTCATCCATCATGGAATTGCTCCAAGCTAAGCACGCTTAACTGTGGAGTTTCTAACGATGGACTTTCGGAAAAGAAAATGGACCTTGTTGGTATGAGTAGTACCTATCAAATCTTTTTAAGCTTTTCTGGTCTGGGTATTACAATATACGCTATTTCAGCACACAAAAAGGGCCTCCATGTACATTGACATCCAAGAAACGAGTCATAAACTTCAACCATTGCACTCTCCATGCTAGCATAAATAGATTAAATTCATTGTAATTTATAGTAAGTAGATGCATTGATTGTTAGTCTCCATGTATTGATTTGTTTTCTACATAAATTTCTCGAACATCTCTTCCAGTTTAAATTTCTTCTCCTGATGCTGAAACTGATCGTATTGCCTATTCTGATTAGCCCACAAGAAATTTGGGTGTTTTCTCCAACATGGGTTGTAAGTATCTGAATGTGGATTATTTTGTTGATGTTATCTCCATTGTGCAAAATTCAGTTATTTCATATCTTGTGCCAGAATAGGACAATTTGAGGTGTTATGATCTATTCCACACTCCCCACAACTTGGTTGTTTGGCTTATGCAGCATTAGCTGGTTGTGATATGCTCTCCACCTTATGAAATAATGAATTTATCTTCGCAGATAAGGCTGAGAAAGCATCCACCTCATATACACTTGTCGCTTTCCTTTGAACCACCCGTTCAGAAGCCCACATTGTTGCAGTAGTCACCACCATTTCGAATGACTTCAAAGCGTCATCAATAGTTTTTGTTGATAATGAACCATTTGACGAAGAATCCACCATACTCTTGAACGATGAAAGCAACCCCGCATAAAAATATTGGACCTGAAGTCCTTTTCTAATACCGTGATGATGGTACTTTCTTATCATGTTTTTAACCAATTCCAATCATCATCCAAGGATTATGATTCATCTTGACGGAAAATTGAGATGTCATGCTTCAATTTTGCAATTTTGGCCGGTTGAAAGAACTTTGTGCAGAATTTCTGAGCCAAGTCATTCTCGGTGCTGATGCTGGCATTAGGTTAAGAATTCAAGGAAAGTTTCATTCACGCGCGGATTTTGTCTCTGCACAGCAGTCATTATTTTGGCCATAAATTTTTTTCCCAATATCCGATTGAGACAATTCAAAGTGAGTGGGAAAGCTAGCTCAAAGGGATACAACGTTTCTAGAAATATAATATTTCCAATTTGGATGTTTACTATGTCAAATATGGGTTGCAATATTCGCCTAAAAATTTGGAATATAACTTGTGCGATTGGAAAATTATTTTGATAATATTTTTATCATATTCCATTCTTTTTTGAGTTTTAATTCAATCCAATTGTCTCCTACAAATATTCAAAGTATCTTCTTGTGTCTGAATAAACTATTGAATAATTACAATTTGATCATCAAATTTCGAATTTTGCCATTTTTCCACCATTTTTCGCTTCTTTGTTCAATCATTAAGTTTTACATATATAACATAAAATACAACCACTACACCAAAAAAGACCTTTTACAGCAGTCAAAAAACGATGCGATAGACCTTTTGCAGCGTTTTAGCGTATGTTGCGAAGGTCGGTGTTGCCGTTGAGGGAAGACTTTTTACAGCGTTTATTCACTGTTGCGAAAAACCTTTTGCAGCTTTTTTTAAACGTTGCGGTAGACCATCTTTTACAGCTTTTTTTTCAGCGTTGCGGTAGACCCTTTTGCACCGTTTTTTCAACGTTGTCGTAGATCTTTTTTTAACAATTATATATGGTAATTGACCTCCAAAATTGAAAATGACACTTTGTGAACAAATTTTGGAATTGCATAAAAATTGATAATTTCATTGTAAATTCTTGAATCAATACAACATTAGAATGTATTACAACACAACCTATCTAAAAATGAGTAATGATTAATGAGCGAAACTATAATAAACTAGTTACAACACAACATATCTAAAATTTTTGTTGCCATATACAATATATTTCATCTCCTTCAGAATTATTAAGTACTTTTCTATCATTCACCTCCTATTTTCATCTTTGGGCATGTGAACAAAAAGTATAAGTGGGTAATCCTTTGTAATTTCCATGTGACCCAACACCCCTTCAGCAATCATTAGAATAATACCTCTGAATCTCATATATATGGCAAGTACTGAGACAAAATATCTGCCCGAGGAGACACCCAATGCAAAAAGTGGCAGCTTTTCAAGATTTTGTTTCACAATCCAACTCTCAATGATGTCTCTAACAATCCGTCTTTCATCCCCAAGTGACCAGCATCTTCCAGCACTTGATATGGCGAGGACAGCAAACTTGCTAACCAAAGCATGCAGCACGATGAGCCTCTCTTCAGGTAAACAAGGACATCCATTATGCATCTTTTAGTAGGTATAACTTTAAGTCAAGCAACTTTTTCATATCCTAATTAGAAACTTTTTTTCTCAAACATTTTTCTCGCATTCTTCTTTTATATGCCAATAGATGTGCTACATGTTATGGCACTAACCTCTAGAGTTCTCAACCTGTCCTGATACTGAACCACCATCTGCTTCAATTGCTGGACCTCTGGATCCTCTCATCACACTCCTTTTGGCTTTCATGCTGGATCGCTACAACTCATTTGAGGATGGCATTGTCGCAGAGAAGCACCTCGATTTGTTTCTTTAGCATCAAATTTTCCTGAATACACAGAAAAACTATTTAAAACCTGAATAACAAAGCATGCGAGTCTTCATATCATAAGAAACAACAATTTGCATTTAGAGAAGAACTAAAAAGTATCCCAGCAAAAGCAAGAGCCAAGCCATGGCTTCTTCTGACCATTTATACTTTGAGCACAATAATTCAAAACAACCAGCCAAAGGGTACAATCAAACTTTATCTAGAACATTCAGAAAGACCTTATAAAGGGATTGGTAATGAATTTTTTTTTTTTTTATCATCAACACTATTTCCACCCTTCAACCTTTTAACATGTACTATCAAACTACATATGTGATGTAAGAGTGACCTTGTAAAAGCTTTGAGTTGCCTCAGCCCGAGCACCAATGGATTTCTCCAAACTTTCTAATACTCTTCTTGTGCGGGATCTAGCATCATCTATGCTAGTGGCACTCATCATCTCCCTCACAAAAAAGTCTACCCATTATGTGCCAGAAGTCTTGTGCGGGATCTAGCATCATCTATGCTAGTGGCACTCATCATCTCCCTCACAAACAAGTCTACCCATTATGTACCATCTTCTGGCAGGTTGTTTTGGAAGTGAGGCTCTTCCAAGAGAACTGCCTCCCCACCAGTTGGTATTGCACCTATCAATTTTGTATTATCAAAAGATTCACATGTTTTTATAAATTTTCAAAATGTAGCAACCATTTAAGTGCCTCGACAACAAAAATTCGAGTTGCCAACAATATGCAGAATACCCAACACACCAATAACTAATGGAAGTATTTGCTATTTTATTTTACTTAAACTCTGAACAAGACTCATTTTCCAGCAAACATCAACTACATTATAAAGATAATCAATTAAACATATATTTTCTCACCAAGTGTTATGATAATTGGAAATGTGAAATCATTAAAACATGCCAAATCACAAAACTCACATTGTAAATTGTTTCCATAGAGGTGCTACTGCTACTCTAGTCATGAATATCAAATACCCAATAGTAAATCTTATTTTTACTCTCTCCCCCACGCGTCGCACTCTGTTACGTAGCCCATCTGAGTATGTTGATATTCTAGGGTAGGAATACCTATTTAAGATTTAAAACTAATCTAGAGTCATTCCTATTGGAATGATTGTCATCTTCACTTTTGATATTAAGGTTACTTGGAAGGAACTTTCGTGCCTCTGAACCCTTTATTAAAGGGTTATCCCACCTAATGTAGCAATTATCTACCACCTAACATTCCAAATTTCAATTTTTAAAATAAGGAATATATAAGAAAAAGGAAGAAGAAATAGATTCCAGCATATAAAATATAGTGCAAAGGCCCATTCAATCCACCCACAACACCTAGATCTCTATAAAAGCTAATATCATCGGGAAAGGAAAAATATCTCTACATAAGCACGTTGGTGGCCAAAATTCTGAGGTGGGTTGTTAGGCATTATGTTAACATCCTGACTAAATCGGCTTGAATCCTGACGACATCCCATAACTAAGAGGACCTAACTCTGCTGAACTACTAGCTCCTAAGGGAGGTGAATTTGGTGATCCAGTTGGCTCTAGTTCCTATTATAACTACTAACAGGTGGTGTCAAAACACAACGCTTATTACAATGTTGAGACTCTTGAGATGGTCAAAATACTGAATTATCTTATAGTATCAAAATCCCAAAACAAACCAAGATGACTTTAAAAAATAGGGGTTTCTCTTTTCTCATAAATCTTCCAAATGAACATTACTCTCAACGCAATTCATAATCAACTGTAAACACAAGTATCTCGATTTCAGCACAAATCTTAAAGATTAATTATACTGAAGTTTATACGTCGAATTTCAGCACAATTTCAAACAGCGATGAGAAAAATATACAAAACTGTAGAAATTAACAAATTTTACGTAAAATGTTGGTTTCAAACCCAAAAATAAATCTACAACAAAAAGTAAAAAAATTCCAACAATTACTCAGTAAAATTCACCTAAATCTTCAAAATTAAAGCAAATAAAAATTAATGAACCAACATTGAACAGAATTAAAAAGAATAGCGATGTACCTCCAGGTACTGAGGCAAAGTGGCGGGAGGTGCCCCCGTAACTACAGCTGGCGTCGGCGACTGAGCGTGATTTGGAGGGAGTGGATCATTATTCTAATGTTCTTCAGCCACCATATCTACACACTAAAAATTCTCAAACAGGAAAACTCGTATTGCAGAGAGAGAGAGAGAGTTTTGAGAGGGAAAGTATTTTCAGATTAATGGAAGAGGAATGAGAAGTCATATTTGAAGGCATATGATGAATATTTTTTGATCTTCTGGGTATCACAAGGTTTTTACAGAACCAGAGAGTTGGGGGAGAAGAGAAGAGAGGAGAGGCGAGACGAGACGAGACGAGAGAATGAGGAAAGTTATGGAGGAGGAAAGTTAGGGCTTGTTTTGATTTCAACCTGGATTGCGAAAAGATAAAAAAAAATAATATAATTGTGAGACACTTTTCGCAACGTTTTTTAAACGTTGCGAAAAGTTGTCTTCCGCAACGTTTAAAAAACGTTGCGAAAAATAAAAAATTTCGCAACGCTGCTTTGGCAACATTTTTTAAGTGAATGTTGAAACGTTGTGAAAGACGTTTTTCGCAACGTTTTTTAAACGTTGCGAAAAGTTTTGTCTTCCGCAACGTTTAAAAAACGCTGCGAAAAATAAAAAATTTCGCAATGCTTAAAAACGTTGCGAAAAAACAATGTTAGCAACATTCACTTAAAAAATGTTGCCAAAGCTCAATTTTGTTAAATAATGGCAACATTCATGTATTATAATGTTGCGATAGATCCATTTAACAACATTTAACTACCAAATGTTGCATTTTATGTGTCGCAAATGGTGTTTTTTTGGTGTAGTGAACAATTTAGAATATATTTTAAAAATTATCAAATATCGTTATTTTTTACCCCGGATAAGTGTATAAAATCCCACCGCTCACATGGGTGTCGTATATTTTGATCATATGCTAGTTTAGTGTGAGTTTGTAATTTTGAACGTTGTCTTTTTAGACACATAACTTTGTTTGTGCACATTCAAGTTTATTCTAATAATAAAGTATTCAGTTCATTTTTCATTCTATTTAAAGTATTTGGTTTGATCTCATTAAAGTACAATGTTGACCCATATGACCAATTAATATTTTTTCCAACAATTTCCCACTTGAGCCACATATGTTATCATATAAATATGTATAACTTTATGAGCTAAAAATTTTTGCTATCATAACCAAAAGTATTTTCGAACAATCTCGTCCATCGATTATGTCAATATATGATCAAAGCACTCTTCATTAGGATTGTATTTGACGATGTGCTGAATACATATAGAAATATAAAAAGGTTTAAAGTCTTCAATTCATATGTAATTTATAATTCTTTGTTCATCTCATCAACACAAGAATACAAAAAGAAATTATATTGAAGCAAATATTTAAAACCCGCATAAAGGAATTCATGAATCAAGAAGAATGATTGAAAAATTCAAGAAACCATAATTAAGAATCAAGAAGAAAGATTAAAGCAATTAAATTGAAGAATAATGCAATCAAGATTAAAGAACAAGAAATCAAGATTTATAGAGATTGCAAATTCAACCTTCAAGGTTCATTATTCAAGTATTAAATGAATGGATCAATGTAAGTTCCACATTAATTAATTGTTTTGATGATTTGACATAGAGATCTTGACAATTTATAAAGTTTTATAAAGTTTAAGTTTCATAATATTCAACACGGTGGACCAAGAAGCTGTCCCGAATAAATTTTGACAATATCAACCTCAACAATAGTATCATTTGAAATCAACTCATAACTTTCACACGAAATCATAATTTTCAAAGGCACGTGTTTTAAGTTAGCCCACTCTGGCCTCACAAGGCAGGCCCTGTGGTTGTAAGTTGGAGCTGAAGCTGCTATAGCTTATGGCTAAAGCGATGGAAGGGCCCTAGTGAAGAGAAAAGTAAAGATAACTAACGCTCCGCCCGCTTGGTGGGCGATAGGAGCTATGGGCATGTGCATGCCAACTTAAAAAGTTTGGAATGGATTATGTGTGATATACGGGACAAAAGAATATTACAGATTTAAGATGATAGTTACAATCACACATCCTTATAAGTCACACATGCACAATGTAATAAGTCACAATCACATAACATATTAAAAATGAAGCTTACAAAATATAGGGAGAAATAATTAGTGCATTAAAAATTTTTCAGAGTAGTGATGGATTAAATATGGTGGTTGACTTCTATGTATCTGTCAACCCATCAGCAGAAGCTTTATTCTTCTTTATTTCTCTAACAACTGACCTTCTTTATTACTCTTAACAACTGACCGCCAAGTAATAATGTTTCCGTGTTACGATTAGTTACATAATGGATAAAATATATTATACACTAGAAATGGTATTTAATATATTCAGACATTGAAGATTCTTCTGTTTAAAGTCTCGTTTCATTAAATTAAACTTGATTTGAAATTTCTTCAAACGCAATTAATATGTAAATACCGTTCTTGCACTTAAACTCTCATATTACTCCGTTAAACTCGATATAAAATATATATTTTTTAAAAGAATAAAGAAATAAAAATCAAGATATCTATCTACTAGGGCCATTTGAGTGCAGAAGTCCAAAACAGCCGACATGTTGACAAATCATGCCAGCCTTATAATTCAAGATAATGTACATTCTTTCAGGCAAAAAGGATTTGGATCCACTTCAATTAGATATGCTCCTTATTTCTATGCCATAGTCAAATCTTAGCTAATTAAGATTTGAGGTTTAGTAGGGACTTGGTACTTATTTTGCCTTTTTAGTTAGTTATATATTGTATTTCTTTATTCTAAGCCTTAACCAACTAGTAGAGTACGATGATTCGAATGTGTTTGGTTCGATCCAAAAAGATCATTGTGCAACATATGCGATGAAATCAAAATAGCGAGAATTTTTGGGGTCTAACTTCCACTTATCCCATTAGGGTTTCGATATATTATTTGCACTCATTTCTTGCACTCATCTCTATAGTCATTTTTTTATAAAGGAGTTTTCTCTTCCTTTGCTCGTTATTTTTTTCTTCTAGGATTTCTAAGTAAATATATATGTTATTGTTGTTGATTTTTCTAATGTTTATTCTCATTTTTCATGACACCGACACATTAGTCAACTCACTCATTTAGGTACAATTCAATGTTTATTACGTGCATTTTTGGATACCTTTTGGCAATGTTAAAATATTGGTACTTACAAGCAGTGTTAAAAAAAGCTCACATTGACTCGAAACTTGGACAAAACTCTTTTCTTCGCATCTAGACACTGTTTTTTATTTTTTTCCAATTCCTAAACCACTGAATTTTTTCATTCCTCTCTTCCGTCTTCCCTAAACTTGCTTTATTAGTTTTTTTATAATTTCTTTCCTGTTTTTAAAAGTCTTTTATTTTACGTTAACTTATTAATTTTTTCAAAAAACTTTTAATCTGACTTTAATTTCAAGTTTTTGAAAGATTTTATCTGTACAAAAGTTAAAAATAAATTTATCTAAATAGTTAAATTAGATTTAAGTTATGATGCTATCTAGATTATGTAATTATGATCTTGAGACTCGTTATTTTGTTGCAAATTCTAAAAGTATATATATTAAATTCCTAAGAATTTATTAAGTAGGACTTATTTGGATGAAAATTGAACCTATGAAAAATATTCTAATTTTTTGCATTTCGAAAACTTGAAAATTATATAATTGACTAATTATAGGAATTATTTAATAAATATAATAATTTTTAAAATGATTAAAAATTTAAAATAATATTAAAAACAAGAAAACACTTTTTTACTCCTAAGTCTCTCCTAGGCTCTCTTAAGCTTGTAAAACTTAAAATTTCACCTCTACACCTAATCACGCTTTACGTTTTTTATAACATTGTTTACAAAGACACATTTATATCAATAATCTTTGTACTAACATTGCATATGGTTGATGTTAGTGTAGGTTACAACTTCTAAGATCATATATGAATAAGATGATAATTTGTACTATTGGTTTTCATATAGAAAATTTAAAAAATTAATTAGGTGGTCCACAACATGTACATTTTATTATTAGAGTCTCATATTGGCTGGTGATATTTACACAGTCCACTTAATAAGGTGGGGTGGGGGCAATCCTCCCCTAACAAGCCGGTTTTGTCATCTTTCCTAATGTAGTATCAGAGCAGACCCAGTTTTGCAATGTTTGGTACACCCAATATCGATTTGTTAACAATTGTTTGGCATTGTTCATGTTGTGCGTGAAGGGATGTATTAGAGTCTCACATTAACTGGTGATATTTACACGATCCACTTAATAAAGTGATAACAATCTTCCCCTAACAAGTTGATTTTGTTAAATTGAGTTAGGCCAAATATCATTCCTAATACTTATTTCCAACAATTAAATTGGTTTAAATCTCTTCTAAATATCATCAAGTAACTTTACATATATGACTTTGTGACCCCAAATTTTGTTTTTCAATTGGACTTGAGCACAATTTGAAGTGAGACATATTTTTATTAGTATCATGTATTGATATAATAAAGATTTTGACACCTTTTATCTTCTTCTTTTTTTTTTTAATCTTTGACATAAAAAAAATATTGAGTATTAACTCACTTCTTTTTTAAGATTGAAAACTAACTTGTTAATTGAATAATAAATGTAAAAATCAATAGTACAATTCTCTGAAATAAGATTTTTATATATTTTTTTCCCTTCGTACTCGTACGCGTACAATTTTTTTCCTTCCGAAATAAGATTTTTAAATTGGAGGAGCCAATGTCGAAACTAATGGATTGATCCAAATTACTTATATTTCCCATTGTATTTTTATTAATCGATGATGAGAGAAATCTTGATGAAATCAAAATAGGAAGGTAAAGTGGATGACAAATCAGAAGATTCCTTGTCTTCTTTGCTCATCTTTTGGTGATTTTCAGGCTTATCGTTCACCATTTCTTGTTTTATTCTAAAAATATATTTAATTTAATCAAGAAGCATTTTTCAAAATTAAAACCAATGATCATAAGATTATGAAATAAGATTACATGTGCTGTGATGATGCGAATCCTTTCACTTCTTTTTATAACTTTTACGTGTACTCAAATAACATGGTTACCCAAATTTAAAGATTCAATATTGACCCATGTTTTGTATATGATACTTTACATTACTATTATTTATAAAAGTAGATTCTTCTATTCGATTTTATTCTCGTCATAGATGGAATTATAGAATAAGAATGTCATTTGTGTTCCATTCATACATTAAAAGAATCTTTACAGTAGTTGTCTCAATTTTTCTTTTTACTCGTAGACTTTTCCTTCACCTTCAAAATTGAAAGTGACGAAATCCCCATGTTTTAATTGGTCAAAAATTTCATTTTCTTAATTTTTTAGGTCAACTAATGGATGAACTAACGATTTTCGGTATTTTGTCGTTCTTGTTAAGATTTGAGGTTTCATCTTAAAATATCAACCTTATTAAGAGTGGTAGTTCAAACTCTTATAAATTGGCCTATGTTTTTATCTTTATTCGTCGTGGAATTTTATCTCTTAACATGCTCCGCAAGATGGTGGCTTGTTTGAGCAGACCAATCTTGAAATTCGTGTGCTCAATTTTATTTTTTTTAATCTTAATCGAATCGAATTGCTCGTTGGAGTTTAATGAGCTCTGATATCATGTTAAGATTTGAGATTCCATCTTAAAAGGTCAACCGTATTAAGAGGAGTGGCTCAAACTCTTATAAATTAGTCTATGTTTTCATCTTTATTCGATGTGAGATTTTATCCATTCACACTTCTGATGCAACTATTTGAAAGGTTTGGAACCGTGAGTTGCACAAACAGAAGATTAAAGTGAAGTCGGCGAAAAAAGAAAGGTTATGAGATCGCTATCACAATTATCCTTACGTTAAATAATTCATTAGTCGAAAAAGGATCGAAAAGAAGTTGCCACTAAATGTCTGAAAATGATGACACGAATGAATTTTTTATTCTTTACTTTTTATGTAATGTTTAAAAGGAAAAATTATTCTACTTTACAAGTACTTATTCTGATATTTCCTTATTAGATGAGAAAGAACTTAATTCTCATGTAACTTTTTACTTTTCTAAGGTGAAAAGAAGTTGGATAATTCAATATTCCTTGTAAGACAATCTAATTCTTTCCGAAACTGTAGGTGGGTACCGACTCTTGATAATTAGTGTGTGTGAAAAAGAGATGGGAATATCTTGTGGACAAAAGCAATAAAAAATCAAAATATGTTAAAAGAACCCTTTAACCAAGAATATTACTTTACAGCTACTTGCTTGTCTTTATTCACCCAACTCTTGACTTATACTTATTTTCTCATTTTCTAGTTGATAGATTATTTTTCCATATCACTATTTATCATGATGTTTGATTATACTTTTATTGCTTGTTTGATTAAAATTTTATCAAATTTTAATTATTATCACACATTTTATGGTACCCACAACTTTTATAACTTTATTAGTCACTTATTTTGATTAGTTTTGACGACCTGCATCCTTTTTAATTTTCAATCATGATACATGTACAATGACAGTTGACATGGTTTGTTGACAATCACGATTTTGCATCATCACATTCATCCATTTAAAAAAACTTCAAAAACTAGATTTTGCCACATCAAATATTGTCAAAAATGTTATCAACCATCATTGTACAAGTAGATTAATTCTTTTCATTTTGATTAGTTTTATGGAGAGTTGTTAAAATCGGATTGGACTAGCCAATTTGGCCTAGGAATCGATGAATCGAATAGTGGTTCGATCAGTTTGCTCTAATCAGTACATTCAGCAAATAAACTCGTCATGTATATATATATATTGTCTTTTATTCTGAAATATATTTTAAATTAAAATTATGGTCTAACAATGATCCACTAGTTGAACTACTAATTCATCGGTTGAACCATGACCCTGTGACCTAATGATATTTTTGAGTTGGATCTTATAATTATAGTTTTACGTTGTCAAAGGTGAGTTGGTAATGAAGAAAATATTGATTAAGCTTTGAACAAGGAATTAAAATGTGAAATGGAACCAGCCGTCCAATACGACTATAAGCACATTGTGATGGAGCATTGAATTGAAGGTGTCTCCAAGTTGCCCAATCACAAGGAGATATTTAATGCTCCATTAAATATTTAGTCCAATTGTCAATCGCCCAAACAAGAAACAATTATACTACAGAATGTCATGTAACATTTTATCATTGAATTGTTTAAAACACAGTTAAATTCTCTATTCGATTATTTTCTACTACCACTTTATCGTCACTGCATATGTCAACTCTCTTTGGCAAAGTGACATAATCCAAAAAAAAAAAGAAAAAAAAAAAAAGAAGCAATTATAACATATACAAATAAATGGATGATATGGCCAAACATTCCCTTAAAATATAAGTCAAATTTTGAATCAAAATGTAGAAGAATAAAATATAAGTAAAACAAAACCAAAAAAAATAAAAAGAAGGGATAGAATTTTCGAGGAGTAGTTGAGCTGTTAATTTGTCTTTAATGCAAAAAGGTGGAATTGAATGACGTGAGAAGGGACAAAATACTCTTACTTTTTTATCTCCCACTTTTTCCTGCTTCCAGACAAAACTAGTTTTCCTTTCCTTTATCAATTATAATTAAATTTTAAGACCGCGATCTTATTCGTGGTTATCTATGATAATTCTCTGACCATTTTAAATTCCTAAACTATTGGTTTCCTAGATAATGATTTGAGTAGCATAGACACGGACGATTGGAAATAGTCATTAGACAGTTAAAAATTTTTTTTTAATTAAATTAAATTATAGTTCTTTTTGCATAGCCCAATTTAAATTATTAATATTTCCATCTATTTCTTTGACATTATCTAGATAAAAATAAAAAAATGTCCATTCATGTGAATTATTAAGATAGGGATTGAAGCTTGCACAACTTGTGTATCCAAAGATTGGAAATAAATCAATTATTGAGTCTATTAATTTGATTTTTTTAGATATCCCCCATCTATTACCAAAATGCTATTTGTTCATGTCTTTTGTACTGATAAATTTACAGGTGCTGAGATGATAGAATTTAACTCATGTTCGACCCACAATTATTTGAAATTTTAATAGTTGGAATATTATTTTTTGAAAAATATGTTGTTCAAAATAGAAGAAAGAATTTTGAGATTACGTAAACTAGTCTATAAAAACAATCTATACATGTAGCATTTCTCCATGTAATAATATTGTTACTAATAAAGCAATATAAAAAAAATATGCTATTTGTGCAATTTCGTTTATATTTTGGTTGACAACCTGCTGACGTGAAAGTGTTATAATGATTAGATTAAGTGGGTGTTTGGTGGGAATTAAAATTAGATTTTTTGTAGATTGTGATAGAAGTTTTTGAAATGTGTGGTTGAAAAGTGGTGGGACACATAAAAGATGTGGTTCATATTGATTGTTTGACTTTGACTTAGATTAAAATTTGATTTTAATTCAAAACAAACAAGGCCTAAATGTTTAAAATATGAAAATGATGTAAAATTATATCAATTATAAATTCGATAAATCATAGTGTAAACCTAAATGCACGTATAACAAGATTGCAATGTAAAAGAATTCGTTGGTCGAAGAGGGGATAAAAGGTCGGGTCCCAGACGTTCTTTGATTAACACGTCTTTTTCTAGGTGGCGACACGTCGCACATGCAAAAGCGTGTCTTCTGTGGATCCTCTACACCTAACGAAAATATTAAAAAAATGGGCCCCCTACTTAAAAGTTTCCAACCAAAAAATTCATATCAAAAAGTTCAATTCTGGCCGTCCATCAGCACGGCCTTCACCATCGTTTACTACTGTGTCAGCCACTAACCCCCTTAACATTAAATGACCATTATGCCCCACCGCAGGGCAGTGGGAGAGAGAGAGAAATAATGAATTGAAGTTTGTGGTTCCATAAAGAGGAAATGAATGCCTCATCTTTATTGTTCACGTTCTCTGTAACGATTAACATAAGTATCTAATGAAAATAAATAAATAAAAATAAACAAAAAATTTAAATTGAAAAACAAAAAAAAAACGGAGAAGGTGGGAGTTTTTCAACATCCGTTAACCTGTCAACATCATCCCATTTTAACGGGTTTGTTCTATTTTTTTTTTTGCGGCAAAATGGTTTCTGTATTTACACCTATAACAAAAGAACAATATCCATTGTATTTCCACTTATGCTTGTACACTTCAATTATCCTTCTACGGTGATTCTATCAGGCAACCAATCTCCATTTCTCCGATCACCAGAACCCGACTCCACCACAAAGCGGACAACCAAACTACGACTTTCAATAGAGGGCAGGCGTTGTTTGAGTTGTTCGAAGCTCGGTGCTAAAACGTTTTCTATCCATTGTTCGAGACTAATCTGGTCATGCCATAGGCCTCCGAGGATCTTTTCTAAGACATCGTCTTCTATTTCTATGGGCATGTTGTCACCCACAACCATGGAGAATTTCACCGAGATTGTTTTCTTGATTTCTCTTCGAACGAAGGAGTAATCCACGGGTTTGAACACTATGGAATCATCGACGTTACTTGCCAGCTCGTGAGGAACCGATGTAACAGTGAATTGTTGTCGGTTTACAAGTCCAAGCTCATCTTCATGATCAATGGTGAGATCACTTGAATTGTGAGACCCATCAGTTCTGTCATCCTCAGTATCCACAGCAAGATTAAGGTCAAGAGAGAGGCCCGACCTTATTTCTCTCCGAGGTTTTATTGACCTATCTTCATCCTGCAACCAACTGGTTCGACGTTTTGCACTCTTTTCTCTAACTATTAGTCCCAACTGCCAATCTCTGCTTGCTATGGAGGCATGTTTCTTCCCATCAACAAAATGACCGTCTCTGATCACTTCAGGATTAGTTGTGGACCAATCCCCCGTGAGGATGAATATGGCATTACCAATACTGGTTTCACCTCCGCGTGAATCAGTTAGCCTACCTCTCTCAATAGCCCGCTTTACGTTCCCACGCAAGATCATATCCGATTCATCAATATCTTCAAGCATAATCACTGAAAAAGGATTGCTTCGAACTGCCTCTGCAATGCGATCAATTGCTGTTTTACCACGGAAGTTCATATCCGACTCTTCATCATCACGACGTGAGCC
Source organism: Fraxinus excelsior (assembly GCA_019097785.1). Lineage (NCBI taxonomy): Eukaryota > Viridiplantae > Streptophyta > Magnoliopsida > Lamiales > Oleaceae > Fraxinus > Fraxinus excelsior. The sequence goes on along the minus strand of CM032626.1, from coordinate 31,252,277 downwards.
AAGACAAATAATTACTGGAATAGTCCCGCATATTTGCTCTGCTAGGACTGATGCCATTTTCTTCTTCCCAACTCTGTCAGGACCTGTAAACAGTAACCATGTATCACCCCTAGATCCAGCACCTCTTAATCTCCCATTGCCCAATCTGCACCGTGTTATGGCTGAAGCCACTGCAGTGGCTGCTTCTGCCTGCCACCATACCTTCTCCATGAGGCCCTTGAGGAGCTTTTTGTACGTATCAGCATCCAATGCATTAGCAATTTTATCAAGGACCTTAGTCTGAGGTTCTGAGGAGATGCAACCCAAGAAATCTTTAACACCATCTTCAGTAGTTTTCTCCGGGGTGTTTTCTGTCCCTTTCGGTCCAAGAACCAAATCTGTCCTCACCAGACTTCCAGGTGTGCTGCAGGTGAGCGCTGCAGATTGGCTGGTTAAGTGATTTGTGTTCAACCGAAGAACTTCCCCGGGGGGTTTAGTTGTCTGCAACTTGGGCTGGAAAGGTGGACGCACTAGTAGATTTGGATTGCACAGGTTTGTTATGGAAAGAGTTGGTGGAGCAGTTCTATCAGAGTGGATTTTGTGATGATAATTAGGATGAAGATGCAAGCATGTTTCCCTCCATTTCTTCTGTAATTCTTGAGTCTTTTGCTTCGAAAGCACTTCCTGATGCTTACCCTGCAAATAAATGAAAATCAAGATCAGCTTAATTTATTCATTTCTAATCCTAAATTAATTCTAACAAAGGATCTTTAAACATACTTCTGATTGATCTGTTAGTTTAGCATCACTGCTCTGGAGTTTTGCATTTTTCAACCACAGAGGCAGAGACGGTCGATTAGCTTCTTCTTTAGCTTCCAAAAATGTCTTCTCAATGGCCACAAGTTTCGCCAGCTCCTCCTCGTAATTGTCAGAACATTGTGGACAAAAGGAGTTTCTTTGAGCAATATCCAAGCTCTCAGATACACGCCTAGTTAAAGTGGGAGGCGGAGTTGAAACACTCTTCAATGGATTCAAATTTTCCACCGGATTGCTCAGAAGTCTCTCTGTACCAACCCTAAAAATACAAAGTTCACTCTCAGAAATTACTTATGTATGACAACCGGATCTTAATCATTCTCAACCAAGAAACCAGAAGTCGCCAAAAAATGATAAATATGAAGAAAATCTAGATTCCGTTCATATACATGTACTTCAACTACCAAATCAAGAATAAGAAAGACCATTTTTTCGTATCTACAGAATAATTCCTGGAAGAGATTATATCTTGGGTTCTGTTCCAGAAATTCTTGATACCGAGGAGCATACCAAAGATGCAATATTAACAAACTGTCAATTCAAATTCAATACATGTAGCATGAACAATTACATGTAAAGTTAATTAAATAGTTCTGAAGAATTATCAATCTTGATCAAAATTAATTGAAGAATATACCTGGGAAACATCCCCAAAAGAGGCGATCTTGAAGTAATTGACACTGCTTGCAGATCCCAGTCATTTTCCATAGTAGAATGATAAACTCGACACCTCAAATAAGTATCACAGGTTGCAGTACCAATCAACCATACTTTATTATCACTGGTACCATCTCCGGCGAATCGGGCCAGTAACTTCCCCACTTCCACCACCGCCGCCCTCCCAATCTCGGAAACCACCTGCTGCTGCGGCTGTGCGCCACCAAAACTCATAGGTTGCTCCACCAGCCATTTCAGATCACCCAAATCAAGAATTACCCCACCACTCATGATCCTACTCTCAATCACCCTATCCAATTCTCTGATCTTTGAAGGTATCTGATTTTTATCGGATAAAAACTCTTTCTCGATGGAGATCACTTGAACATTTTTCAACAATTTCCCTTCAGCTCCCAATTCCTCATTCTCAATTTTTCTGAACAATTCCTTCACCACAGCCTCAGGCTCCGAATCCCCAACCAAAACTGGGTTCCGTTTCTTACTTCTTACGAAAATATCCAATACCTTTTTCACTTCTTCAAGCCTCTGATTCCCCATCTGTCCTGTGCTCCCCTGCTGCAGTCGGGGATTCAAATAAATGTTCCGATTTGCCAAGGGATTAACAGCTGACGGTGTTGCTGTTGGAGATGTAGATAATTGAGTTGAACTAGAAAGCATCATCGGTGAAATCCCACCAAAAGTTCCTCCCAAATTCACATTTCTAGCACCAACTTGATTATTAGCATGCGCGTTGGAATTCAAAGACTGTTCAATTGTGGCCTTGACCGCAGGACTGGAGAAGCTAGCCTCGCGCATCACCCGGCTCACGCTGGGATCGTCTAGTATCGAGATAATAAGCTGCTCTAGCTCCACCTTTACCGCCAGTAGTGGTTGCTGTTGCTGTTCAGGGCAACCTCGCCTCTGATGCGCCTGGGCGCGCTTGAGAGCGGCCATGAGTGCATTAGATATCGGAGGTTCCATCCCCGAAGCCATGTTTTGCGCCGTAGGGAGGCGCTCCAGAGCCACGCTAAAGCATAGCTCCAGTGCTCGGCACTGAAGCGGGTGGCTAGAATTTGGATGGGAGCGAATGCATGCTTGCCTTAAGAAACCCGATGGCGAAGCCAAGAGCGTCGCCGCCACGTGAAGCGGCGTTGTCTGGCCGTGGTTCCGCCGGCCCGCCTCCGCTATGGAATGGTTCAAAACGCTCGCCGCCTCTGTTGTCAGGGTTTGTTGAATAGTACTCAAACCAGCTCTCATCTTCTTCTCCTCCTATATTGCAATCACCGATTTAAAAGCCAAACAAATCCAACAAAGAATTTCCAAAAATTCCCTTTAAGAAATAGGAAACTATCAGAGAAAATCCAAGAAATGCTGAAAAACTAAACTTGACGAAAAATCAACTATTTTTCAGCTAAAATAAACAGAACCCAATTAAGAAAATTTTACTCTGTACAGTTAAAATTGAAATCCGATTGAATTTTATATGTATAGAAACAGGATCGATGGAATATATTTTCTTGAAGAACCCTATCTAAAGTATCTTTAATTTCTATAATTTTCTCCCTGTTTTTCTTCTTCTATAGCTATGCGTGACTATAAAAGCTGTGCCTTTCAACTTGAAAATGTAACAATCATCACACCACTTCACACAAAAATCCTCCCTTCCATTCTCACTTTCTCTCACTAAAAAGACTTTATATTCTCTCCGAACGAGATGATGATATGTGCAACCAAAAAATAAAATAAAAAATAAAAGAATGACATGATAATTTATTTCTTTTTTGTTATTTATTTATTTGTGTGAATGACATAATAATAAATTTAAAAAAACAAAAAAAAGGCAGAAAAAGCCAAAGGAGTTGTCGCTCAGAGCAAACGAATAATTATGGAAAATAGGTAGGGACATGGATGTAATTTCACTTTCTAGGATTATTTACTTATATATTAATAGTATATTCTATTATTGCTTTTAATATTAATTGTTTATTTTTTAAAAGTAAGATTCTCATTATTATTTTATCAACTTTCTACGGATTGACTCACTGCCTTTTAGCTCACTTCATGTTTCACATTCTGTTGATTGACTAAAGATAATTCCCGTACGCAACGATAGCGCGTTATTTTTACGCGTCATTTATTAACTGGTGTGAGTAGGACGCGCAAGTAATTGGTGTGACAAGGAAATAACTGAGATTAAGCAGTCGTGTTAAGTTTGCCTTTGAACCAATTTTCTGCTTTTCACACGCTGCCGCTGCAAAAGGCGTTAAACGGCAATCACCTATCCCTTCCTCTTTTCTTTTCTTTTTTTTCTTTTTTTTTTTAAATTAAAAATTCAGAAATCTAAATCAACTGTTAATTTTAAAGTAACGGTATTCGTCACCACTGATATTTAACATCGATTTAGGTGGCATCACTTGTGTTATTAAGTTACACGCTCAATTAAATACAAGAATTTGTGATTCATTTATTACGGCTTATGATAAGTTGACAACTAAATCGACGTTAGATGGTATTATTCTTAATTTTAATTATATTTTTATGAAATTCACAATTTTAAAATTACACTTTTCATTATTATTTTTTTTATATCAAATTTTATTAAATTTGATTATAATCTCCACCAAACAAAAACTTGTTATGCTTATAAGTTGTCTTCGCCACCCATAATTGATATACTTATTCAAACATATTCATGATTTATCATTAGACGACGGTCTTTAGTCTTTGCAAAGACTTAGCTTAGCCCATATTTGAATTTTTTTTTTCTATAAATTTATTATCAACCATACATTCATATAATAAAAATTATGCACGTAAGTCTAAAACTCTTCTTTACTTTTTGATAAAAAGTTCTCTGAAAAATCACTATTCAAAATATTTTTCTCCCACGTAATGATTTTCAAATAGGGGCTTAATTTAAGCTATTCAAGGGTGCAATTATTTATTATAAATTAGTAGTACAAGCACAAATATTATGCCCATGTTTGGTACGAATTATAATATAAATTTTAAATCAAAATTAATAATTAATTTTAACTACATATTTATGGGATACATAACTTTTCAATCACATATTTCATTAACTTTTATCAAAATTTACCAAAAATCTGATTTTAATCTTTATCAAACATGACCCATATTTATTTAATTTTTGGGTTCAGGTAAATTGAATTCAACTATGTTAACATAAGTTATTTCGACAGATACTATCTTATCTTTATTGCGAATTCTATGTTTTGTTGAGATTATTGGAAACAAAACAATTGAAATCCCACAATGGTCTAATTTATGTGACCATATTGGATCTTGAATTCTTCCCATGTTGAATTGTTAGATTGTCTATTAATTCCCTTTATGTTCATATTGAAAACGATTTATTCTTTACTTTCAACTCTTCACACAATAAGTCTTCGATCTTGAAATAAGGCTTTTTTTTTCTTATGTTAGGCCACTCTTTTTTGTCCTTCATGTCCAAAATTATAGTGGAATTATGTGCATTTGATAATGACATAGGAACAATTTTATATGTAGGAATTGGATATAAACTTATTAATTTATTAATCTACGATAAACGAAAAATATAATTTTATTTTTTTAAATGTGAACCCATCTCTTATTAATTATTTATAAAAAAAAAAATTAATTACTTCAAAATCGAATTCAAAACTCCAAAAAATAATATAGGAAAGGGTTTATCATCCTTGGAAGGTTCCTTTTCGTCAAGAAGACTAATTATAATTTTAAACTCTTTAAGACATATTAATTATAATTTTAAATAACTTTTAATTGAAAAAGTTGGTGGGCCCACCATGATTTTCTACTCGTTAAAACTTTAAAATTTTCTTACTTCTACTTTTTGCAAAGTCTTGATAAAAAATAAAATAAAAAAATCATCATCATCATCATATTCCCTTTTTGGTAACGCACGGTTTCACTTGTCTTTTACGCGTTTTACGGGCCTACCCACGACTTTTCACCGCTATCTATCAGCAAAATTTTATGCCTATAATTATTATGAAAGGAAAAAAGAAAAAAAAATAATTAAAACAGTATAGTGAGTTTCTCACGTGATAAAGTGGGACAATAGATTCCCGTGACAAATTGAAAATAATGAGTCTTGAAAATGTAGTCATTTCCTTTTCTAGCATTATACAAGAAAAGAAAAGAGTTTACGCCTATTTGATATCCATTAAAATAAAAATAAAAAAAACTTATTTTCAATTCAAATTATGTGTGCGACAGTGAATGGCTGAAAAATGTCAAGAAAATGCAGTTTTGTAATTGATTTTTTTTTTTCATTAATTGAATGGTAAGGTAGATCCGTAATTTTAATTTTTAACTCAAAAAGTTGAGAATAGAATAAGTAAAAAGCAATTTTAATTTAACGGGTGACTAGCCTAGCCTAGCCTAGCCTGAATTAGAATTTCTGCCAAATGTCGTATCTTGTAGGAATTTTTTACGATAAATTACTGTTGAAAAATTTGCATTTTAATGAGAATCCAACATAGGCGTGATAAATAAAAAGAGACCGAAGGAGAGTGTGATTTTCAACTTTTTACATGAAGTACCACTCACCCAAATGGTCTCTTCATCACTTTTCTATTACGTTTGTAGGTTGAAGTTGTGAGGTTTTGCATTTTCCTTTAACAAAAGGCAAAATTGCAGTATTAACAAAAGGGCGATTGAAGATAAGTTGGGTCATTTTGCTCATATGTGGAGAAAGGGAGAAGGAGATGGAGAGAATCCTGGCTAGCACAAAGTGGTTGGTTATTTTTAGGAAACATTGTAGTAGTAGTCTCAAAATTTTGATTTTTTTAAAGACTTTACTCTAACTTTCAATTTGTATTAACGAATGCCCCTTTGAGAAATTAGCAGCTCAAATCCAAATAGATGAACCATTTGACTCTAAGTTGACAAGAAAAGTGGACTTTGACCAATTTTCACGAAATTGAAAGGGATGAAATAGAAACATTAAAATTGCCATATTATATAAATAAACAACATAAATCAAAAAATAAAAGAATAACAAAAAAACCAAAGAAAATAAGCAAAGAAATAAAAAAGGGTTCTCTCCTTCAAAAACCTCACTCCTACCCCCACCCCACTCCCCTTTCCCACCAACACCAACACCTAATGCCAACACCACCACCGGCAAACGCATATAATGCTCTCCAATTTGCAACCAAGAAGCCTTAGCACATGTCGTTCAAAGCCTCCATGGCTGTTCAATTAAATTAAGAATCTTGGCATCGTAATCATCAATTTTGTTACTTCCACAGTATAAGGCTCCAAAGACATGACAAGAAGACTCGGGGCCCCACACTCTACGTCAAACTGTCACAAGGCAGTTTTGACCGAACCCATGAATAGGGCGAGCCAATGTGCGGATGCTAAACCCATTGGATCGCATCGAGCTCCGTGGAAAAAATCGAACTTACATCACAGGGGAATTGTTGAAGAAGCTAGACACAAAATCTTCTCAAGAAATTCGTGGTATATGATTGATGTAACAATCTACCGTTGCCACTGCCCTTGGCTAAACAAGTTAAGTCTAAAGTCGCAATTTAGGTCTTATGGATAATAAAATTGTATCAGTATTTAATGCTCATGAATGATTGATGGCGATGACAAGAGGCCACAACCTAAATAGGATGATGCCATGTTTCACGGGTTACCTTTCTTCTTAATACAGAAAGGGACACCGTGTGACAGTAATGTGCTCCGCTAGACTACCTTCCGACTTCTCTCAATCGTTTCGGGACGAAAGTAAATTTGATCACAATTTAAAAAAAAAAGCTTACAACATAAAATTGAAATGCAATGAAATAAACTTGATCATTGATTGCTTGAAAGTTGAACATTACAATAGACGAAAGCAGAAAACTACAATGACTAGTGCAGGGGGTGAACACTAGAAAGCTTGAAAATATTTGAAAGATTAATACCCCCTACAATAGATTTCGAAACAAAAACCAATGTGACGGGAATAGACGTTTAAAATCTCTAGAATCATAATTTTCTAATTTCTAACTATCTTACAATTAAAATAAAATATTTACAACTGCGACTGCGATATGGTCATGGGACTTAAGTAAAGTTGCTGCCCGTGACATTCTCCCCCATTTACTTTGGCGACGTCCTCAGAGCCATTGATTATTCTATTCGATGTTGCATTTACTTCATTTGACCAAGTACTCTTGAAGATATTTTCTAAAAACTCGAGTAGTTCGATGGCTAAGAATCTTTTCAGCAACCTCCGTTTGTGATCTTTTCAATTTAAATACAGGTCGCTTCAGATTTGCAGACTTCTTGTACTGTTTTCGATTGATGTCCAGAGTTTGAGAGAGTGACGGTTGTTGGCCAGTAGTAATATCAAAAGGACTCTTATTGGAAGAAAAGATCTCTTAAATATTGAAACACATCCGAGCCATGTCCAAAAGTTTTACCCAAATTTCATGCGAAGCAAAGATAGTGTGCCGAAAGTAGTCTTCCAACATAGAATTGAAATGTTCCATCTGTCCATCAGATTGTAGGTGAAAACTAAAATTCATGCTCAAAGTTGAACTAAAAAGTTTGAACAACTTAGTCCAAAGTATGCCAGTAAATCGAGAATCTCGATCACTGATAGTGTCCTTAGGCAGTTCCCAGTATTTGACAATATGTTCGAAGAAGAGTTGAGCCGTCTCTTCAGCTGATACATAATTGGGCATTGCGGTGAAATTTGCATCTTTAGATAAGCGGTCCACCCCGACGATGATAGTGCCAAAATCTCTAACTTTTGGCAATCCAGCAATGTAGTCCATCGATCCACTCTCGAATGGTCTATTCAGGACGTAAAGGAGCTCCAGTAAGCTTGCCTTTTCTGATGATATGCCATATCTTGCTGACGAACAAGATAAGTTTTCACATAACTTGCAATGTCGTCCCGCCTTTGAGGCCAATAGTATGCACATTGTAGTAGTGTAGAAGTGCACTAAACGATAGTCCCACTTCCTAACACTTCTCCCACTTGTTTCCGAAGCTCTAAGACATACGGTATGGTACCTTGATGGAAGGTTTGGCAGCCAAAACAAGTCTAATTCTACAATCAATTGCTCTCATTGTTGGCAATTTTCTTGGTAACGCATTCGGCATGATGTCCTCGACTTCGTTAAAACTTGTGATAGGTTTTGGAGTAGAGCCGGTTGTCTCTTCGATTTCCCGTACTCAAAGAGAACACAGAAATGAGGGTTCATTCATCTTGAAACCTTTACTATATTGCATGGTCGAGATACCATTCTCGCCTATTTTCCCAACTTTTGTGGAGATAATGCATGGTTTACTACTCATCATTATTAATGAGTCAGAATGCGGCAACACTGCTATCTTTGTATCCCGAAGATATTCTAATCCCAGAATAAACTTGAAATCATCCATCTGAACTGCCGACAAATTTGTCCTTCCTTCAAAGGGACCTACTTTGATTGACATAGATTTTGCTATTCCCACTATTGGTTGAGCAACGGAGTTGATTACTTTGACCTTTCCCTTACCTCTTTCCAGAATAAGTCCGAGTCGCTTTACTTCGAAACTTGCGAGGTAGTTGTGGGTAGCACCGGTATCCACCATAGCTCTAATTGGCTTTTCATTGATCTTCACATCAATGTACATTAGGCCTTTAACACTGCAAATGCGAGCATTAGATTCTTCAATTTTTGGCTCTTTCGAAAGAACTGCATCCATTTTAGTAGCTCAGTGCGATAGTGTATTGCACCAATGCGAGAATGCACCAACTACATCATCGTCCTCTTTGGAGTCGGTCTCGCCATGACGTTAGCTTGTGGGACATCTTGCTTTGAACTTGATGCACTACTTTCTAGTTGGCAATATGCATTCACCATCCATTTCTGAAGACACTCCGCCACCCGATGTGGTCCTTCACATAAAAAGCACTTCAATTTAGGAGCGTCGTCCGATCTGCACTCCTTTGCTTTCCCATGGTTCTAGTTATTACTGGTACTACCGTTATAGTTTTCTTGAAGTCTATTTTGATAGTTTCTCTGCGAGTTACTCTAGTTGTTGCCTTGATAGGCTCCTTCCCTATTCTGAGAGTAACGCTCTCCCCCATTTGAGTTCGAGTTGGGTCTGTAAGGTCTTTTTCCACCTTCAACAGATTAACTATTTTTCGAAGGTCAATTCTCTCTCGATTCCAGTTGATAGTCATTTAAACACTCAACAGCTCCCATAATCGCGCTCAAATTATTGACCTTCTGTATCTGAAGTTCCGTACGTGTCCACGGTTCCAACCCTTCCATGAAGGTGAATAGCTTAACCTTTTCCGACATATCTCGAATATTCAGCATATGTCATGAAATCACTTTCACGTATTCCCTGATGGAGCTTGTATGTTTCAGTTCTCGTAAGGCCCAAAGTGCCTCATATTCCACATTCTCTGGGAAAAATTGAGATCTGATTACTTCTTTGAGAAGATCATAAGAATCTATTCGGACCCTGTTGGCCTGAATATTAGCATATTATGTTCGCTACCATTGTTTTGCATCTTCACCTAGATACATGGTAGATGTTGTAACCTTTTTCACCTCGTCTTTCATCAAAGCTGCAAGAAAGTATTGTTCCATGTCGAACACATGCCCCTCAGTAGGTACACGGTTCTAGAATTCCGAGTCTATGCACAGACTCTTGTGCGGTGGCTTGCCCATTGCCAACTGCGTGTTGAAACACTAGAAATTGAGTTCTCAACGCTCCCATATCATCTTGCAGATCAGGCATGATAGCAACAGATTCAGTCATAGCTGCGCAAGTGTCTTGGTTTTCATCCAGTTAGGTGCATAATTCTCGAATTTCCGTCTTTGCCACCTCGGCCTTCTCTTCGAGGCCCTCAATGGCAAAACATAACCTAGTGTTTGTCACCTCAAGCGCCTCCAACGGTGTTTCGTATTCCTCTTTTGAACATCTACCACATCTGTGGTGTTCGAGGAAATTGGATCTTGATCCATAGCTTTCTAATCGAGGGTCTTGAGTCGCAGCTCTGATACTAACTTTCACGGGTTACCTTTTTTCTTAATACAGAAAGGGACACCATACGACAAAAGTGTGCTCCGCTAGACTACCTTTCGCATTCTCTCGATCGTTTCGGCAAGAAAGTAAATTTAATCACAATTTAAAGAAAGCTTACAACACGAAATTGGTATTGAAATAAACTTGATCATTGATTGTTTGAAAGCTGCACATTACAATAGACGAAATCATGAAATTACAATGGCTAGTGCAAAGGACGAACACTAGAAGGCTTGAAAATATTTAAAAGACTAATCCCTACAATAGATTTCAGAACAAAAACTCATGTGATGGGAGTAGACATTTAAAGTCTCTAGAATAATACTTTTATAATTTCTAACTATTTTACAATTAAAATAAAATATTTACAATATGTGGTCGAAGTTGGGCAAACTGCGGCTACGATATGATCACGGAGCTCAAGTAAAGTTCCTGCCCGTGACACCACGTGTCCCTTCATCTAACGACTCTTAGTCATCCTCTACTACTATAAAAGCTCACACCCAGTCTCTTCAAAGGTAATGAAAATATAGACTTTCAAACTATAACTTAGCTCTATCACTGTCTAATACATCGTTCCCAAAAGTTGACCCCCCCTTTTTTACATTTGAGGCTCACGTTTTAAGCCCACCTTTGCTCATATAATTGTCATATCAACTAACTTGATTGTCAAAGTGCATGCAGCCGACTCCACCATCAACAGAGGAAGTCACGTGTGACTAACGGTTTGTCCAAGTGTGAAGGAATTATGTTTGCATGAATGTAAGAGGTCTTGTGATCTGTTGGCCACATTTGATGTACCAAATTTGAGGTCAACAAAGTTCATCAACAATAAAATATGCCATCAAAACACATTCTAGATAAATCAACATAAGAGGAAAATTTTGAACCCTAAAGAACAGGGAGAATCAAAGCAAAGAGCATTAGTTGTTGCACGACAAGTGGGAAGGAGGCTACAGTACTTAAATTTTATTCATCGAAGCTTATTGCTTGGGTTCTCGACACATTGAGTTCGAAATTCGAGTTGTGTGCTAACGCAATTATTGAAATTTGGTGTGAATACTCTATCTTTGGGTGTTCATACTTTTCAAGAATGGTAATGGATTTGGTGAATTGATTTCTAGTTGTGCAAACAAAAGTAACCTCCAAAAGTAATGAAAACAAAATAAAGTAATGAAAAGAAGGAATATAAGGTGGGAAATTAAGTTAGTCCACCAGAGAGAAAATCCTTGACACACCCGCGACCGTCAAGAATGTACAACTCAGTGTGGATATCACAGCGGATTCGTGGGTGAAAAGTGAGTATTCATTGGTGGAGGTAATGGGTAAGTATGTCTGAAATGATCTCGACGAAAATTAGGTAGATGATGATGATGAAGAGGACGAGGATGAATATGGGAGAAAATGTTGATTTCAAAAATGTTGTCGAAGGTGGTGTCGGCGTTTGGTGGCAGTGATTGTCGCTAAATTTCAGGGGTAGGGTATGAGATTGGGAAAGAAGGCAATCCTTTTTTACTTTCTTTTCTTATTTTCTTTAATTTTTTTACTTTTCTGATTTTTTTTTTGTTTTTTGGCTATATTTATTTAATTTGGTAATTTTAAAGTTACCATTTTACCCCCATTTCAATTTGGTCAACATAGGTCAAAGTCCACTTTTCTTGGTCTACTAACAATCAAGTGGATGTGTTTCCATCCATTTAGACTCCAGCTGCTGGTTTCTTAAAGGTTTGAGGCTTCTGTTGCACAAATTGAAAATTATTGTAAAGTTCGCTAAACATTCAAATATTTGGGATCTCTGCTGCAATTCTCCCGTAATCTTATTATCTTGCTTCTTGTGCCAAATAAAGGGTCTTTTGGAAAACAATTATACTGTACATTCTTGTGTACATATTTCTTTACACTTTGTCACTTCATCGTTATCAATTTGATTTCTCAACAATCTTTCTCTTTCATATCTAGATTATGCCACATAAGGAGCATGGTTGTTTAGAAAATGTGCAAGTGTCCCGCCCCTAGAGTATCGTGGATGAGGTAAATCGTGGGATGCTCCTCAACATGTCAGGGTACAAGAGCTATCATGTTGATACCCACAAATAAGTCAAACTTCAAACTTTGTTGAGACATAAATCAAACTCTTACATTGCGGTGTCAGCTCAACTGAGACTATTTCACCCCTATCTTTTGCACAACTGAGTTATGCCGTGCGACACAATACTTATATTATTTTATTATTATATGATATTGTAATAGTGTATTAAATTAAGTTTACAAGATTATAAGCCCTATTTGATGGGATTAAAGTTTAGATTTTAATTTAAGTTAAAATTAATAACTAATTTTAACTACGCATTTTATGAAATTATCATATTTTAACCACATGTTACATCAATTTTTATTAAAACTTGTTAAAGATTTGATTTTAATTAAATGGAAAATAGAGGGAAAAAATATCAATTATCACGTTCACTTTTGGCATCCAAAAAATTTATTGTGAAAGGAATTAAACGAAAGTAGCAAGTCAAGTCAAATTAGTGAAGCTTCCATGAAGATAGTCAAAGTTGTAATAATTTAGTGGACTGTGCTGGTATGAATTAGTTATCTAAAAACGACTTTCGTTGACTTTGAAATAGCCACAGGATATTGGTGTTGATTTAGGGTTTTCTCAACTTACTTTTTAAATTTTAAGTGAAAACTCAAGTTTTAAACTATTTTTATAATCGATTTAAATAATCAATATATAAATAAATAAATTATTGATAAGTAGATATTATTTATGAATTAAAAAAAATAAAAAAAAGTAATTTGATCAATTAGCCCTCGTTTGGTACACATTAAAATTTTCATTCTTCTACTCATTTTCAACCACACATTCTTGAATAAAATAATATTTTTCATTACATCGAAAACTTTTCATTCTTTTTCAACCACACATTCTCTATCAATCTACTATTACAGAATACATTTTTCCAAAATAATGTGGCTCAAACAAACCTTAAATATATATTATAAACATGTGCACAAGGGGTTAATCTTTGATATATAAGTAAATTTACTTTTTCGTAAGGTCTAGTCCAAATCTATTTGGATGCATTCAATGAAACAAAAATATAAAGACTTTGATGGTCCGGTATGATTGTTATAGGTCTCTTTTAAAACTGTTTTTAATTTGATATTGTCATGGCACAATATTTTTTTGAATGAATCATAAATTATTTAAGATGTATTCGTGACATTAAAATATGAGACATTAACTAAAGAAATATCATAAAATATGGAATACCACAATTTCTTTTATCAATTTAAAATTCATTTTTAAAATATATTATCATGCATTAACAAACGAAAAACAATTAAGGAAAAAACACGTCAAGTTAACCATTCAATAAAAAAATCTTTAAATTATATACAAAATTATGCATAGGAAAATAATATATATGATATTTTACCATAAATTAATAAGCATAACTAGTGCAGATTTCAACTTCATTTTAAATTAATAGTTTTAATTTTTAATTTTCCAGTAAGCACTTCTTTAACATCACCCAAAGAGCAACATTTTTACACTGAAAGTGCTCTTGACCTTCTAGAAGTACTTTTGAGCTTCCAAAAAGCTCTAACGGACACCGACAAATACTATTCAGTTAACTCAAATCGCTACTAATTACAAGAAACGAACAAACATTAAGCAGACATTCAAGTCAAAGTGTCACACATCGTGTACTCCTCTCCCCACGTGACACGACAAGGTTGTCAACAACTAGGTATCAAACAAGTGAAAACTAAATAGATATCAAATAATAAGCGAAAATATAAAAGCAATAAGTATAAGAGGAAAGAAAATGTAAATGATATAATTGTGGATGTTTGATCCAAAACAATGATTTACGTCCTTCATTACCAAGTTCTTTAGCACGAGTAAGGTTTTTTCATTATGTTGATTGATTTGTAGTGCAATCCAACCCTTTACAAAGTTTTAGGTGACTTACAAACAAGGAGTATCGATCCTTATATAATATTGAGTTTTATGGGATCTCAACACGACTCACAAATTTAAACGAAGTTGATTTTACAATTTAAAACTTTTCTCTTAATAAATGATATGATTAAATTAAATACCAAGTGAGAAATAAGTTAACACTTTAATTAATAGTAATGAATGAAGCGCAAGTATTATGTGAAATTTTTTTTGATGAGTAGAATGATTTTAAAAATTAATTCAATTAAAAGTTTTTCAAAGTAAATGATTTGACAAAAATAAATAAAATGTAAGATCAATATAGTTTTGCTCAAGAATATTTCACTTAAATGTTCTCAAAAAGTGGTATATTGAATGCAAAGCAAAATGATATTTATAGCAATTAAAACACCAAAATCTCTGATCAATCGGAAGACCTATCCAGACGTCCTCATACTGAATTGGACAACTCAACTAGCAGTTGTGTGTCAAAATTCAGAACGGTTAAAAATGCAACTGTTGGACGAACCGAACCTCCTCTTGGGCAGTATTTTCTCGAATTTTTCTTTATTAATTGTTTTGAAAATGACTATGTAGATTCGAATTCAATATTAGAGATAACTATGAAGATTTGAATTTAAATATTAGAGATAAAAAATAATTTGTTTGCTATAATTAAAACATGACGTCAATCATATGTCAACAAAAAATAGTTTGTACATAGGTATTGCAAAAATAGCGTGAATTTTCGTCCATCCGGTGGTGGTGCAACAATTGTAGAAATCTAACCTATCTGCGTATAGGAAAATGCAATGAGAGGGTTGCGCAATAATACGACGCTCACTTCCAACTACGAAGGCATTAGCATATTGGAAGGGGGTGAATGTCTTGTATCGAGTGTACTCCCCTCCCCATGTAACACAACAATATCATCAATAGCTAGGCATACTGCCTATATCATCAAGAGTGCACTAATGGTATCAATTATCATTATATTTAGGTATTATGCAGCATCCTACCCATAAGTGTGTGTGTGTATGTTGGTTTGTTTCGATCTTGTCAGCATGTGCAAGGGAAGAAGGATATCCTAGGACGTGGGACCTTGGGAGCCGCATGGGTGGTCCATGATGCAACATCTTGCAAGAAAGTTAAAATAAAAAATAGACATAACTTTTTGGACTACTTTCTTCCTCTCGTCGAGAGTAAAGCACCAAGAACCACACCCTACATTTGAAAGATATTGGTCTCAACTCAGGAGAAAGATCTGGTAATAAACACTCACTAAAAGTAATTGCATTTAAAGCTAACTGGATATCGGTTCGAAGTGTTGGACAACCCAAAAGCAATCAGTTTCCACTATGTCAATATTGTATCCACACTCTTTGGCAACAATTGGACCCCCAAGAACTACAATGGCCCCGACTATCTTAGTTGGAAAAAACCCTGCCATGCTCTTAGACTGCACAACGACCACTAAACCATGTAAATTCCTTATCATAGTCGTGGAATTAATGAGACCCAAACCGAATGCTCACCTTCGACTGCTTGTGCTAATTCTCCCCTTTGTTCTAGGCCTTCAGCCACACCACTAAACCAAGTAACACCTCCGGAACCCTAGCCAACGAACCATACACCACTCTATTTCAATCCTCCGAATCACATGTTGGAATTAATTTATTAATTGAATTTCATTAAATGTGTATTTAATGAGTGGGCTATTACAATTAATTTGGGTGAATTGGAAAAGTCTTCAATATAAGCCCATAAGTTAATAAACTCATTTTAAGTGTCTTATATATGGTAAGGAATCCCACATCGAAAGTTTACAAGAAAAAATACTTATTTATATAGTGGGATGTGTGTATAAGTTATAATTTAATAAGTGACCTACAACTTGGTTACCTTGGCTAGCCAAAGGCTAGCAAACTAGCCACCACTAGAGTGGTGCTTCGCACCACTCGCGCTGCGCCACGCCCCGGTCCCGGACCCAACCTGCACAAGTCACAAAGTACGCATTGGGCGCTTTAGAGGCGCACTTTGCACTTCGCACGTACGCATCGTCGCGAGGAGTTGGGGAGCCTTATAGTTTTCAGAAATGAATCATGGTTCGATGACATGGCGACGAGAGGCTCGATGAGTTGACATCTTAGGTGGCACACACGTAGCAGGTTGCGTCACTTCGTCCCGCGTGGCATTGGTACGGTTGGACGTACGCGTAGCATCTGCATGGCTAGTGACTGTTCGAAATTGGTGAATAGACATGGTAAATGGACACTACACTTCATGGTTTAATCTGGGTCGTCAGATTATGAACTAGTATAATCCAATGGTTAAGATAAATCAGCCCAAGTGGTGCACTAGTTCATGAAATGTCACACACTTATTCAATGAGACACTTCAATCTCTATAAATAGAGACCTCCAAATTCGTTTTGGATACACAAAATCAATTACAATTCCGTTGATTTCTAGATTCTCTTTTCTCCATGTTCTGTTTCCAAAACTCTCTAAAATATTCGTCGTTATTCCGTTCGAGTACGTTCAGATTATGGTTCGACCGACAAGATTGGTAGTGTGCAGTATCGACTTTGGAAGAAGCGTTGTATCTTGGGAGACAGACGTCCATAATCTCGTTTGCACTTTGTTGGGGGGCGAAATCTGTCTTAAGGAGATTTGCTTTGGCATACCTCGCTTCATCTTCTACTTTTATTTTCTGTTATTTTTATTTGTTCTTTCGATTGCGTTAGTCGAATTTTCGACAACAATCTTAAGACAAATCGTTTACTTTCGTTCTTTCTTCTACATTTCTCTTATTGATTATTTTCTGTAATTGTGGTTTTACAGAAAATGACTAGTACTATTGAAAATACTATTAGTGTTGTGATTGCGCCAAATTCTGGTTCCAATCAATTTGTCATGCCGCCGGCTTCACAACATGAGAAACCGGAAAAATTCATTGGCATATATTTCAAGCGTTGGCAACAGAAGATGTTATTCTATTTGACAACGTTGAACTTGGTAAAGTTTCTGCGTGAAGAATGTCCCGCACAAACATCGGAGAATACTATTGATAAAAATACTCAGTTAGTCATTGATGCATGGAAACATGCAGATTTCTTATGCCACAACTACATTCTCAATGGACTAGATAACACTTTATATAGTGTGTATTGTGACTTCAAGACGGCTAAAGAATTATGGGAATCTCTTGACAAAAAATACAAGACAGAAGATGCTGGAACGAAGAAATTCATCCTCGGTAAATTTTTGGATTATAAGATGTCTGATTCAAAGACATTAATGAGTCAGGTTCAGGAGATGCAAGTTATACTTCATGATATTGAAGCTGAAGGCATGATTTTGAGTGAATCTTTCCAGATTGCTGTTATGATCGAGAAACTACCTCAACTATGGAAAGATTTCAAAAACTATCTTAACCATAAACGCAAAGAGATGACGATGGAGGATTTAATTGTTCGACTTCGCATTGAAGAAGACAACCGGGTTGCAGAAAAGAAGACTAATGTGCGCAACATGGAAGCAAAGGCTAACATGGTGGAAGACTTGGTGTCTAAAAACAAGAAAATGAAGCGTTCTGGCTCATCCATGGACAAAGAAAAAGTCAACAATGCAAAACGGTTCAAGGGAAACTGTTATATTTGTGGAAAGCCGGGACATCAGGCAAAAGACTGTCGAAGCAAAAAGAAGGATACACCAAAGAAGAAACCGCCCCAAGCCAATTAACTGAAGTGGATAATATTTCTGCAGATGTTGGAGACATCAACCTATCCGTTGTTGTTTCTGAAGTTAATTTGGTATCTAATGCCAAAGATTGGTGGTTGGACACAGGAGCCACTCGTCACATCTGCGCTGATAATGGTCTATTTTCTGAATATAAGACTCTGAATTATAATGAGTGCCTTTACATGGGCAACTCTACAACTTCCAAGATTGAAGGAATTGGAAATGTTATTCTGAAATTCACATCGGGGAAGGAACTAACGCTGAATGAAGTTGTACACGTCCCAGATATCAGAAAGAATTTGATTTCAGGAGCTATACTTAGTAAGAAAGGATTTAAAATTGTGTTTGAATCTGATAGGTTTGTACTTACAAAGGGGGGCATGTATGTAGGGAATGTTTATTTACTTGATGGTCTATTTAAGGCCAATGCTGTTGTAGTGGACAAAAAATCCACATATTTGTATCCGCAAGTATTAATAAAACTAATGATTCCGTTTACTTGCTCGACTCTTCAAATTTATGGCATAGCAGGTTAGGGCATGTAAATCGTGCTTTTTTAAGAAAACTTGTAGGTTTAGGTCTTATACATAAACTTGAATCCGAAGATAAACATAAATGTGAAATTTGTGTTGAAACAAAATTTACTAAAAAATCTTTTAACTCAATTGAAAGGAGTAGTGAACCGTTATGTTTAATACATAGCGACATTTACAATCTAAAATTTGTTCAAACTCGAGGTGGTAAAAAATATTTTATCACGTTTATTGATTATCACAGTAGGTATTGCCATGTTTATTTATTAAGTAGCAAAGATGAGACATTGAATGCGTTTGTTACTTATAAAATTGAAGTTGAAAATCAACTTGGAAAAACGATTAAAGCATTAAGATCAGATAGAGGTGGTGAATATGATTCATCCATGTTTAATGAATTATGTGCTAAGTTTGGTATTATTCACCAAACAACAGTCCCTTATACTCCGCAGCAAAATGGGATTGTTGAGAGGAAAAATGGACCTTTAAAAGACACGGTTAATGCTATGCTTATAAGTTCTGGATTACCACATAACTTGTGGGGGGAAGCAGTGCTAACTGCTAAATTTATTCTGAATAGAGTTTCCCATAAGAAAACTGGTTCGATACCTTATGAAATGTGGAAAGGTAGAATGCCTTCCTATAAATACTTAAAAGTGTGGGAGGTCTAGCTAAAGTGGCTATTCCACCTCCTAAAAGGATTAAGTTAGGTCCTAAAACTATTGATTGCATTTTTATCGGATGTGCAATAAATAGTAGTGCGTACAGATTTCTTGTGCATAAATCTGATATAAGTGACATTCATGTCAATACAATTATTGAATCCAGAGATGTTGAATTCTTTGAAGATGTGTTCCCTAATAAAAGAGATATTGTTGAGAATACTCAAAAGTGAACACGAGATAATGTTTTTGGAAACAATATAGAATCTGAACCAAGAAGGAGTAAAAGGACAAATGTTGCCAAATCTTTTGGTCCAGATTTTATATCTTTTATGATTGAGAAAGAGTCTCAAACATTTAAAGAAGCTATGACTAGTCCAGAATCTGTATTCTGGAAGGAAGCTATAAAAAGCGAAATTGAATCCATTATGAGTAATAATACTTGGCAATTGGTTGATCTTCCTAAGGGAACTAAACCAATAGGGTACAAATGGATCTTTAAAAAGAAGTTAAGAGTTGATGGTTCAATAGACAAATACAAGGCTCGATTGGTTGTAAAGGGATATCGTTAGAAAGAATGAATTGATTTCTTTGACACATATTCTCTAGTAACTATGATTACTTCTATTCGAGTTTTAATTGCTATAGCAGCCTTGTATGATTTGCAAATACATCAAATGGATGTGAAGACTGCATTCTTGAATGGTGAATTAAACGAAGAAATATATATGGATCAACCAGAAGGTTTCACAGTAAAAGGACAAGAGAACAAAGTATGCAAACTTGTTAAGTCCTTATACGTTTTGAAGCAAGCTCCTAAACAATGACACGAAAAGTTTGACAGTACCATGATTAAGAATGGATTCATCATAAATGCATGTGACAAATGCATATATTCGAAAAGATTCAAAAAGGCATACACACTTGTCTGTCTATATGTTGATGACATACTTATATTAGGGACTAATATAGACGTTATCAATAAAACAAAGAATATGCTTACCAATAACTTTGACATGAAAGATATGGGTGAAGCAAACGTGATTCTAGGAATGAAGATATCTAGAACATCAGATGGAATATTCTCGTCTCAAACTCATTATGTTGATAAAATAATTGAGAGGTTTAAGACTCATAATATTAAAGAGACGAGTAACCCATTTCTTCCTCATATAGTTCTTCACAAGAATAGTAGAAATGGGAAACAACAGTTAGAATATTCTCAAATTATTGGTAGTGTAATGTACTTAATGAATTGTACAAGACCTGATATAGCTTACTTGATAAGTAAGCTCAGTCGTTACCCAAGTAATCAACATTGAGATGCATTAATAAGAGTTTTGGGATACTTGAAACGAACCAGAGAGTATTTAATATGTTATAGAAAATATCCTCCAGTAATTGAAAGATATAGTGATGCCAATTAGATATCGGATACAGACGAGTCAAAGTCTACCAGTGGCTATGTATTTACTCTTGGTGGTGGAGCTATATCATGGAAATCTTCTAAGCAAACACGTATAGCTCGATCTACTATGGAATCTGAGTTTGTTGTTTTAGATAAAGCGGGAAAAGAAGCAGAATGGTTAAGACATTTCGTAGAAGATATTCCTATATGGCCAAAGTTTGTACCGGCTATTTGTATTCATTGCGATAACCAAGCAACAATAGCCAGGGCTGAAAATTTTGTGTATAACGGTAATTCGAGACATATACATCGTAGACATAACATCGTTCGGCAGTTGCTCTCAAATGGAACAATATCAATTGATTTTGTTAAGTCAAAAGAAAACCTAGCGGATCCATTTACTAAAGGGTTATCTAGAGAGCGTATAGAATGCGCATCGAGGGAAATGGGTTTAAAGCCTAAAACCCAATGAATCATCTTAGTGGAAACCTAACCTAGCAACTGGAGATCCCATGGACTAGGTTCAATAGGAAAACTAATTATGAATGACACGATAAGAGCACTTAGGAGTTTAACTCCTTCCCATTTCTATGATGCAAAAAGTGCTAACTATGAAGTTTATGAAGGATACGCTTTTGCTTTTAATGATGACTATAAATAGTACAAGTAGAGTATTTTTTTGTAGAACATCACCTATGTAAGTGCGAACTTGACGGTTCTTTGAGAATTTACTTAGGCGAATTCTCTAAAGCACTCGCAGAACCCAAGTAGTTTAGGGCCGAAATAATGAACACAATAGAGAACCAAGTTTGATATGAGAGGTAATGTGTTTGGTCTATTGTCTGAGCTTGCAATAACGGCTGACAGTTCAAAACGTTGCGTTCACTGATTAGCCAGTGAGTTCGATAGACTCTTACTAAAGAAGGTTCAAAGCGAAAGCTACCTATCTTGATGCATTATCTTTCTAATAGTACTCTTCTTTTATCTTCCTTGACTTCTTCCATTCATGTGGGGGATTGTTGGAATTAATTGATTAATTGAGTTTCATTAAATGTGTATTTAATGAGTGAGCCATTACAATTAATTTGGGTGAATTGGAAAAGTTTTCAATATAAGTCCATAAGTTGATAAACTCATTTTAAGTGTCTTATATATGGTAAGGAATTCCACATCGAAAATTTACAAGAAAAAATACTTGTTTATATAGTGGGATGTGTGTATAAGTTATAATTTAATAAGTGACCTACAATTTGGCTACCGTTGGCTAGCCAAGGGCTAGCAAACTAGCCACCACTAGAGTGGTGCTTCGCAAAGTACGCATTGGGCGCTTTAGAGGCGCACTTTGCACTTAGCACGTACGTATCGTCGCGAGGAGTTGGGGAGCCTTATAGTTTTCAGAAATGAATTCATGGTTCGATGACATAGCAACGGGAGGCTCGATGAGTTGACATCCTAGGTGACACACACGTAGTAGGTTGCGTCACTTCGTCCCTCGTGGCAGTTGGTATAGTTGGACGTACGCGTGGCATCTGCATGGCTGGTGACCGTTTGAAATTGATGAATAGACATGGTGAATGGACACTACATTTCATGGTTTAATCTGGGTCGTCAAATTATGAAATAGTATGATCCAATGGCTAAAATAAATCAGCCCAAGTGGTGCACTAGTTCATGAAATGTCATACACCTATTCAAGGAGATACTTCAATATCTATAAATAGAGACCTCCAAATTCGTTTTGGATACACAAAATCAATTACAATTTCATTGATTTCTAAATTCTCTTTTCTCTATATTCTGTTTCCAAAACTGTCTAAAATATTCGTCGTTATTCCGTTCGAGTACGTTCATTCTTTGGTTCGACCGACAAAATTGGTAGTGTGCAGTATCGACTTTGGAAGAAGCGTTGTATCTTGGGAGACAGACGTCCATAATCTTGTTTGCACTTTGTTGGGGGGCGAAATCTGTCTTAAGGAGATTTGCTTTGGCATACCTCGCTTCATCTTCTACTTTTATTTTCTGTTATTTTTATTTGTTCTTTCGATTGCGTTAGTTGAATTTCCGACAACATTACCCACATTGCACATCTCACCAGCTTAGTTCTTTATCGATACACAACGGATAAATGACAAAATATACATCACTTGCATCTAATGTATATTAGACGTTAGATATTCCTCGACACATGGCTCTATTTTCCATACAAGATTGGTTAATCTTAAAAAGTTTACTATAAATAAATCATGTCCTAAACTGGATGGTAAATAAATCATTTTTATATTAAAGTAAAATTACTTCAAAATAAAGTTATCGAATCACATATTTCGAACTAGAAAGTTTGAACTTTTCATTTAACTTAAAACAAACAAGAAAAGTTGTTCCCACTAATTGCCAGCCTTTTCCTTCATGCCACCCCCACCCTACGAATAATAGACTAACATTATTATAAGACTCCATTTTTTCCTCCTTGCTACCAACAAAACACAGAGCCGAAGTGGCCCCTTTCTCTTTTGAAGTTCAAAATTGTAATCGATCATTTTATGATCAACAAAAAAGCTTCTCTCAAAGGCTAATTGATGGAGTATTATGAGACAAAAGGACCCATTACTCTTTTCACCACTGCAAGTTAAACCCCACTTTCACTTTGTATATTTAATCATACCATCAAGGTCAAACTTTAAGCAAACACGGGGATATGAGACCCCACCTCTTTAAACCTAACCGAAAGGTCATTAATAGTTTGGACTATTACATTTTGATTTTGGATTCATTCAAAAAAAAATCTCATCCTGGGTTATATGTCACATTGTTTTAATTTTAAGAATAATTATTGAAGTAATTTCCTGAGCCGCATTGTTCTCCTAAGAATGCATTTTAAATGGTGTTTTGATGAAAAATATGTTGTTGAAAATAAGAGAGATAAAAATGTATTTTAGAAGAATGAGTATCAAACATGATGTAAATATATTAACGATAAATCTTTTGTTGGTTCTGTTAAGTACCTCGTGATCCCAAATTACATTATTTATATGCCACGCAAGAGATCGTTGTTTAAAAAAAAAAAAAAAAGGCATGCGTGAAATAAGATTTTAGCTAAAAACAATTTAAAGTTAAAATAAATGTGATCGTTTACAATTTCCTGTATTTCTTCACGGGTTTTCGTTTGTTACCCTAATTTCCCAATTTCTCCAATTAGCATTTATATAGGGTTCTCCATTATACAATCTATTATGCCCTTGTTTGACTCAATTATTTGGAAAATAATGTATTTTTTAATAGTAAATTGTTGGAGAATGTATGTCTTAAAAATAAGGAAATTTTTTGGATTTACTTAAAATATTATTTTATTGAAAAATATGTGATTAAAAAAAAAGAAAAAAAATGTATTTTGAAAATAATTGAGATCAAACAAGGGCTATATGTATCCTATAAATTTGTTTTTGCTCATATGATTCTTCTCTAATTTACCAAATTCTCAAAAATTTAAGGTTCTATAGCCTCAAAAGAAATGGAGATAGAGTTTGACTCACAAGCTTTCATTGTTTTTAGATGCCACAAGGGAGCAAGCTATGTGATGAAGACTTCATTGACTGAATCTAACTAGGGTCGTCGTTTTTTGAGTGGAAAAATCTTTTTGTACATAACTTTTGACATTATCTTTTATCGAATTGACATGTGTCGGGTCCCTATTGGGGGGTGCCTGTGGGCCTAGGCGCTCTCCTAATAGGAGGCCGTCACTTATCAATTCGGTAAAAGATTATGTAAGAAGTTCGGTACGCGTAACATAATCCTTTTTGAGTTATGCAGATTTTGATACTGCGGTCATTGACGAAGTTGAAGTAGTTAAGAGTGGATTAAGTTATGAGTAAAATTTAAGAGTGAACTAAAGTGTGTGTTTGAATCTCATTTTAATGAGAATAAAATTTTTGAAATAGTGATTGATTGAAGAATGCGTGGTGGAAAAGTTTTAGATTTGTATGTAATATTATTTTATTTGGAGAATATGTGGTTGAAAAAGAAGAGAGAAAAAAGAGAATGAGAATTAGAATTAGAAATAAATGAGTATCAAACGAGGGCTAAATTTTGTGCATTTCAACTCAAACGTCTTATTTACACCCCACCCCAAATGGGTTTTGGTAGCTTCTTGTAATAAAAGCAAGTAGACTTTAAACCTTCCTCCTTTTTCTCCCCTCCTTTATTGAATGTATTGGAAAGTGGCTTTGCTTTCTTGATGGGAAAAGAAATTAAGCAAGGAGAAGCACCAAGGAAGCAAAAGATAACCATTGGTTCCACCTTTACAGAAGTACGAGAATTGTGTCATCATTGTTAAAAGGAAACCATATTAGAGTGTAAAAAGGTCGTTTTGATGTGGATATATTAGTTAAAGCATACTTCAATGAAAAGGCACATAACATTTATTTTTCTATTCCTCGTCAAAAGTGGCAGATAATGGTGTGGAAATTTTGTTTAAGTAAGTAATGGTGTGGAAATTTTGATACACACTGATCACATATTACTTTACACCCAAGCATTCAACTTTTATAGGAGTAAAAAGATCGAATAGGATTCAAGAATAATTAGTTGCTCTATTGGATACATATGTTTAACATTAAACAGACATCATGCGTAAGACAATTAGACCACAATTAAACATCAAAGTTGAGGTTCAGATTCTGTTATTAAAAGTTGAGACAAATCTTTAGCAAACCATTTTACGCAAAGGCTCATGATAGAAAGATGGTGGAGTTAGAAATATTTATTTTATTAAGGGCATGTTTGATAGGTAATTATTTTTCAAGAAAATGGAATTGAAACTCCAATTCTCACTTTTGGTATATTTGATAGTCAAAATTTTTCATAGAAAATGTTTTTGTCCCCCCACCCCCACCCCACCCCCACCCCACCGACGTGGTCCCTTTTTCCATGATTTTGTGGAATTGGTTTTCCCACAAAAGTGTTGAGATAATGGTTTCCAGCTTTTTATTTTAGGCAATTGAACTAAAAAAAAAATTATCACTTTTATTAATAATTTCCATGCAAAACAAAGTCAAACGAATGATATTCGGTATGATAATTTTTTTAATTTTTTTTTTTTTGGCAATTGGAACAAATTCTAGACCTAATGGTAAAAAAATTATCACTTTAATATACAATTATCATGAAAAACGAAGACACACGGACACCAAAGTTTCAACATTTTTCAGATGAAAAATTATACCAATCAAATACAATTAATTACAATTCCCAATAAAACAAATTATAAGCAATTCAATTCCATGTAATTCATTTTCTTTCCACACATTCCACATTTACAATCAAACGGACCCCAAGTGTTTTATTATTCTCAATGTTTGCTTTAGGCTGGTCCATTTATACATCACTAAAAACTAGGTTTCATTTATTTAGCACTTGTGGATTCCAATAAAATTTAGCTCCGTTTGATGATCATTATTTAAAAACTAGGTTTCATCACTTTAAGACTTGTGGGTTCCCATAAAATTTAGCCCCCATTTCATAATCATTATTTGAAAACTAGGTTTCATCAATTTAGCATTTGTGGGTTCCCATAAAATTAATCCCTCGTTTGATAATCATTATATGAAAACTCATTTTTTTATATAATCATTTTTAAACACATATTCACATAATAAAATATTCTGCACATAAATCCAAAATTTTCACTATTTTTAAAAACACATTTCCTAAAAATTACTATTCAAGATATATTTCTCTCTCTCTCTCTCTCTCTCTCTCTCTCTCATTTTTAATTTTTAATTTTTAATTTTTTTTTTTTTTGCGAAGGAATCTTGTAGTAATAAAATTTGAATTGAGTGGGTGATTTTTATAAATCTTTTGTTAGAGTTGAAGTGAAGTTTTGGATCGACACATGTTGAAAAATAAGTAAATTATTTGTACTTAGGGTTGAAATATTGTCAATTGAATCCAGAGATTTCGAAATGCATCGAGAGACAAAAATTGACTAGATATTAGAGATAAAGTACTATACTAGCGTAGGTGATTACAAGTATGATAATAAATTGAGACAAGCTTTGAATACAAGATATACCTCATAATTCGAGGGAGCGCAATCACACTGTGATCCGAGACGGACAAGCTTCATTGTCAATACAAAAATCAATCATCTCTCTTCTCATGCCTTGATTGACATTTCTTAACTTGGTTTAGGAACGAACTCTTCTTTGTCACTATAATCAATGCCCGTCTATATCCTTTTTTCTATTTTCTTGTTATAATCATTAAATATTGTCCTTATTGTTGCGGACTGCAATGCTTTAATAACAGATTGTTGTGCAAAGATAAAAGATTAAGCCACAAATGACGTAATTGATCATAAGTGTCACGGAAGTTTGTTCCAAAGGTCGTCAAACCGATATTTTTTGGACTCAGTTTTACGTTACTTTTCTCTACCAAACAACCAATCCAAAAGGCTCCAACACACAACCAATATATTCACCTCGATTGCTCCTCAATCTCACCCACAAAGAACAAGATAAAGGTGATAATTTGTAAACTACAAAGGCGTGAGAGAAACAATGGAAAAAACACAAGATGAAAGACAAAACACAAAGAAAGCCACCGATATTTTCCTCTCCAATTCTACAGTCACGTTTTTCTCTTTTCACAACACAAATCACACACAAAACGGGTAGGACAAAAACACCATATATATAGGCTAGATTATGCTTTAGTTGGACCAATAAAAAAAAGGTTAAATTGGTCAAGATTCAAAGCCATCCAAGTGGTAATATATATGGGCTATGAGCAAACATTATTTGTTTTACTTACTTCCAATGGTCCACGTTGTTTTCGGGTTGAACCTTAGGACTTGGTTGTGGTAACAATTTAATCCAACGTTACATCATTGCAATTCATTGGGTATCAACACCCAACAAATCTCTACCTTAATACCCAATCAATTTGCAAGCAATCAAAACACATAGTAACACTGCATAATCGAGGTAACCAATAAAATTGAAATCACAAATCTTACATCGTGTTTCGGACCCGAAACACATACCTATCTACTCCATATACTCACTAGGGCTAATGTCACAAACAAATATCCAAATATAAGTAGATAATCACAGCAATCAATCAAGAGCAAATAAACATGCGATGGAGATATCATATAGGATAATCCACATATCTTTTTCAAAATACGTTCACACAGAACAATAGATTAACACTAAGTTAATCAATCAAATGGCCAATAAGTATGCAACAAATGCATAAATGACTCCATGAAATGATCTCACTACACCACACTTATTATATCCCATTCAGTGTTGCTTACACTTCAAGAACACATATCTCATTTTATCGCCCACCATGCTTACAAGATTGATCGCTCAACTCATGTCTAATTGGTAAACCTCTATAGATCCTAAGTCCTTGAGATAATCATATATCACCACATCACTTCTCACTACCTAAATGGATAATGAGTTTCCACCTAAAAAAAGTGAGAGAAGTCCATGTCTCACACTCTACCTGATCAGGGTTTCTTCATTGATAAAGAATTCCAACATCTAATCACCTATCAACACGTGATCCAAATGCCACACTCCACAGTCCCACTACAAACCACCAATATATCCTTGAATATCTATACTCAATATCACAAATAGACACTCAACACACATACCGCTAATGCATCTTAATTCCTATGCATGCAGACAATTACACCAAGTGATTAAATTGCTCTTAAATTCATGCAAATGCACATATCAAACACATTGAAAATGCACATATAACTTTGCAACAAAATTAAGCAATCACACACATGTAGAAATGATTACAGACGGATGCAGATGTAGTAATTATGTTTACTCTCAATAAGCCTCACTAGGGTCATCACTCGACCTTATAACCACATTCATCTCACTTTTCTCCTTATCTTTCTTTTTATTATCATTATTAGGACAATCTATTTCACCATGTCCAAATTTACTGCAATTAAAACACATTTTACTTTTCACACTTGCTTTAAACCTACATTTGTCTTCAAAAGTTTTATGAACAACCTTTTTTGTTTTGCTAAATTGAAAAATCATATTTTTCATTAAAAGTACACAACTTGAAACATGTTGTCATTATACCAAAAATGTACAAAACACAAAATGTAACCAATTCACATAGAATGGTCGAGCAAAACCTTTCCAAGGTTTACATGAAGTTCTAATAATGAAAAATAATTAGTGACAAATTCACAAAGAATTTAAAACAAATAATTAACAAGAAATTTCTAGGTCTAACAATAGGCAATAGTTACCCTTTCAAGATAACTCAAACCTAACGTTACCCACACGGCAATTTCTAATGCAAAATAAATGATTATGCTACACAATTATCTTAACTGCAATAACAAAAAGAAAGAACACGATATCGAGCGGACCATATCTGAAGGTCCGTAAATATCGAGAGATACGAATTTATCACTATATGACTATCGATATTCGTCCTAAAGTCTCTAATAATCGTAGGAATCAATCAACCACGATCGAATTCCGAACACGCAAATAACACAATCATCCAAACTTCGCTGAAACAGAAAACTAAAAATACTAAAAATGTTAAGGAAAATGTTAGGAGCAAATTACCTGATGACACCGTCGTCGAAAAACCTTTTGTGCGCGGCCTATACTCTCTGCGTGTGGTCTCCATGTGCATGATCGCTTGGACTATCTTCGTCTGCACGTCACGCCAGTGGTCTCCGTTTCACAACCAGGTCTTTGGATTGGCCGGAAATCGCGAAACATGTCCAGTTTTTAAGTAGTTTTCTGACATTTTTTCTATCTTTTTTTTTTCTGCTTCATTTCAACCGATTTTCAGGTTTGTTTTTGGTCAGTTTTTTGAGCCAAATCTACTACCTTAAAGCTCCGATACCAATTGTTGCAGAAGCTTTCTCCAAAGGTCGTCAAAATAATGTTTTTGGGGCTCAGTTTCACGCTACCTTTCTCTACCAAACAATCAATCCAAACAGCTCCAACCTACAACTAATATATTCACCTCGGTTGTTCCTGAATCTCACCCACAAATGACAAGATAATAGTGATGATTTGTAGGCCACAAAGGTACGAGAAAAACAACAGAAGAAACACGAGATGGAGGCCAAAACACAAAGAAAGCTACTGGTTTTTTCCTCTCCAATTCCACAATCACTTTTTCTCCTTTCACAATATGAATCACACACAAAACGGTTAGGGCAAAGACACCATATATATATATGCTAGGTTAAGCTTTAGTTGAATCAATAAAAGAGGTTAAATGGATCAAGATTCAAAACCATTCAAGAGGTAATATATATGAGTCATGAGCAACATTAATTATTTAAGTTACTTCCAACGGCCCACGTTGTTTTCGAGTTGAGCCTTTGGACTTGATTGTTGGTAACAATTTAATCCAACGCTTACATCATCATCTGAGATTCATTGTATATCAAAATTCAACAACAAGGATATAAGAACAATGTAATTTGCAAAGAATGAAGATTTCATTATAATATGAAGAAAGAATACAAAGATTATATGTTTACAATGTTTCTCACATTTAACTTGTTTTTTAAAATACAACGAAGAGCCAATTATTTATAAGGAATAATTAAAGGAACATCCAAACTCTTATAGTAGAGTTTTAAATAAAGTATAATGCCAAAAAAATTGCCGAAAATGGAAAAGGAGACCAAAACAGCAAAGGTTGCAGATCAAGCAGCGACACTGGCCTTGTTGTTAATATTTACAGCTGCGGCGCCTAGGTGCTTCATCTCTGACCTAAACTCTTTCCAATGATATTTTTCTTAATTTCATAATCATTTTCAAGTCCATTACAAATTCTTACCCCCAATGGGCTTCCAAGTAGAATTTCAATTGAAATTTACCAAGAAAACTTGAATAAGATTTAACAATTGCATTTCAAATAGGATTTTAATTAATGTACACTTTAATTAAGATTTTCAATTATTTTCAACAAAGAATTCGGGTCACACCCTAATTCTAACAATTTTCACATTGACACGAATTCCACTGTAATGAACAAAATTGGAGATAAATTTCACTGTAAGGAATAAATTAGAAATCTTCAATGAAAAATACAAATGAACTCCTTCATAAAAGATTCCAACTGAAAATATTATCCACCCTTGTTACCCCCAAATAGGGACAAAAGTGATCTAATGACCACCAAATAAGATTGAAACAAGCCCTGTAACATAATCACAATTGAATGCATTAAGAGAAGGATCTTGGCTAGAATCAACACTCTTAATCACATTCAAACAGTCGAATCAAAACAGTTGAATTGTACCTATGTGGAATTTTATGGCCAAAATGGGTCTATTTCTAACAATTGAATATAATGACACCATCGATAATGGTGGCAAGACGGATTTACCTATATCTTCAAAATTCAATAGAGATGTATTTTCAAACGAAAACCCCAAATTAGACTACAAGGTACAGAAATCAACTTTAAATCCACTCGAGTTCTTTAAATATGCTGATTATTCGAAGATTCTATATCATTCTGTAAGATATATAAATGGAATTTTCTATGTCCCATCATCACAATACGTGCTCCTTTGATAACTTTCAAAACTCTACCTTCAACAGTGTACGTGTACCCTTTTGAATTAAGAGTAATTAAGAAGATAAGATTTTTCTTCAGATTTGGAACTTGTCTTACTATATCAAGTGTTCTAATTGTCTCATCAATCATCTTTATTTTGACCCGACCAATACCATCTCTATCCGACAAAGGTATGTTGTTACTAGTCATCACATTGAAATTTTTTCATATGTTAAAAACAATTCCCTATTGGGTGATATGTGAGAAGTTCAAGCTATATCTAAAATCCAAATTTCATCAAGTTTGAAGTTGTAGTCAGACATAAGTAGAAACTCTCCATTATTGCTGGGATTTTCTACAATACTTGATTCTCTTGAAGTTTCTAATTGTTAATTTGTAGTTGATTTTGATTATTTTATAACTTATAACAATCATTTACCAAAGTGCCCCATTTTCTTGCAATAATTACAAAATTTGAAATTAGATTTTGACTTACCCTTCGAACGACCACCATGAACAATAAGATCATATCATGTCTCTAAAAGATATGTATGAGGCAGGCAATGAACACAACAAAATCAATCACAAGTCTTCTTCATTATAGTTGACCTATAAGGTCCCTAAATCAGCTAGAATTTCTTTTAAAAGCAGTTAGACAATCCTCAAGAGATGTACATTCTGTCATACCATGAGAATATAGATGTTGCTTCATATGCGATTTGATAGTATGACTCTTCATCATACGTAATTGCTCCAATTTTAACTATAAAGCAGCAGCTAACTTCTCCTTCAAAGCGTCCTATAGAATATTATTTGAAAGATGAAGATATATTTAAGATAGGGTCTTACGATCCCTCCGTTGTTTCTCTTCCATAGTTCAAGTTGTGGGTATCTTATCAAATTCCAATAGTACGTAATCTAAATCCATCCGAACAATTACTGCTCGCATCTTTACCTGCAACAAAGAGAATCTTGTATTCCAACCTAATAGTAGAATATTATACTTTATTATTGTCATCACAAAAAATCTCGATCTTCTAAAAAATTTCAACATAAAAGGCTCTGATACCAATTGTTGTGGATTGGAATGTTTTAATACCAGTTTGTTATGAAAAGATAAAAGATTAAGTCACAATATTAAGTAATTGTTCACAAGGACATAAGAACAATATAATTTGAAGAGAATGAAGATTTTAATATAATATGGAGAAATGGTACAAAATTTAACTTTTAACTTGTTTTTTTAAAATACTATGAAAAGCCAACTATATATAGTGAACAATTAGGGGACATCCAAACCCATATAGTAGAGTTATAGATAAAGTAGAATGTCAAAAATAGAGTCCAAATTGGAAAATGATATCAAAACAGTGAAGGGAGCAGAACAGGTGGCGTCGTGCCATCGACCTTGCTATTAATATTTACAGCTACAGCACCCGCGTCTGCGCCTAGGCGCTTTTTCTCCAACCCAAACTCCTTGCAATGATGATTTTTATTAATTCCTTCAAGTCCAACATAAATTTCTACTTCCAATGGGCCTTCAAGTAGAACTTTAATTAGAATTTTCAATTATTTTCAACAATGAATTCAGGCCACACTCAAATTCTAACATTTATATCCTGCTTATATAAAATAATTTGTATAGTTTCCATTTGCAGAAACATCTAAATTAGAGAAAATATCTGTTGAATATTGATATCATCTCTTAGACAAACAAATCTTCACTTCTAATGATCATGTACACCACTTCAACTATTAGTATTCGTAAAATATTGTTATTTAAATGTTAGCTTACAAAGCAGTCTCGACCTTATAATTATGTAAAGTAATTTTGATTTATTTAATTTTACAATTAATCGGTCAACTTCACACACACATTAGAAGATATAAAAGATCCATACGAATCATAGACAGCACGAGTATATGTTTATGGGGAGAGCCTTCAATGAACAAAGGTATTTGACAAATAATTTTGACCATTGATTAGTTTCTAATTCAATGGTTTACATAAATCATCATTTTAAAATCCAAATTAATTCAGAAGGATTTCTAATCCCAATCACCGGAGCATTGGTATCAACAGTTGACTTAATACGCGGCGAGTGATGATCGGTAAGAGAATCAATCAATCGACAATTCCAAAATCAGAGCTGCAAAAATAAAATCCTCTACAGTTTTGGTAAAGTAGGATTGCTACATTTGATCTATCATCAATTGAATTCTTACAATTCATTCATCCTAATTTCGATCTACTATTTTTTCAAAAAATCTATGATTACCATAGAACAAAAAACACCAATTGAAAAATATATGGCAAACAGGGAAGGATGCGGTGGTGGGTGGATGATGGGTGAGGTGAAGAATGTGATAGTTATTTTATTTTATTTTGTTATGATTTATGTAAATCACTGGATTAGAAACCGATCAATGGTCAAGATTATTTGTCAAAAACCTTTGTCAAATATCTTTGTTCATTGAACGTTACCATGTTGAAGTGTTGATGCGAATTGACCGGCCAATTTTGCTTAAACTCGTGGTTGTGATATACACTTTCTTTGAGAGTATAATAATAATTAATTTTGGACGTGCACGTAATGAAAGCTTAGACATTGAATGAAGGGTTCTTGTGTGTCCTATAAAAGGATGCAAACCCTCATGAGAGAGGCAAAGTCTTTAGGGTATTAAAAAATGGCATCGTCAATTAAATAATGACAATAGAATAAGCTCATGTTTGGTGTAAATTTTAATTAGATTTATAGCAGATTTTGGTAAAATTTAATAAAATGTATAGTTAAATTTTTTTGAATCTTATTAAAAATGTGGTTAAATTTAACTGTTGATTTTGACTTGAAGTTTTTATCCACTGTTAATCTAAACCAAACAGAGCTAAATAACCCACCTTAAGACCCATATTTTGCCGTTTGGGACCCTGTGGAAGACTCTAAAACTTAAAAGAGCATGTTCTCTTTATTTTTTTAAGTCGTTTTTTGTTTTCGATTTTTCAAAATAGTGAAAACGCATTCTCTTTCCTATTTTCGAAAACACGTTTTTGAAAAGAAGTTAAAAATATACAAAGAAAACTCACAACGATATGGTTGTTCTCTTTGTGTTTCAGTTTTGTGTTTTGAGTTTTGAATTCATTTTGTATTTTGTGTTTTGAAGTTTTTGAAAATGTGTTCTTTTTGTCATTCTAAAAAACTGTTTTGAGAAACATGAAAATGGAAAATGCATTTACTTTGAAATTTTGAGAATTTTTTTTTTATAATATTTTATTCAAGAAATATGATTATTCAATAAATTTTAATAGTTTGATGTTAATATAATATTAAATAACATATAAAATTTGAAGTTGGTGAATCTTGAAATATTTGTTTCCAGATATAAAAAACACATTAAATTAAATTTGACAAATCATTATTTTTGTCCTTGTACGTAACTTGTGACAAAAAATTAAAAAGATGTCCTAAGATGCTAGTGTTATTTCATAAGATAACATTCATCATCACAAAAAATGTAAAGAACTTCTTTTCATCCTTTTGATTTCAAAATCTAAAACTCAATCTCTAATAGTTATGTATAATCACTTGTGTCATTTGGTGTTCATCTTATCTTATCCTATCCATATACTTCATTGACATCCATATTTGTAATATCTACGTGTAATAATGCAGCAATCATAACCTTGCAAATCCTTAGTTCACAAATTGCAATCACGGAAATTAGAAGTTCTTCAAATGAATCAAACTAACAAATACCAAGGCTACAAGAGACAGACCAATTGATATTGCAAAATAAATTCCAGGGCAATATAAATTTTGGACATGCTTGTCATGACCTCGTGAAGTTCAACAATATTTG
This sequence comes from Fraxinus excelsior, assembly GCA_019097785.1. Lineage (NCBI taxonomy): Eukaryota > Viridiplantae > Streptophyta > Magnoliopsida > Lamiales > Oleaceae > Fraxinus > Fraxinus excelsior. The sequence continues at coordinate 31,217,025 of CM032626.1, read as the reverse complement.
GGTGCTTCATCATCTTCATTACTGAGATTTCACTCTTCATTTGTTTTCCTCTTCACTTCAAGTCCTCCAACCTCATCTTGACCAAGAATGGTCAAAGCAATGGGGTCCTTGTGTCGACCAACACCGAGCACTAAATGAGGAGCAGGACATGGAGGATAGCGATTGAGCCTCAGAAAGCTAGCATTTTCCTTGAGTCCTCCATTGCAGCCTTCATTGTCCTTTCACAATCGACTAGCTCTTGTTCAGACAAAGACACTAACTGACCACTTTTAATCTTGTTGATCCCCTCGACTCCAACCATAGCAGAAAATGCCCAACAACTGCCTGTGAAATAAACCAAATACAGAACAACTCAAACCATATTTTCATATGAAAAATACAGCAATATGACACAAAATTGTCATGTATAATATAATTCAGAATATGAATTTATTATTGACAGAAAACTCACCACAATCCAAAACTCTATGAAATTTTAGATTAAAGACCCATGAACAAATGAAAAACAATTCAAGAAATCAAAGCAAGTTAAGATAAAAACAAGCCCAACATACCCAGTTCGTTTATTAAGCTTACAAACCATAATAATTCATATTTTATAGAAACCAACAATCACGTATCATTCCATAATCAATCATAAAAAACTTCGTTTAAAACTCAACATTTAATGATAAGTTATTGCCGCTCTATTTAGCAGCCATCATTATATTCGAAGAAGTTGAATTTTGTCATCCATCAATTTGAACAACCTATTCACATAGTCAAACACCCCACGTTTTGCATAGAGATCAAGAATAGAATTCTGTAAAGCAACATTCATATCAACACCCATGAGTTGTCTTTCCCATTTGAAGCCCATTATTAACACAAGACATCACTTGAAAACACTCGACAAAGTGAACGCATTGGGAGCCACAATTCCTTCATTTCGCATCTCAGTAAAGTAATCTAATGCAATCCCGTGATGACCATATCGAGCAAAGCCTGAAATTAGAATAGTCCAAGTTCTAACATCTCTACCAGGAATTTCATCAAACAACTTCCGGGCATCCTTAAATCATAGTTGCAAATTTCACATTAGTTTGTTTTCAATTATCAAGCGTGCGAATTCACCGCCTCCGTTATCCAACTCGCCTCAATTTTTACACCCAATAAATTAAAAAAACAGAGGCAAAACCAAACCCAACAAATATGATATAGAATAGCCGACTGTGAAATGTTTCATCATCAGGGTCACTATTTTGGCTGTGCTGGGGTCGCCATTTTACCTATGGTTGGGTCGACATTTTGGGTAAATTGGAGCTATGGTTGGAGTCGTCTGGGGGTGGGCAATCAATCGGTGGTGGTGCTCGACCTTGGGTGTCGCCGGAGGTGGAGATTTCGGTAGAAGCAGTTTGCGCCAGTTCAATTTTTGAGGATGATTTTTAATTGATTTTGGTATATGTTTGGGTAGTAGTTTGCGTGGTTATCAAAAAAGGGATTGAGGGCTTCACAATTGTATGCAAATCCGGTGGTGGTGGTGGAGGATGGACGGAGTTTAGAGGCTTCACAGTGGTTGCTCCATTGTTTTGGTAGATTAAGGAACGGTGGTGTGTTTGTTTTCCAAAAGGTTGTTTCCCGTGTTTTCAAGTTTTGCTTGGGTTTGGCTTGAAAACGTCGAAAATGATGTTTTTCCCGTTTTGTGTAGAAAATTTTTTTTCGTTTTCAAAAACGAGTTTTCGAAAATAGGGAAGATAATGCGTTTTCACTATTTTGAAAAATCCAAAACAGAAAACGATTCAAAACAGCCAAAGAGAACGACCCTAAATTTGTCGTTTTGAGTGTTTTCAATTATAATCAAATTAAAATTTTCAAAACGCTTTTTGGGTGTCTTCAAAATAATTTTTCAAAATGTCAAAAAGAACACATTTTCAATAATTTCAAAATGGACACTCAAACACACAAAATCCAAAATGAATTCAAAACTCAAAATATAAAACTAAAATACAAAGAGCACAATCCCAAAAATTTATCTATTAGAAGAAAAATTAAAGTAACATTGAGTTGATATTTTATAAAAGTAGTGCAGCTACTTTCAGTAAATTATTCTCAAATCACGTCTGGGCTAATTTATCACCAAGACGTCAATAATTACAGAGCAAATGATGGAAACACCTTTTCAGGTAACAAACTATTACAAAAGTTTCAATATTCGGATGTTTCTGTGCCACAGCTACAAGAGCTAATTGAAGTTGATGAGCAAAACAATGAATATAGTATGCACTTGGGTTTTCTTTCAAAATAAGTGCTTTGAGACCATTATACTCACCTCGCATGTTACTAGCTCGATCATATCCTTGACCTCTCAAATGAGATATACTTAAACTGTGTGTTGAGAATAATTGATCAATTGCAGCCTTAAGTGAGATAGCTGTGGTACTCGAAACATGATGGACACCAACAAAATGTTCCAACACATGCCTATTCTTCACATAACGAATGACAACAAAAATTTTCTCTTTAACTGAAATGTCTCGAGATTCATCAACTAAAATGAAAAAGAAACTACCACGAACATCTTTCATAATCACATTTAGACATTCAGAAGCAATAGCACTCACAATTTCTTTTTGAACTCGCGGTGATGTTAATTTGAGATTTTTAGGTGCATTCGTCAAAGCAACGGCCTTAATCTCAACATTATGATCATACAACCAATGCAGTAGTTCAAGAAAGTTTCCTTGGTTGTTCGAATTTTCAGATTCATCATGTCCACGAAAAGCCAAACCTTGTCGTAGAAGAAATCGAACACAATCAATTGACGCACTCAATCGAATTCTATAATCTGCTCGAGCTTGATGCGATTGCTTAACGAGACATGATCGAATACTTTGCTCTTAATTCTTGAACGATTCATATTTCACTCGAGCTTGATTGTGTGCACTACTTGAAGCCCCAACATGTCTTCTAAGGTATTCTTTATTTTTCCAATTTGAGAATCCATCGTTAAGAAAAGAACCACAGCTCAAACTTAAAAGATAGCAATAAAAGCAAAAAACTGCATCTTTCGCTACACTATATTCTAACCAGGTAGGATACTCATCATACCACGATACACAAAATCGCTTCTCTTTATTACCAATTCTTGTGGGTGGAAACATATGATTGCGAGGCTAACAAGGACCTCTTTGCATATATACTCTTCGAATCATGTCTCGATCATTTACCTCATAATTCTGTATTGGAACTCTCAATCCAGGATCGGCAGGAAGATTTGCAACATCAACATTATTAACTTCTCCAACATCCCCAACTTCTCCAACCTCAACATCAACATCAACATTTATTTTAACACTTTTTTCTCGAATATTCCTTTCAACATCAACTTCAACATTCATAGATTTACGTTTGAAGTATTTATCCATAACTAATACAAATAAAAAAATCAATCACATTAGAAAAGACAGTTTCAATCTTCATAAATCATTTAATTAGCAAGTTCATAATCTCACAAATTAGAAATCCCTATTAGTTTCATCAAAATCCCAAAACCCCTAATTAGAAATGCATATCAATTTCAAAAAATTCCTAAATAAAAAATCACAGGCACTGACACTACTTCCCACCTTCTTTGTTAACTATCTGGTGACCTGTTCATAACAACAAATCTCTATTGAATTTTTGTACTGGTCATTTGTTAGAGTACCCCAACCAATAGCAAAATCATCTAAATCTTTGTTAAATTTCCAAGTGACCTTTCAAAAAATAAATTTCAGTTGAATATTCGAACAATTCACAGTCAAAATCCTTAAATCACAAATCACAATCATTAAAACCCCCTAATTAGAAAACCCTAAATCCTACCTAAATTAGAAACATAAACACAAATCACACAACAGGAGTAGCTGCAGCCGGAACTTACCTCAGGAGTAGGCGAGTAGCAGAGCATCCGGAAGGAAGAGTGGAGCTAGAGAGTAGACTGTCGGAGTCGACTGCAGGCCCGAGCATGGGCGGGAGAAGGGAGACCAGAGAGAGCCGAGAGGAGAGGGGAGGAGATGAAATGAGGTGTTTAATTTTTGAGATTGGAGAGTCGGAGTCCGGTCACCGGTGGGAGGGCGAGAGAGGCGAAGACGAGACGGGTGCATTCGCCATTTCTGTTGTCATGTAGAGAGAGAGTGCGGGAGTGAAGAAAGGAAAAGTGAGAGGTTTGATTTTTTTTCCTTTTATATTTAAAAAAAAAAACTTCAAAAAACTAGGGGGCACGTGCCCCCCTAGGCCCACCCCCTGTCCGCCCCTGCATATGTCGATATTTTAAACTTAAGAATAAAAATATAGAAACTGGGAAAAAAATCAATAATATTTTGAACCTAGCATAAAGACTAAAAGATATAATGGAATCGTAGTATGTGCATATTTGACCTCGTTTCTTCTAAAAAAGGCTAAGTTGTTGTTGTTGTTGTTGTTGTTATTATTATTATTATTATTATTTTCTCCAAACTCCACACCATGCTATTTGCTCGAAAGCAACATTTCAGTAGAATCTAGATAAATGAAAGCTCAATAAATTAATAATCTCGATTAAATAATAAAATTATTCGATCCCGACTTGGACCAAAGTACTAAATTAATAATCCCGTTAAACGTATAAGATAATATATTTTTTAGATCCTTTTAAGACTCAACAAATATATAAAATAATAATTTCTTAAATTCATAAAAGCTTCTATTAATTAATATCTGTAGATTTATGTTCCATGTATACGTGAAATAACTTGATAAATGAATCTTCCAAAAAATTAAACTTTGAAGTCAATGCATATACATTTATGTTTCCTCTTTAATGTATGTATAATTTTGAATTTCACCACAAACAATGTTTTTTTTTATTGTATTATAGTAAAATATAATACAAGTTATAAAAATATTAAATACTTAATAAATTAATAGCTTTTCATTTATTAATAAACTAATAATTCATCTAAAATAATAATTTTTTTATGCCAACATTATTATTTTATAGAGGTTTTATATTTCTAATAAAAAAAAAAAAAAAAGAGAGAGAGAGAGAAGCACAATAATTGCAGTACATAATTTATAAGCAAAAGTTAAAAGAGTAGAATTTACTCATTAGAAATGCAATCAATTCAAATTGGAGTACAACCCACATTCAACTACATTCATTAATGAACATTGGGACATACCTCTTCTCCCTCCTTATCCTCATAATTTATTTAGCATCAAACTATTAGGTGCACATTCAATGTGAAGACATTTGGATTGGAAAATAATAATAATAATAATAATAATAATAATAATAATAATAATAATAATAATAATAATAATAATAATAATAATAAAGTTTGAATTCTTTTTCCGATAAAAATACTGGTTTATAAACTCCAAGAAAATCATAGATATTAGATCTTAAATCTCCTAATGTATCTCTTACAATTTCTTAATTTCTCACTAGCATATAAAGAATCAAAGTAATTTTAAGATAGGCAGTTTGGCCGATTCTTTATAAAGAAGTTATTAGAATTGAAGGTACGGATTTACAACCACAATATAGAGCTATGTCACTACTCGTCGTTGAAGTCTAGAATAATTGTTGCTTGCAAGCTATATATTATTCAGAAATTCAATATTTTTGGATGTGTCGATACAAATATTATATTTTTGACGTCTTTTTTTTTTTTTTTTAAATATATATAACAAACTTCTCACTTGACAGTAGCCTCAAACAAGGGAACAAAAGCCATATTGTATATTAAAAATTAAGCATAAAAATATCGACATGTACTATGAAACCTATTATTCATTACAAGGGAATAGTTTTAAAAATGATATATCCTTTATCACATTGCTCTTTTATACTTTTGTTTTAACATTGTTATTTATAGTATATATTCTGCACACAAGTATATACTTTGTTACAAGTTACAATCCCTTTTATTCATCATCTTCAACATCGGTTGAAACTTTTTTACTTTAAATATGCGATTTTGCTTTTTAATAGGGATGTAGAAAAGCAACAAATTGTGCATATTGAAGTTGCAAAATGAACGGCACTTGATTCTTATTCTTAAAAGAAAAATTCAGCAAAATTTACTCTCTCATCCCTACCCACATTTTCAAAGAGCCATTTTTTTTTTTTTTGCTCTCGATAGATAACTAGAAATTGACTGTCCCAAACATATCTAACAAGCATATGCCAAATCCAAAAATAAGGGTCCTACCCCTAGTTGGCGTGTAATCTAGAATCCACAATTTGCAACAATAAATTTCTTGAATACTCTGGCGACATTATTCAAGTATTTGTTTTTATGTTCTCCCATCGCTTATAGTCCAAACTTTATTTTCCATCAAAAGTGATGGTAAAACTTGGCCTTTTATGCAAACGAGAAGCCAAAGAATATTAGAAAAATAAACCTAAATTGGATGAATGTAATGATTAAAATAGTAGGTAAGCTAACACATATCATTTCTTTCAAGAACCAAATCCTTGACTGTATCAGAATCAACACACACACACACACACACACACAAGGGAATTTTGCATAAATGTCACAAAAGTACATTAAAACTTATCACTTTTACAAATGGTAAAGAATGTCACTTTTTTTGGGGTGAAATGTCCAATCACCCTTGGAGATACCTCTTTGGGTCCATTTAATACTCATTAATGCATGCATTCAATGTTAATTAATGTATTCAATTAGTTGACTTGTGAAAGAAAAATCATTGAATATACTTAATATACAATGGGTAATAGAATATATATAACTTACATTATTTAGGTGATGACATTTTCTCTCTAAAAGCCCCACCTTTATTTACATCTCCTCCATTCCAACATCAGAAGAAAGTATTCTTGAATTCATGTTTCATTTTGAGAGGTTAAGCATTTACAAATTATTTAATGTTTTTATCTTTTAACTTACTATTTTTGAATTGTTACATACAACGTAATTATATTAATTTGCAATTTTACAAATTTTATTTATTCAACCGGTTTGATTTTGCATATATTTTTGAATAAAGATAGCAACGTTCTCCATAAAATATTGTCAATGATTCCCTATTTAATAAAACATTAGATAAATTATTTGTGAAGATTTTGTCATTTGATAGTTAAGCATTGATGATACTTAATGCTATGAAGAATGTATTCCAATCGCACCCCTTAAATGCTACTCTTTAGGTGCTAACAGTAAATATCGACATTTGTACTATCTAAAAAATTGTGGAGACTGACAGTTCAAATGTCGAACTCGACACTTAGTAATCGTCGTTTTCACTGATTTGCTATTGTTTGATATAGTTTTTTCGTAGGTGCCACTTATATGCTATTAAAGTTCGATATGTTAATTTTCCCAAATGCTTATCATTGCTATCTGAAATATTTAATGTTGCATGAGGGACATTTTGTGTATGTAGGTGACGAATGAAAGTGGTGAGAGAACAAAAGCACTTCATTCGTAATATTAAGGTAGTCCCTTTACATGAGAATTGGATAATCTATTACATGGTCCAGAGGTTGAAAACATTATTGACGGTGATGAGCAACTATCACCACATTCTACGGTATTGGACATATACGAGTGGTTGCAACTATCGTATGGAGGACATTTTGTGCACGTAGATATTCGTTACATAAGTGTGATGTTTTATGATACTAGATTTCCATATACACTAGAAATAAATTAATGAAATATTTAACCTTAGATTTGTTCTACTCTTCTTATATTAGTTATTGGAAATTTATAGTTGTATGCAATTAATATGTATGAATTACTCATTTTATTTCTCATACATCCATTTTATATAGTCGTTCATCTTCTCAAAGTCAGAGCTAGTTAGCTACGAATAAGGTAATAGAGTAATTGCAAAATATTTAACCCCAATCACTTTGTGCTCATGGCTTAATATGACTAAACTCGAAAATTGAAGTACACAACTAATAAGTCTAGGTAAATCAAAGAATTTAGCCTATTTATCAAGAGTTCGGAGAATCCAGTCCATTGGGGGGCAGTGCTTTTAGAATCATAGTATTAAACACACATAGAATTTCCCATATCCACAACATTAACACGTCTATATAAATACGGGTTATATCATAATCATACTATTGTCTTTTCGTTTCTACTTGAAAGCATCAAACATGAGCTTAATCAATATTGTTTACAATAATACAATATTTGTGCAAATAACATAAACTAATGGACCTAAACAAATTTCTAAATAAATATAAAAATAAGACATCAACGTAAAAACCTTCAAAATCCACAAATTACAAGTTCAAAACGGTACACATTTTTTCCCCAATTAAAAAATCATATTACTTCATGTTATTTCCTCTCTTCCTACCACTTTTAGTGTAGGAGTCCGATTTGACACTGACGATATTCTAATATGCGTCGAGCGCTGCTTCTTCATCACCACCACTTCTTCATTTCCAACTATATCACAATAATCAACACCATTATATTTTACCACAACATAAAAAGAACGACATTATTTTTCAAATCAAAATGGTCGAATTAATCACTGTTTTTAGCCCTTTTCCTACCACTTTTAGTGAACGGGGCCCTAGTCGAGGCAATTGATAATTGAATGCGCATTGAGCGGCTTTTCTTCATCGCAACCACTTCATTATTTTCAATTGAGACGGTGGCAATTGAGGGAACCTCCATCGCAGCCCTTTCACTGAAAGAAGGTGCGTCCGTATCCTTCGGGCAATCCTTAAAGGGCATCGTGGTTCGTCCTTCTAAGAAAACATGATATAAGTATTATTAGCACATACGAATTACACATGAAGAAATTCAGATGATGATATGTTCTACATTTAATTCATAACATATGTAGAAGAATAGCTAAACCAAATATGACATATGAACAAAAACTGTCGTGAAAAATAAAATAACTATCGAGAATTTCATAACATAGTTGTCGAGAACGACATTTTATCTCGACAGATGGTTCCATAACTGTCAAAATGACGGTTAATTTCGACCTATGATTTCCATAACAACTACATATGAAGTCTCCATATGCTAACACGAATCAAAAGTTTGAGGAATAAAAGTGAACCAGATCACGTCCAGAAATGAGACTAATTGTATATGAATGCAAATCCAAATTCACAACACCATTAGAACGAGAATTTAGGTTAACAATAACCTCCAAAACAATCACAGTACTCTAGGTGAAACTAACAAATGCATCTATGTGTTTTCTACAAAATCTAATAACTACAATCTCAATAGGTTTGTATTCAAAAGAGTCTAGCAATTAGAAAAGATAATATAACAAATCATTGACACTGCGGTTAAAACTACCGCCTCTAAATCAAAGGACTTGTGTGAACTTGCCATTTTTACAGAAACCCAAATAAAGAATCCTCATGTAGAGGAACGAAGATGGAAGAACTGAACATTTCTTATACATTTCCTTTATTAAAATAAATAAAATCACCAAATTTGTTTATGATATAATATTCTGCTCATAGGAAAAAAATCATATAAATAAAACAATGAAGAAAAATAGTACATCCAAAATATTTGAAGGAAGAAATATAAAGATTCAAACTTTCCCTTTTGTTGCTGCGTTGTCCATTCCTGACTTGCCATGTAGAGAAACCAAAATAAATAAAAGATTTAACACATTGTCTACCACTAAAAAAAATCCAAGATTCAACAAGAAAGCCATGGCATCAACATTAATAAATAGAGACTGCAAACGTGAGAGAAACAGAGATTCAACAGTCACTCCACTTGTTCTTGGTACGTTGTGTGCCCATATAGTATAGTTTTGCTGATGTAAAAATAATAATATTCTTATATTAGATAAACTTGTTTTTATTTCATTTATTGTATTTATTTATTAAGCATGCGAATTAAAATGCCTATGATCACTTGTGATAATATAAGTTTGATACTTGCGTTGAAAAGTATAGTGTGAAACAACTTATATTTTGATCATAAATAATTTGTTCATTACCTATGTATAAGGGTTAGCACCTTGTACCGGGAGGTTGTAGTGTTGTTAGATTCACTATTCGGGTTTGTAATTTATCTTTATCACAAAAATAGTTAAAAGTGACACTAGTACACTTGAAGTGTATTGAACGGACCATGTATCGAGTTTAATTCTATATTATGACCGTGTCGAAAATTAAATTTCACTTGGCCTCTGTGTATTTCATCTTAATCCCTTGATATGATTATATATATTTTTTCGTGATTTTAATGGTTTTTTGATTCACAATAGGTGAGATCAGTTTGATTGATCAAATATCTCGATGAGTTGAGAACTTGAGAATGAGCGAAGTAGATAACATGAATTCGTGTCAGGAATAGTCAGCCTAAAAAAATGGATAGAGCGACTACTTAAGTGTTTTTTGTTAAACGGTTAAAGTTTAAACTCAAGTATTTAGCAACGAATAAATTTTGATATCTGTGATTTGTTCACAGGACCGTTGAAGAAAATGGTACTTAAGTAGTGAGAATAATTAGAGGGCTAAAACTGCCTTTTATGTTGTACGTAATTATCAAATCTCGAACTGAGATATAATACATATACGGTATGTCAGAGGAAAGTATTACAAATTTATTGGATTTTGTGGTCTTAAATATTCCGAAAGTTCGATCTTTTGCCTTTAGTGGAAATAGCAAAGACTAGTAATTAGATTGAGTCGACTAGACATGATCTAATTATTGGAGTTTGAAAAATATATGTCCGATTAGGTCCATGCGATATCTCTATAAAGTAATTGAACTTAATTACGGTAATTATAATAGTTTTGGACTTAATTGTAATTACAATAAAGTTTTGTACTTACTTAAAAGTTGTAAACTTAATTATAATTGTAATCGAAGTTGTAGGACTACACATATAAATAAATGTAAATTAATTGGATTTAGACTTTAATTAAAACTCCTACTTGGTTTTTAATTAAGACTCTTATTTGATATTGTAATTATTATTCTATATGGATTAGAACATCTTTTATCTCTATTCTCTATAAATAAAGATTAGATATAAAGATTAGATGGATATATAAATTCTACAAGAATCATAATACATAATTCCATATTGTTCAAATTTGGAGAGAGAGAGAGATAGAAAAAGTGAGAAAAATAATATTTTCTTATTGTCCAATCCAAGAATTAATTTCTTGATTTAATTAAAAGAACGTGTCTACCCACCGATGTAATCTTGACTTTGGAGAATGACATAGAAGATTTGAAGGTTTAAAGCATCAAGTTCTTGCAATTAAAGGCCGAAAGCTCGTAATCCAAAAAGTTGAAAATTTGTGATTCAGATCCAGTTTTAGAATTGATAATCAAATTTACGTAAAATTCAAATCCATAATTCATGGTATAACATACACATGAACAACTAGACGATCTTATTTATTGAATTAAAGATTTTTTTTAAATTTCTGGATAATTTTGCTTTCGCATTCCAACAGATCCAAATGCTATGTCAGTCGGATGGAAAATGAGAGTCAGATGGAGGAACTGCTAACGGAGGCCGGTGCTTTCAAGATTTGGGTTTTGGTTTTCTTACTTTTGCAAATGGGATCTTTGTAGATTTCAATTTTTGTTTTCTTGCTTTGCAGATGGGAAGGAGAGTAAGGTCAAAGAACAAAGCATTTTTAATGTGAGCGTATGGTGGAGTGGGGTTTGGTGTGATATTTTTCTACTTTTTGTACTAGTTTTTCATCTAGTCAAATCAAATTTAATTAAGGGCATCCAAGGTATTTAAATTTTTAAGAGGGACAAAAAAAAAAAAAAAATCCAAAAGTGACATTTTCGCAAAAATTATGAAAAGATAAATTTTTTGAAAATGCCAATAAAAAAAGTGATATGGGGTGCAATTTCCTCCATATTTAATTGCAGTTTTCAATATATACATATGAATCTTCAACTGTAAGCAATGTGAGAACCAAATATTAAATTCCCTTGCCCGTCGTATTAGCAAATTTGCAGAGAATTGGAATATCCTGACAGAAAATTTCCCTCTTTGAAACTACATATATATGATTCATTTAATTTCTCGTTTCATCCAATTCGAAAAAAATCCGTCACGCCAGCAAACAAGAAGGCTACATCTAGATGAATTGGCATGAATAAGAAGAAAAATTTCCCCAAGTACACAGGGGCGAATCCAGGAATTCGACCCAGCACGGGCGGAGACCGTTGACCCGTGACCGTTGACCGTTGACCTGTGACCGTTGCCCGATGACCATAGACAATCAACTATCGTAATAGCCGAAAATATAATTCGATACATATATAAATGCGCGAAAACATAAAAAGTATATACATACTCTTCAGACTCTTCACTTATCCCTAAATCCTAATTTCCTAAAAGGCTAAAACCCTAAATCCCAAATCACAATTCAAAATTCAAAATTATACGTCGTAACTCGTAGTTAATATAAATTCTCATTTCCCATAAATTCACAAAATAGAAATATGCAGTTCAGGGGCTGCACCCATCACTTCAATTTTCATTTATCATAAATTCATAATTCATTCATAGCAAATAACAAATTAACAAAAATTGAAAAAAAAAAAAAAGGAATATAACAACACAAATATACAGTCCAGGGGCTGCACCCATCACTTAAATTCACATTTATCATAAATTCATAATTCATTAATAGCAAATAACAAATTAACAAAAACTGAAAATACAAAAACACAAATATACAGTCCAGGGGCTGCACCCATCACTTAAATTCTCATAATCTCATTTATCATAAATTCATAAATCATAATTCATTAATAGCAATTAGCATTTAGCAGATAACAAATTCACAAAAACTAATAAATAAAAAAAAATACAAATATACAGTTCAGGGGCTGCACCCATCACTTAAATTCTCATTTATCATAAATTTATGATTCATTAATAATTTAATATTGAATAATAATAGCAATTAAATTTGCAACTAACAAATTAACAAAAACAGAAAAAATAAATACATAAATTAGTCATATAAATATTCATATACCTTCCTCCAGGCTCCAGCAGCCCAGCCCAACTCCAATCCACAGATAGTGGCCCAGCCCAACTGCCCAAAGCCAAAAATTCCACAAAATCCGGCTCCACTCCAGGCTCCAGCTCCAGCAGAAAGCTCTCCAGTCTCCTCAGTCCTCCCTCCGTACAGGCAGCGCTGCTACAGGCTGCAGCCTGCAGTCCGCCAGTCTCGCAGTCGCGGAATCGACCCTCCAGTCGGCAGACGGCAGTCACGAACCTCACGGTCTCTCACGAATCCACTCCAGTCTCCACCCACAGGCCACAGGCCACACCCACAGCCCTCGGTCCTCCTCAGTCCTCACTCAACCCCCAAATTAATTTCACTAAGGCCGCACGCAAGGCGCCCTATTGCCCTAAGTCTAACCCCGTCGCCCGCAAGAAGGGGAGAATGGAGATGGCTATGGATTGGATTGGATTGTTGAACATATAGGTATGGCTATGGATTCATCCAATTCGGTATTTGTTAAAACTAAATGGATTCGATTGAATTGTTGGGCTACAAAAATTGGGCCTTTTATTTTTTTAAAATCAGGCCCAACAACTTATTTTTCCTCCAGCCCAACCCCAGCTGCCCAGCTTTTAACGCTTCTTCCTCCTCCTGGCTCCTGCTTCCTTTCCTTCCCGGCGAGACTGAAACTTTCAAGAATTTCCGGCAAACCCAGCACGGGCGGCCGCGGGGGCTGGCCAGGTGCTGGGTCCGCCACTGCAAGTACATTAATCAATGAAAATCATTGCAATCAGCCTATCAACATTTGTAAGCTAAATTTGGTAGCAACGCTAAGATAATCATGCACTGATGCATACACCATAATTCATGAGATCTCGATATAAAGTTTAAATAGTAACATAATCATACATCGTATTAAAAAAGAAAAAAAGTTATTTTTTTTAAAACTAGGCCATACATCATAAAACTCCCTGCCTATTGGACATGCTATGTAAAACCCCCTTTAGGAAATAACACAAAACGTTACTGTTTGAAATCTTTAGTGCGGAATACAACATTTAAGGTACGAAAACCACCCCGTATGAACTTTAAAGTGTAATCAACCCCCTACCATCCAATTCCATTAGTTTAATCGTTAAAACAGTAAAAAAATGCCAAAATTTAAAAGGTATAATTACAATTGTGATCTCAAACTTTTTATTTATTAAGAAATTATACCTTAGGATACCAAAGTTCTAAAGTTCTAGTGCCACTAAGATATCTAAAGATTCGTCTTAAGATGTGATTATTTAGGATTTGATTGAAATCTACCACATATACATACATTAAACATAATATCAGTTCTATTTCCGGTTAAGTAAAGAAGGGATCCGATTATACCTCGATATTTTGTTATATCAACGAACATATCTTGTTCGTCCTTGTCCAATTTTATGAATGTGCTCATAGGGGTGCTCATTGACTTCAAATCACGCATGTCGAACTTTTTGAGCATGTCTAATATATATTTACTTTGATTGATAAGAATTCCATCACAAGTTTGCTTAATTTGGAGATTGAGGAAGAATTTAACTTCTCCAGTCATACTTATCTCAAATTTCATGCTCATGCACTTAGAGAATTTTTCTCATAGACGAATATTAGTCGCACCAAATATAATATGATCAACGTAAATTTGAACAATGATCATATCATTCTTGTGACTTTTAACAAAAAGAGTGGTATCCGCTTTTCTAATTAACAAACCATTTGAAATTAAAAACTTGTTTAATCGTTCGTACCAAGCCCTAGGAGCTTGTTTTAGACCATAGAGAGCTTTACGAAGTTTGAAAACATGGTCCAGATTTTTATGATTTTTAAAACCGGAAGGTTGTTCAACAAAAACTTCTTCTTGAATGATACCATTTAGAAATGCACTTTGACATCCATTTGATACAAAGTGAAATCTTTATGGCAAGTAAAAGCAAGAAGCATGCAAATGGATTTTAATTTAGGAACCGGCACATAAGTTTTCTCGTAATCGATGCCTTCTTGATTGTAACCTTGTACCACCAATCTAGCCTTGTTACGTACAATTGTTTCATTTTCATCCTGTTTATTTCTAAAAATCTATTTTGAACCAATCTCGATTTGATCATTTGATCTAACAACTAAATCTCATACATGATTTCTTTCAAATTGATTTAGTTCTTCTTGCAATGCTACTATCCAAAATTTATCAAATTTGGTCTCTTTAAAATTTTTGGGTTCAATTTGCAAAATGAATGGACAACTTCCTAGATGATTTCTAAGAGATGTTCTAGTGGTGATACATTTGGATGGATCGCCTATTATTAATTTCTTTGGATGAGATGGAACAAACTTCCATTCCTTTGGTAGCGAGGGATCACTTTGATCATCTGTTGATTTTTCTTCACTTTCTTGAACATTGAACTCCTTCGTTTGTTCTTCGTTAGGAACTTCTTTATTTTGATCTTGAATGCTCGTTTGTTCGAACGGAGCTTCCAAACCTACATCATCATCAATACCTTTCTCACGACCAAGTAAGTTAGTTTTATCAAATGTGATATGCATGGATTCTTCAACGACTAAGTTCTTTCGTTAAAAACTCTATCAGCTTTTCTAATTGATGAATATTCTAGAAAAATACCAATATCGAATTCTGAATCGAACTTTCCCAATTTATCTTTTGTATTCAAAATAAAGCAATTGCAACCGAAAACTTTAAAGTAGCTAATATTGAGAATTCTATTTTTCCAAAACTCGTAGTGAGTTTTGGTTTTCTTACGACTAACCAAAACTCTATTTACAAAGTAACAAGCTGTATTTACAGCTTCGGCCCAAAAGTATTTTGAAAAACTATTTTCGTTAAGTATGGTTCTAGATATTTCTAGTAATGTACGATTTTTCTTTTCTACTATACCATTTTTTTGAGGAGTTCTAGGAGTCGAGAAATTATGTTCATATCCATTTTCGTTGCAAAAATTATCAAAGGCAACATTGTCGAATCCTCCACCATGGTCACTTCTAATGGTTGTAATGGTATAACCTTTTTCGTTTTGAATTTTCTTACAAAAATGCTTAAAAGCTTTTAGAGCTTCTTCTCTTAAACCCAAAAATATGACCCAAGTAAATTTAGAAAAATTGTCAACGATTACAAAAGTGTAATGTTTACCACTCAAGCTAGCGATTTTAGATGGTCCAAAAAGATCCACGTGAAGAAGTTGCAATAGTTTTGTAGTTGAAGAGTATAATTTAGGTTTAGAGGAGCTTTTTACTTGTTTACCAAATTGACAAGTATCACAAACTCTATCTTTCTCGAACTTCAAGTTTGGCAATCTTTTGACAAAACAATTTTTGGAGATTTTTGATAGAAGATTCATACTAACATGACCTAATCTTCTATACCATAACAGAGTATCTTCTTTCAAACTCAAAAGACATTTTTCATTATTTTCAAATTCGATATTTATGATATAAATATCTTTACTACGGCTTCCTACAAATATCACCCCTTTTGATGTAACAATCCTTAATAAGGCATTTGGAAGAATGAAATTTAATATGATAGCATTTATCACATAATTGACTAATACTAAGCAATTGAGGTTATCTACCAAAAGTACATTTTCAACGGAAGGGAAGATATGATTACCAATGTTTCCTATTTCGATGATTTTACCTTTTGCATTATATCCGAATGTGACATGGCCTTCATACTTCTTTTTGAAACTTGATAGTAAAGTTTTATCTCCAATCATGTGTTTTAAGCATTTGTTGTCCAAGAACCATTTGCCGTCATTTTCTTTGGTACCTAAAATAACAATTCAACTTTTGATTTTTGATACCCACACAAGTTTAGGTCCTTTTTAGTTAGTTTTAGTAAGTCCTCGAGTCCACTTGTTTTCAAAGTGTAATTTCTTTTTGGCTAGGCATTTGTAGAAAATATGGTCATCCTTGTTGCAAAAGCTACAAGTAGTTTTTGAGGCAGTTGTATTTGAAGCTTTGACAAATAAGTTTTTGAGAGATTTTTGTTTTAAAAAGGGTTTATATCCAATGCCTCCTTTATCAAAAACACATTTTTGATTACCAAGCATTAAATCAAAATTCTTCTTTCCTTGAGTGAGTTTTAAAGCAATTTTTGTCAAATCTTCAACCTTTTTTTAAAGAGCAATTTTCTTTGTATAATGAATCATAGTCAATATTTCCCTTTTTGGTTTCCGAAATTTTCTCCATTTCACTTTTTAACATTTTATGTTTCTTTTTAAGAATAGAATGGCTAAGGCGAGTTTTTCAAATTCTTCTAAAATTTCATCAAAAGAGGAGGATAAATTATTGAGAATTTCTCAAGGGAATTTACCTCATTGTCGTTTGCCATGAAACACATGTTGGCGATTTCTTCTTGACTTTCATCTTCATCGTGATCGTCATCGTCGCTTTCATCCCATATTGTTTGGAGTGCCTTCTTTTTGAAGATCTTTTTTTTTATTGGGCACTCGGTTCTCTTGTGACCAGATTTGTCACAATCATAGTAACTAATTTTCTTGCCTCTTTCTTCGCTCTTTTCTTCCTTCTTTTGAAATCTTCGATTGTCTTGAAAACCTCTCCATTTTTTGACAAGAAAGACCAAGTCATCGAGATCTTCATCGCTCATGTTACTATTTGTTGTTTCTTCATCAAGTGTCGCTTTTAGAGCAATTTGGTGTTTATGAGCCTCCTTTGATTCTTCTTTGATTTTCCTTGTCTTCTCCTTGATTTTGACATTGTTAAGTTCGTAGGTCATCAAGGTTCTATAGAGTTCTTCCAAGGGATACATATTCACATCCTTGGTATTCTCTATCAACATCCTTAAAGGGTTCCATTCCTTCGAGAATGACCTAAGCATTTTGCTTACACTGTTAGTAAATTTATGATCAAATTCTTTTAGACCATTTACAATATCGGTAAAACGAGTAATCATATCAATAATAAATTCATCTTGTTTCATAAAGGAATTTTCAAATTCTTTTACTAACATATTAATTTTTGTTTCTTTAACTTTACTAGTGCCAACATGAGTAACTTCAAGTGCATGCCAAATATCATATGCGGATTTACAAGTACTAATACGGTTAAATCCATTTTTATCCAATGCACAATAGAGTAAATTCTTGGCTTTGGCATTTGATGATAGTTTTCTTTTGTCTTCTTCATCGTACTTTTCTTTAGGTTTGGGGATAGTTTGATCGGGTTGACCATCTATCTTAATGGTCTTGGTAGGCTTATAAGGACCATACTCAACAACTTTCCAAATGCTGTAATCAATTGATTGAATGTAAATCATCCTAACCTTCCAATAATTGTAGTGTGTGCCATCAAAGAAGGAAGGTTGATTTGTGGAATGCCCCTAATGATTTTGAAACATCAGGTTAGCCATTACTTAAAATTGTGAAATCTTAAAAATGAGTGCCTTGCTTTGATACCAATTGATAGCCCAAGAATATCTAACCACAAGAGGGGGGGGGGGGGAATTAGTTTTTAAAACTTTTTTTAAAAAATAACTTAAAAATCAAATGCATGATAACTAAATAGATTAACTCAAATAACAAACATGAATATAAAGACAATAAGTAAAGCATAATATAGAGTGTAAACGATATAATTATGAAGGTTCGATCCAACAAAATGATCCACGTCTTCCATTATCAAGCTCTCCGGCACGAGCAATGCTAATATGTTGATTGACTTGTGGTGCAACCCAACCCTTAATAAAGCTTCTGGTGACTTACAAGCAAGGAACACTGATCATTTTACAATGTTGAACTTTCTAGGACCTCAACATGACCCACAAGTTTAAAGAGAATTGAATTTACAAAAACTTCTCTCTTAATAAATGATATGATCACAAAATAGTACCAGAGAGAAATATGCTATCACTTTAATAGATACCAATGAGTGAAGCTCAAGTGTTAGGTTTAGAAAAAATTTGATGTGTTGAATGATTTTAAAGAATTGATTTAATCAAAAGTTTTTCAAAACAAAATGATTTGATAATAATAAATAGGATGAGAAATCAATACTATTTTGCTCAAAAGAATCTCACTTTAATGCTCTCTTGTTGTATTAATGAATGGCAAATGAGTTGGTATTTATAGAAGTGAAAAATGTCAACTTTTCTACCAAATCGGATGACCCAAACGGACGTCCGGAACAGTACCGGACGACCCAAAAAATAGCCTTTGAAAATCAGCCAGAACAGTCGAAAATTCGACCGTTGCTGGCGAACCAAATGTCTTATTCGCCATCCAGACGTCCGGATGGTCGGAAGTTTCTAGACCATTTTTTCTATTTTTGTTCGCAGCCAGTAGATTTTGCATGACATCTTTACTAGATATTTCAAGGTAAATAATGTTTAATAGTATTTAAGATTAAGTTGCAGATCTTACATTTGAAAAATAATTTTTGTACAAACGTTTTAATGAAGTGAATTTTTATTCCTGCATATGAAATTCATCACTTGAACTTTCAATGTGTCATTGCCAAGAATTAAAGTGCTTCACCTTTACAAACAATCTAAAAATATCTAGTTCTAATATCTTCGATATCGATTTGTTGCTTGATTTTGAAATGATGCAAAATTTACCTTCATTTGTTTTAGTGTGAGTGCTCGATCGATTTTCATCTTGAGCTTTCTAGATCGACAAATTTCGTCCAATAGTTTGTCTCCAATTCGATTAAGTCAGCAACATGTAGCATTTGAAGATTCGAATAAAAATTAGAGATAAACATTGTTTGTTATAATCAAAACATAATACTTGACCATAGGTCAACAAATGTGTGGTTGAAAATGAGTTTTGGGAAAAATGGGGCTCAAATAGGGGCTTAGTATATAATATTAGATGGGAAAAGGACTCCTAATACAATTTTGAAAGATTGTTAATGTAATTTGAATAAAGGACTCATTTGCAATTAGATTAACTCGACAGTTATATGGCTTCAGACACATATAAATACTCGAAAGTAAGACGTGTATGGATTTTGAGATTCGACTATCTAAATACGCATTCATTCTTTTCTTCCTGAGATTACGTTCTTGAATCCTTCACTAATTCTCACGTCGGAGGTAAAATGGGAAGAAATCCTTAACCTCATTTCGCAGGTAGCATTTTTTTTTATCGAAGTAGTAAAAGGACCTTGTATCGCCAGGATGGCATATAGGCTTGTTTCATAACCATTTCATTGGTACCATTTGTGGAAAATCACTGAACAGAGAAGTTATGTCAATAAGACAGACTAAGAGTAAAATGCGTATGATAGGGAATTCAATAGAGATGAAGTTGGAGTTCGTTGCAAGAAGTCACGCGCTATCGCCACCACAGCAGTATATGACATAGAGCTAATTCAGTATTATGGAAACTCAGTTGGCAGCCATGATGACCCTCCTGCAAAGTCAATCGTAAAGAGCTATAGTTCCACCACAGAACCCATCAGAGGTCATACATGAGCAACCACCTCAAATGGTACAAGTGGTTATCCTATCTGTTATTTAGCCAGCAACAAGAGACTTAGGGGCTACAAGGGTTGCAGTTCCGTAGTTTCCATAGGGGTTGGAGTTTCACAGTTTTCCCGACCTATGATGGACTTGGAACGAAAAATGGAGGAAATGATGGCCAAGAAGATAGATGATTCATTATCTAAGAGAAATAACATGTGTAGGCAAGTGGTTTTGGAAGAAGAGCCATTTGCACCGGAGATCATGGTGGTCTCTATCGAAATGCTTCAAACAATCGATGATAGAGGCATATGATGGAGTCACAAATCCGTTTGACCACCCTCGTACCTTTTTTATTTAATGAGACTTTATGCAGCCTTGTATGTCATGTGCCGGTCTTTTACCCTGACACTTAGGAGAGAGCTAGAGACTGGGTGGCTACTTTGGCACCTTGATCTATAAAAACATTTGATGAGTTCTCTAGGAGTTTTGTAGCTTACTTCTTGCGTAGTAAGAGGAAGAGGAAAAGGAAGAAAACCATTGGACTGATGTAGGTTGTACAAGAGAAAGATGAATCTTTGTAGGAATACTTGGTTAGGTTTAGTTGGGCAACATTTGGCATAAATGACCTTCAAATGTGAGCAGTGATAAAAGTGTTGATGAAAGGGATGCAGAACCGGGCCTTTAAGATGTCACTCTTCGAAACCCCCTTGTAATCGATGCATGACCTACTAAAAAAGGGTGACAAGTATGTTGATGCAAAAGAAGTAGATAAGGTCTTGAAAAAACTTAGGGAATGATTTGAGGCATAAAGTCATAAGCGAAAGTTAAGTGATGAGCGAAAATCTACAGACAAAGGCAGGCTAAAGAACGAGAGCATGAACAAGGGGTACACTTATGATTGGTCCATCAGGCAGAGGTGAAAATAGGTCAAGACCTTCACTCCTTTAAATACTCTGTAAGTAAAGGTATTGATGGAAATACGAGATATGAAAGAGCTTGACTGGCCAAAACCAATGGCAGTGTCCGCTAGCAAGAGAGACAAGGGCAGGTACTGCCACTTCCATAGGGATCATGGGTATGACACAGAGGAATGTATCCATTTTAAGAAGGAGATCAAGCATCTTTTGAAGCGGGAGCTCATGACTAAGTACGTAAAGAATGATTGAGCCAAGCAAAAGGTTGATGATCGCCCACTACCCAAGGCCGATGTAATAAACGTGATAATTGGATGGATTACAACATGTAGGGATTCAAACCCGATAAGAAAGAGTTATGCTAGCACAGTTGGGATCTACTTCATTCATGAGAAGGAGAGGTTCGATCAATAGTGAGGAATATTTATACGACGATGCTTTGGTGATCATGAATGACATAGTGAATTACGATGTTTAGAGGGTGTTGATCGATGGTGGTAGCGTAGCAAATGTCCTTACTTAGAAAGCATTTGTGGGATTTAAAGTTTTTTTGATAAAATTGAAAGTAATATCCACCATCTCCAAAGATTTGGAGGGGCCAATGTCATACCCAAAGGAGCTGTGGAGCTCCCAATGACATTGGCACTTATCCTACAAATGTGGTGATCCTGATAAACTTTCTGGTTGTCAAGACCCCCATGGCATATAATACCATCTATGGTCAAACTCCGCTAAATGCTGTTGGTGTCATTCCTTCCACTTATTATCAAGTTATGAAATTTCCAACCAGTCGTGGTGTTGGGTGTGTGAGGGATACCCAACAACCTTCGAGAAAGGGTTATGTTGACAGTATACAAGTTAAGGGATCTCTACCAGTTATGATGTTGGATCTCAAGCCTCTAAAGGGACGAATCGAACCCCTGACATGATGGAAAAAATATCGGTGGTAGAAGGACGTGAATTTAGCATTGGGACAAACTTGAAATCATAAGAAAGAAAAGAATTGGTGAAGTATTTATCTGGTAATTTGGACGTTTTTGCATGGTACCCAAATGATATTCATGGGATCGACACATCAATCGCTAACATTATCTTGGTGTTTCACCGAGGGCTAAGCCTATAAAGTAGAAGAAAAGAAACCTCACCCCGGAACGGCAGGTTGCGACGAAGGTATCAGTTGAAAAGCTGTTGCAAGAAGGGTTTATTAGGGAAATGTAGTATCCCGAATGGTTGACGAATGTCATCCTGTGAAAAAATCAAATGGAAAATGGCGCATATACATAGATAACACTAGGTTGAACAAAGTGTGTTCGAATGACTCGTATATGCTATCCAGAATAGATCACTTAGTGGATGCCACGTCTGGGTACCATAAATCTCCAAGGTCGATTCGAATCAGGAAAAACCTCTTTTATAATTGATTTTAGGACGTACTGTTATACACCTACGCCGTTTGGTTTGAAAAATGTCAGAGCAACCTATCAAAGAATGGTGAATAAGGTCTTTAGAGACATGGTTGGAAATGTTATTAAAGCATACATAGATGACATGGTCGTTAAGAGTACCAAGGCCAACAACTATGGGATCGATTTACAGAAAGTGTTTGACATCGACTAACAAAATAGACTGAAATTCAATCTCGAGAAGCGTGTCTTTGGTACAGCGGGTGGAAAGTTCTTAGTTTTTATGATAACACAGAGGTATTGAAGCAAATTCAGATTATATTCAATCTATTTTATAAATGAAAAGCCCCGAGAGTAGAAATGACATCCAAAGGCTAACATGTCGAGTAGCGGCGTTGAATCATTTCATGAGTCAAGTAGTAGATAAGTGCTACCACTATTTCAAGGCAATTGCGGGCTCTACCAACTTTGAATGGACCAAGGACTGTAAGGAGGCTCTTGAATCCTTAAAACTGTCACTATAGCAACCATCAATCTTTACTAGGTTGTGCATAGAGGATGTGCTATGTTTATACATAGCAATATCAAAGCATGTGGTCAATGCGGTACTGGAGAAGGAATTTCCAAAGGTATAGAAGCTAGTTTACTATATCGGCAAGTTTTGAGAGGTATGGAAATACGGTATAGCCTCGCAGAGTAACTGGTGTTTGCGTTAATTGATGCAGTCAGAAAGTTAAGGCCATACTTCCAGTCTCACATAGTACGAGTTATGAAAGATCATCCCATCAAGTAGATCTTGCATCGACCTGAAACTTCTGGGAGTGTGTTAATGTGGGCAGTCGAGTTCAGTGAATTTGACATTGAGTTTAAGCCATGAAAGGCTAACAATGCACGAGCGTTAGTGTATTTTATCTGAGAGCTTACAATCTCGTTTGACTTTCCTTACAGTAGGAAGCGATTTGGAAAATCTTTGTGGACGGGTCCTCGTACTGTGAAGGACTCGGAGCAGCCATCATTATGATAGGGCTGAAATCTAAAAAGTTTGAGTATTCTTTGCATTTCGAGTTCCTAACAACAAATAATAATGTCGAGTATGAGGTAGTAGTAATCACGGGCACGGGCTTAGCAGCCAAACATGGGGTGTCATCAGTAGAAATTTGAAGTAACTCTCAGTTGATAGTTGGACAAGTGATGAGGAAATTTGAAGCAAGGGATGGGAAAATGGCAACTTATTTGATGAAAGTCAGGGACCTGCAAAGAGGATTCGAAAGTTTCAAGATGACAAAATTCTACCCAGCACTGTAAATGTACAAATCCTACGACAACTGATGATTATGCACATAGCGAACATGGAACACGAGGAAAGTCGGATGGACCCATTGATCGATTACATCGTGGAAGATAAACTACTAGAAGATGTATCTAAGGTGAGAAGACTGAAAATTTAAGTAGCCTCGCTCACAAATATTGATGGACAATTCTATAATCGAGGACTCACCGTGTCGTACTTAAGGTGCTTGTGCCCAACCGAGGTACATGAGGTACTATTTGAGATACATGCAAGAATTTGTGGCAGTCATCAAGGGAAGACTACATTTGCATTCAAAGCTTTGCGATAGGGGTACTATTGGTCCACGATGAATGAGGATGCCAAATAGTTGGTAAGAAAGTGTGATGCATGTCAGTGTCATGGGAATTTGATCATATTCCAGCCGAGCTACAGTCAGTTATTTTCGAGGCATACCCTTTCTTTCAGTAGGGGATGGACATCCTGGGCCTATGCCTATGGCCAAAGGATAGATAAAGTTCTTACTAGTAGCCATTGATTATTTTACCAAATGGATCGAGGTAAAATCTCTGGACACAATCAGATGGCTGAAGTGTAGAGTTTCAGTTGGAAAAATATTATATTCAGGTTTGGAATATCGAAAGTCCTCTTAACCGACAACGGAATACAGATAATTACGGCTTAAGGCCTTCTATACAAGTTATCATATAGATCACAGACTCGCTTACGTTGCTCACCCTAGTGTAACGGGCATGTGGAAGTAATAAACCGAGTAATATTATGAGATTTAAAGGCAAGATTGGAAAATGAAAAGAGGTTTTGGGTAGATGAATTGCCTAATGTATTGTTGGCATATCACACGACCCCATGAGAACTAACGGGAGAAACACCTTCCAAGGTATCTTTCAGAATGGAAGCCATTGTCCCCGGGGAAATCCTAAGTGAAATTGGCAGGATAAAAGTCAAGTAGCTCGACATCGTGGCTACCAATATAGAGCTCGACCTACTTGAGGGTGTGAAAGGAAAATCAACTATCAGATGGCAGTTTGCAAGCAAAGGGTCGCCGAATACTTTAATCAAAAGGTGAGACCAAGAGTTTTTTAGCTGGGAGATCTCATATTAAGGGAGGTAGAAGCAGCAGGGCACCCTTCGTCCAAGCTCGGGCCAAATTGGAAAGGACCATACAAGGTGATTTGCAGCCTTGGAAAGGAGGCTTATAGTCTAAAGGACTTGGAAAGGGAAACCACTAGGTGGGCTGTGGAACACTGAGCATCTCAAGAAGTACTATCAATAGATCAGTAGGTAGGGATTTCAAATCATATGATGTCCTTTGTAAATATAGTCGTTAGGGTGTTTTATGAGTTTTCATAATGTAGTGTTTAATGTTTTTTGTAATTATAGTAGCTAGGATATTTTATTGGTTTCCTTAATATAATGTCTACTACTGGCACACTCTATTGTAATCGTTTAATGAGAGGCCTAAGTGGCAATGGATGATGAGGGTGCTAAGGAATGGCCAGCTTAGCTAGGACGTCCTTGAGCACCTACTAAGTCTCTAAATCTAGGCAAGTTAAATGTCCGTATGCGAACCTGATTTGTGATTGGTTGAAACGAGGGCTATAAACTTCTTTCAATGCCTCGAGAGTGAATGGAGGATAACAGTGAGCAATGAAGCCAAAAATTTTGTTATCTCAAAATTGCTCTATGGTCCGGTTGTGAGTTTTCAAAACTAAAAAATGGTTGAAACTCAAAATCACTATACCTTGTACTCTACAATCCTAAATCACTCAACATATAGCAGTGAGCAATGAAGCCAAAAAAATTGGTTAGCTTAAAATCATTTTACAGTCTGGTGGTGAGTTTTCAAAAACCAAAAAATAGTTAAAACTCAAAATCACTAGACCTTGTACTCTACAATCCTAAATTGTTTGACACAAAGCGGTGAACAACGAAGCCAAAGAATTGGTTAGCTCAAAATCGCTCTACCGTCTGGTGGTGAGTTTTCAAAATAAAAAATTGTTAAAGCTTAAAATCACTAGACCTCGTACTATATAATTCTAAATCACTCGACACATAGTGGTGTGTCACACCCCATTCATACAATATACTAACCAATGTAGGAACACAATTGATGACTTGACCTAGACATCTAAATTCACCCACACTTTTTTATGTTAATAAAATGAAGACATCTCCGAAAGTATATCCAAAACCAAAGATCATAAAACCAAAGTCCAACATATTTATCTTGAGGTTCTAAAAGTATTTACATGCCATTTCAAAAGTCATACAAGATTCCCAAAATATAATACGACTGGAGTCCACAAACTAACCATACATGTCGTCATCCATGTACATCAAACTTTGGAATCCCGTAAGAGCTCCACAGCCAGCCATGTTTCCTAGGAAGTTCCATGCTCACCTACAATGCAAAAACTACATACAATCTGACATTGACATGGCGATTGGATCATCCTCTTGTGACCACTAGAGGCCTATCCCATAACTACTCCTATGATTACCCAAGAAGTATCCCACTCGATATCGCCAATAATCAGAGTATCACAATGGCACAGTCGAGTGGTCCACCCTCTCATGATCACCAAAGGCCCATCCACTTTCCACCTTTGCAACCAACCAGGAAGTATCTCCCGCGGTGCCAAAACATATCACATAAGCATGCCTCACATTCCTCGGTGCCCTAGTATTGGTCCATAAAATATTTATGAGAAAAACTCAATTTTACAATCATGTTGTGCATGCTAGATTTTCAACCATGGACGTATGTCGTGCATGCACATGAAGATACTCATGAGTAACATACTCAATGATCATAACCATCAAATAATACACAATGAGCTCCTTATTAGAGTTATGTAAATATTCCAGCACTACTAGATCACAAAAAACTATGTTCTTGCATCGTAGTTGCAAATGGATTCTCACTTACCTTTTTACCCTTCTCGGTGGCATGACATATTGTTCCTCCATCAGCATTTTTCTTCTTCTTAATAGAACCGAGTTAGGTCGTTATTATTCTCATGTCTGCGCTCAAGCATGGAGTCCATGGTATCCTACAGGTCGAATTTCATACTTATATACATAAGGTTAAATCCATCGAACTCGGAGAACAAGATATAAAGGCACGCACAATTAAGAAATTAAGAGCAAAATATGTGAGAACCAGCCGTCAATAGGGATAAATCCTTCATCGTTCTCTGACGCGGGCAGAGACTTCAATACCTCATCCAAATCAAAGTCCACATCTAAATGCACATAACTGACCCTAGGTTGGGTGCAAGAGATGGTGTATCAATCACTTGCTAGATTTACGCTCTTAGAAGAGGAGTAAGCTCGACTTGACTATTAAAGAGGCGAATTTGAGGATGTCTCGAATTGGTGTTGAAATGGAATTGACCCTCAGAAGGTCGAACAAAAAGATCAAAGATTTCTACCCCTATTGAAATTCCTAAATTTGAGGAAGCACATATGAACTCTAGAGGTGATAAAACAAAGACATTATACTGAGCTAGCTCATACATCTCAAAAACACACCTAAAGAGGTCTACTGAGAGTGCGATCTTCTTGCAAGGAAAATGTACAAGAAATACAATGCCTTCCTTAACATGTTAGGGTTTATTTGACTGGAAGTGGGGTGTAATTCATTAAAATTTGAGACGAAAAAGGGATGGATGGGGAATCAAAAGCTACCATCCATAGTGTCTTTGTATATGACAATCTCGTGGGATTGGACCCTGGAAGCCTAGGGGCTCTATAAATATAATTTTCAACACGGTCAAATTTGTTAAGTAATTTTCCAATTTAAGTGGGGAATTATATAAGCTATAGCATTTAATAATCTCAAGAACCACCACCTTGCCCGCCAGATCTCTTCCAATTTCCAAGATTTGGTTCGAAAACTTAGTCGATCCACTCTATTTCTTAGGAGAACTTGGTTTGTAACCATGAAGTTCAATCGAATGAGTCGAACTACCGAAGTCATGGGAAAATCAATCGACACCCGGAAGAGGCTGTCGACGGGGCTGGTTGAACTTCGCCAAGCTCTTCGACTGGCTGACCGATTGACACTGGTCAACTGACCATGCTCGGACTAGCACCGACTGAAGGATTCAATGATGGGTCAAATGATTTGCTCACCCCTTCACTATCACTTTCGACGGATGAAGAAGTTAAGATGGTTTTATACATGATAGGAAGAAAGACAACAAAAAAGAAGAAAATTAGGATGAAGGAAGAGAATAGGAAAAAGTTACCTTGAGAGTTGAAGAAGATAAAATTTTTGCAAATGCAAAAGTGGGGGTAAAAGGGAGGTTTACACCTCATTATATAGATGAAAAATTTGAATTTTTTGAAGGAAAATTCCCCTCCAAAACTAAGCTCACACATGGGATTCCATTTGTACAATATTACCCTATGTCATTTGGACTGCTCGACCCGCTTACATTGTACTGAATGTCAATATGTAAAAAAAAATAAAAAAAAATCAATCCTTTAAAGTAGAGGAATGAAGATGCTACCCGTTATCGATAGTATCGACAATAGGTAGATGGGCTAGTGATATTAGAGGCATCAACAATTATCTACTATGGCTAATAAGGAGAAGGCTACTCAATCTACACTCAACGTAGAGCACCCCATGCTTGGCCATCAACAACTATGAGGTCATCTACATTCATGCTTGGTCACTTATCACTATGAGACTCTCTACATTCATGTTGGGCCGTCTACAGCTATAAGGCCATTTACATTTATGTTGGACCGTCTACCGCTATAAGATCAATGCAACACTTAACCATAAAAATATCATTGAGTTGGATTGGAACCGATTAGCAATTATTATGGACACAACCAACTGTTGGATAAGTGGAGGTCCTCCACTCAGGATGAGGGGATAGTGGGATGCGTTGGACACGTGTAGCGATAATCGCCTGACAGTTATATGGCTTTAGACACGTATAAATACTCCTAAGGCAAGACATGTATTAATCTTGAGATTTTGGCTATCTAAATATGCATTTGATCTTTTCTTCCTAAGATTACGTTTTTGAATCTCTTACTAATTCTCACACTGGAGGTAAAACAAGGGAGAAAGCCCCAACCTCATTTTGTAGGTAGCATTTGTTCATCGGAGTAGCAAAAGAAGATTGCACCGCCGGACGGCACAGAGGCCTGTTTTATAACCATTTCAGCTCATTTTTGTCTTTTTGTTTCTACTGCATCTGATGGGATTTTTTTAATAAACTGGAATGAAATACTTTAACCTACTGAAAATATACAAATTAATTTAAGAGTTAGGGAAAAGTAATAATCACCGTTATTAACTTTCATCTCAATGTCTGATTTTTTACTCTTTATGATGCTAATTTAAATATATAATGATAAATCAATATCCTATATTTATATGTTTTCAACAAAAGGTACGTGTTTTTATTTTTTTTAAAGCAAAATAGCTAAACTCTATCATGTTGTAAATAATTTGTTTATTAGTGAATGACAAGTATACCTCGATAGCCCTAATTATTATCATTATTGTCATTCACTAATAAATATTTGAGAAAACATTATTTGTTTCAAAAGAGCATGAATTATAATTTTTAATATTTTAAAAGAATATTAACATGCTGCTTTTGAAGAAGTAATAGTAAAATACAATGTATTCTCGAAATAACACATATTTCAAATCATATATCATTTTGAATTAGTGTTTATCCCCGAATGAAAACGTATAACTCATGTCGTGTTGACATTGATTACTTGATTAGTTATTATGTGATTATACAATGTTTTATCATATTCTTCAAAATTAATTGTATTTTCTTTTACTTTATTGTGTAGTTACTCAAATAGAAAATATTACAAAACTTGAATTTGTTGCACTCGACATATCTGATAAAAAATATATCTATCATGGATTCTTGATGTTGAGATTCACCTTGTCTCAAAGGATTTGAGAGAGACAATACAAGAAGAAATCCAAGAATCTATGCAAAATCATGCAATAGCACTAATATTCTTTTGTCACATTCTTCATGATTAATTGAAAATTGAATACTTCATTCTGAAGGATCCATAGGTTCTTCAGACTGAAAGATTTGACTATCAGAAGACTATAGTTCTCCTCAAAGCTCGCATGAATGAATGTACCTTCGCTTGCCAGACTTTAAGACTGTTAATGAGTACAATTTTGAATTGTTCAAAATATGTTCAAAATTGACTTTGTGTGGAGAAAAAAAACCACTAATGAAGATATTTTGGAGAAAACGTTTTTCACATTTCATGCATCGAATGTGATCTTGCAACAGTAATATCGTGAGCATGGTCTCAATAAAAAATACTTAGAGCTAATATTTTGACTGCTTGTAACTGAACAAAATAATGAATCGCTGATGAGAAATCATGAGTTATGTCCAACTGGTTCTATACCATACCTGAAATAAATTGTACTTTATTTCTTGAGGCAAATGCAATATTAAGACAAGGACATAGACATGGACGAAATAACCAGCAAAACTATCAACAACAAACAACAATTCAAAAATGTACAAAGCAAATACTAAAAAAGAGTACGAAAAAAGTTGCTTTAGATGTAGAATGAAAGGGTATTGGGTACGTACCTGTCACACGAAAAAATATATTGTGGATCTTTACCAAAAATCAATCAAGGGAAAAGAAAAAGTGGAAACAAAGTTTGCTAATTATAATGGTCCAATTGATATGATCACTTAGACAACGTTGATTTTTTCGCTGACCCAAATGGCAATATTGATCATTTGATGGGAGGCAGTGTGCTCCATAAATATTGATTAGTTTAAATTTCAGTATCATTGTACTTTATTTTGACTTAAAATTTAGTCTGAATTACATTTTTCTTATTTCCCTTGAATCTTGAGACATTACATTGAAACTAGTTCTAGTCCATTAAAGTATTGCTTGACTTCTTTCAATTATAAAACTAGTTTTTCAAAATATCTTTTTTATAAATTCAGGATGAATTACCAAGATATTTGTTTATAAATGCATACTATTTCTCAAGATAAAAAGTATTTTTCGGACTTAACATTAGTAGAAAGTAATGTTAATACAATTTCAGGTACATCGAATATCGTTGAAAGCACTGAAGAGCTTGTGTTATTTTATCGAATATTACAAAATTACATGTTGATGATGAGCTTTATTATAGCAAATTCAAAAAAAAAATACTTAATTTTAATGATATCAACTGCAACGAATATCACATTGAGACGATACAAGAAGAAAATGTAGAATATATTTGCATAACTTCTTTTGTATCTGACCGAAATAGATAAAAAAAAAAATTCTCAGCACTCCCTCCTGGCATGTACTATATATTCTTAAAAACGATCGAATCAAATATTATCACAAACTCGAAGTTCGTTGACCAAAAGTTTTATCTTTGGCATGACTAGTTGGACATCATTGGATCAACAATGATGCAAAACGTGGATTTGAATAAATATTAACTTCAATCCAATAATTTCCTATTTGAAAATTGTTCTCTTTATTGAATAGATCTTCAACCATCACTAGTTAAAGTTGGGATTAAATTTCTATATTTTTGAAAATTAATTAGGGCCATATATGGGGCTGTCACCATTCACGTTGACCATCTAGATATTATTTGTATCTAATGAATTTGATATATCACTAGATGATTGTATAGTGTTTGCAACCTAAAGTTTATGAAATTACTAAAATTTTAATTATGAGAATAATTTTCAAATTATACAATTAAGATGGCGTGTCTTGTTAATGTTAGTTAGCCTAATCTCATATTTTAATAAGTGTTAGCTGGGATGACAATAATTGGTTTAACATGGTTGTTTGTTAAATGCCTTTATTTAATTTCTAAACAATTACTATTGAGAATAAAGTACTTCTCAGTTCTATCTAGGGAATGCTATCAGCATCATGCTAACATCAAAGCTTCTCCCTATATCTTGTTTATGATCAAAGAAAGATAGTCAAAAATAGAACACGTAAACTTTTGAGAGTATATAGACATAACAAAATATGAAATTCCAGAATAAGTTCAGGTACCTGAAATGTTGAACATTAATATGCCTCAATAAGTTATGTTATTATTAAAAAAATAAATGACATTGAAAAAGAAAAAAGATATCGAATACTATTTTTGCACGTGATATATCGCTTCATATTATGCATGGCAAGGAATCAAAATAAATTCATCAGAGCGAAGTAATAATTGGCCATTAAAAGGACGCAATCCTAGTAAATTTGAATTTACTAGAGAAACTTGAAGTTTTTAGACTT
The DNA here is from genome assembly GCA_019097785.1 of Fraxinus excelsior. Taxonomy (NCBI): domain Eukaryota; kingdom Viridiplantae; phylum Streptophyta; class Magnoliopsida; order Lamiales; family Oleaceae; genus Fraxinus; species Fraxinus excelsior. The sequence continues at coordinate 31,184,657 of CM032626.1, read as the reverse complement.
GTGATTCGAAAGGTGTATACGTATGCCAAAATTAAATAAGAAAACAAAGTCATAACATGTAATGTACAATTCTTAAATAAATTTAACAAATTTGCTCGAGTGATGATATGACTAATTAATTTACAAAAGCACCGCTGGCATTTACATTTAAAAAACTGGTCCAGGAGATTAAAATGCATCGACTCAAAGATTTTTAGTGACCAACATCAAGGAGAGTAGCAGTACTTTTTTCCTTCGCTTAGGTTAATCCCACTGGATTTTCTGGTAAGACTTTAATGAGGTAACATTTATTGTTAATAGTCCAAAATAATTGTACTCTTGCTCCTTCATTTGATACATTGGATTTTTATCAACAAGGTTTTAACTAGGTAATTATTTTATAATGCATCATTCAAGGGGAAGTGTAGTAAATAATATATTTATTAGTGAATGAGAATTATACCATGTAGCCCTAATTATTATTAATATTGTATTCATAATTCTTTCCTATAAATATGTGGTTGTTGTTCTCAATAAAAGACATACAAGTCTATTAACTACTTCATTCACCTCTCCTTTTCTTTCTATTTCATAACATAACATATCACATAATTAATATAAAGAGATTGAATTTGGAACAATGGGCTTTGTTTTGTGGTTTTCTGCTTTAGAATTAGGTTCATTAGGATTAATTGTTTGGTATCAAGATTAGGTTTGAAACCCTTAGGTCGGGTTAGGCATTACAAGGGATTAGCATTTATTATTCTGGGCCAAAAACGAAAAAAAAGAAGCACGTTGAATTTCTTTTTGAAACTTGTTGGGCTACTGTCAAGCACGACCCATGGCTACATTCACCTTGCCCACCATCGTTTTTAACATTCATTTTAACACCATCATCTCCATCGTCACCATTGGCACAAACATTGTTATAGATTGAACTTCGATTATACCACCAAACACTTGTAACATTCAATATTACACATCATAATGCAGACTAGTACCACTACTATTCTTATGGTCACATAATGTGTTACAATCCACTGTCACCATTAAAAACACAACTAGATCACCATCACCACCATCATAACTTTGTAACCAGGGGTGGTGCCAGCACGTCGAAGTAGGGGAGTCCCAGAGTTGAAGGGGTGGGGGCTTACAGGGTTGCCCCAATTTTTTTTTGAAACATTATCTGTTAAAATAAGGGAAGTTGGTACTTTGTGATGGAGAATAAAACAAAAAGACATAAATTAATGTACATTATTAACAAAAAAAATCAAGAAATGTATAAAAGAAAGTACTAATCTTTAATTTAACAAAATCATACGTTATTGCAAGCGTTCCTTTCGAGTTCTCATACTTTGATAACGTTGTATAACTACATCATCATCAATCCTGTCGAATATATCCTTCTCAATATACACAAGCAAGCTATCATTTAACCATTTATCATTCATTCGATTGCGCAATCAATTCTTGACATAATTCATTACAGAAAATACCATCTCTACCGTAGTAGTAGTAGTAACTGGAAGAATTAATGACAATGTCAAAAGCTTATACACTAATGGGTATACTTCATGTTTTTTTTTGTCACAACCAACTTTTGTGCAAGTTCACCAAGGCTTTGTAATCCTCTAAATTCTTCATTAGTGCGCATATCAATGATGTATGTGTCAATTTGATCATCAAGTTCCATCACAACCGATCCTAAATCTTTCGAATAAAATGTACACATGTGAATTAATTTGCTCTTGTCAAAAGCTGCAAAAGAATTATATGGACACAAACACGCTACACAAAGAAGTAAGTCACTATTCACCTCAGAAAATCGATTATTCAACTCTTGAAGTTGCATATCAACGACAGAATAAAAGAAATCCACACGGAAGTGATGCGAATTTGTCAAAGTGATACATCGCGAATGACCCAGAGGTGTATACATATTATCCATGTTAGGGACGATAATGTCATGATTTCCACAAAAGGAATTAACCATTACCAAAAAAGAATCCTAGTCATCATCTCTGAACTTTTGGAGCTGCTATTTACATATTTTTACCAAACACACGTCATTAGCAATATCTAGGCGTTTTTCTTGTAATGTCTTCAACAACTCATTTGAAATTCCTAATATCTTTTTTTATTAGATTTAGGCTAAATGCAAACTCAAAAGTATGAATTGATGCCAAAAAAACCTGTGCTTCACCTTTTTTCCTACAAATTGTATTATTAGTAACAATTATCTCAATAACATCAACTGTACTTGAAGACATGAGCATCAGGTTACATAAACATTTGTTGTGCGAGCCCCAACGTGTATCACCGGAACGCTAGATATTATTTTCTTGATTAAGGCCTCGACCACTTGATATTTCACCGACATTGAGTGCTTCACAAATTTTGAGTCTTTGCATCTCGCGAGTAAGATCACACTGTTTAGCCAATCGTCCAACAACATTCACAACACTATTAGCCAAATAAAAGAAAGATTGGATATCACCATTTATTTTGCAACTGCTAAAAGAGCTAGTTGAAGTTGAAGAGTAAAGCAATGAATTAGTACGCACTTGGGTTTTCTTTCAAGATAAGTGTTTTAAGACCATTATACTCACCTCGCATATTACTAGCTCTATCATACCCTTGACCTCTCAAATTAGATATGCTTAAGCCATATCTAGAGAACAAGTCGTCAATAGCAAGCTTAAGTGAGATAGCCGACATGTTGGATGCCAATAAAACTTTCAGTTACATGCCCATTCTTCACATATCGCTAAACAACTGAGATTTGCTCCTTAGTTGAAATAACATGGGATTCATCAACTAGAATAGAAAATAACCCATCATCAATCTCACTGATAATGACCTTGTTAATTTCAAAGGCGAAAACACTAACAATATCCTTTTGAATTTATGGTGAGGTTAATTTGAAATTTGCAGGAGCATTCTCCAAACAAACAATATTAATATGATGATCATGATTACACAACCTTTTAGTAGTTCCTAAAAATCTCTTTGATTGCTTGAATCTTCAGACTCATCACTTCCATGAAAAGCAAGCCCTTGTCGTAGAAGATATCGAACACAATCTACTGATGCACCCAGACGAGCTCAATATGCACTTCTTGTCTGTTTTGATTGCTTGAAGAGACTAGCCCCAATACTTTGTTCTTGGTGATTGAATGATTCAAACTTAATCTGAGCTAGGTTATGTGCGCTACCAGCATTTCCAACATGTTTTTTGAGACAAGTTCTCTTTTTCCAATTTGAGAATCCACCGACAACAAAAGAAACACAACTTGAACTAAATAGATAGCAATACAAGCAAAATACTGCATTTTTTGCTATACTATATTCTACCCAACAAGGACATTCATCATACTAATTAGTACCAAATCGTCTATCATTATTTCTCTTTTTTTATACCAAAAACTCATGATTACGAGGCTGGCAAGGAACCCTTTGCACATATTCCCTTCGAACAACATCCCGAACATTAACATTATAATGATTAATCGGAATTCGTATTCCATGGTCTGAAGGCAATTGTTGAACATTAATCTCATCACTTTATTCCCCTTCATCCCCAATACCAATTTCATCAATATCTTCAATTTTATTTTCATCATTGTCATTCCCAATCCCAATCCCAACATCAATCTTATCACGTTCATCCCGAATATCAATCCGAACATTCCTTTCATCAATGTTTTGTTCAATCGAAGATGGATGAAATTTACGTACTCTTTTGAAATACTTCTCCATCATTGAGCCTGAGGAGTGAGGAAACTCTATACTATAAGTGATAAAAAATACAACTATACAAACAAGTATAGACTTTCTAATTTGCAAAGAGATTGTTTGGAAAAATTCTCTGGCCACCTACCTCAAAATCGCAGCCTACATGTTCTGAAGACGGATGAGAAGAATCAAGAAATCAGAAATGCAAAAAATCGCAGCCTGTAGGTTTTGAAGATAGAAAAGAAGAATCAGGAAATGACAAAAAAAACACCCAATTTGTCAAACAACAACAACCACTATCCAGTATCAACTACTCACAAATTAAAAGACTAGATAGAACGGGAAGAGAAGAACCGTGACTTACTTAAACTGCTAAACAGGTAAGGAGTTGGTGCGGTGCGCTACAAAATGGGAAAAGAAGATGCTGTAGCCCAACCCATGTTCTGTGAAGACAGAGGAGAAATGGAGAATAATCGGGAAATTGTAGGGTTTTTCCGTTTAGGAATTTTACTCGAGGACAAAATGGTAAATATAAAAAAAGATAAAAAAAAAATTTTGTCAAAAAATTGAGGGGGTGTAACATAATATTATATTCTCACACCATTACCAACACCACCACCATAGGTGTCAAACACCAAAATCACCATAAAACTACAAAAAATTCTCCTTCACCGCCATAATGCCATCCCCAACAAAAAAAAAAAGAGAAGTCATAAAACAAATTTTGGTAATTTGAAATATGAACCCAAATCTGCAATCGGTTCAATGAAGAGGTGTTAGTGTCGATGCCGAGACAAGATTTGCAATCGTACCAAGGCTAGATTCACAATTAAGTTGAAGGATGATGATGTGGTGTAGGGAGTGGGTGGTCTCTATGGTAGTGGTAAGCTCGATGGTGGTTGAGTTTGTAAAAGGCGATGTCGAGACACTTAAGATGACTTCTATGTGTTTCTCATGTGAGTCTTCTATATCTTTGTGTGTTAGTATACGTTTGTATGGTGGCAAGTAGTTCTTGTAATAATCCGAGCCTCTATGCTTAAGCCGTCATATCGTATGTACTTGCCCAATTGATATTATGATTCAACTTAAGTAACTCATAAGCAGTAGAGGATTCACGATTAGAGATCAACTAGAGTGACTATTGACTATTGAACATTGATCGTCGACCGTCAATTACCGTAATAACGAGGTTGTTATTAATATTTAATTAAATAATATTAAAAATTCTCCACTCTATATGTAAATACCCTAAAATGTAAAAATATGTTACTGAGAATTTCAACACTGATAGCAAACTGAAAGGCATAATATGATGAAATATCTAATATTGAAAGAACTTTCTTAATGCAAAATAAATATCCAATACCGAAAGAACTTTCTTAATGCAAAATTGTTAGAATTTGGGTATGACCTGAATTCTTTTGTTGGGGTATTAGAAGTGATTGAAAAATTCTAATTAAAGTGCACGTCATGAAAAATTCAAGTTTGGAATGCTTTTGGAGTCCTATGTCAAGTTTGAAGTTTAAATTTCAATGATAATTAGGAATTTGACTTGAAGGAGGACTTTTGGATGACAAAAGGTATGTTTTGGAATATTAACTCGAAATCTAACGCTTGGGCGCTACTACAGTAGCGCCTGAGCGCTGCTACAGTACCTGTTCGCGTTTTTCTCTCCTATTTCGTTTTGGACTCAGTTTTTAGCATTCTACTTCATCAACAACTCTACTACGAGGTCTTAGACGTATCCTACATGTTTCCTATAAATACTGGGCTCTTCTATACAATTTTATAGTGTGAGATTTATGATTACTAGCCTTTAGGATCATTGTAATATTTTTTTCTCTTTTCCATTATTCTTGATGCAATAAAATCTCCTAATTCCTCTGTCATATTTTTGTCTTCTTTCATTCTTTTGTTCTTGATCACATACTTTATTATTTTGCCATATAACTTCAACATCTCAATCCATTAATTGGTGTCACAATAAGTGGTATCAATCCTAACAAGTGGTATCAAAGCAATTCTGGTATTGGCTTGTTTTGTAACAAGTGATATCAGAGCCAAGGTTTGTTTCCGCAGAGCGCAATGTTTAATTTGTTCGAATGTTTTTTGTTCGTGATGACTTCCATGAAGTATGACATTCCGCTTTTGGATCGGAACACTAGATTTTTGCTATGGCAGGTTAAGATGCGTACAGTACTTGCACAACTGGATTTGGATAATGCGTTGCTAGGAATTGACAAGATGCCCACAGCTTTGACCGCGGAGGAGAAATTACGGAAGGATAAAAAGGCAATTTCTCACATTCATCTTCATCTATCAAATACTATTCTTCAGGACATTTTGAAGGTGAATTCAGCAGCTGCTTTATGGTTGAGGTTAGAACAATTGTGCATGACTAAAAGTCTGACAAGCAAGTTAAACCTCAAGCAGCGTTTATACTCTCATCGCATGACAGAAGGAGGATCATTGGAAGATCACCTGGCTGTATTTAAGGAGATCGTCGCTGATTTGGAAACTTTGGAAATAGAGAATGATGAAGAAGATTTGGCCTTGATCTATTGTGTTCGTTGCCCGCTTCGTTTTTTTCTTTTAGAGACACGATTTTGTATAGTCGTTATACTCTCACCATAGAGGAGGTATATGATGCTTTGTATTCAAAAAAGAAGATGAAGCATTTGGTTTCTGAGGCCAGAGATGGAGAAGGCCTGATTGCTCATGGTGATTCTGGAAGGGGCAAATCGAAGACTAAGTTTAGTAATCAAATTTATAACTACTGCAAGAAGAAGGGGCACTTGAAGAAGGATTGCTACAAATTGTAGAATAAAGAAAGGATAGCTGCAAGTAGACATTCAGATACTTCAGGCGAAGCAGACATCGCAGAGAACGTTGTAAGTGATGGAGAACTCTTAGTTATTTCTGACATTGAGTCTAAACCAGAAGAGGATTGGATTTTGATTCAGCATGTGTGTTTCATATGTGTCCTAATAAGGACTTGTTTGCTATATATGAAACTGTTTTTAAAGGTGTCATGGTTATGGGAAACAACGCATCTTGTCGGGTTGCTGGAATTGGTACAGTCAGATTGAAGGTTTTGGATGGGACAATTAGAACACTTGGACATGTTCGACATGTTCCAGATTTAAAGAAGAATCTCATCTCGTTGTCTACTCTTGATTCAAAGGGTTTTGAGTTCTTTGGTGGAGGTGGAGCCTTAAGGGTTTGTAAGGATGCCCAAATTGTATTAGAGGAACATAAAAGGTATCAGTTATACATCTTCCAGGGTCGTGCAAAATCTAGAAAAGTCAATCAACACAGGTTCAGTACCGTGATGGACATTCAGTTTGGTACAATACATTTAGGAACTCATAAATGGTCAGATTTGAAGAATACAAATAAGTGAAATTTCGAAGATATGGGTAATACCGCTTTGCCATCATCACCTGCGGTGCCATTGTATTCAACTGCTAGGGACAGATCAAATGGAACAAAGTATGTGGATATTGATTTTGTTGAGAATGCTTTAGATGGAGTAGAAGGTGTACAATCTAGCAAATGGTCTATTGTAAAAGTATTTGGTAATGATTCTACTTTGGGGTGTGTTACAACCCATTTTGGTTAATTCAAAATCATTATGAATTTTTGGAATCTAATGTAATTTTGCAGAGTAGTGCTTGGATTCATTGGAAGAGGTGGAGTATTTTGTATTTTGTTTTTGTTGGAGAAATTAAGTTTTAATTATTGTTGAAGAAGCCAGTTCATTCCTGGTGGAATTCGTGTCAAGGTGAAGATTGTTAGAATTTGGGTGTGACCCGAATTCTTTTGTTGGGGTATTAGAAGTAATTGAAGAATTCTAATTAAAATGCACGTCATGAACAATTCAAGTTTGAAATGCTTTTGGAGTCTTATGTCAAGTTATGAAGTTTAAATTTTAATGATAATTATGAATTTGACTTGAAGGATGACTTTTGGATGACAAAGGTATGTTTTGGAATATTAATTCGAAACCTAGCGTTTAAGCGCTGCTACAGCAGGGCCTGTAGAAGCGCTTGAGCACTGCTACAGTACATGTTCGCGTTTTTCTCTCCTACTTCGTTTTGGACTCAGTTTTTGGCATCCTACTTCATCAACAACTCTACTACGAGGTTTTGGACGTATCCTACATGTTTCCTATAAATACTAGACTCTTCTATACAATTTTATAGTGTGAGATTTATGATTACTAGCATTTAGGATCATTGTAATATTTTTCTCTCTTCTCCATTATTTTTGATACAATAAAATCTCTTAATTCCTCTGTCATATTCTTGTCTTCTTTTATTCTTTTGTTTTTGATCACATACTTTATTATTTTGCCATATAACTTCAACATCTCAATCCATTAATTGGTGTCACAATAAGTGGTATCAATCCTAACAAGTGGTATCAGAGCAATTTTGGTATGGCTTATTTTGTAACAAAAATAAATCCTAATAGTCAAGAAACGAGTTACCTTATTGTCTCCAAATGAATTTTTCACAACCATTTCAAATAACAGAACTCATATGGCCACCGTCCTTCTCGCTGCATTTATAATAAAAGAGCCCAAATCTAGATAAGTATCCACAATAACCAACTTTGAAGTTTGGATTAGCTATACAGGATAACTTGGTACATGTGCCAGGGTGCGGATTGGGATGGATCCATACCCTAATAAAACACCGATCTTTAAGTACTTCAAGTAACTCGTCTGGTGTTTTTATTTTCATAGTTTTCTGTGTCTCCATTATCATACTTCCTGTGTTTTGTAGACTGACTAGCTTCCCACCCTTTCATTTCTCCACTTTAGGCAAAAAAAAAAGGAACTTTTCTCCATTTTTATTGGGCAAAACTAGAGATTCCTGGTTATCGTCCTGCAAAGTAGATAATCTACAAATTCAAAAATTCCCCAATTTCATAAATCATCATTCATCACAATAATAATTCTCCAATGATCAATACATCTAAAATTAAAATAATACTTCAACTTCAAGTTTTAAAATTAAGATAATACTATTTAACATTTATTGTGAAGGAATACTTTACTCACCGACAGTGGAGGCACAATATGCGTCGTCAGACCTGCGGCTCTAGGTGCGGGAGTGGGAGACAGTGGGAGTCGAGAGGGAGGTAGAAATATAGGGTTTGGCTTTATGTAGCTGTGAAATGTTGTATGGATATAGTGCTAACTCTATTTTGTCACAAATCACAATTGAATTCACGAATCCTCCATTGTTTTAAAAAAAAGCCCAAACTAAAGAAAAAAAAAAGGCCTAGAATCCAAAAATATAAAAGCGCAAATACTTTCATCTTTCCCATTCTTCTTTCTTGTCTTCACGATGACAACTGTAAGTTTTAGTGTTCCCCTACGTGACTACACTTATAGATTTAGACGGAGCTAGCACGAGCTGTCGTGCCACCTCATTGGGTGTTGTCTTTGTCACTGCTCATAAAGCGGAGATCTTGGGTTCGAATCCTGGGAGAATCAATTGATAAGATGGAGAGATGCTATCTCAAAGTAGATAGTACGTATGGGATAATGTTTAAGCATAGAAGCTTAGGTTGTTTTACGTAATGACCTAGCCTTTGAGTCAAGTCGTTATATCATGTGTTTAATAAACAAAGTTCGACCCAAGACGGAGGTGAATATGTGTAATATGCAGAATTAAAATCTAGCTACCAACTTGGGAAAATCACAAATTATTAAATCTAGTTAAATTAAACTCAATTTAAAGCATAACAACCATTCAAGCAAGCACATATATACAAGTATAAAAGTAAATAATACCAAGATTTGCTAGAACAAACTCTTGAAGAACTCTTCAAGAGAAAAGAAAAAAAAAAAAAAACGTCTGAGCACCCCGTGCTAGTAAATGATCTATTGGAAAACATTGAACTTACAGATATGGTCCAGACATAACTTAACCTTAGTAGAATATGGCTCTCAACCTGTAATCACCAAAGAACTCGATTGTGCACTCCAGTAGTAACTCCTTAGCCTCTAGACTTTTTTTTTTCCTTTATGGATCATCAAGAACGAACTTGTTCTTCCCTAACTGAAACTCCACTTACCTCCCTTAATCAACAAAATTCTAAAGGTTATTTGGTAGAGAATTTTGTGATGTTTTGATATTGTGGTTGCGGCATGAAAATTATAAGAATGAATCGTTTTTTCTTCAATAGTATCTTCTCTTCAATGTAAGTATTCTCAACTCACCAACAAGAAAGGAATTTTCGTTGTTAGGTGATTTAGGAATGTTTAAAGGCTGAACAAAATATACTGGGTTTCTGTAAATACGGGTGCTTGAGTGCCCTTCGGGCGGACATCAAGTGGTCCGTCTTTGAAGTGCGAGCTCTATCTTGGTGTTCTTCGAGTGCTCTTGGATATTGCTTGAACTTCTTGAGCTCACATTAAGCACTACTTAACGAACTACTAACACCTGTCAATTTAACCCCAATTACAACTCGATTAAAAGATATTTTGAACACGAAACTTGCCAAAAGCTACCAATAATCTGCTTTGGGAGAGTCTCTACCATCTTACTTCTCACGAATTTCTATTGCATTCCCCAAAATTCGAACTCAATGCCTCTACCTTATGAAAAATTTAAGTTGAATCATGATCAATTGGTATCAAGATTCAACCTAAGTTTATCATTGGACAAATGTTTTGAGTTCAAATTTTGAGGGACGAGATAGAAATATTCAAGGGATAGATGGACAAAGGCTCGTTCAAAGTGGACATTAAATATGATATAATGACTTGAGTATAGAGACTCGGGTCGTTACAGTTCTAACATGTGGTGTTGGTAAGTGGTCAGGTTTCATTTTGGTGTATCCGTGTATGATATGGTGATGATGCGTGTGGTGGTGCTTGGTGGTAGATGGTGATAGTGGTACGTGGTGGTTCTGTGGTGTATTGCCATTATAGGTGTATGTACTCTAATAAGTGCATATTTGTGTGTGTTAGATCGTGTGTTTAGAGAATAAAAAGACAGTGCTTAAGAAATAAAAGTAATTTTGAAATTAAAAAGAAAGGGTGTTGGATGTAATTTCAAAAAGAAAATGTCTTTAGAAATTTACGTGCACTGAAGGAGTTAATTACTATTATTGTGGGATTATATTTGTTATATAGCAAGGATATATTCCCTTAGGCTTGCTCTAAAAAACAGTATAAGTATATGGGCTTAAGTTCATGGCTTACAGATGGGTCAAGAAACAATTAAAGCTCACCTTCGTACAAAGTGTACCTTATTGTGTCATGCAGCACGTTAAGAATAGTATAAGATATATCAATTATTCTAGATAACGAGTTGAGTCTAATCTTTGAATACACGCTTCAAGTATTTTATCTATATATATACCATTAATAATAGAAATATATCTATATAATAATTTTGTTAAACAACAAAATATAATGTTGGTAATATTTACATGTATATATTACATTAAATATACTGTTTCTGCAAAGTAACTGTATATGATTGAAATACAGAGGTATAATTTGATTATATAGAATGTACATGAATTTCCATTTTAAATATACTACATGTCATTATTACTTATAAATGAAGCACAAAATATATCGCGGCATTCATATGCATGTGCTTTGCATGGACATGGATGAAGTTGTCTTGCACAACATGTAGAAGAAGAGATATCAAGAAACAAAATATGACTACGAACACTCATATATGATATTCTGAGTGAGATGATATTTTAAATATAATAGAATTATCATAGGTTGTACCGTACTATACATCGATCATTATAGATATACTCAACAGTAATTAAGAATAGCCGATGACAGGGTTTGCAGTCCAGTACGGGTATACGAGGGTTTTGGGCAGGGCCGGAATTGAGAATTTAGAGGCCCTAGGCGACTAATTATTATGAGGCTCTTCAACGTAATCATTTTTTCACAAATGTAGCAAAAATTAAATATTTAAATAAATAACTTTTTTATATTAAATAAGAAGACTTTATATAATTCAAAAGATAGAGTAGCAAGTTAAAACTTCTCTCACAATCTGAGAGATTAGACTAGCATAAGATTTAATCTTCTTACATTTTGAGATGTAAAATCGGTAATCAAACTATTTAAATCAAGTTTTTCCAACATATTTTTTCAATAGAAATCTTAGATAATTCATTCAATCGCTCTTGTGACATGGTTGATTGAAAATAAGACTTAATCAACTTTAATTTTGAAAAACTTCTTTCAGCAGAGGCAACTGTGACAGGAATAGTCAATAATACTGTATAAGCAATCCAAGCATTTGCAAAAAAACACTCCATTCTCTTTAATGTAATCCAACACATCAATTGCTCCAATAATTTCTACAGGTATCTTTCACATCATTTTCTCTTACATGACCTTTCATTACAATTAAATCTCTTAAATTCGAATTCATATTTTCCTAATTTGCTGGATCAATAAGGTCAAGGGAAAAAGCAACATTATCTCTGTCATTAGATACATCTTCATTGATCAAACTATTTTTTCTTTAATTGTATTATTTGTATTATCATTCTCATTAAACTCTTCTTCAATCACTACGTCATTGTTAGGTGTTTGTTTATTGCTACTAAAAAAACTTATCAAGTGCTCCCTTTTGAAATTTAATCAATTGTTCAACCTTTTGTTTTCTTTTTCTTTTGGCACATCCAGATTCAAATTTTCTAGTAGATATAGGTATAAGCAAAGAGCAATAGAACCTAATTGATGTGTCTGAAAATTCTCAAACTTCTCCAATTCTCCAAAAAGAAAGGACTCAGCAATGATAAATGAGCTACAAATCTGTAGTTACGGAGGATAAGAACAAAGTCTACATTGAGCAAATAAATAAAATAATAATAATAAATTCTATTACAGCAAATTAATGGGTTGCTTCTATTTGGACGCAACTACGTTACTACAATTCAACTGGCATGCAAAATCTAACCTCCCACATTTACCATATTGATTATCGAGCAATAAATTCAATAGTCACATTTGTTTAATCCAATTCCATAATTCCATCCAATTAAACTCAAATCCCACAAAAAATTTCCCACAATCACTTCAACAGACAACATAGTCTCAAATAAACTCAAATCCCACAAAAAAAATAAAAAATCGAAGCTAAATTTTACAATTCAAAGGATGAGCTATTAGCGTTGGAGTTACCGATATTAGTATAATCCTTTACAGTATTTCTAGAAAGGTTGACATTCTCAACTTTGGTTGAGAAAAATAGAGCTTAGTACGAAGTTACGAACTAATGCTAATTCTCTTCCACGTATTTTGTAGAGTATTTGAAAAATGTTAATGGCTGTAGTTTCGAGATTCCACTACAATAAAAGTAACTTTTTACGGCATTCATTTACGATGTGCATTCCAAGCATGACGTAAAAAGTATGTTTTTGAGGCGTGCCATATATGATTGCCGTAATAATCCAATTATTTAAAGTATACATCATACATATAGGACACGCCGTAAATGATTTATTTTTATGACGTAATTCTCAAGCATGCCATAAATGGTTTATTTTTTATATTTAAAAAAAAACAACTTTTACGGTGTGGTTATTGTATGTCGTAATAAGTGCACGCTGTAAAAAATTATCAAGATTGTGAGCAAGATTTTTCTTTCTTTTTTTCACATGTAACCAGATTTTCCTTCCTTTTTTTTTTTTTTTTTTTTTCATTCCACATTTTTTCTTTTCCTTTTCCTTTTCATTTCCTTTTTTCCTTCACAAGACTGCCACGCTCTCTTACTAGTGTCTTTTTTCTTCTTCCTTTCCATTAATCTTTTCTCTCTCTTTGCCTACATCTTGAACTTGTTTCCAAATTTACCCAGGGGTGACGTCTTCATCAATCCCCCATTTATTGCAATCTAATTAGCCAACCCAAACCCTTTCCCCTTTCCACCCAATCCCTTTTCCCTTTCCCCTTTACAAGCTCATTAAAATTTACCCAAATAAATATTTTGGTTTTCTCGAAATCATATTACATATTGTCAATCTTTTAATTTTGGTGCAAGATATTCTTTGAGCAGGCTTTGAAGGTGGGGAGTGTAGATTTTTTTTTAACGTATAATTTTAAATTTTATATTTTCCTTAACTTTATGGGTTCATTGGCTATAATTCAACAATTTTGAGTTATCCATCACAAGAGTCAACCTTTTTTTGTAATATTATGATTGATAAAAAAAGTTCTTGTGTTGAATGACTGTTTATCCTCTGTAGCTCTCTATTCATTTACTTGCTTGTTCTATTTTCAAGCTAATTGAATTTTGGCTAATAGGACTATTGTTTTACGGTATGTTATGAACCTAGGTATTTTGCCGGATGGTAAATTGGTAAGGACCAATTTGAGCATTCAAACAGAGAATTTCTCACTTGGCTTCATATAATGAAATTGCCAACTTTCCTCTTACTCATTGATAATGTTGATATATTGCTTGTTTGATAAGGGAATCGTAGAGTACTACGACTTTAAGATAAAAAATGAAGCTAAAGTTTTGTATATTATATTGTCTTGTCTTGTCTTGTCTTGTCATGCCCTGCCTGTTCCCTACCTGTTCCCTACTGTCTTGTTCAATTTGTATTGCACGCCAAACATACAATTAGGAAGTGTTAATCTTAAGCTACAATTATGCAAAATTAGGCACTTGGCATTGGGATGAGAGCTTGTGGGTATTATTAATAATATATATGATAATGTTTTTCCTCTCAGTGAACATAACATTGAAATAGGTTGACACCTCAAAATTTGAGCAGCTTTTTGATATTAGAACTCTGCATTTCAATTACATTCTTTGAATTTAAACATGCATATATAGGAGAAAGTGATAATTCTTATGAATTGTTGAAGGATAAAAGACGAATGTGTAAATAAACCTCAAGTATAATCAATTTTAAAATTTTAAAGTTGCAATCTTTCAAGGTAGAATCCTTTTTCCTTTGCTGCAATTGTCAACCAAGTTCTCTTTTAATTTTTTGATGGATTGCAGCAGTGTTGAAGGAGTTTGTGACTGTTTTGATTTCGCCTATGTTAATTGAGGTTTGAATTCATTTTTTGTAATTTTAGTTTGTGTGGAACTTTATTGTCAAAATGGCTTACCTAATTGAAACTTGATTTTTATGATATTCTAACACAATCATTTTTTACTTCATTTTTATTGTGTTATGATAGATTATATCTTAATAGTGTTGGTATATTATCCTGTATAGAGATTGGGTACACATATCAAGGTTATCATGTCCTCTTAAATTTAGAATATTTTCAAATATATCCATAAATGATTTTTAGATGATTTATTTAGCATTTTTTACAAAGTTTTCGAGGCATATAAACATCGTGCAAGTGATCTAGTACATCACGTACCCATTGGTAATGAATGTTGGAGAGTTTGGTTTAATGAGGTGATTGATAATGTTAGCTTATATCGTCTCACACGTGAGTTTTTTCTTCTTGAAGATACATTAGGAAGTACAAATACATGGCCAATTAGGTGCACCAAAGTGGATTCGTTGTAATCACAACAAAGTTATGCTTAACTTCTTTTCTATTTTATTTCCATTTACATTTACATTCAATCTCAATTGAAGATTAGGTTATGTTTAAAATCAAAAAGTTTATGGGTGGTTTATTTGAATTGAACATGAGGTTTTTATTTGGTTGCTAAAATGATTATTTATAAATCACCTCAATGATTGATACTTATCTTTGTAGTTCTATCTTCTTCATAAAAAAGTTCTTTTGTTATTTGCTTTTATGTAATTCATATAGACTTCTTCAAACATGCCATGATGAAGTTTTAGCAAAGGGGTTGTCTTTATGTGTTGATATTTTATGGCTCTACATGTTATTATTCTAGCCATACCCGTAACTCTTTTTTGGAAGGTATGGTGTTTATAGATGTATTATTGTTAGAGCTCATAAGTTAATCAAAATCTCTTTGTATTTTTACTAAATATATACTCAAGTAATTGCTAGTCATATGTACTATGTTGATTAGATAAAAGTTAATACATTTCTTGATATACTTATGATTTATATGCTCACTCTAAGTTTATTAATTATAACCTTATTATTTTTGTGGTGTGGAAGGAGTTGATATTATGTGGGATAGCTAAATTAAAGGTCAAAAAAGTAAACTATGATATTGATCAAATATTTTGTAGCGTGTCTATAATTTTTGAGAATTGTTGAAATGAATTTTACATTGATATATTGTATTAAACTGTACTTAATATTTTTGTTTTTCAAAAGTATGAAAAACCTTATTATATATGGATTAATTTTGTTGTGTAATTATTATAGGTTTGCTAGTATTCAAATAAATAAACAATTTTTAAAAAATTAAATTGATGTCAAATTTAACTTTTCACGACATGTTAAAGCATGTCGTAAATTCAATACCTTTTTATTGCGTTCTAAAATGGAAGCCTTAAATTTAATACCTTTTATGGCGTTCATGGCATTCATTTAGGTACGCCGTAGAAGGTGATATGGCGTGCGCATGAATGTCGTAAAAAGGTATTAACGACGTTCGCTATACGTCCCCAAGCACATGCTGCAAAAGGTGATGTACTTTTTACGGCGTGTGCATGAACACCGTAAAAGGTATTAATGGGGTTCTCTATACGATGTACGTTGCATGCCGTATGTTTGTGAGATTCCACAAGTGTACGGATCGTGACAAGTAATAAAATGGATTTTTTAAGTCCGAATATCGTCCCACAGAGACTACTATTGCTATGAATTTTTAAACTAAACTAGCTTCAATTTAAATTAAAATAGTAACTAATAATCAAATCAATTTTTGTTTTCTAAACAAAATTCTAAAAAATAAAATAACGAACTATTTAATAAAATGACAAACTCAAATTAAAATTGCAAAAAAAATTATGTGATGGGATAGTTATGATTTTCGATTTCACTTAGGTTATTTATCACACATTTAATTTCAACTTATTCAACCATTTTTCATACGCGCTAATGATCGAATTAACATATTGTATTCAATGATCTCCCTCAAGCAACACTAATTATATTCATATGTTCGAACTTACTATATCTTTATGTAAATTCTCATACATATGAACGCATTTATCTATAGGAATTCAACAAAGATCGCATAGCCTATAATTATCTCTCGATCTCTTATAATGTCTATGTCAATTATTGCACAAGCTATAATTATACTTCACCTCTCGGTCTCAGTGTTATCCCTAATTCAATTAATTGTTGCGCAGACAATTAAAACATTAAACACACAATAATTAATTAACAAGTATTAAAATGACTTAAAAATCTTGAAATTAAACATATAATTAAAACCTAAACTATATCATCAATCCTAATATAAAAATATTTAGTCACTCATAATATTGAATTTAAACACGTAACTGTGGGAAGAAATCACCAAGAATTGACGGAACATGAAAATTTCTAGTGCTTTGCAGTTTCTTTTCTTTTTCTTTTTCTCCTTTTCTCTTTCCTGCCTTGTTTTTGTTTCCTCCTGGCAGCTTCTAGTCTGTTTGTGTTGCGTGATTCCCTCCAAATGCCGGCCACTTATACGTGTGTATATATAATATAAATTGTTCCTTCAGTTTTTCTCCAAGTTTCTGCCTCAGTTTCTCCAGAATTCTGCCGTTTTTCTTTTTTCAATGGCTGCCCTTCTCTTCTAATTAATTTGTTCGGCTTCTCAATTATGCCGGCTCCTCCCTCCTTTTGCGTATTATCCTCTGGCTTCCCTTGGCTTTGTGTATATATTCTCCATTGGTTGTGTTTTCTTAAGAGACTAAAAGGAAAAGAATCTCAATCTCCCTTTTTAATCCATTCAACAATAATTCAATACCAATTAATTTTGAATCCCAGTGCAATTCCAATTTGAAGCCCATTAATGCTATATTTTTCTTTTAGTTCTCAATCCTTCCATTATTTTGCATCTTTTCTCCAATTCTTCACCAAACATAAAATTTTACCTACAAATTACAATTTAACATAAATTAGGTAGAATTTTATTCAAAAGATAATAAAATATCATAATTTAGAGCCTCGAATAAGTATAAAAACTACACTTATCACACCCCCAAACTTGACTTTTTGTTTGTCCTCAAACAGAACTAAAACCTAACAAACACACAAACATGCAATGATAATTACCTATTTCGTGGTCAGTCAATCAAGCAAAGAAAGAAAATTTAGTTAGCTAACCTGACTTTTTAACTAAGAATTGAAATCATAATATTAAATCTAGTCACAGCTTTAAAATCATAGCACAAAAATTAAAATCCACTTTTCCAATGAAAAATCGACAAGTGTGTGTGAAGAATTAAGTATCACATTATGAATTGTTTCAATTTCCGACCATCAGTGATCAAAAATATTCTTTCATCATTAGTAAGATTCACACATCCCCATATTTGTTATTTTCTCTTTTTTCAAGTGTGTGAACTAAGGTTGAATTTTATACTATCTTCACATCTCTAATTTAGGTAAATCTCACTAATTATTAGTCAATATATCAATAAACAAGGATTCTCCATAGTTTGATTGATTCAATCTCTAGGACTTAACTAGGCTAATAATCCTTTATCGAAAATCAGTTTTCTCAAATAAGTGTTTGGGAATAATCAAAGCATTTGGCGCGTCTTTTATTTCATACACATGCTTTTTCTAATTTTCCATAAAAAAAAATTTCAATTTTTTTCTTTATTTGAAGCATTCTCATCCTTAAACTTTCTAAATGACTCATGTAACAAGGTTTCGACCGATAACTCCCAAATCAAATGATCATAGGGCACCGGTTTTAAATACCCTTGCAAGCTTAATTGCTCGAGTCATAAAGGCTACGAAGAGAAATTTTCAAATAAAATAATAAATTTTTTATGCTTCGATTAGTGCAATGTCCATTATTAAACACCAATTCAAGAAAAACGACCTCTAACATGAGATTTTCACCAAATTTCATCCTATTGATCTTAGACAATTCACACAAGATTTTTTTCCACACATGGAATCCTCATTTATCTCAATATCTTCCAACAGCAGTGAAAGCCCCCAAACTATTCTAAATTTGGTCCATGGATGTAACATTTTGTGGTTTTGAGTTTAGCATATATGGTCCACTATTTAAATCTATCCAATTATGAATTCAACTCATTTATACATAATACCTAACTTAATTCACGTGCTTAATATATATCAAACTTCACATGAAAAAGTAAAAATTATTATAATCATGCAACTTATTCACCATTCATAGATCAATTTATGATTCAATACATTCATCATTACCAGCCAAACTAACTAACTCACACAAGCACACAAAACTAAAATATTTTTTAAAACAAAAAATTAAATTTTTCAATTTTTTTTAAAAAAAATTAAATCACATAAAAAAATTAAAACTCATGTTTTTCACCCTCAAACTTAAATCAGACATTGTACTCAATGTCTTAAATCATAAATTCATATATAAAGGGTGGGGAAGAAAGTGAAGAGAAGACTTCCCTAATATGACTTGTAATTCAACTAATAGCTTTCTTTTAACTCTCGTTGGCTCCTTGATCAAAATTGGTTTAAATGTTTCGCGACGTCATGTTCCTGAAGAATCAAATAAAGTATTAAGATCAAATAAATGGAACAATTGTTACTTAGCTCTAACATCTAATAAATTAATATAACGAAGACCGAAGGGGAAAATGGGGTATGGATGATGAGTCTTAAATAAATTTAAAATAAATTAAACTATCCTAAAACGTGAAAACATAATAAATAAAAAAAGGAAAAACGTTTGGGTTGCCTCCCAAGAAGCGCTTCTTTAACGTCATTAGCTTCAGGTGGTACACCTCTCATGTTTCTAAACTTTATCTTTGGCTTTGTATTCTTCTTCACTATAGCATGGCAGATAGAATTGGACGGCTTTAACTCTGGTATAGCTTTCAAAACCTCTTTTGGTTTAACATTATTTGGAGGATTCCAAAGCTTTTCCCCATAACTCTCTTTTTTGTCGTGTGGGTAGGCTTCATGAACCAATATGAAGTCAACTACTTCATTGGTTCTTGAGTGTTTACCAGTACGAGATGTATCCCTTGATGAATAACTGGTAGTCATGTGCTGCATTAGAGGGTCATAGAATAAATTTCTTTTTTCTCTATAATCCACAACTGCTTTGACTAATTGGATCATATCGCATGAGTCAACCTTTTCTGGAGGTTTCCTCGATTGATAGATGTTGAAATTTACTTTTTCATCATTAACCCACAGTGTAAACGTTCCTTCGTGTTCATCAATCAATGCTCTTCCAGTAGCCAGGAAATGTCTGTCTAAAATGATTGGAATATCTCGGTCTTCTTCCATATCTAATACGATAAAATATGCAGGGTAAATGAACTTGTCCACTTTCACCAAGACATCTTCAATAATCTCCCTTGGATGCTTTATGGAGCGGTCATCTAGTTGTAATGATATTGTGGTTGGTTTAGCCTCTCTAATTTCTAGTTTCCTGTACAAAGATAATGACATTAAATTATACTTGCACTAAGATCGCATAAAACATGTTCAAAATGTCTATCTTCTATGGTACAAGGTATAGTAAAACTCTACGAATCCTTGAGCTTAAGGGGCAATTTATTCTGTAGACGTGCACTGCATTCCTCAGTTAGCATTACGGTCTCATAGTCCTCCAGCTTCCTTTTGTTAGTGAGAACTTCTTTCATAAATTTTGCGTAACCGGGCATTTGTGTTAGAGCATCCACGAATGGAATGTTGATATGTAGCTTTTTAAACATTTTAATGAACTTGGAGAATTATTTGTCCAGATTATGCTTATGTAGTCGTTGAAGAAATGGAATGGGTTGTACATATTCTCTAATAGGAACGATCGCCTTAGCCTGTAGTATGTCTGAATTCTCTTTCAAATTTTTTCCAGTTGACTTTTCAGATCTTTCCACTTACTCATTTGAAGTTGACACTTTATTTGTCTCTGCTACTGGTCTTTTTATTGTAATTTCAGGCAGTTGTACCCCATTTCTTGTTGTAATTTCTTGCACCTGTTCTCTTAGATTAGTTTCTGTGTTGCTAGGTAGGGCTCCTTGTGGTCTTTCTAAGATAGTGCGGGCCAACTAACCTATTTGAGTTTCCAACCCCTTTATGGCTGCTGAATGATTTTGCAAAGTTGCTTCAATCTTTGCCATATACTGGTCGGTTCTTTGTATAAATTTACCCAAAATATCTTTCAGAGATGATTTTTCCTCTTGCTGTTAAAAACCAGAGGGATGCTACTGCTAATTATTTTGGTTGTTGCTCCAAGAGAAGTTAGGATGATTATGTCAATCTGGGTTGTATGTATTGCTGAATGCATTGTTGTGTTGGAATTGATAATTTTGTGCATAATCAACTTACTATATCTCTCAAGTTGTCATATGGCATTTCCCTCTATTGTGAGCTCCACCACATATACCACAAACCAAATATTTTGTTTGCACTACTTTTGCTGAACCTCTTGTAGTCAAGTGATCTATCACCTCCTTCTCTAAAGCAGACATTTGTACTGATAATGCTGAGAAAACATCCACCTCATATAATACGTGTGGATCTTTCGAAAGGCCATAATGCATTGGTGGCTGCCATTGTCTCATACAATTCCTCAACTTCATTGGTGACTTTAATGTGATCGATCCATTTGAAGTTGCATCCACCGATATTCGACATGATGGGTTTAAACCAGTATAGAAGTACTGAACTTGCAATTTTTTCTTAATATCATGGTTCGGACACTTCCTAATCAAGTCCATAAACCTTTCTCATGCTTCATGACAACTCTCTAATTCGTCCTATTGAAAAGTGGATATCTCGTGTTTTATTTTAGTTACTTTTGACAGTGAAAAGTATTTTGTGACATATTTTTGTACGAGATCGTTCCAGGTCCTAATGCTTCTAGCGGCTAGGGCTTCCAACCATTCTCTTACTCAGTCTTTGAGTGTATGTGGGAAGAGTCTCAATTTGATAGATACTCCACAGAAATTGTAATTTTGGTAGATGTCCAAAAAGCGTGAGATGTGATTGTGTGGATTCTCATGAGATTTCCCATAAAATGATACTCTATTCTGGAACAATAAAATGATGTTTGTCCTCAGTTGAAAGTTTGGTTGCCCAAATGGAGGATAAACAATGCTTGATTAATTTGGTGCAACAAGTGGTGTGATGAATTGTCCAAGTGGCAAATCATCTTCATCAATCTCGACGGGTTGTTCAACTCGTGTTGGTTGCACACCTCTGTTCTGTTATGCCATGACGTTCTCTCGTTGTTGCATAATTCTATGATTAAAAGTAAGTTCAAATTCTGGATTAAATGGTACTAAATTACCTACTCTCAAACTTCGCATGCAAGGACAATAGTAACGAAAATAAAAACAAAAACACAAAAAACAAAGAAAAAGAATAAATCAATGTAAATCAAAACTGGAATTAATTAAGAATTTAAAGCAAATAAATTAGTTTTGAAAATGACGCCAAAAGCTTGTTTGTGAGATTCCGCAAGTGTACGGATCGTGACAAGTAATAAAGTGTATTTTTTAAAATTCGAATATCATCCCACAAAGACTACTATTTGTTATAAATTTTTAAACTAACATAGCTTCAATTTAAATTAAAATAGTAACTAATAATCAAATCAATTTATGTTTTCTAAACAAAATTATAAGAAATAAAATCACGAATTATTTAATAAAATCACGAACTCAAATTAAAATTGCAAAAAAAAAAAATTATGTGATGAGATAGTTAGGATTTTCGATTTCACTTAGGTTATTTATCATACATTTAATTTCAATTTATTCAGTCATTTTCCATACGTGTCATCGACCGAATTAACTTATTATATTCAGTGATCTCTCTCAACCAACGCTAATTCTATTCATATACCCGAACTTAATATATCTCTATATAAATTCACACACATATGAACACATGTATCTATAGGAATTCAACAAAGATCGCATAGCCTATAATTATCTCTCGATCTCTTATATATCTATGTCAATTATTGCACGAGATAGAATTATACATCATCTCTCGGTCTTAGTATTATTTCTAAATCAATTAATTGTTGTGTAGACAATTAAAGTATTAAACACACAATAATTAATTAACAAGTATTAAAATGATATGAAAATCTTGAAATTAAACAAATAATAAAATTCTAAACTACATCATCAATCCTAATATAAAAATATTTAGCCACTCATAATATTGAATTTAAGCACGGAACAGTGGAAAGAAATCACCAAGAATTGACGAAACATGAAAATCTCTGGTGTTTTGCAGTTTCTTTTCTTTTTCTTTTTCTTTTTCTTTTTCTTTTTCTCTTTCTCTTTCCTGCCTTGTTTTTCTTTCCTACTGGCAGCTTCTTTTCTGTTTGTGTTGCGTGATTCCCTCCAACTACCGACCACTTATACGTGCGTATATATAATATAAATTGTCGCTTTAGTTTTTCTCCAAGTTTCTGCCTCAATTTCTTCAGAATTCTGCAGTTTTTCTTTTTTCTAGTGGCCGCCCCTCTCTTCTAATTAATTTGTTCGGCTTCTCAATTCTACCAGCTTCCCCCGCCTTTTACGTATTGTCCTCTGGCTTCCCTTGACTTTGTGTATATATATTCTCCATTGGTTGTGTTTTCCTAGGAGACTAAAAGAAAAAGAATTTCAATCTCCCTTTTTAATTCATCGAACAATAATTCAATGCCAATTGAAGTTGAATCCTAGTGCAATTCCAATTTGAAGTCAATTAATGCTATATTTTTCTTTTAGTCCTCAATCTTTCAAAATAATAAAATTATCTTGTGCTTTGAATTTTGTCATTCTTCCGTTATTTTGCATATTTTCTCAAATTCTTCATCAAACATAAAAATTTGCCTACAAATTACAGTTTAACATAAATTAGGTAGAATTTTATTCAAAAGACAATAAAATTTCATAATTTAGAGCCTCGAATAAGTATAAAAATTACACTTATCACCATAAAAGGTGAACCACTTTTTATGGCTTTGCTTTACACGGTGTTCTGCTGTACGTCGTAAAGAGTTTTTTACGCCATACAATGCTTACGGTAAAAAATAAATTTTGTTATAGTGTTCAAACATTATCAGAGTCGCTAGATAGACATTCGCTTACTAATCAGAAACTTATCTCTACAATAAACTCCTCAATTTGACACAATATAACGTGTCTTGGTTTTAGGACCATAGGTCTGGCTCTCGAGATTCCACGCCTCAAGCAGCCTTCCTTTCATTCTTAGACTATCGAGCCCAAACAACTGACACACACTCATGCTATGAGTAGGATGTTAAGGAAATACCTACATATGATTATATAATTAGTTCACTCTTTAGTAAAATAGGCCACTCGCATAGCTATTAGTGATTACCGTGCTGAATGGGGAGATAAACATTATTATTGTGTAATATTCTCTCCTATTCGAATTTGCTTATGCCCTCGAAATGGGAAGTGAGCTTTCCCTCTCCTTGCAAAAATAACAACGACATCATCTCTAAATGGGCGGGCATACACATGGTGTTATTTTGTACATCGACCCACAGTAACTCGAGCATATTGCTTCGACGCCAACCTCCACCATATACCCCTATAAGCATTAGTCTATCGGATGGATGACCTTCAGCTGATAATGCTACAAATTTAGATTCCATTGTTGAGTGTGTAATACATGTTTGTTTCTTTGGTTTCCAAGAAATAGCGCCTCCTCCAACATTAAACACCCAATTTGAAGTCGATTTACTTTCACATGTACTAGATATCCAACTAGCATCAGTAAATTTTTCTAATATTGCCATGAATTTATAATATTGTAGACCTAAGTTCTTAATATATATTTTTTAAATAGCCAAGAACTCTTCCAATATACCTTACTCGGATTCCTAGTAAACCCACTGAGTATATTAATTGCAAATGCTATGTCCAGTCTTGTGCATTGAAGTGCATACATACGACTCACTATAGCATTTACATACTCCAATTGAGCAATGTCTTTTACATCATTCTTTATAAGTTTTAAACTTGGATCAATAAGGTGTTAAATTCTTTTATGTTCAAATGTTTAAACTTATTAATCACATTCTCGATATAATGTGATTGACTGAAATAGAAACCCATTAGTTTTTGTAACTTTGATACCCAATATAGTATCTACTTGTCCAAGATCTTTCATCTTAAATGTAGAATATAAAAACATCTTCGTTTCTTTGATACCATCAATGTGGTTACTCATAATCAACATATTATCAACATAAAAGCAAATAAGGATTATACATGCATCATACATTTCACAATATAAACATTTATCTACACTATTATTTATTAAACCAAAAGAATTAATAGTTAAGTCAATTTTTCATACCATTTATTAGGTGTTTGCTTTAGACCATATAACAATTTCACTGAATTATACCCCTTATGTTCATTTTCGGGTAGAACAAACTCTTCGGGTTGTTCCTTATACACCTCTTCATCGAGATCCCGTTTTAAGAATGTCGTCTTAACATCCATTTGATGAACATGTAAGTCATGTATCGAAGTTAATGCGAATAAAATCCTAATTAGAGTTAGTCTAGCTATTGGTTCATATGTATCAAAATAATCTACTTCTCCCTTTTGTCAATGTTGTTTAGCTACTAATCTAACTTTAAAGGTATTAAAAGAACCAACAACGTTGTATTTTCTCCTAAACACCTATTTACATCCTATATGTTTGGATTCGGGTGGTAAATCGACAAGTTCTCATATATTGTTTGAAATAATTGAATCCATTTCATTTTTAATTGAATCTTTTCAAAAGATGCTATCACGAGAAGTCATAACTTCTCTATAAGTTTTAGAATCGGTCTCCACTTGTAGAACAAAAGAAAATGTTCTTATAAAATTCTTTTCATTTCCTTATACTAGTAAAACGAAATAAGTTAAGAGTCAATTTCATCCGATTCTAAAGACTTCTCAATTCGAGTTCTTTTGCTTCTTCGTGGTTCATAAGATTTATGAACATTTTTAAAAGATATTTCATCTTGTGTTCCACTTGAGTTAGAGATCTTATTGTAGGTTTCTCTTAATTCATTATCCGAAGATAGTGAATTCTCAAAGAACTCTACATCATTAGATTCAATTATTACATTGGTCTCCAAATTTAACAATGTATTTGATTTGCTATTACTAGCATAACCAACAAATGCACATTTAATGCCTTTTGGACCCAACTTGGTTCTATTAGGGTTTGTATTCTTACAGTATGCAGAAAATCCCCACACCTTGAAATATTCAATGTTAGGTTTTCTTCTTTTCCACAATTCATAAGAAGAAATCTTTGTATATTTCGAAGAAATTCTATTTAATATCGTACATACACTCAACAATGCTTTACCCATAAATTAAATAGCAACTTAGCATAAATTAACACAATATTTCTCATCTCAACTAAAGTTCTATTTTTCCTTTCAACTAAACCATTTTGTTGGGGTGTTCTAGATGCAAATTGATCAATTATGCCTTTTTGTTCACATACAAATTTAAATCACTAGAAAAATATTCACCTCCTCTATCACTTCTTAGATTTTTTATTTTCTTACTTAAATGATTTTCAACTTCATTTTGATATATTTTAAACATATTAAAAGCTTCATGTTTATGTTTAATTAAATAAATATAAGTATATTTAGAGTGATGATCTATAAATGTAATAAAATACCTATTTTCACCTCTAATTAACATACAATTTAATTCACATATGTCCGTCTGAATTAATTCTAAAATATTAAAAGTCATATTTACACTTTGATAAGTTTATTAATCATTTTAGATTCTACACATGTTTTACATTTAGATGCATCATTTTCATTATATGATATTGGTTACTTTTTAACATTCTTTTCATGGTATTCTTACATATGTGACCTACTCTAACATGTCATAAAGTAAATGAATCAACAATATAAACAAAATCAATCTTATTAATGATTTTGTCAACAATACAAAGTTTGATCATTCCTTCATTAGAATAGTCTTTTCTAACATTTTTTTCATTTAAGGATAATACAAGTTTATCGGTCTCATAAAAACTTTTTATGCTCGATTTTCCTAAGAGATTACTACTAACTAAGTTCATATTCATTTCAGGAACATATAGTACAATTTTTAATGTAACGGTTTTCTCAAAAGTGAAGATAATCTCTACATTTCCTTTCCCAACCACTTTGGAACGACCTTTGTTACCCATTTGAATCTTTTTATCTCCATCCACTTCATAATAGGTTTTGAATAAAGACTTATCATATGATAAGTGTACAGTTAGTTGCACATGTATCATACCACCAACCAAAAACTTTGTACTCGATTGTGTTGATCTCTCCTATGGTGGCCACAATATTGTCTTCTTTGATGGAGTTCACATTTTCTTCGAAGTTGTTTTGCTTTCAGTGTCGACATTGTTTTGCATAATCTTTGGTTTTTTCACATACAAAGCAACCTCTCTTGGACTTCTTCTTAAACTTGTTAAAGCTTTTAGAAAGTTTTCTCTTGTTGGATTTATTTGAAGGTTCGGTCTTCTCCACAACATTGGCCTTTAAAGTGCCGTCATAAGAATTTTCATTCTTATTTCTTGCCGTTGATTCATCTTCAATTCGAAGATGTTTTTACACTTGTTCCAAAAAATAATCTTCGAAACTATGCACTATTTTCTTCCGATGTCATTTTCAAGTCCGTCAAGTTTCACAATGATTGCTTCTACTTGGAAAGATTCTAGGATTTCAATTTTGACCGCCTTCAGCCTGTTGACAAAACTTGTAACTCATGTACTTAGAGAAGAAGGCGAATATTATCAAGGAATTTGAAGTCAAAATACATTGATATTAGGAATTTCTTAGGATCTTCTTCTTCGGCTTTGTACTTGTTTTCCAAAGCATCCCATATTTCTTTTGCTGATAATGTATTTGTGTAAAGATCATACAATCATTCGGATAGAGCTTTAAGACTATGATTGCGGCATATTACTTTATCCTCTTGATGCTTTTGTCTCTTCATTTTTACGGTTTCGGTATCTTCATCCTTTGAATCAGCAAATGGTGCCAATACTGGATCAAGAATGTAGAAAATCTTCAACACCATGACAAGGAACTTCAATTGTCTTGCAATCTTGTGAAATTTGTCCTATCAAATTGATCTAGACAAACAAAATCTTTATTCATCAATTTGATCGTCACCATCGTAGTTTCATTCTCCATTGCAGAATATTGTTTGAAATTGTTGGAAAGTGTTTCCACACAAAGGGGATGAAGAAGAAACAAAGAATAAAAAAATAACACTAGAATAAAGATGAAGCCTTAAACACGATTATCATTGTCCTAGGACAAATAATATTTGCCCCTCTCAGATTGAATTTTGATGCATAAAATGGATATTGGCAAATGGTTTGAAAGATTAATCAAGCCTTGTAATTGAAAAATACTTAAGCACTTAATGTTTTCTCCTAAGATTTTAAGAACATTTTGAAATAAATTTGAATATGAAGGAAGAATGTAAATTCTATCTTTTGGAATGAAGATTTGATCTTGAATTATATTTTTGATGTGATAAGATATCATGTATTCATAGATTTCAATCAACATCCCACGAAATAGTGCCAAAAACCCATGAAAAGTTGCAAGCTTTTCACCAAAGGCCATCAAGAATTCAATCAAAAAAAATCAGCCATGACTATTTTTCTAGTTCTATGTGGCTGCATGGAACAAACCTATATGGTCTCATATATTAATCACTTGCAGGACATACAAACCCTGGACATTTATATGCGATCGCAAGCCACAACTGCCTTTGCAGTCATATGGGCCAAATTTTTGGCCTCCAAATCTTTTTCTTTTCATATTTTTTATTCTAAAGCCTAATTTATTGATTTTGAACAACAATTTCAACGGAATGTTCTTCCAAACAATGGGACTCTAGATACTTTTTCAATCTAAAACCGTTTTATGAGGATTTTCTTTCAATTTTGTAGATGCTCTCTATTGGAGATATTTTTTTAATTTTCATCAGATCTATCTATGGCTAAAAGGTGTAAGTCCATTCTAGGTGCTTACCTTAGCTCCCATGCTAGTTGTGTGCATATTAGTGATATTTTTAGACTAATTAGCACATAACGTCCTCGCACACTGTTATTGCGGAAAACGTCATTATCTTTCATCATTTGACATTTTCATCCTTATTTTCAGATTTCATTGCGCAAAGGTATTTTCATCCATTTTCTCAATTTAAATTTGTAGAATGATGAATATATCATTCTCTTTAAATAAAACAAAAGGAAGAAAAAAATTGCAATCATAGTTTCAAATGTTTTTAAAAAGCACAAATGAGTCCCAAATAAATTATTAAAATGGTAATTAGTACATAATGTCTCTATCTTTCACTATTATTGCAAAAATAAAAAATAAAAAAATAAAAAATAAAAAAACATGTCTACATTTTTTTTTGGCATTTCACCCTTAATTACATATTTAATTGCGCAAACCATCATTTATATCCATTTTCATCCAATTTCTCAATAAAAAGTCGTAAAATGACAAAGAATTAATTGCAACCAGTCCCAATTTTTTTAAATAAGTGCAAACGAGCACCCAATAAATTATTATTTTTAAAAGTTTAAACGAGTCTCAATTAAATTTATTTAAAAAATTAAAAAGTGCAAACGAATCCAATTAAAAAATATTTTTTATTTAAATTGGAGTATATATATTATTTCACAGATCTTTATTGAGAAATTGAATGAAAATGAATAGAAATGATAGTTTGCACAATCAAAGATGTAATTAAGGATAAAAATGTCAAAAAAAAAAAAAAGATGGGACATTTTTCGCAATAACGGTGAAAGATATGGATATTATGTACTAATAATTTATTCCAAGACTCATCTGCACTATTTAAAAAAATTAGGAATATGGTTGCAATTAGTTTTTTTTTTTTTTTTTTTTTTTTTTTTTTGTCTTATTTAAAGAGGAGTATATTCGTTATTGCACAATTTTTAATTGAGAAAATGGATAAAAATGACATTTTGCATAATGAAAGGTGGAAATAAAGGTAAATGTAACGACACGACCTTGCACCAGAGTCGTTATCATATCGTACGTATTGTCCGCTTTGGGAAAGCATATGTCTATCTTACCCCTCACGGCTTTCTGACGCGTTCCCGGAATTTGAACACAAAACCTCTATCATATGAGAGATTTAAGTTGAATCCTAGTACCAATTGATAGACATATGCTCTCCCAAAGCGGACAGTACATACGATATAATAACGGCTTCGGCGCAAGGTCCGGTTGTTACAAAATCAATTGGTACTAGGATTCAACTTAAGTTTCCAATATGATGGAGATCTTGTGTTCGAATCTTGGGGACGTGTCAGAAAACCATGAGGGGTAAGATAGACATATGATCTCCCAAAGCGGATAGTACGTATGATATGATAACGGCTCCGGCGTAAGATTGGGTCGTCACAGTAAAAATGCCAAAAAATGAAAGGCAGTGACGTTTTCCACAATAACAATGAAAGTAGGAACATTATGTGTGAATTAACAAAAAATATTTTTATAATCTCGAAGGGACAGATGCATGTGTGACATGCATCTGACAATCTATTCGTGCAAAATATCTGTACAAGTAGAATAATTGAAATAATAATGTGAAAACATTGTAATACTACAAAATACGAGGAATCTTACAGTAGTTGTAATCATGACGACATGAGCACACCTTTTTAATAGCTACTGTTAGTCTCCTAATGTTAGTGAGACTTTGAAAAGGAACATCAACATGCAGTGCTACAGAATACACGAAGTTCTTCTAGTGGATTATTTAGGAACTTGCACATTTTATTGAGCAGATTTGACAAAAGCATGTCAAAAATTATCATATAACAATGAAAACTATAAGGCATTGATCAATATGTTTAGTTATACAATGGGATAGAGCAGATCATTTATTGATCTGGTAATAAAACCAGATTTGTCTAGGAATCCATTTCCCCCCTCTGATGTATGTACATGAAAGACTACACATTAGTTCTAGTGGACCTTTTCTTAAACTTCCCAAAAATGAGTCCTATAACTAAAAGTTAACTCTGTTTAGGTTGCTAAAATGGTCTAAAGCCACAGTTTTGTTAACTTTGTTGAAGAATGAACTGGAGATGGCGTTTTTACATTCCTATTTTCATTTCCATCTGCATAAGAATGAATTCTCATGTTACTTGCATGTCTGTGTATTGTATATAATTTTTTCGAGGCCAAGTGGAAAATGATATCACTTACAAGAGTCAGTTGAAACCCCTCCAAGATCGCCTGGATGGTTGAATGCCGGTTAGTGACTGTCTCCTGGTGGCCCTTGCATTCGAATGAATGGGTGACTTAGCATCAAGCATGGTACTATTTCCTTTGGAAGGCATTGGTGCTTCAGTCGGTTTCTGTTGGTTCCTGTGATTTTCATTAAACTTCTTGAGGATATTATTCAATCAAATGTTGCAATAAACAATATGATGCAATATGAACCGAAGACTTAGAGCAACTCAAAAACATTTAGTGCATATTTGGTACACAACATAACTCTACACAGTACAATAAACAATTGAATACCTCCTCTGATCCGTGAATTAATTTCCCGATAGACCGTAGTGATTTCCTTATCCGAGACCCCTTTCATGTAAGTGGTATTAGTAGAGGAGCAAGGCATCTGTAATTCAGAATAGATGGAACTGTCATTTTGTTGTCTCTGGAACCGTGACTTTGATTTCACACGTGGCTCGGGTGTTTAGGGATTTTGAAAAGATGGAGCCTTCATTTCAGCATCGACGACTTTTAACACATAGCCTTTGAAAGCAGAACTTGTTGGACTCCTAGGAGCCCTATGATGAGTTGAGTCTATCAAAGATCCACCACTATATATATGTTCTTCTGCCTGACTATGGTTTTGTAAGCATGTTACTTCTTTATTCACGTGCTTCCTTACCACTTCTAGCTCGGGTGTTCTGGGATTTTGAAAGAATGGAGACTTCATTACAGTATCGACTTCTAGCATGACCTTTGAAAGAAGGGGTTGTTGGACTACAATTAGGAGCCCAATGATGAGTTGAGTCCATCAAAGATTCACCACCATATTTATGATCTTGTGTCTGACTACAGTTTTGTAAGCATGTTACTCCTAGCTTCTCGGGCTTTCTTACCACTTCTGGCTTGGGTGTTCTCGGATTTCGAAAAAATGGAGCACTCGCTGCAGTATCAACTTTTACCACATGACCTTTGAAAGCAGAGCTTGTCAGACTCCTAGGAGCCCTGTGATGAGATGAGTCCATCGAAGATCCACTACTATATTTATGTTCTTCCGTCTGACTATGGTTTTGTAAGCATGTTACTTCTCTATTCAAGGACTTGCTTACCACTTCTGATAATTTAATCTGCTAAAAATCATTGTTTACGTAACTTTGTCCTTCTAAACTTGATCTTTGAGAGCCAGTTTTCACAGAAGGGGTTTTGCATCCCCTTGTGTTGTCGTAGTTCTTTGTCTCCAGCGGTAAGTTGCTAGCATTTTCAATACTTAACCTTCTGGGACGAACAGGAGTTCGCCCTGTCATTTGTTTAGGTTTCTTGCAAGGTGTTCATGCTGGCTCCTTTGAGTTGTTAACCAGAGGAGTCCCGGTTTGCTTGTTGGCCAGTGCCTTCTTGAGATTCTCAATCTGTAGAAGTTTAAGCAAATCAACGACGGTGTGCTTAAACATTATCCTGACTCCAAGTTAAACCTTACAAATGGTATTAAACATTCACCTACTCAAGACTATTTACCTGTGCTTTAAGCTCTAGCACCTCAGCACTCTCTTTATTTGCCCGAGCTGCACCAAGTTCAACAGTTGAGACCCTCTGAGCAAATTTTAAAGTACTCATTGTTTCTCCAAAAGAATCACCTTCTGGGCTCACGGGAGCAAACATCAATGTTTTTGCATTTCCTCCTGCTCCGTATTAAAAACTATTATCAGTATATATCATATACGTAATTGTAGTTCTGAAGAGCCATCTTCTCCCTGGTGTAATCCTCCTGCATTTGCCACTTCATTGAAACACATAACCACTCATATCACTCTCACCACATCTGATATGGCAGACAGGACACTAGAGGACAGTAAAAATAAATAAATGAAGCTAAAATCTTATTCATTGTATAACCATTTGTTGCCTAATACTCCATAACAAAATTACCCCCTCAGAAACTTAAAAAGTAATCACCATGTAAAGAAAATAAAGGGAGGATTGAATATTGATCAAGTGTTTATGCTATCATTAACACCAATATTATGACTAGTGTAGTATTAGACACTGACAAACTATTGTATGGGACTGGAAAAGTTGACTTAAACTAATTGTATAACTACCTAAAGTGTTCTGCAGAAGTAATGTCAGTTTGCTATTTCTGTAAGGAATATGAGAGTTCTTCTGTGCCAAGGCTGCGATAACATCTCCCAAACAAGCAAGCGACTTGTTTATATACTGTGCTTCTTTGAGTCCATCACCAGTATCTTCCAATTTATCAACACGTTCACTAGCTGCAAGATCCACCAAATGGAGGCAACTTTGAAGTATGCTTCCATGTACATGTATAGTCAACACACTGCAAAATCATTGTTTATCGGTCAAGTTTGACAGTGTCACGATAACATTGAAACTGTATGACATGTTGGTTAGGGCGGAATGAAAATTATTTAACAGTATTAAAAACGAAAAATAAGCTAAAAATCTTGTTCATTATAATGTCTAGAATTGCATACCAAATGTGCACGTAAAGCAGACGACAAAATGACCAGTGTGAACTGACAGCACAGTTCCCTTCACCAAGTTTCATCAGGTTAATGACATCTGTAGTGGACTTCACAGGACACATAATAGCATCAGGAAGAACCAAGCCATCATCACTTGCACAACTCCGGATCTTTAATTTATTGGTAGTTAAGAAATCGAAACTTTGGATATTTGTATACTGAATAGCTTACAAATGAATTTTTTTGTCCAAGTTTTGAATCTAAATGAACTGCAAACAATCTAAAGTGGAATACAGGTATTCACAATGTGAAAAGATATTTTACGGCTGACAAATCTTCTGCAAGAAGATCATGAACTTGTTCATTATATATCTCAACCATTTGGACTTGAATTCTATATTCTATGATGTCCTTTTTCATCAGACAGTTGAAAAAGATCATTAATAGCCAAATATTTAATCCCCAACTTGTTAGCCAATCCACCTGCAGGGCCACACTGTTAACAAAGAGAACAGATTATTGAACATAGAGCCGAAAAATTAATGATGCAGGATAGGAGAAGAAAGCAGCAAGAAAGGGGGAGAAACCAGAGAGAATGGGGGAAGAAGCCGGAGGAGAAATCAGGGGAGGAGAGGAAAACGTGGCTGCAAGCCAAAAACTCAATTCATTTTTATTCATTCATCGTCTGACTCAACAACAATGTCAAAATCCAATAAATAGTAAACACTTAACGGGCTTGGGCCAACCCACTACTACAAACCTAATAATAATAAAAAACGTAATTAATAAAAATAAAAAATAATATAATCGTGATGTCCGCATCAATTAATTTTGCCAAACTTCATATCAAACTAGCTTTCGACACATATAAAGTAGATTCATAAGCCAAACAAGAAATGCCTCTATGATGTAGATAAACTGAGCATGTGCAGTTTGTAATGTCAAAGAACCTAACCATAGTATGTGTTTTGCCGGATCCAGTTTGACCATAGGCGAAAATGCAGACATTGTAACCATCCATTACAGATCTAACAAGGGGCTGAGTTTTCTGAATACGTTGTCTGAAAAATTAAGTAGTCATTCACAATGAAAATCTAAGACCAAGATTTTGCAACATAGAAAATAGTATCAATTACATTGAGTGGCAGTTGGACCAAACACGTGATTGAATTGAAAAATCTTCCTTCTCTCTTTTTGTGGTTTCAGAAGGTCTACAACCACTAGAGATCCATCATCTCCAATATGATCTATCACAGTTTTTGCCTCATCACTGAAGATGGGCCTGATTCTACAGTAAACTCGAATATTTCCTGAAAAAGATAGAAAAATAACCGAATAGGTAAACTCAATGGGTCAGTGATGTGAAGAGTTGAAATTGAGGATAAATATTTCTACATATAAAGGATCTGAGTCTTCGCTTCATTAATTTTCTTAGTTATGTCTACATTTTATCTGATCAACAACTATCGCCACTTCATCTTACGCTCGTCGTTGCTCCATCATACATACCCTTAATGATGTTCATATATCTAAATAAAAAGGTTACTTCTCTCTCTTACATCCACTATAGCATTTCTATGGACACCCTATCATAAGTTTATGTTTTATTTTATCAGTAAAACAAATAAAAGGTCAACAAGTTTACCTCTTTTTAACTTATCTGAAACAATCAAATAATTATTCTAACAAGAAAAGAGTGAAAAGTCTCTAGGCTAACCCTTTAGATCCTGAAGCATGTTGTACAAGTTCCTGTTCTCTTCTACAACTTTATGATAACCAAGAGCTGCAGTAGACATCTCCTGCACATGGTCTCCTGAATTGATGAAAAATAAAATATTTCTCTAGCAAGTGTACAAAATTATTCAGTTTCATGTTCATCCGTGAACATCATTAGAGAACATTTTGCTCCCTTCAACTGTTAAATCTGAAAATATCATAGATATCAATTATATCATATGAAACATGATGTTTGTGGTTTTTCCTCGACGATCTATTAAACAAGTCAAGATAAAATCCATTTCATTTATGAGAGAGATGCTTCTTTTTGAAGAAGAAGAAGAAGAAGAAGAGAATTTGAATATGGAAATCATCAAATGTAAAGTGCGATCAAACAATCTCATCTTAGTAAACCGGCATCTATTTGTTCGATTGAGGCATTGATGGGAAAATAAAGATATGCTTTAGGAGAAATAAGATTAGGGAGTATCATTTTTTTTTTTTTGGTAACAAGCTTGTTACTCAATGGTGGCCATTAAAAAATGAATAGCATCTAAAAATCATCCCCTTACTGACTGCTTATAATTCATGGTATAGACATGACTCATATAAACTTATGGGGATAGACTATTGGGCAGGGGACTAAGGTTTCCTTAACATAAAACATACCAATTTGTTTCAAATCACTTTGAAAGTGAGATTGAAGACATTCAAACTCTTTCTTCGTACTGCATAGCAACATCTTAAGATTCTGCAAGCAATAAAAATATTATTGTCAAGTCTAAATTCAAATTTATGTGGAGAAAACGGTAAGATATATATATGCATGCATGGACAAAGAGGCACAGCAAAATTTGTCCTATTAGATAAGAGACTTGGAAAGGAAGGAAATTTGATAAATCATTTATTGTCACATCTTACATGTCAAAAAAAAAACTTTTAACATAAAAGCACAAGATGTTTACCAAAAGTTCTCTTTCTTGCTTCCCAATCAGATTCCAATGATAGCACTTACCAGTCTTAATGCAGGCCCTACAACACTGTAGGTCAAATAATTCATATATGTCCATAGTGAACTGCAAATGAGTACCTTCTATAAATCAACAGCATATTTTTATGAAATGAATCTATACTCGCCATAATATGATTTATCTAACTTTTAGTTAAAAAAATATTACTACTATGTGTTATTTATTCAAGTTGGCAGTAAGAGACTTGAAACAGAATGAAGCAATTGAGTGGATCCCGTGCCGTTGCTTTAGATACATAAAGAAACCGTTCCCCTCCTTGAAAGGTGATATTTTCTTACTATAAAAGGTTCTGATGGAATAGAGAGCATGGCCTTCAACTTTGTTCACATACCAACCCCTTTTAAACATATGTTATTATAGCCTTCAAAACTCTTAACCAACCCTTTAAAAATACATTATTGCAACTGAAAATTCCACCCCCATGATTCTGTAGTTCGTAGTCACATACTGACAGACAGAATCAACAACTTCGATAGATGTCAAAGATGTTGACCATCTAAGTAAATACAATAGTTCTTGAGATTGATTCTAACCAGTATGAGACACCAACAAATTAAGCATTAAATTACAATTACAAATACCACTAAGAATAAATACCTTTCCATTCTCAAGATTTGACAAATTCCCAAGAGGCACAGATGTTGAATGCACAGGTGAGCAATCTCTCTCTCTCTCTCTCTGATCCAATAGACCTGATTTTAACTGGTTGAATATGAATAGTAGTCAATCTTGTCATCAATCTACATCTCAGTAGAACATAAAAATCTTTCCAAAAATTTATTTCCAAATCAAGTAGCTCTCTACCAGCAGTTGGAGAAATATCAAAGTGATGTCATCATGAATGCAACATTGTAGCATGTGATACAAAATTAAAATGAAAAGCTCATAACTTGAAAGCTTTGTCTCATCCAAATTAGATTAAATTTACAGTAAAACAAGAATCAAGAAAGTCCATGGTAAGAAAAATTTGTTGCACTTGCTGATTATATCAAATACAACCCCACAGTCCAGTATGATCTCTAAGGGTAGAAATCAGCATGAATCTTAAGAACGGTCAACTATTTTGGGGGCCTGCTGGTACTTTCAAGAACCTGAAATTCTGGAAGCATCCTTCCAGAATATCCCAATTTCTCGCATCTTATCTAGTTATTTAGGAGATAAGTTCTCTTCAAAGTCCATACTAAGAGAAATTTTTGAAAGCATAAAATGAAATCCACCAACTATTCAGAAACATCACTTATTCTGACATCTAAGAAAGAATATGAGCCAGAAACTGCATTTTGAGAATTAAGGAATGCAACAGTTTCTTGTTAAAATAAGCAACTCACCTCAGGTAATTTTCTTTGAAGTTGTACCTCCAAGCAACTGGAGAAGATGTTGCTCAATAATTTGACTGAATCCTGTTATGTGATCAAAATGCAAGTACAATCATTTTTTGGAGTTTTAATGGTTCAACCCCAAAAAAAACTATCAAACTTAATATGACAATTCCCTCTTTAAATGAATAATTGATACCAGGTTTTTAAGGATAATTCTTACCTAATTAATGGTCCAAAAAAAAACATATGCATTATGATCTACACACACACCGCACCACAAACCATCCAAGAAAGAAAAGTATAAGAAACGGGACCAAGTTATAACAGAATCTACATTCTGAAATCTTGTTCTAATATTCAGTGATGAAATTCATATCCATAGAAAGAAAAGCAATTACTTTGCACGTAAGAAATTCTCAATAAAGGGCATCTATTAATTTTTGAAGAAGCACTATGCCCCAAAAAATAACAATATCTGTAAAATGAAATAACATCACCTGCTTCTCTGTAGAAAAGAACTCTTCCTTCTGAAAGTGATTGGTTGACGCTGGAGTGAATAGTAGATGCTTACAGACCTCTTTTTAGTATAGGTATTGTAATGGCCAATAATTCAAAAAGAAAAGAACAGCATGTAAAATGCCAAAAAAAAAAAAAAAATCACTTTAGAGCTCCTAGATTGGGAGAAATATGTTTAAAGTGGTGGAACTTGATATCACGATTTCATCGGCAAAACCTTGTTGAAACAATATAAGTAAAAATTAAACCATTAGGGAGAGAAATCGTTTATTCATTTATGTGTCCAACAATAATCACGAGGGTCTGGTTCGTGCTATTTACTTCAGTTAGATGACTGCTAACATTGTCGCATTTTGTGCGACTTCAATATATGAAACACAGATGTGGGTATATACCTACTACATCACCTCCAAAAGCAATAAACTGAAACAATATCAAAATCATTGAACTTTATTCAGCTAACAGCATTCGTGTTCTAATTGCCAATAAGAAATTGAGACTACATTTCACTCAAAGAACAAACCTTCCTTCAGAGAACTCATTATACTTAGATTCCACTTATACTACAAAATCATGGTGGAAATTGTGTGATTAGTAAAAGAAAAACAAAATGTAAACAGCAGACCTAAGTAAGACCTACCAAAAAAACATCAGATCAACAATAAACTTTCTGCACTATATCCAACAAATGAAGCAAAGAATCTAGCAAGTTGTACAACAATTTTCCCGACCAGAACAGGAAGGCACTGAGATGTCTCACCCCTCAATTTTAGAAACATCTTGTGCGCTCTATCATCCAATTGACATGTTCTTTGTTTCCCAAGAGTTCCAATGACGATGTAAAAGAGATTTTGTATGTTGTTGAAGATAAGTGTTTAAGTTGTACCCCATGGATTTCATTTTGCTTAAAAGTTCAAAAGCAAGAGCTGATTTCTCTTGGGAACAAAGAAGAGCTTGGAGCATATTGTTGCATATTCGTGGCAACAACCGGTAACCTTTCTCCTTGGTATAGAGGAAAACTTCAAATGCTTCATCTAGTTTTCCTTGATGGCATAGGCCATGAATTAACATCACACAACTCGGGGCAGAAACATTAACACAAAACTCCTGAAGAATAGAAAATATCTTATGAGCCTCCTCTACTCTAGATACTTGACATAATCCAATCAGCCAAATGTTATAAGGAGATGAATCAAAATCTCTCAACTTGAGGTCCATATCAAGCAACCCTCTAACAGCATTCTCCAAGTCCCCTTTCTCAAAACATGTCTCGACTATATTGATTACTTCATTTTCCTGGCTACGTAGGCTTCTCAAGTACTTCAACCAAAAACTAAAAGCTACAGAAATCTTCCTCCTTCTGCAAGACCAAGTCATTAGTGATTTGTACACAGCTGAGGTAGGCTTACACCCCTTCGTATTCATTTGTTCGAAGAGCTTAAATGCCTCCTGTTCTTGATCAACTCTTTGAAGACCATCAATGAGCGTACCATATGTCACTGCATCAGGGAGAAGGCCCTTGAGCTGGAGCTCCTCGAAGAGCTTAAGAGCACCATTAATGTGTCCAGCTTTGCACAAGCCATGGATCAGGGTGTTGTACGTCCTGATGTCTGGTACAACCCCACTATCACTGAGTTGCATGAGTAGCTTGTAAGCTTTAAGAATCAACCCAGATTCACACAACTTCTCCACCATTTTCTGTAGGCTAGCACTATCAAGAACACGATCAGCACCTTGAGAAAGCCGAAGAAACAGTGAAGGGTTCTTCCCAATTTCCATTTTGTAAAACACAAGGTGAGCTTCCTCAAGTTTACCAGCCTTACAAAGCCCATCGATAAGAGCATTAAAAGTTACAATAGAAGGAAAGCACCCAAGTTTCTCCATGTTATTGAATATCTGCTGAGCCTCACCCAGCAGACCATTCCTACACAAGCCACAAATGAGGATAGTGTAAGTGCAAGTGTCGGTAAACTGATCGTGCTGAGAAATCTCTAGCTGAAGTGATCTAGCCTGGTCTAATAACCCCACATTGCAAAACCCTTTTATCAATGCATTATAACACTGTGTGTCTGGAATGATACCTCTTCCCATCATATCTCTCAACAAATTCAATGCACTCTTCACCCTTTTCGCATCACTTAGTCCGCGTATCATGATAGTATACAATACAAGATCTGGTGTTAAACCCACCTTGAAAACCTTCCAAAACAATTCCTCCGCTTCACTAATCCTCTTGGCTCGAATCAAACCATTGATCAGATTACTGTACCCCTGTATCCCAATCACATAACCATCATTCCTAAATGACTTCAAAAGAGCAAATGCCTCGTCAATCCGACCCAACTTACAGAACCCATTGAGCAAAGTATTGTACATTATAATATCTGGACTATATCCCCTGCTCTTCATCAAATAAAACAACCTATATGCATCATCTGTCCTCCTCGCCTGGCACAACCCCGACATGATAACCGTATATGTAACCTTGCTAGGCAAGATTCCCCTCTCACTCATCTCATCGAATAGCTTAAGTGCATCCTGAGTTTTCCCACTCTTGCACAACCCATCAATCAAAATGGTAAATGTGGAGCAACTTGGCCTACAATTTGACTTCAACATCATGTTATAAACTGCCAATGCCAACAAAATCACGTCTTTCTTAACCATAACGTGCAATATAACATTATATGCATCTAGATTTGGCATGCACTCATAATCCATCATCCTACCAAACGTCTCCACTGCCTTTTCCGCCCTTTGCAACCTCCAATACCCTGACATCAAAACCACAAAAGCATCTGCGAAAATGGGTACCTTCGCATTCCTCATATCATCAAGAACACTCCAGCACAGATCAAATTCATTATTGTTATCATTCTGAACAGTCGAAAGCATCTCAACAATTAAATTATGGGCCAAACCGCTCCGGAGGAGCGGGCTCCCGGCAGCCCAGATGAAGAAGCGGAAACAAATTTGCGGGTGTTGCTTCAGCTGGGCCTGCAGAATGGAAACCACGGTTTGCTTGTTGAGAAAAGGGCTTACCTTCTCGAGAGCCGGTTCCATTGGGCGGACTTCATTGATGAGTGTGAGGATCTCATTGGCAATGATATGATTGTCAAGTGAAGTGAAAGTGGAAAATGGAGTAATGTATCGGGCTCTGATCGAACGGAAGATTGGGGTTAGAAAGGATTTAATTATCATCTTTCTCAGAACATTTGGTAGTGTTTAAAGATTGCAAACGGTCTTTGGGAAGCAAATCTGCAGAAGCCACCATTTACTCTACTCTCCCACTTTCTCTCTCTATTCCCCGTCCACACACACCCCAGAATCAAAACTCTCATTAACCCTAAGCCATAAAAATTACAAATTTTGCAGTGATGGTAAAGCAAATCTGGTATCGTGGTATTGGCAACAGATGGTGATTCAAATCCGATTGGGTTGAGTGGGTGAACGTAGCCACTAGGTTTTTTCCAGGGTCTGTATTGCAGAT
The DNA here is from genome assembly GCA_019097785.1 of Fraxinus excelsior. Lineage (NCBI taxonomy): Eukaryota > Viridiplantae > Streptophyta > Magnoliopsida > Lamiales > Oleaceae > Fraxinus > Fraxinus excelsior. Next base: position 31,143,011 of record CM032626.1, on the reverse strand, counting down.
TCGGGTTTTTATTTGGAACAAGTTTTGTGCGGAAAGGGTGAATGAGTTGATGGTGGTCGAATTTTTGGTTTGTGGTGGTTTTTTGGGCAGAAGTTGTGAACGAAGAGTGGTTGTGGTAGATAAGTGTAATTCAAAGGGGCAGAGCCTGGAAGACAAAAAAAAAAAAAAAAGAATGCGCTTCTACCGAGTTGATACAGGGCCGTAAGCAAAAATCGTCAAACCGTCAGATCGAATCGAAATCGCATTTTAGAAACCGTCGATTTGGTGCCACGTGGACCCGTCAACGAAATGGTTTTAAACCAAACCAAACCGGTCAAAAACGGTTTGGTTTAAGTTTGAGAATTTTAATTGCGGTTTAAAACCAAATCGGACCGGTGAAAAAATATATAAAAATAAAAATAATGATTTTTTTTTTAAAATTCATCCTAATATGCAAAATTCAATAGTTTTGTCATTTGTATGTATTTTTGTCAATTTATAATTTTCTATTACATATATATTATTATTACCAAATAATCTTAATTTATATCTAATAATCTTAAGACTAACATAATCTATCAAAAACACTTTTCCTCTTTAGAATTCAAATTTCTACAGTTGCTTCTAAGTCTGCATTCTCAAATGGAGGTCAGATACTTGATTCCTTTAGGAGTTTATTAGGTGCAAGAATGGTTGAGGCTTGTATATACGGAAAGAATTGGTTGCAAATTAAGAATGAACATATAGTGTTGTGCCAATATTTAGATGAAGTAGAAGCATTTGATGATTCAATGAAAATTGTGGCGGTGGTTTATATTTTCTATTACCATATTTTTAAAGATTTTCTTATCTATCTAATATCCAATACTGTGATGATATAACAAATGCATTTGTTTGACAATTAAGACTATGAATCATGTGTGACAACAATTAGTGTTTGAGTATATGTGAGAAACTGAATTCGTAACAAAGTACAACGGTAAGCTTATGTAATTGTTATGTTTAGATATTATAAACAATTGATTTATTATTATGGTGGGTTATTCTCTCTGTTTAATCAGTAGTTTTGTTTTTCAGATATGATGATCACGAGGTCTTGTTGAACATCATTATATATTTTGGACTTTATATTTAGTTTAGTAGATTTGTATTGTAACGTTATCGTAACGTCTTAGTCTAAAATGGCAAACAAAAAACTATATTTTAGTTTATTGTGATTTCATTTTGATTTAGTTGGTATTTAAATTTGTAGTAGATACATTAAGTTTGTTTTAGATTTAATGCTATTAAGATATAAATATATATTGAATTCAATGAATTAATGTCATAAAACTATACAGACAAAAAAATATACGGTGAAATCGGCGGTTTAAAACCGGACCAAACCGTTAGGTTTAGGTTTGAGTTTTTTTCAAACCGTTCAAAATGGTTTGGTTTAGGTTTGAATTTTTCTCAAATCGGTTTAAACGGTTTGATTTGAAAATTTGTCAAAAATCGCAAAAATCGGACCGCTTACACCCCTAGATTGATAAGAATCTACCCTTGAGGGCAAGGCAGTGACAATTTTTTTATTTTATTTTATTTTTCTGCGGATGCTTATACATAAAATAACAATAAATAAATAAAATTTATTTAAATAGTCAAAAGTGAATATTTGGGAGTACTTTTAGGGAATTCTTGCTTAGAATGTGTTTGAACCATATTATTTTGCAAGAATGTATTATGGAATAGTAGATTGATAGAGAATATGTGGTTGAAAAACAAAGAAAAGTTATTGATGTGATGAAAAATATTTGGTTGAAAATGAGTAGAAAAATGAAAATGAAAATTTTAATGTACACCAAACAAGGGCTTAATAAAGTGTATATATTATTTGTTCAGGTAAAACTTGACGTGGACAAAAATCAGACAAAAAGGACGGCCAAAATGTAAACAAAAGTAAACAAAAATCAGACAAAAAGGACGTGTTTTGTACATTATTCTGGGAATGGAGGCCAAGCTGATACAATTTAGAAGATGAAGAGCCACAATTACAATATCAATGGTTTTGAGCTGAATGGAAAACTGAAAACGACGACTAAAATGTAAACAGAGAAATATATAGGTAGTGCCTTGCAGTCACAAGGCAAAAACATTTGCGAGATCACTAGGCAATAGAATTGAATTGCAGTACATAAAATAGTTGTAAAGAGTGTTTAGTGGGGATTAAAATTAGATTTTTAATAGATTGTGATAAAAGTTTTTGAAATGCGTAGTTGAAAAGTTGTAGGACCCATGAAAAATGTAAATAATATTGATTGTTTGACTTTAACTTGAATTAAAATCAGATTTTAATTCGGACCAAACATGGGCGTAATATGCGATCAAAACTCAGTCTACCATGCCATCGCATAATAATCGGGGTTTCATTTTCTGTTTTGTCCGAGTTTCAATTAGAAAGATAATGAAGCAAGGGAAATTTTGGAATCAATTGAAAACTCATTTAAATGAACTCTCTTTCATCTTCTTGCTATTATAATCTCCTAGTGATGAATGTGTTAATCTTTTGTTGTATTTGCATCTTTAACATGCTAGGCTAAACTTGTTAATTGTTGTGATGGTGATGTAAATATTTGATTTTCTATTTTAATTCGAAGACTATATCTTTTTTGTTTCTGGAAGGTTTGAAAATTGATTTAGCACATTGCAATGTTAGGGTTAACTAAACATTATGAGTAATTATTATTTACTTATGCAATCATAATAAGTAATCTTGTAAATAATGTATTTCTAGGTATTTGAATTTGGAATAGGTATATTTCGGATCATATTTAGAAATATGGTTAACTAGCATCGGGAGAGATTCGTCAATAAATAAAGGGTAATTAGCGCAAAACGTCTCTATCTTTACACGGTTTTGTGCAAAATGTCTCTACCTTTAATTTCTTGGTGCAGAACGTCCTTACCTTTCCAATTTTTGGTGTGAAATGTCCTTTTTGACCATTTTACCCTTCTATTGAAATAAAACAAACACAAAAGAAAAGAAAAATAAAGAATAAATTGCAATTATGGATTCAAACTTTTAAAAAGTTGGAAATTAGTCACAAATATGAAAAAATCATCCACCCCTAGGCCACCACATTTGAAGGTAAAATCCCCAACCTCCGATCACCTTGGCCGTCGAACCAACATACCACCTTGAAGCCCATATTGCCCTCTTCACAACCTACCCAACCACCAGGCCCTACTCCGACAGATTTGACCGGAATCGAGCTACAAATTTCACCGCATGAAATGCGGTCAAACGCTGGAATCACGCCATCCGGCCACCTTCCTGGCCGGAACATACCACCGGCCAACTCCCCTACTCAAGACGACTTCGACCATGCAAATAATTTTGCCCAAACAGCAAGGATAAGATCTGAATTTCAAATTGAAAGCTGTCCGTCGCGGCTATCACGATACCGCACCAGTTTTCCTCCAATTCTGAAGCCACCGTGACGACCTATGGTGGCAGACGACCTGTGTTGGGTGCTCCATCACCTAGGGCACCTAGCCCAGCCATGGGTGCCCTTCAATTTGGGCTTGAAATGTTCGCTGGTGCGAACTTGCGAGCGCAACAATTGAACTGTTTTTCTTTGAAATTGGTGGTTGTTGGTTGCTTGTTAGGGGAACTCTTTTACATAAGTAGCTTCGACTTTATGAGGGGAGTCGACCAGTGGTGTATCCGGCCGGTTGGGTGGCCTGACGGCGAGTTGTGGGTGTTTAATCGATTTTCAGACTGTGATTTTTTAATTTGATTTCCCGCCAAATTACAACGAGTTATGGGGAGTTCTTGGTATGTAGTTGTAGAAGGTAATGAGGAGAACATGTTGGAACCAATATCTGACGGTTTGGACGGCTGGGAGTCGCCGGAAAAATGAGCTCATGTATTTGGCTAAAAAGGGGCAAAATAGATTTTTTTTTTATTTAATATTTTTATAAGTTTTGGATTGATTTGCATTTTTTAGAAGTTTAGGAGTAAGATTGGAAATTATTTTTTACTTTTCTTTTCTTTTGTGTTTCTTTTTGTTTTTTTTAATAGAATGGTAAAATGGTAAAAAATGACGTTTTGCGCCAAAAATTGGAAAGGTAATGACGTTCTGCACCAAGAAATGGAAGGTATGGATGTTTTGCACAAAATCGTGTAAATGTAAGGACGTTTTGAGCTAATTACCCATAAATAAAATTATCGGTTGTCTATCTATGCACAAATTAGACTAAAGGGTATAAGTCGAGAATCGATTGATATCATATTTCTATATATTATTTGAATGGTTGATCATCATTTAGATACTAAGTGCCTTATTTTATTCCCAAAAATATCGTATTTCTATATATTATTTGAATGGTTGATCATTTATATACCGAGTGGCTTATTTTATTCCCAAAACGACCAAAATAGATTTAGCACATTGTAATAATGTTAGGGTTAAATAAACATTAGAAATAATTTTATGGACTTATGCAATCATCATAAGTAAAATCTATTTGTTTGAATAAAATAGAATCAACGGTTTCTATCCATGCACAAATTAGACTAAAGGGTATAAATCGAGAATTGAAATGGCAAATTAATTCATGGAATCGGATTCCTAATGCAATCTTATCACGTTAAGTTTTCTTAAAACATTCTTCAAGTGCATTTAGATAGAAATTAGAAAAGATATTAGTAGTAAACAAACAAACACTTCATCAATGATTTGATTACATTCCATTTTATTATGAATCAATACAATTCAAACTAAAGTATAATCCTCGTGGAAAGTATACCTCTAACTCACTAAATTTATTACTTTTGTGATGTATGTGAAATATTCAAAGAGTTCTACGAAAGTGCCCCAATAGCTTAACACTTTTCATGCTAGCTCATTGCCGATCTGTAATTGATGCTTTATCGATCAATTCAATTAAGATAAAGACAGATTTGGAAGCATATGAATCATACGAAAGAATGGGAGAAATTTGATCTATGTGGCCATCTAATAGGAAAATACTCAGGAAAACGGCAATAGTTCATAATGTTGATGCTATGTTAGCATTTTTAGCCCAAATAGAGGTTTTGGTAAAGAAAATGGACAGTTTCACTCAAACAGTGCATGGTGCACAATTCTAATCAAGTTCGTAGAGGCTCTAGAGCAACCCATTTGACTGTAAATTGCCCTATGGCCTCATCTTACGCATCATAATTTGAAGAGATAATCTATGCACATAACTTTCATAGGCAGCATAACAATCTCTACCAACACCAATCAAGGTCAAGGGGAAATCAGTCAGGGAAAATCATTGTGGTTCCAACAACATCATGAGAAGAAGCCAAGGGGAGCTAATTATCAGTACATTATAAAGACTAACAATAAATTGCAACACTAATAGGCTTTGAACATAATTTTGGAAAATCTGGTGGGACATATAGCAGCGGCATTATTAGGCAAAACTCAAGGCACTTTACCATGTAATATTGAAATAAATCCAAAAGAACACGTAAAGGTCGTAGCTATTCGAAGTGAAGTTTAGTTATCAGAGATTTATATACACCTTCTTTGCCACCTTGAGAGTTTTGAAAAACAATTCTTCCATTGCTTGGATTAGAGTGCTTGTCATTTATGAATCTACACGTTTATTATGAAGCCATACATGCAACATGCTGCTAATATGCTCTATCATCACAAGAGCTGATAACTCTCGATCTTTCTTAAGCATTTAATTTAGAGACGCCATATTATTTGATGTCATCATATTGTACTCATCCTTAACAAATATAATTGTGCCCAATGTTCAACCCCTATCTCGGTTAAATACTCACATGCTTCTTCTAATTTACTCTCTATCTAGCTCATATACTTATAAAATTCTTCAAAACTATATGCTTTTGGCACTTTCCTAAACAACCACATGTTCCCCTTTCCTCGATACTTGATTTTCATATTGTAAGTTGTCCATGACGTTTGAAACCTATACATTATATGTCTTTCAATAACTCATGATCTTGCTTGTTTGTGATCATTGCGATGAATACCTATTTAGCAAGTATTTCCATGTGCATAACAATGAACTAGAAAAAAATCAGCTGTGTCAAACTTCGTTGCTCGCAAACACCATTTGTAACTGTCATCTACACAGACAATTGTATAGGTAATCTTATTTAATTTCTTCAAATTTGAACTCAAAGTAGTGTTTCAATAAAATCATCTGTGCAACTTTCTGAAGATCTTACTTAGTGTTAAACAATTGGTCGACATGCAAATCATTATCATAAAAAGTCACATGTAAAGTACAAGAAGATCATGAATGGGTGAACTGGGTAGTCCAGTCTACAAGTTCCTACCTGACTCGTATATGAGCGTAGATAAAGCAATGAGACGGGGTTTGTAAATGGATATTTGGTCGACATGCAAATCTTCTTCATTAAAAATCACATGCGAAGTACAAGGAGATTTTGAACTGGGCCTAGCCTACAAGTTTCTGCCTGACTCGTATATACGCGTGGATAAAGCAGTGAGACGGGGTTTGTAAATGGATTTGTTCTTTATTTTCTTGAACTATTTTGAGGGGTCTGTATGTAACAACGAGATCCTAGTCTGCAGCAACTATTTTATGAATAACTACGTCATCCTTCCGAGCTATCTCCATTGTATCATAAAAATCATTCACATTATGTTCACTTCATCGCTTGCTTCATGTTCATTCTCGAGAAATCATTCCTCACAAGAGTTACAAAAAGGAGCATCGCCATTTTGGTTGAGTTGATCACCCCATTTGCAAGTCAAAATAATCTTTATTGGTGAAATCAAAAAAAGAAATTCGAACTCCATCTTGTATTCGGATCAACATTGAAGAGGTTTTGTATATGATAAATTACATTTGTATACGATGCTTTCTTTGATATATAAAGTGTAACAAAACCTTCTCCATTAATCTTGATCCAATTCCATGTCCATTGATTATGTTCATTCATTAGAAACTCATTAAAATAACAAATTGTGAGGAGTGTGATAAATATATTTTATGTACTTATTTAGCCATTAAATATAAACATTTAGGAGTGCTTCTGATAAATTATAGCTTAACTTGTATATATTATTTGTTAGGTAATACTCAATGATTGGAAGTTTATTTGAAAAAAGAAGCGAAAATCAAATAAAAATGACGATTTCCAATGTTCAGGACTAAATTGCAAATATTTAAATGTTGATTCAAACCAAGGAACAATGATTGAAGATCATACATGATCAATTGGGTAATGTTCGAAGCCAAAGGATGGAAATTGTTTGAAGAAAAAACTCAATTAGACAAAGGAGGAAAGTTTAGGACCAACTGCTAAGTTAGTACCATGCGATTGCAACACCAAATTTTTGCCAACCCAAGAGCAACTGAGCAAGGTGGTGCGACCACAAGAAAGTACCCCATGCATTTGCATTGTGTAAAAATATGGCAGACGAGGAGTTTCCTCATTTCATAAAAACTTTATTTGGAAACCAATTGCAACATGATTTCTAACCTAATTCCATCTTCTACAAATACAGAACGTTGTCTACCATTTAAAAAAAAAAAACTCGTGATACACATCTCACATCACATTATAACGTAGACATTTTTCAATTACGAGAGGCTAATTCACCATAATAAAAAGGAAAAGAACGAACCTAACAAGAATTTGAAGGCAATTTACATCAAGAACGTGAGGATTCATGGCTCAGGATTGGAGATCAAGAACAAGAAATTAATTCCATGTTTTTCTTGTATTCATATATATTCTAGATGATGTCTTTTCATTATTCTTCTTGTAATATCATTAGAAACATATTAGGCTAGATTTTATTTTTTATTTTTTTTGTATCAGGATTGAGTTGAAAGTTTTTGTTAATTATTTTTAATTCAAAGACCAAGTAGTTCAATTAATTCGTTCTTGATTGATCTTACATGTTTTGTTGAATTATGTAATTGCTTGCACAACAATTAGGTAATTATTTATTTGTTATGTTTCCAAGAGGTTCAAAATAGGTTTAGAACTTTGAAGTTTCACGACACGGATGTTAGCGATAACATGTATGACTTGTGCAATCATACAGATAATCATGAAATTTAATGCATTATTTTGTATATGAATTCGAAATAGGAATCGTGCTTAGAATATATTTAAATTACCTCGAGATAGATTATTAAATAAAAGCGGATGATCAATGGTCATGAATATATAAATTATAATAGATTACATGTCAAAAACTGAAAATAGTGGATTCAAAATTCTAGCACTTCACCATCATACATTTTTCATTAAATTCTTAGCTAATAATTAGGACAATTTAAATATAAAAAATCAACTCTTTTGTGTTATACATTCGAAATTGATTGTGTATACTAGTATGGACCTTGGCCAAGAAAATTGGCATTGCACGGGTGATGTCTTTACTATGTCTTGTCGTGGCCGAAGGCGTGCGAAATCTCCTGACAATACGCACATTTGGGAGGAATCAAGCAAAACATTCGGGTTAGTTTTGGTATGCGACAGAAATCGAGGCATGATGATGCTAATTTACTTGATGGCAGCATCGCGGACAGAATTCGGGATGCAGGTCAAATTTGGCATTGGTCTATGGGTTGAAGAGAGCAAGTGTTTTGCAGTATTGAGACATTGCTGTCCAGCTAACTTCAGTCCATGAATTCAGTGGTGAAAACAAGCATAATGGTGGTATGTAACAGGCAGTTACAAGCAATTATGCATGTGATTGAGTGGAAATGCAGTTTTCAGCCGAGTAGACTGAAAATGTGAAAAATTGCACCAGCAATTGGGGGGCTGTCAACTGTAATCCGGTAATGAACGTTTCTCTATAAATTAAGTTTGTTGAGTACTTAGTTTCATAGAGAAAAAAAGGCTATTTATGAGAGTTTGATTGAGGCAACAAAGTGTTGTGTTAGCCCTTTCATTTCCTTTATACACATTTCTTTGTTTTAGTGGAAAGTAAAGTTGGTATAGTTCCCGTAATCGCTGTGTTGTCTAAGTTATTTCAATCTTCCACATACTTTGTCAATTTTCGTAAGTTTTCATTTTTACACTTGTAAAAAATGTGTATTGGATGTGTTGGGTTTTGATACCCAATAAATCCCGGGCTATGATGTTAAACCGATTTTAATTTGTAATATACTTCATAGGCATCGACCGATTAGTGAAGTAAAATGTCGACACCACAATCGAACAAACTTATTACTTAATTCACTTGAGCCATTTGAAGCAGCCTAATTATATTAGTACTGCTCATGGCCCAACCAAATACTTGGAAGGCTTTAAGGTTGTTAGCCCCGTTATCTCCTTTTGTTATTGGGCCCTATACCTAAGCTTAACCTATTTAAGCCATTGCCCATTATTGTTGGTAGTGTGTGAAAGTGAGTATAGCCATGTGTTAAAGGAGAGAAAAATCAAATTTTTGGTCCTTGCCTTTGCTTTGTGCTCTCTTGGCTTTGTCTTCTCTCTGGAAACCTCTTCTTCCGTTTTCCTTTGTGGATTAACACATGGTAGGACTCAATTCCTTTCCACCATCAAGCTCTTTGTGGGCTATAGAAATTGGAGCAACCATTTGTGTTTAGGGAAGGTGTTTTGGTTTGTAATTCGATTGGTTTGGTTGTGGTGTTGATTGATTAACAGAGATCGGATCTTGGAGCAATTGAAGGAAATAAATAGCAGGCTGGTTAGGGGACAAAAACCTTAGCTCCTTTGAGAGGAATGCGATACAGCTCTGTAACAACTAGTATCAAAGCACTGTTGGGAAGCTTGAGGATTTCGTGTGTGCCTCGATGTAGGATGCTATTAGATTTTTGAAATTTTCATTGATGTGTTGTACGAAAAACTCACGTCCATGCTAGGGAACATCATGGCCCTAATTGAAAACGTTATTGTACGTCAAGGATTTCTGGAAGGCAAAGTTGCGTTGCTGAAACGAGCTATTTCTGCTCCTAAAAATTTTGTGGTGACTTTGAAAATCAAGGTGCCTGGTCCAAAACCATTTGACAGTACCCAGAATGCTAAGGTATTCGAAAATTTTCTTTAGAACCTGGTGCAATATTCCAAGGCTGCATATGTTCCCGAAGAAGATTGGTGTTGACCTATGATTGACTTTATCCTTAATGTTACTATCATAACAATCAAAATAATTTTTGTTTTTAACAATTTATTTTAAGAATTCAAAGCATCTAATGTAATATTGATCGATCATGGACAAAAAGATCGATATCAAGACTTTCACATTACAAATCGGACTTACAATGAAAGAAGTGATGAAAGTCAAGCATTCAAGATAAATTGTTCAAGAAGAAGAACTTCAATAGTCAAGAGTCAAAGGAAGATATTGGATTAGATTTTTTATGTTCTCCTTGTAAAGTTATAAACACTTCATTTCTTAGCTCTAAAAGATGAAAGTTCTAAAATCATTTTTATGTACTAAAAATTATTTGATCATCACTTGCAAAAATAATATTTTATCGAAAGCAAAATTGATTTTCAAAATTATAATTGAACTTAGATCATATTTTGAAAAAATTCACATCAAACCAAGCAAAGTCAAAATGGATCAAATTCTTGAAATGCAGACATCCGGACAAAGTAGTGTATTCGGACGTCTAGATCTTGTAACAATCATTTTTTTTATACCATTCCAACATTTGGTGTACAACGGCTAGTTTTTGTACATTCGAACATGAAACAGGATATCCAATTGACTGTTCGATTCCACAGATATTTTATGCTCATTGAACTCTATTAATACATTCACTTTTTTTTCATTCATTGGGAGATTTTTTGAGAGCATTAAAGTGATAAATTATTGAGCAAAAATTACATTTGATCTTACATCTTATTTATTATCAAATCATTTATTGTAAAAATATTTTTGATTGATTGAATCAAATTTCTCATTCATTTTTATCATAAAAGTTTTTTCGTCTAGTACTTGAGTTTTCAATTATTACTATTCATTGAAGTGTTAACCTCTTCTTCTCTTAGCACTTAATTTGTTTATATCATTTATTAAGAGAAAAATTTCAAACTGTAAAATAATTTCTCTTCAAATTCGTAGGTCATATTGAGGTCCCATAAATCTCAATATTTTATGAAGATTCGAGCTCCTTAAAGAACGATATGATTACACACTTCACCGATATTGTTAATGGTCTTAAACGCTTTCATCGTAAATTTACTAATGACAAGCTTGTTAAAATTCTTGTGTCACTATCGGAAGATTGGAGCTTATTAAGGATGTCGATAGAGAATACCAAAGATATTAACTCATATCCATTAGAAGAACTTTATAGAACCTTAATGATTTATGAACTCAACAACACTGAAACTAAGGAGGAAACGAGGAAAAGCAAAAAAGAATCAAAAGAGCCTCTTAAGTGCAAATTGTTTTAAAATCTACAATTGACGAAGGAACTACAAGTGAAAATATGAGTGATCAAGAGCTCGAGGATCTAGTTCTTCTTGTTACGAAAGGGAAAGGTCTTCACGATAATGGAGATTTCAAAAGAAAGAGGAACATGGTGAAGAAAAAAGCAAGAGAATCATTTGTTATGATTGTGACAAACCCGACCACAAGAGAATCAAGTACCCAAACAAGAAAATAAGTATCAAGAAAAGGGCGCTCCAAGTAACTTAGGTTGAAAGCGACAATGATGATTGCAAGTCACCAAATGTACCTCATGGAAATCGAAAATGAGATAAATCCTATTGCAAAATATTCATATGATGATTTATCTACTTTCTATGATGAAATCTTGAGGAGTTTGAAACACTTGATTCAAATCACTCATTACTTAAACAGAAACACCCCTTGTTCAAAAATGAAATGAAGAGAATTTTTGAAACTCTAAAAGATTATGATTCCTTAATTAAAGAACATTCTTTTTTAAAAGAAAATGTCGAAGATTTGACTAAGGTTGTTCACAAATTCACTCAAGGAAAGAAGAATCTTGATTTAATGTTTGGTGTTCAAAAATGACAAAAGAGGAATTTGACATAAACCTTTTTCAAACAAAAATCTTTCAAAAATTTAATTGTTAAAGCATCAAATTCCTCTCTTCCAAACAATATATGTAGCTTTTGCAATAAAATGGGCATATTACTTTTAATTGTCTAACCAAAAATAGGCTACACTTTGAAAGCAAAAACATGTGGATTTGAGAGTCTGCCAAAACTAACTATCAAGGATCCGAACTTGTACGGTTACCAAATATCAAAAATTAAATTATCTTTGTAGATATCAAAAAAGATAAAAAGCAAATGATTTTTGGATAGTGAATGGTCAAAGCACATGACTAGAGATATGACGTTACTATCAAATCTTAAAAAGAAGGATAGATATCATATCACATTTGGAGACTGCAAAAAGAAAAAAAGTATTGGAATTGGAGGGTCACTCTACCTTGAATTGAAAATGTTTTATTACTAAATAACATCAAACATAATTTGCTTAATATTAATCAATTATGTATTAAAGGTTATCATATTAAGTTTGATTCTTCCAAATACCTTATTAATGATATTAGAGTAAAAGAAGTGAAGTTTATAAAAAGTCAAATTAAAGATATTTATATTATAAATATCGAATTTGAAAGTGATGAAAAATGTTTATCAAGTTTAAAAGGGGATACTTGATTGTGGCATAGGAGATTATGTCATGTTAGCATTGATCTTCTCTAAAAAAAACTTTCAAAAATAGCTTTGTCAAATGCTTGTGAGATTTAAAATTTGAGAAAGATAATATTTGTGATGCTTATCAATTTGGAAAATAAGTAAAAAAAATTTCTAAACCTAAATTATATTCTTCAACTACAAAACATCAACAACTTCTCCACATGGATCTTTTTTGAACCATCTAGAATCGTTTGCTTAGGTGGTAAACATTATACTTTCGTTATTGTCGACGACTTTTCTAGATATACTTAGATATGTCAATGAGCCGAGCCGAACCCGAGCCTAAAAAAAAGCTCGGGCTCGACTCGAGCTTTTTTGGGCCTGAGCCGAGCCGAGCAAACCTGAGAGCTTTGATGAAACTAATCTCGTTGATCGAGAGAAAGGTATTATCAATGATGTAGGATTGAAAATTCGTTTTGAACAAATGAATATTCAAGATCAAAATAAGAAAGATCCAAAAGATGAATACAAGGAAGAAGTAAACGTTCAATAAAGTGAAATAGAACATTCTGAAGTACCAATGTTTGTTCCTTCTCACCTAAAAGAACTAATTATCGGTGATCCATCCAAACATATTACTACTATAGCTTATACTAGAAATCATCTTAATAGGTGTACTTTCATTTCATAAATTGAACCAAAGAATTCTAGTTTGATGAATTTTAGACTCTAACTATGCAAGTATAACTAAATTAGTTTGAAATAAATCATGCTTGAGATTTAGTCGTCAGACCAAATGATCAAACTATTATTGATACAAAATGATTTTTTAGAAATAAACGAGGTAATTGTTCATAACAAGACTAGATTAGGGGCTCAAGGTTACAATAAAAAAGAAAGCATCGACTTTAAGAAAACTTTTTAACCACTTGCTAGATCAAAATCTATTTGCATACTTCTTGCATTTACTTACATAAAGGACATTCTGAAGTACCAAATGACCCCACTCTACCTAAAGAATGGAAGTTTGTTCCTTCTCACCTAAAATAATTTATTATTGGAGATCCATCCAAAAGTATTACTACTAGAGTTTCTACTAGAAGTCATCTTAATAGTTGTACTTTCATTTAATAAATTGAACCAAATAATTTTAAAGAACTCGAGTTTGATAAGTTTTGGATTCTAGTTAAGTGAGAGGAACTAAATCAATTTGAATTAAATCATGTTTGAGATTTAGTCGTTAGACCACATGATCAAACTATTATTGGTACAAAATGAATTGAATGTTTATTTTATGCCTTTTCATCATGAAATTCAAGAGTTTATTAAAATAATAAAGCAAATGTCCAGATAACAAGATGGATATCCCGATGAGGAATTGGAAAACCTTGAGGACGTTCAAAGTAAGCTATCCAAATTGACAGAAAATTTAAGGGGATGTTCTTTTTGCCATTTTCATCTAGTTTTCCGTTTTCAACTTTCCAAAACAGTGAAAACACGTTTATTTACCTATTTTTAAAAACAAATTTCCAAAACCAAATTTAAATTTTACATAGAAAATCGAAAACGTAAAAAATGTAGTTTTGAGTGTTTTCAGTTAAAACCAAGAAAAAAATTTCAAAACGCGTTTTGATTGTTTTAAGTTATGCCACCAACAAAAAACACCGCCATCATCGCTGCAACATACCACCTACGCTACACCGTCAACGACGTCGCGACCCAAAACCACCACCATGCAGCCACAACCATTGTACACCACAACCACAACCACAACCACAACCACAACCGCCCCACACCACCTCCATAGCCACAATCGCAACCCAAAACCATCGCACACCATGCACCCAAAACCACCAACACCACCACCACATTCACAATTGCTGCACACTACCACTGTAGGCACAACCGCAACCCAAAATCGTCGTACACCATGCACACCACCATCGCATACCATGCAACCAACCACTGCACCTAAACCAATCACCACGTCGAAAAAACAAGAAGAAACTGACGATCGTACACCACCACTGCTAGTCACGACTACTCCGCCGTGGTCTTCAGTGCTGGTGGCCTTGCGAGGGAGATTACAGAGAGAGAGAGAGAGGAAGAAGAGAACAACTTTTCCAATTTTTTATTTTTTAAAATATTTTTTCAAAATGACAAAAAGATCACATTTTCAACAATCTCAAAATGAACACTCAAAATACAAAAACCAAAATGAATTCAAAACTCCAAACTAAAACACGAAGAGAACTGTCCCTAAGTTTTTATTTAATGCGGACGTTCGGATCTATGTAGCTGACATTTGAATCAGCGTATTTCAAAATTTTAAAATCGAGATTCAAACCATGTCTTCTTCATTTTTCTCCCCTATTCATTCTTCACTACTTGCGTCCATCACTTAATCATCCAATTTTCCTCTCAAATCATCAATTTTCTCAATCAAATCCAAAACCTATCTTTCCTTCTCCAATTCTCAAAATCCGTATATTTTGCCGACTTGACTTTACATCTCTTCAAATTTAAGCATTTATCATGTCTAGTCAATAGGGAAAGTGTTCGAAGATTACCGTAAGGCATGATCCTCCTTCACTAGCTTCATCTAATGGAGAATTGAAGTGCCGACAAGTCCATTTGAAAAATCTCCAATTCTAATCGGTAAGAATGTTGATTTCACCGACTTTACTATTGAAGCCACTGCATTTCAAATTGAAGAGTATTTTGAAAATATGGGTTGGATGTCAATAGCTACTTTAGAGTAAAATGCATATCCCCAACTCGCGAAAGAATTTTACAAAAGCATGGTTATCACTCCTAGGGGTGTCCGTGGGTCGGTTCGGTTCGGCTCGGCTTGGTTCCAGAATTTTCGGGTATTTAATAAATGGACCCGTCGGGTCCAAATATAATTATGGAACCGTTCGAGTTCGGTTCGGTTCGATTCCGTACCATAATTAAATTTTTTAACATTAACAGCAACACTAAATAAATATAACTAATGACATTTCATTTGTAACTTTTACAAATTAACGTAGCCAAATTCAAAAATATAAAAATAACTAGCTGTCGAATAACATTAATTCAATGCATACAAATACCAACTACTACTGCTTGACTTGTCATGGTAAAAAACTCTACAAAAATTGAAAAAGCACAATTAACAAACAAATAAACTAAAAAATATTCAACTAATAAGATTTGATAAAAAAAAAATAGAGTGTGTTTGGTAGGGATTAAAATCAGACTAAAATTGAAAAACTAGCCGTTATTGTTGACTTTTGTTAGACGCGTGGGACCCAATAACGACTATATTTTCAATTTTAATTGGATTAAAATCTATACCAAACACACTCATAATATATATCTATTACGTGTCTCAATGCCCTCATAGAACTCTGTTTCTTAAATGCAAATTTCATCTTGAAAAACTTTCAAGAGTCTAGAATCTTCTATTAGCCAATTTTATGTACAAATTAAGACTTCAACTATTTTAGGAGTTAAAAAATTATGAAATGATTTTATTTATTTTATTTATTTGTTAATTTATTTAGAAAAAATAAAATAAAATAATTAATTCAATAAAAAATATAAAAAAATTATTTAGTTTCGGGTCTCATTCGGTTCTTCGGTTCTTGGTCTAGACCCGAGACCCGACCCAAACCTTTCGGTTCTCGATTCGGTACCCATTCGGGTCTTTAACTTATGAAGAACCGCTCGGTTCGGTTCGGTTCGGGTTCGGGTTCGGTCCGGTCCGGTCCGGTCCGGTTCGGTTCGGATATTTTGGACACCCCTAATCACTCTTAGGTCGGATGGAATTTCTTGTTTACTTAAAAGCACCCGTATTAACACCACCAAAACTCTCATTTGAAATGTTCTTGAGCTCGAGGCATATGGAAACCAAATTTTCTAAATAAAACACATCTTACTAAACTTAGTGCCAATCAACTCACTCGACATTATTACAAGGAAAAACATAAAAAAAAAATCACCAAACTTAGTGTCAATCAACTCACTCTACCTTATAAAGTTCTGGAAAATACTATTGCACATGTCAATCTACAACGAAATGGTCATCGAGACGAAGTCAATAATTTTGACCTCTTCATTCTCAATTTCTTCCCAGTTGGACGGAAATTAGACTTTCCAACCATTGCCATTGGTCTCATGAAGCTTGTTCAATCCATTTGACTTGTCAAGGCTTTTACCTTATGGCATGTTTCTTACCAAATTTTTTTAGCATTTTGAAATCCCTTTGCATGATAAGACCTAGGGGTGGGCACGAGTCGGTTCGGTTCGGTTTTTTTGGTTCCAGAAATTTTCGGGTATTTAGTAAATGGAACCGTCGATTCCAGATATAATTCTAGAACCGTTCGGGTTCGGTTCCGTTCCGTTCGGTTCCGTTCGGTTCTGTTTGGTTCCTACTATAATTAATTTTTTTAACTTTATAATAACACTATATAAATACATTTAGAAAACTTTGTCAGTGCGTCTTGAATAATTAATCCATAACATATTAGAAAGTTTTCACAAAATGCTAACACTTTAGTACTGGACAATATAGATCACAATTTTTTTTGCTACTTCCCTCAAACAGTTACTGCTCCACTGCTTACCCACCAAAAGGTAACATATAAAAGCATCTAACTATGTTCTCCATTTTGAGAAGTGGTACCAAAATCATTCCTGTTTTCTAAAAACATTGTGAGAAGTGAGGCAATCCCAACGTGTTCAGCACTTTCACCGAGTGAATCTATGTGTGAATATTGACCAGATTCAATCTTAGCTTTTACAAATGAACGTAATATTTTAAAGTATTAAAAATACTTACCAACTATGTAATGTAATCATCGATTGCTTGACTTGTTATGTACCATTAAAATGTTAACAATTTCTTGAGTGCCATGTAAAGAAAAAGAATCCAGTAACTAGAGCTGGAAATCTCTGTGCAAAGCTCTTGAAAGACTTAAAAAACTTGTCATTGTAAACACGATAAAAGAACGAAAGCACTGTCAACGTTAAGAGGGTAAAATCTCATGTCTCTTAAATATGAAAAGAATAAATACGAGAGTACTCCAGCTTAGTTTGGGAACTAGAAGGAGGAGGACTTCTTCAAGCTGAGAGAAAATGACTCATGACCGAACGAGAAACATGTTATGCGGCGAGAATGGACTGGAGAGAGAAGAAGAAGAGAAAATCGAAAATTCTAGGGCTCTTTCCCTTTTATATTTAGTGGTTTTTTTTTGCAATTTTTTTTTATGTTGGTCGGTTTTGAAGAAGAAAAGATCGAAAATTCTAGGGCTCTGTCCCTTTTATATTTAGTGGTTTTTTTTTCAATTTTTTTATGTTGGTCGGTTTGGGTTATATTCAATACTTGAAGCCCAAATGCCCAATTGTAAAAAAAAAAAAAAAAATCGGTTCTTCGAGTCTTGGTCTAGAACCGAGAACCGAACCAAACCCGTCAGTTCTCGATTCGAATACCCGTTCGGGTTTTTTATTTAAGAAAACTCATTCGGTTCGGTTCGGTTCATTTTGCCCAGCCCTAATAAGACCTTTATTTAACTTTGTCCCACCAATACCATCAATATTCAAACTCTCAAAAGTATGAAAATTGTAAAAGAGTATGGTGAATGGATAGCTCATACCAAATGTTTCAATCCTACTTCGGGTCCTTCAATTCTACCTTTCGAGAGAGATGAGGACGATGATGTACCACACGTTTCAAACCCCCTCATAATATTCCTAGTTCTAGCGCTCCTTCTTCTATTGGTGGTTTCACATTTACCAACAATCACTACAATCTCTTTTAATGGTCACTTCAATTCACCCACATCCTACGTTGAAGGATTAGCCTAATTACTCCATCAAGTACTCGTTCGATAGGATGTTATGTAACTCAACTCAATGACTTCTACGCTTAACTTGACTTCTATGCTATATTTTAATATTTTGAAAAAAAAAAAAAGAGGATTAAAATGAAATAAGTTTTAAAAATCAATTTTATTTTTTGGTCAAATAATTAGATGGTGATAGAGCGCAATTTAGTGTATCGAAATTGGACTCTTTGTAACACTTTATTAATTAGAATTTTTCAACTCGAGAAAAATTTCTTTTGGATAAGAACATATTAAGTTAGACCCAACTAAAAGAAAACAATGATAAATACAATTTTAAATAGTTTATAACCCGATTCAATTTCTTTCTCTCGGTAACTTGTGTCTGAAATGATAAAGTTGACTTTGATAATGATAATTTTCTTTGGGGTTTGATAAAGTTTAAAAGTAATCATAATTCTATTATTTGAAATCAATTCATATCCAAATTTCTTGTATTACATTGTTTTTAAATTCTATTTGCGTACAAACTCAAATCTGATATCCTCAGGATGAATCTTAATCATCGTACAGTATTAAAATATCATTTGTAATGAAGTTCCAGTATCTATCATCGAGTAAAATGTACTTGCAATGTAGAGGTGAACACGACTATAACAATTGAGTTTTCTTTAAAAAAAGCTTAACGTTAACCATGCATCTGAAAGCTCATGTAACTCCAAAAATCATCAACAAACATCAGATAGAGTATAAACAAAAAAAAATTGTACTTTTAGCCTCCACCTGCTGTCATCAGAGATGGAGCTAGGGGGGGGCGGGAGGGGGCGACCGCCCCCCCCAACATTGTCCGTGGTACACTATTCCTAGTTAATTTGTAATGTATTTTTCAGTTTCGCCCCCCCTAAGATTTTGACTCGCCCCAAAATTTTGAAATTTTTTATTTTTTTTCCGTTAATAAATATTGAGTAAATAACTTACATTTTAAAATTCAACCATACAAAAATATTAGATTTAAACAAAAGATCCAATAGTTACTTAAATAAATCAATAGCTCAAATCCAATCCAAAACCTAAGTTCCCAATTCCCAAGCTCAACTAATTAAAACTCAATTTCCAACCTGATTTATGCATAATGCATGTTTACTTGTTCTTGAATATCTGAATTTAAGAATTAAGTAGAGTAGTTGCTGTTAGTTTGTGAAATTGTGTTAGTTATTGAATATTTGAATTTAAAAATTAAGTAATAGAATAGTCAGTAGTGATTGAATAGAATATTGAATTTCAGTACTATTTTGGTACTCAAAATCGTCATTTTCAATTCTCTTAGTTAAAAAAAAATTTCGGGGGCAGTACTATTTTGGTACTCAAAATCGTCATTTTCAATTCTCTTAGTTAAAAAAAAATTTCGGGGGCTCCGCCCCCGAACCCCCGGGAGGGGGGCCCGCCCCCCTCCACCCCCCCGTATTTTCGCCCCCCCAAGATAAAAAACCTGGCTACGTCCCTGGCTGTCATCTCATTCGACTTGTAACCTCTTACCTCAGTTGACAAGTAACTTCCCCACCATCCCAATGGTAGACTTCTCCATTCTAATATGATTATATAGATGGCTTTGAGGATCATGGATACTTTTACCAAAAGATGGTGAGTAGGTGCATTTGTAGTGTACCAAAACAAAAAGACAGGTTTAATTGGGGTAGGGGGAATAAATTATAGGAAACAACTTGCACTTATTTTAGGAAAGGGCAAGGGCAATTTCACAACATAACGTTGTTAGCAGCAAAAGAGAAAGCTGACCATCTTTTAATTTTTTTTTATTTAAAACAAATTAATTGCAGGTTTCTGTCCAACTTAACCTTATTAAAAGCGACTTACATTTATTTCCACTATTTTTCCTCATGACAGGGCAAGGGAAATTTCAAAAAATAACGCTGTTAGCAGCAAAAGAGAAAACTGGTCATCTTTTAATTTTTTCCATTTAAACAAATTAGTTGCAAGTTTCTGTCCAATTTAACCTAATCAAAAGTGACTTACATTTATTTCCACTGTTTTTCCTCATGAAGGTGCAATCAAGTCAACCAGTTTAACAAAATGGTCGAGGTGCTCATGCTTAGTACTCATATAGCTCGACCCATTCGATGAGTTGGTTAGATACTCTTTTGACTTTTACGGAAACAAAATGGTAGGCACAGTTTCAGAACACAACAATCAAACATTTCAATGAGTAAACTACCTTGAACAAAATAAACATACTAAACTAACACAAAAGCGCACAAGTCTTTGGATAGTGAAAGAAAGAATAGCAACAGAGTCCCCAGATATCAGGGGTTCTTTAAAAATTGCCTAGGTCAAAGGTCCCAAATTCTTTCAAAATTGGCCTAATGGTGTTCAAAAGACAAAAATGCCCTTAAATGAATAAAACAATTACAAAATATGATTTTATTAAAAGGACAATACTACCCTTTTACTTAACAAATAAAAACCAAACACCCCTTACATAAAATTACAAATTCAGTTCAAACACAGATAAAAACTCTCATCTGAAAATCTCAAAAATATCGATAGCTGAAGGAAAAAATTGTTTTCTATCAATTACTACGAATCGGTAAGTATATTTTAGTATGTTTAATTTCGTTATCGTGAAATATGTATGTTTTTTACTCGATAAATTAAGATTCGACATAGGTAACATGCATAACAAAATTTTTAGCAGATGTATAATATTTTTAAAGCATGAATGTGAAAAAAAAAATCATCTGCATAACTTTTCGGCTTAACGTTACGAAAACAACAGGCGATATCGCCCGTTAACAGGGTTAGGCGAATTCGAATTCGAATTCACAAATTTTCGCCTGTTAAAAGAACTGTTTTGTTATTTTAGTTTCTGCTCCAAATTGTAATCCGAATTTTCGAATGAACGTAACACAAATTCTATTTTGCCATGCATAGATATGAGGCTTTTTCCCCTGATTTGTTATTTTGGTGATTTTGAATTGGATGAAAATGATCGATGGTTATGGAAATGGACGGATAACATAAAAGGTACCAAGCCAACACATATAACAGAGTCTACATCGTACGAGGAACTGTACCATGATATATAGAACAAGCTGAACGTCGATTTATCTAGATCCAATATGGTACTGAGATATCACTACAGTGAGAATTTTCCATATTCAATTCCACCCTTAAATGTTACATCTTATATTGACGTGAATTATCTGTACGATGAGCTGGGTCCGAGCTTAGTGGCGGGAACGAGAGGACCTTCATCTAATTCTTCACTTGTGGTTTTGAATGATGATGATCTGTATGCTGAGCAACTGTTGATACGAAAAAAAAAATTTGCAGGAAGATGTGCACCTGCTGGCATTGAAATACAACTTTGAGTTCAAGGTAAAGAAATCAAACAAATCCTTGTTCGCACTTGTTTACATCGGTGACAATTGCCTTGGTGGTTGCTTACACTAAGATGGATACGAATGAGGATTTTGTAGTTCGCAAGTATACATGGGAACATACTTGCGAGTTGGGGGTTCGTCAAAACAATCACAGGCAAGCTCGATCATGGTTTATTGGTCAACAGATAATGTACAAATATCAAGACCCGTGGACGATCTACAGACATTTAGACATCATTAACAACGTCCGACGAGAGTACGAAGTGGTCATGAGCTACCAGAAGGCCTGGAGGGCCAAAGAATGCGTGTTGGAGGATTTAATAAGCGCGGTCGAGGAAAGTTATGCTAAATTGGCCAAATATTGCCATAATTTGGGGACAACTAATCACGGTTCCACTTATTCCATTGAGACGGAAGGGCGAGAATTGCTTTAAGTATTTATTCATGGCTCTTGGACAATGCATTAGAGGATTTCAAAATGCGATGTGACCCGTAATTTTAGTCGACGGTACAACTCTAAAATTGAGATACGGGAACAAGCTGATTATTGCTACATGTCAAGATCCTAACATCCAGATTGACCCACTTACATTTGGCGTAGTCGATAACAAGAATGATCTATTAATGCATTGGTTCTTTACGAAGCTCAGGGAAGTGATCGGAGAAGTTGAGGATCTTGCCTTTGTAACTGGTCGGGATTAGTCTCTAATAAATGCTATCGCTGAAGTTTTTCCCGAGGCACATCATGGGTACTGTATATACCATATGCAGGTAATCTCATGACTAGATATCAAGGCCAAGGCATTGTTTCATTGTTTAGGAGTGCGGTCGAAGCTTACAGTGTCGAGGAATGTAATAAGTTTATGGTCGAGATAGGAAAGAAGTCATTGTCGACATGTGATTATCTTACCAAATTGGGATAGAACATTGGGCACAATCACATTTTTCAAGACGTCAGTATAACTTGATAACGTCGAACAACGTGGAGTCTTTGAATGCATTGTTCAAGAAGGATCGAGAGTTGCCAATTCTCGCAATGATTGAGAACATCCGTGCCAAGCTGCAATGGTGGTTTCACGATCGACGTACAAAATCGCAGAACTGGTCAAGTGGCTAGCCTCGACACATGAGGAGAAATTATTCAAGACCGCAGAGGTTGCGACGAAGTTTTTGTTGAACCGATGGATGAGTCACGCTTCTCCGTAAACTGTGTACGTCATTTGGCATACATTGTGGACCTGACTGACAACACATGCACTTGTACTCGATTTCAGCTGGAGAGTTTTCCATGCGAGCCTGCAATCGCGGTAGCTCTAAACAGAGGCTTTGTTATGAGTACATTATGCTCTCATTATTACACGACTGATTGTTGAAGAGTTGCATATTTCGATACTATATTTTTCCTACCGAATGAATCCGATTGGGAAGTCTCTGACTGTATTCTGCCATTTAATAGTTTGTCGCTATCGGTAATTGAACTACGTGGCCCCGGGCGTCCACGAACTTCTAGAATACCCTCTACTGGAGAGTTTCCTCAACCGTGTCGATGCGGCAAATGTAGACCAATCAGACATACTCGCCAAACTTGTACGAGTCAGATTTTCCTGAATGACAATTAGTCAAGTATGTAATGATATTGCTGTTAATGAACAATATTTAGATAATCATTTTAGTGTAATTTGTGAAAATAGAATATTTCGATTTACTTAATATTTAGTTTTGATAAATATCAAATTAAAAATTACTTATTTCATTATATAAATATAATTTACTAATTTGATAAAAATGAACAACATTAAATGACTTCATACAAATAAATGAACGAAAATCAATTTACAAGTTTTACAAGTATTAAATAAATGTACAACATTTACAGATCACACACGAATTCCCACAAATCACATGCTAATTTATTCCTCCAAACTTGTATCCATGCCTGGTTGATTCCATCAACCTTATGTCATATACTCAAAAATTCAATGTATTTTATTGCAAAAATGATGCAATTGCTACTGCAATGGAATAATAAATGTGTTAGTTCGATAAAAACTAACTTTCAAAGTTAAAAAATAAATATAAATACTTACGATCTCGACTGCCTCGTCGTCGTTTGGTCTCGCACGATGGCTAGCCTGTCATTGACATTCACACATGCTCGGGCAGTCATCAATAGAACGATCACTACAAGCGGCTCCAAGAACTTCTCGAGTTGGCTTTGTGTCAGACATGAATGGTCGGAGTTGTACACATACATCGTGGAGTCAGCAAAAATAATCTCCACGGCTATGCAATGATGATTCACGATCACTGGAACATATATATGTGTACAAGCCTCTCATGCCTTTCCCTCAAGCCTCGACAATACCCCTACGACCCATTTTTCCATTTATTCTGGCAACATGTACTCATTACCGGTACTTTGCAACACTCGATGCTCAATGTCAACAACACCAAAAAACTCAGTGCTCAGTATGAATCAATCAGGAATGTCGAATGATCGTGGATATCGTAGAGTTCGATCTCGCAATAAATCCATGGTCATGTCAATATGCTACATCAAGAAACACATATAAAAAACATAGTGAGTTATTTAACAAATAATTATGTATACATGATAAATAACAATATGACTATTTCACTTACATCATCGACGAGCCACGTCCCTAAAGTGGTGATGTTGTAAAACCACTTATAGGCATTCGAGATCGTCTTCTTCCCAACGATGCAACTATCTCTGAAAAAAAGACATAGAAATTTAAAAAAAAACATATAGATGAGTTAGCATAACTTACTTCACTAAAATTGTAAAATACTTACTCAAGCTTAATCACTCTCCACTCCGTCTCGAACGCTTTCCATTTGGATGCGTCCACCTCCCGGAATAGATTATGGTATGTCATGTCGACAGATGTCTTCCTCTTCGCCTATGTCGTGAATGGAGAAAGGACGTACTGCGAAGGCAATCGGGCCCTCTTGCCGACCACCTGCTCCGGGACATCAACGATATGTCTTTTCCCTGCAGCCACGTCGGGCGTAACTCCTCCTCCACCTCGGGGACCACCATGTCCTCTGGGACAACTGCCTCTATCATACTCTCCTCCAGGCTCTCCACCACCATCACGATCGGGGTTACCCCCTCCTGGCTCCCCACCTCCTTCGGGGCATCCATCCTACCCCCTCTGGGGCCTCTGTCAACCCTCCGGGGTTAACAAATATGATCACAACACATCAACCCCCCATAAATTACCTCATTCATCACCTTGTCCCAAGCCTATTATATCGCCTCGAATGGCTATGAGCTCCACATGAATATATACCACGTGACGACGTAGAACAATGACTTCATTAGATAAATCATCGACCCATCCCCTAAACTCACGTGCCATCTCTCCCATTTGCTCTGCCATCTTCCCCATCTGCTGTGCGAAATATCGGCGCATCTCGCCCATCCGCTCTGCCAATGCGCCCATCGTCCCGCTATAAATACTGTCACGCGGTCATACAGATCGGTGGATAGTGGAGAAGGTTCCCTGATCCATAGTAGTGATGCCCTCAGCGATGGTGAGGCACTCGAAGGCGATGTGAGCCCATCAGAGGCGACGGTGAGGCCTTCGGAGATGGTGATCGTCAATGTACTAGACCACGTCCCTACACGAATTGGAACATTAAAAATTATCATATTTAATGAAAATCGGCTAACGCATAAAGAACTGTAATAAAAAATTATATTCAATTCACGTACCTAATCTCGATCCAAGATAGAATCAGATACCCAGTCGACTTCATCGTGCGGAGCGGCTAATTCATGCACACATGAGCCTCCTCATCCATCGACGACATCAACTCTGTTATGACTTGAAGCTAGCATACCAACATTTCGACTAGTTAATGACCACGTCATCATATTTTGGAGCTACACACAACACAAATCACAAATGTATTATCTCACCTGAGGGTCATCGAGGAGAGCCGATAACTTTCCTTTCCTTGGATATACATCTGCTCAGGATGCTCGCCAATGATACATTCAAGGGCAGTGTGTCTCCCCTCGGCTCGCAAACTGGGTACCTAGGACAAGGACCGTCTCGTACGCCCAGATCTGCAGCACATACAATTATTATATTCATATTTATTGTAAGCAAAATTTTTATAATAAATTATGTCAAACATGTACCTGCACTGCCAGAGGCAATCCGTATGTATCATATTTACGTAGGGTACCCTTCGGCCTCGGGGTGATTTGGCGAAGACGTACACCGTTCCTCAAAACATCTTCGGCCCCACGGATATATGTTGAAGACATCAAGATCGTCGATGATCTGCAGATGGAATAGGTTGATCCTAGTCCTCATATGGTGACATCGCAACACACTCTCAAAGATGTAGACCGGCCGAGCTTCAGTTTATCCAACATATGGTCATACCTCCTGATCGCGTCCATCAGATCCGACAACAACACCGTCCACTGTCTCTGAAAGTAAGTCTCGTATAACCTGGTGGCTCTCTGAATATCGACAGGAGGTACATCATCACCTGTAACCTCCAGTCCAATGATCAGGGTAAACTCAAACATGGAGAAACTGGCGACCTTGCCCCAAGGTCGAAGTGAAGGGCATCGCCGTTAACTGGACTCAGCAACCGACACAGTAGGGTATCGATGATCTACCCTAAAAATTGTACATCTCTTAACTCGTACAAGGGCCAAAAAAAATGAACGTCGTAGCATATCTACATGCTGCTCATCCAACAGCTCCAACACGGTAGTGTAATTGCCAAAGTTACCGTTCCAGGTAGCTTTACCAAGCATCTGTCTCAATGTCAAGTCCAAGTGATACTCCATGCTGCAAAAAATAATTTAAATATTAGCACTTCGAACATAAGGTAATTGAATACATAATAATCTCATAAAATTAAGTGAATCGATTTGTAACTACTCAAAAGAAATAATTAGGTTCAAAAATAAAAGGTAAAAAGAATTTGTTAATTCTGTCACAAAGAATATTTCATTAAAATATAATGTTTAGTATTGGTAATTATGAAATTAAAATTATTTATTTAATTATCTAAATATTATTCAATTTCGTAAAATATTTAATTATGTAAATATTTTTAATATTCGATTTATTAAATTATTAATAAAATTTAAAAGAAAAAATAATAATTTTTTAATTTTTTAAAATTTAATATTTACTATTGCTCGATACTCAAATTAAAATTATTAATTTAATTATATATATATTATAGAATTACGTCAAATATTTAATTTTATAAATTTTATTCAATTAAGTAAAATATTTATTTATTATATAAATTTTATTGAGGATTCTGAAGGGAAAACATTTGAATTTGCCTTCAAAATCGATGAACATCGAGCAAAACTAGTGACCACGACATGCGCACCGAAAAGAGCTTTTTGAATTGGAGTCATGAGCTTGATTTTGATAACTGTAGTCAAAGTTATGGCCAAAATACTAAAATGTGTCCAAAAAGACCCCAATTAGGAAATATCGTTAATTACTTGCCATTCTTACTCTGATCTGCCAACTTATGGTACTTCTATGCCATTAACGAACTATCGACAACTCAGCTTCGTCTAACTCGGATTCTCGTGCATCATCTTCTCTCCTAAATGAAACCCTAAAATCAATTTTAGGTTTCTTCTTGGCTAAAGGCAGCCTGTGTTGAAAATTTTAGATTGCTTGAATTCAAATCCTAGGATTTTTAGCCTCTTTGTGAGGATAAATCTACTAATATGTGCTTGATTTCTTGAAAATATGGTTATTTGACTTGAAGAATCAATTGTTCATATCCTTGAGTTCTTGGAAATGAAGGGACATATGTATATAATAGAGGTACTTGTTAGATCCATTTCTTGTTTGTGGGTGCCATGAAAGTTATTGGCATGACTGGAAATGCCACTGCTCTTGCTAGTCCAATGATGGTGAATGTTGGAGATTTGTTTACAGTGATCTCACCCAAGCTTGCAAGTATTGCTACAGTTGATGATATAAATTCTAATTTTAGCATTATTAAAGGCACGAAGTTGAAACTCTTCTTGCATAATACAAATTGCAATGGGTTTCTTAAAACCGTTGAAGGTAATAATTGTACATCTTGTGAATGCAGTAAATGCAAGAAAAATTGTCATATACATGTTCCATTTGCATGGGCCAAGCAACTCGTAATGATCCGTAATCTGCGAAATATTATGTAGGTTTATTATTTTTTACTTATTTGAAGCAATAAAAAGACTAACGATTTTAATGTCGTTATGGAAATAACATAACGACATTCATGTCGTTTTTGTACAAATTTGACGACATTGAGATCGTTCTAGTTCAAATCATAAATACAACAATATAGATATCAATTCTTTTCATATAAAATGACAATTATATTGTTCTGACTAAAAATGACGATTTGTCTATCCACGATCACTTGACATGCCTTTGATATATGTAGGACGATCGAAAATGGTCATCAAGTGGGTACGATCTCACTCGAATGGCTTAGAAAGAATGAATGGAGATACTTTCTTTATATCGAATTAATTCTAAGGCGATAAAAAATTATGAGAAGTTTGAAGGTGACAGAGAACTATGGGAACGCAATTGCTCCTATAGTTTCTTTTGAGTGAAATTGAACCTCTTTCGATTGTCTTATGTATGTCAAAGATATGATAGGTGATCGTGGGTGGTTGAATAATTGTTTTTCGCCAAAATGATATAATTGTCATTTTATATAAAAAATAATCGATATCTATGTTGTTCTAGTATAATTTGAAATGGGACGATCTCAATGTTGTCAAATTTGTACCAAAAGACATAGATGTCGTTATGTTATTTCGTGGCTTTGATACATAATGTTATCAATATCGTTATGTATTAAATAAAATGATATAAATGTCGTGTTAGTTATGATTTAAACTTAAACGATATCAATATCGTCAAAATTGTACTGAAACGATATTGTGTCTTTATGTTATTTTGTGGGTTTGATACATAACGATATCAGTGTCGTTATGTATGAATGGAAACTATGTCTATATCATTTTAGTTATGACTTGAATTGGAAAGATTTCAATTTCACCAAATTTATGTTGAAACGATAAGGATGTCATTATATTATTTCATGGCTTTTATACTTATGATTTGTTCTCATTTTTTGGAAATTGCACAAGAAAAAATTTCCATTGAACGAAGATGTAAGTTTGGGGACCAAACTGTCAACTCCAAGAAAATTTAGTTGGCACGCGCACACAATCCATGTTGATGTACGCATGCCTTTAAGCTATTTACCACTCGAGAGCAAATGGCCCCTTGGACGCGCGTTGTGCAAGTTTTTTAGCACAACAAATTCTATATCGTTTTATTGGTTTATAATGATTTCTATATCATTTTAATGTTTTTGTACTAGAACAATATTTATATTATTTTATGTCTTAGGAACAATTTCAATGTCGTTATGTAAATCAGTGCAATTTTCGTATTGGAACGATATCAATATCTTTTTGTGTCTCAAGAAAAATTTCAACATCGTTATGTAAATCAGTGCAATTTTCATACAAGAATGACATCAATATCGTATTGTGCCTGGGAATGAAGTCTATGTCATTATTTGAAAAAGTAGTTATATTTTCCCATAAGGTCCTAAATATCGTTTAGTTGGTCCGGAATCATATCAGTATCCAGACATGTATGATATTTAAACTGAAAAACTTCAAAAGCATTAAAATATGTAAACTTCAATTCAATTTAGCTATCCTAGACAAATAAAACAACTATAGAACATCATCAAACAAAATAACAAAAAACAATCTAATGCTCGAAGTCACATGCCAACAGCTCTGCAGCAAATTTTTTTTCACCATATCGGTACCCAATCCAAACGAATTGTATCTAGACCAGTCTTTGCTTGCATAAATTCTATGTACTTCAAAGTAAATATCTCACTAAAAGATTTACATAATCGTTGTGTAATTACATTAGTTCTCAACATTAAAATAATAGAGTACCTAACAGATATAATATTTTTCATCACTTGTGATACAATTTTATTAGCAAAGGTATAACATTCTGCAGGGACAGAATCTTTAGCAATATATATTGTAAAATTAAGAGTGAAATATTCCATGCATTCTTCAATAAGTAATTTTGTTATTATGCCACGTGAATACTGGATTCATTCCATTGTAATTAATAAAAGGTTAAGAGCAATGGAAAATCCCTTTATTTACATGATTTCAAAAAGAAAACCCGGTCGATCCCTCAAGCCTAGTATCCTTGGATTTGGAAGGAATGCTGGGGCCTACATCAAAAAGTAGAGGGAAGGTATGATAGTAAGTGGACGAAAAGCCCCCGAAGTTCGACTTCTTTTCTTTGATCAGATTAGGCAACAGCCAATTTCTCATGGGCTCTCTCTCAATTCTCTCTTCGTTTGTTTTAGGTTGCAGATTTAATCATAAGACATGCACATCAATAAATAGAATACTCAATTGCATTGGAGAAGTATAAACATAATACCGAGATCCTAAGAACGAGCAAGGAAGGATTTTGAGCCCCAACAACAAAGGAAACTACGGGGTTCCATCATCGGTTTGAACCTGTCTCTAATGAATTCCATTGATGGAGATCTGGCAATGGGCTGTACTTGGTAGCCCCCTACTGTCCAAGCCCAAATACACTACAAAATGATGAAATAAGTTGAAAATGGTTTTAATTGTAACTTGTAGCCCACCAACAATTATTTTCAATAGGCTAGCCCATCTCAATTACTTAGCTGATTTTTTCTTGGGAAAAATTCATATCTAAGGTGTATTCTTTACCTCAATTAAAAAATAAGGTAAATAGTTTGAAAATTCAAAAATCAGGTATGAATTTAATTAATTAAAAATATTTATTAAATAAAGATAATAAAGTCATTATTGGTCACAGATTCATAATTATAAGTTACAGATTTATTTTTTGGTCACATATCGTCAAATTTTTGGGTCACAGATCAAAAAATTTGTTAGTCACAGATTATTTCGAGGTCACATATTTCTAAATTAATTGGTCATAGATTATTTTTGAGTCACATATTATTAATTTTTTAGGTCACAGTTGAATAATTGGTCACAGATTAGTACACATTTGGTCACAGACTACAGCTGCTACCACTATGGCCACTTTCGACCAGCCTCACCACGCCGCCGCCATCGCCACCACAACAGTACCAACAAACCCGCCATCATCTCCACCCCGTTGATGACAACACTGCCACCACTGTCGTCGTCCCCTCCACCACCACCACAACCACAGAAATACTCGATGCAACACCATACACCACCTCACAAACACACCACCACCACACACAAAAACCCATCCAAACCCTCCCCAAACCGCCATATCCACCACACAAACACCATCACGACGACACATAAAACACCATCTAAACCTACAGAATCACCACCACCCGAACTGACCTGACGAAAGTTCCATCAGACTCGACTGTGTCGTGATTGCAACAGTGTCGCGACTGCAGCAGTGTCGCGACGCTGCGCAATGGGAAGGGAAGGGAGAAGCTGCAGTGGGGAGGGAGAGGAAGAAGGGAGGAGGAGCTAACGGCGGGTGGAGACGGCGGCGGTAGAGATACAGAGAGAGGGTGGAGAGAGAGAGAGAGAGAGAGAGGGATGAGGGAGTGATAAAATTAGGGTTATGGTTTTATATAGTACCCGATTTTTGAATAATAAAATTTGGTCCCTGATTTTTGAACTTTAATCTTCAAACAATTGGAATTGTGTAATTTCCACTTTTTTCTTTTAATTTTTGGCCCAATTATTTATTTAGTTTTAGGCCCATTTTTTAAAATGAACTTATTTAATTTAAACAACTCTTTTTCTTCAATAATTGAAAACCAGAAACAATTCCCTTCTTTAAACCCTGAAACTTTTCACCCATTCATGAGCTGTTGACCGTGCGACTGTCAGACCACCGACTGGAAATATTATAAATTGTAGGTATTTTCATGTTTAGCAACAAAGAATCGAACTAGTCGAGGTTTGAGGAGTTTCTTTTTGGATGAAATTTCACATTCCATAGCATTTTGTAAACAGTAAATTGTAAGTTTCTTGGTGGTAAATGGTAATTGGGCAAAGTATAAGCATCACATTTAAATTGTAATTATTTTAGTAAATGCCAAAATGGTGTGCAAAGCATCTGTAGAATGTTAGCTTTCATTGTTCAATTGTGAGTTGCTTACTAGGATTCTAGGAAAAATGGAAATGTTAGCTTTCATTGTGCAATTGCCAATTGAGAATTTTGCTATGAAACAAAGAAGACTACAAATGTTTGGTAAGTAAACATTAAAACAAAGCTAATTCATTTCTAGCTCCGTCCCTGGTTAGAATAGGATTATACCATACAATGCATTTTTGAAAACTATTTTTATACCGTATAAGTTAAAAAATTCTTGGAATCTACAAGGTGCCAAGTAATCAAATAGGCATTGAAAACATTTACTTCCATTCACAGGATGTTAGTTAAGAAACAGATGTACCACATTCAATATTTCCCAACCCTTTACCGTTCACTACACAACAAAACAAAGTAGAAGCGCAAATCCATCTTTCCAGATGATGGAGACAAATAATACTTTTGGTGTCAGTAATTAAAAATAATGTTTACACTTCAATCCAACTAGAATCTCAATTACTTCAATACCATCAACTCGCACCGAGTTCTTTCTTACTCATTATTAAACCTTCCATTTCTCAATAGATTTATCTATCGATAGAGAGATATAGATCTCTATATGGATCTATCGCCATATCTAAATATGGAAAAACCAACACTTAAAGGGTGTAACCAACGGAAGGTTCTCGAATCTATTCTGGACTACTCACTTGGTAATTCTTACTCCTTCACCTCTATTCTAATACACCTACAATACCTATGACTTTGCGAGGAACTTTTATTGCTCTCAAAGTTCAGGCAGTGATTCCCCTCGTTGTCGAACTCTTGTTTTTTTTACCTTCTTACATGCAAAAGTTGACCAACTTCTTGATTAATTGTTTTTGTTCATAATCCAAGCCCCCTATATGCAGGTGAGGCATCGGTCAGTCCTAGAAAAGGCGGCAACGACGCAAGGAGTTAATGGCCGGACATGTTGCAACCTAGCTAGGGACAAATTTCCCACCATAATAGAAAAATGGCAATGATAACTTTCATAACCACCGGCAAAATAGAAAATCGACCATTAATCTTCAAGACGAATGAGTGACAATGTTATTAAATAAAACAAAAGCAGAATATTCAAATACAATCTTTTGAGTCACTAGTAAATTTACAATTTGATTCAACCAAACTATTTTCATCATGTTTGGAAAGTTTTTATAAACAATCTAAATTATAAATACATAGAAATGAGTGGTGAATAAGTGGTGGTACTTATAAATCTCAAGTTTGACTAGTTATGAAAAGTCTATAAACATTAACAAAACATATGTAAAGAATGTAACACTTTTATAAAAATAAAAAGAACATTTGCTATGAATCAAATCAATCCAATACACAAAAGTGAACAACATATTCAGTAATCAAACAAAACATCATTCCACTAAACCTAATTTATCTACTACTCAAGAGCTCAAATTTCCATAGAATAACTTTAAAGCAATACAATACAATCAATCAAGAAATAAAAAAAAAATCATCCTATGGATCCAAATGAAATGTCCTTCCATTTTAGGCAACTGACATCCTTTGTGAGAAAAACCAGAACAGTAAGTGTACAACATATAAGCATGGGATTAAACGAGTATTAAAAAACTTCCACATCCACACAATCTAGATGCAATTAGAATAATATCTAGAGTTTTACAGAGTCCCATTTCCTATGAACTTAACATTTCAAAATACAAAAAACTTACATTGATTTAACCCAATGTATGGATTCCTGGGAACACTAATATTCAAAATCCTAAATGGGAGCTCGTCATGGGTTTTGAAAAGAAGAATACAAATTTTGAACCTCAAAACCCTCCCTCACATTTGCTGCCTTGGTAGATATCAATGTCTTCATTGAATTCAAAGTCTTCTACAATTGTCACCCTCACGAGAAGGAGAAGGTGTGATTTTTGACGTCAAGGAGAAAACGAGTTTGGAAATATGAAGAAGAAATTTTTTGGGAATTTCAATTTTCATTTGGAGAATAATATGATTTTTGACGTGAATGAAAGACCCAATTCATTCTTCAATTTGGTTTTACAAGAAAGGTTAAAATGGTCTTTTTAAGCAAATTCACATTCACAACACTGTCAAGAAAAAACGAAAAAAAAAATTCCAACCCCTCCCACACATTGCTATGATGCATACCTCAAACCTTTTTTATTCCTTACTCTCAGTATCAAATCCGAAAATCCGAATCGTCTTCCTGCATTTCAAAGATATTAGCGATTGTAACTCAAATAAAATAAAATAAAAAACCCTAGATCAAGGTTGTGAAAATCACGATTTGAAACCATTTTCGGATGTAATACACTATGCAATTGAGCATTAAAAAACTGAATGGCAATCCCATATCGTTCGTACAACAATTGGTTCCGCCAAGAACAAGCAGACAATGAAAGGATAGAGATTATCATCATATGGAAATCCATAAAAGGCTTATCTATGGGTTCCATCAAAATCAACCAGATCAGCTAAGGTTCTAAATCACTGGAGATAATCGAACCAAAAATTGAAAATACCATGATTCCTACACATCGTATAATGTAAGTGTTATGTCCTATATCTAATCAACTTTGGACATAAACACTTTTAATATATAATTGATGTATTTCATTTATAACAGATCTATTATTTAATTGAATTAATATTTTCATAAATTAAATAATAGAATCTGTAGATTCATGTCTTGGTAATTCGTTAATCACAACGAATTGTGATTATGAGATACAAATTACATATGACTGAATTTTAAAATCATTTGTTGTCGTAAGTAATAACAAGATACGGATATCGTTATTACAAATAGACCATCATGTATGACATTTCTTACTTGTGAGGTAAGTAGTTGATCTCACAAGCTACAGTTTGGTGACATTTAAATGAAGACGTGAATGTTTTGTTATATAACAAAACATTGGAGATCCCGTTGGGGAGATTCCACATAGATAACTATATGAGTGTTAGTGGTTAATCTCTAACATTTGATAGTGGAATTAGTCATTTGCCTGGAGGTCATCATAGTACCTTACATGGGGAAAGTCCTACTTTGGTGATGTTGGACGTTAATATGCCAATGGTCGCTAATAAGGCATCATTCGGGTATGTCAAAAATCATATGAAGATTGTGAGTGAGTAATATAGGATTCATTACTCTTGGATAGTAAGAAATTATAATCTATATTTCATTTAGTTAAGTTGATAACGAAATCATTGGCCAAAGTATACTCATAAGTAGGAAAAGAATTTTCCGACTTAAATAGATTTAATAATGAGATGAAAGATATGATTGATAATTACGATTGACACACATCTATATCTCTCAATTGATCGAATCATATTGATGAAAGTATTATAGTTTCAGGGTAAACGAACAAGTTTGATTTTATCATACCACGGGATATTTTTCGTTACATATATTGCCCTTGACACATTATTATAAGTCAATTTGGAACGACGGATGTGAATTGATGTATCAGTTTAATCATATCAAAATAATAACTCACGTTGTTAGGTATCGTGATCGAGAATCTAATGGGTCATACACAAAAAGATAAGTAGAAGAATGATATTCACCAATTAATTAATTAACAAGTGTTGGATAATTAATTATTTGTTAGCTTGTTAACAAACCTGAATTAATTAACTGAAATAATTAATTCATGGACTAAATTTAATTAATTAAATATTGGACAGAGTTAAGTTTAAGAGACGAGTCATGCCCACTTGAACTTAGATTAATAAGTTATTAGGGTTTCAATAATAATATAACACAGTTCATTATCTTACTAGCACAAGAAAATAGAAACTTTAATTCTCTCATTCTTGCTCCTTGTGTAGATTTTCATTGAAATTTGGACAATTGAACAACTATAGATTGCAGATAGTGATTGTTTGTATTCCAAGATTAGTAAAAGAGTTTACAGAATCTACAAAAAATATAATTCCTATCACAGTTTTTGTCTAAACACAAAGCAAATTTTTTGTGGGAATTGAAATTATTTTATTTCCCGTTGTGCATGTTTAAGTAAATTCTCAACAGTGATATCGGAGCTTACTTTGTATTTGTTAAAAATTATTTTGAATCTTTTGGAAACAAATGGTGCTTCCCAAAATGAAGTCAATCGCTGCTGCTATCTAGTAGAACCACCGACTGCTGTTGCTGCAGGGCAACGTTCAACAAGCTACTGTGGTGAGTTGAAATGGGGCACCACAGCTCCCAGATGGGACTCCTCAGAAGAGCCCTAAAATGGTTTTAAGTTTACGGTGTTTTGGGGATAGTTAGTTTTGTTCTTGTTTTATGAGCATGTGAGCTCTTATTTATTTTGGATATACGAGTCCATTGTAATTATTATGGGTTTGCGTGTCCAATTCTTTAGGCTTGCGTGTCAACTAATATAAGACACAGGTTGCAGCTGGACTAATTGAAGATACAAGAAGAGGAGGAGACCATAGATATGGAGCATTGTATGAGTCAATGTAATAACCCATAAGAACTCAAATCTTTATTATGGCTCGAGAAGACTATATAGTATAAGTCCATAATCATCCACACTATTATATGTATGTTCATTTGTACACTGAGTGTATGATAAAATGCATAAAATTATTATGATGAGAAATCTCTCATTAAAATATTAAGTCAGATTTATTATTTGCCTTTTATGATTATAGTGAAAATCAGAGTCATTAATCGATCTCAACTTAATAAGTACACTCAATGCTAGTCTATTATGAACATGTTTAACACTATGAAATATTAGACATTTTTGAATGATGAGTTTAACTTAACTAAAATTTATCTTTTGTTGAGTACACTCAAGTAAATAAATTCTAGAGGCATGTTAAGCAAATATATAACA
Source organism: Fraxinus excelsior (assembly GCA_019097785.1). Lineage (NCBI taxonomy): Eukaryota > Viridiplantae > Streptophyta > Magnoliopsida > Lamiales > Oleaceae > Fraxinus > Fraxinus excelsior. The sequence goes on along the minus strand of CM032626.1, from coordinate 31,106,096 downwards.
TATGACAAAGAGTTGTTAACTTAATGATATGAGAATTGTATGTAAATACAATTAATAATAATATCTATCGAAATGTTTTATTAAGGCTTGTTGAGTATACTCAATATTTTAATATAACAATGTGATCATAGCCCACTGGAGTCAAGTATGAATTCCATAAAAAAATTGTCAGATGGTCATAAATTTGAGTTAAATAGTGGAAACATAATGAACTTAATAAAAGAACATGTTAAATTAATTGATGCATTTTATATATATTATTCTTTTATTTTTCGTCATTAAGTTTTTATGAGTAATCATATATAATTGAGAGGCATATTGAATGCCCAGTTTTCTTGATTAACACCGCAATCTGAGAATTGTTCTCAAGCACGAAAAATTGGTTATGTCCTTAAATAGCTCCTTCCAGAGACACCTGCTAATGACTCGACTAAGGAAGATATGACTACTATAATAAACATGATGACGATAGTACTGTAACATGTGTGATGCTTGCAACTATGTCACCTGCTAGTGACTCGACCAAGGAAGATGTGACTACTATAATAAACATGATGACAATAGTACTGTAACATGTGTGATGCTTGCAACTATGTCACCTGCTAATGACTCGACTAAGGAAGATGTGATTACTATAATAAACACGATGACGATAGTACTGTAACATGTGTGATGCTTGCGATCATGTCACCTAAATTACAAAAGCAATATGAGAGTATAGATGCTAACACGTGATTTTTCATCTCAAAGAGTTATATTATGAATAATCATGTGTAGAATGATATGAGACTTCTAAGCAACTACACCAGTGCAAAATGAAATAGAGGTTTTCAGTCAATGCTCATATACTGAAGATAATTGACATTGAGAAGTTGTCTCAATTGAGAGTTGAAGTCAAGGACCATGAACTAATTATTGACTTGGCTCTACAATCTCTGCTAGTGAGATATTCACATTTTATTATGAGTTTAACATGAATACGCTTGAGTGCACACTCCCTAAGTTGTTTAATATGTTTCAGACTGTTAAACACAACATCAAAGTTTGTAGTGGGCAAACCATTGATTCATCTAACGACATTAAGAGGAAGTCTAAATGATGCTTTGGGAAAGCACCCAAGATGGCGAAGATAGTCAAAACGAAGAAGGATAATACCAAATCTAATGACCCATGTGATTATTTTTGAATGATAGGTCATTAGAAGAAAAATTTCAAGGCTTATGTTTACGTCATTAGCTTTTTGGGTATTAGATATCGGATATGGATCTCATATCCTTACAATATATAAAAGAGGAGGTTTTTAGGCACTGTTCCTAAGCCATTTGGCCATTTTGAGCCTAGCTATTTTGTCTAGCCGGTACGTCGAGCCGTGTGAGCCGAGCTATGTGAGATTTTTTCTGAATTTACTGTCCTCCTTTTGTCCTTTTACCTTCCTCTTTACGCTACTCTCTTTCTCTCTATCTCTCATTCGGTTTCTCTAGATGCTTCTCTCCCCCCTCTTTCTCTCGCGATTTCTTTCATCCATGTTGAAACCCTAACGAAGTCGTCCGATTCAAGTTTCTTGCTATGTTGTAAAATAGCAGAGTATTAGAGATTCTTTGGGTTTTTCTTCTATGCAATCCATTTGTTGTGTTTCGTTGTTACTTAATTTTGCCCTTTCAGATCCTCTTTTCGATTTACTGCAAAATTCCTCCGATTCAAATTTGTTGTTATGTTGTAAAATTGGCAGACTATCAGAGATTCGTTGGGTCCTTCTCTACGATCAATTTGTTGTGTTTAGTTGTTACTCATTTTTGCCCTTTCGGATCCTCTTTTCGATTTACTGTAAAATAACGGAGGTTGTGTTTTTTTTTTCTTCTGTGACATTGCTACTGATTTTCTTCCTCTCTTTATCATCTCTCATTTCTGAGATTTCAGAGGGGCTTTCATTTTTAAGGAAGGTACGTTTATTTAAGCTTTATTTGTTGGGTTCTTCTTCTTTACGATCTATTTGTTGTGTTTCGTTGTTACTCATTTTTACCCTTTCGGATCCTCTTTTCGATTTACTGTAAAATAACGGAGGTTGTGTTCTGTTCTTCCATGACGTTGCTACAGACTTTCTTCCTCTCTTTATCATCTCTCATTTCTGAGATTTCATCGGGGCTTTCATTTTGAAGGAATGTACGTTTATTTAAGGTTGATTTTCTCTATGTACCATCTCTTATTTCTGAGATTTTAGAGGGGTCTTCATTTTCAGGAAGGGTACATTTATGTGTTTGGATTGTGTTGAAGCTTGGTTTATTCGGAAACTTTTATTTCTGTTGGTGTTGATGCTTAATAAAGTGGTTTTAAGATGTTTGTATTATTATAAATTATTTTATTGAAGCTTGAATAACAAGGGTACGTTTATATGTTTGGATTGTGGTTCAAAGTTGGTTAATGCAGAGACAATTTTTCCTCTTGACACTGATGTTTGATGAATTGGTTTTAGGATGTAGGACATTTTTCCCTTAACGCGTGATGAAATGGTTTTAAGATGTTTATATAATTATTTCCTATTCAAGTTTGTTTGTGTGTACTGCTGGATTTTTTTTTTTCAATCGATGACCACATAAGATTTGTTCATTATGTTGGTGAGAACTGTGAGATGAGATGGAAGGTTTACCGATCGATGACCCTAGGAAGTTGTACACGCTGGAAGAAACTTTTGAGATCCTCCCACGTGTTTCAATGTCTATAGTGATTCAAGTAGGGATTATTTTTTCTTTTATTTAGTTCATTTACACTTTTCACTATTTGATTTTATTTTTCCTGCAGATGTTGGAGGACCTTTGATGATCGATTGATGCTCAACATTGTGATTGAACCAAATGCTTGGTGAGTAGCAACACATTTGTGTTCAAACTGAATATTTCTACATCGTGATTCAACATTGTTTCTTAACTAAGTGTGCCAAAAAAAGTGTGCCAAAAAAAGGCAGGTGAGGTTCTCATGGGATTAAAAACACTGCTTTTTTGCAAGTTGTGCAAAATTAGTACAAAAATGTCGTTAAATCACAAAAAAGTTCATATTTAGACAGTTCGGGTGCATTTATTTCGAGTTTTATTTTATTACTATTTGGAAATTTTTACAGATGATTCCCAAAAAACTAAAAAATTCTTCAAAAATTGGATTTTTATAATTTTTAAATTTTTTCCAGAGATAGGAAAAAAGATTCTAACACACTAGGTCCATCTGCCATATATTTTCTTTTGATTCCATGTATTCTAAAATGATTTCGATAGTTTACTCTTTTTTTAGTTTTGGCAATCTGCATCATCTTCAACATTTTTGGATTATATGGAAAATATGGGTTTGGGTTGGTTTTGACTTAAAGAAAAAAAAAAATAGTGTCTCGGACAGTGTCTCAATAGAGACACGGCGTCTCCATGCCACAGGAGACAGTGTCCCAATGGAGACACGGTGTCTCCATGCTACACGGAGACACGGTGTCTCCGTGTTGTGCCACACATTTTTTTTTTATCACTCATTACTTCATTACCTAATGTCATATATCTCCACTACAATTTTATATTCTTCTAATTAAAATTCTTCCAATTTCATATATTTTTATACCAATTTTACTGTTTTTATAGAGATTTTTTTTTGGTCAGTCTTCATCCATTTTTACATACTACTTTCTCTTACTCCATTTTCCACACAATCAACCACGTTCTTCTTTCCTTCATTCTCCAATCTCCAGATAACCGCACAAAATCAAGCCTCCATTTTCTATTCCAGTTAGTTAGTAATATTTCCCTTTTACTTATTATCTCTAGCTTTAATTATTCCAACAAATAAATTAATTATTGCTCGTGGGTTTGCAAATTATTTCAAATTTGACAATTTAGCTTATTTCTTTTTTTTCAACTTTGAAAAGTTTCTTTCTCATTTGGTTGTCGCACTAAAAACTGTTTGAAGGTGTTGTGATTTCCTGGTCCGAGACCATCATTTAAAGAATCGGGGTTGCTTGTAATTTCTTGATACTCATTATTGGAACCTTGGTCTTTATGTTCATCCCGTTTTCTTCCATTTTGTTGGTTTTTTTTTTTTTTTTTGTTTGGAAGATGCTGCTTTTGGTATTGTGGTGCTTGTCCAAGCTTTCGATAATTTTGTATTTATTCAGTAATTGGATTGAGAATAAGAACTTGTGATATGGTTTGATGGAGTTTTTTTTCTCTTGAGTACTCATAATTATGCAAAAACGAGGGATTTTTTTTGTTTATTATTGGAATCCTAACTTGAAGGTATATAGTGATTTCTGATATCCTGACAATAATTCCAAGAATCTGGATTTCTGGTATTTTCTTGATATTCATTATGTGGTCTTTCTTATGAGTCATCTTTCTTCTTTGGTTCGACAGATGCTGATTTTGATCTTTTGATAGTGCAAGCTTTTGGTAATTTTTTATTGATTTCTATAACTGGGTTGTGAACAAGAACTTTTGAAGATTTGATGGAGTTTTTTTCTTTGGCATAATCCTAATTGTGATTTCCTGGTATGATGATGATAATAGTAGATATACTGACATTAATTCCAAGAAGCTTTGGAAGGATGAGTTCTTGGTGACATTGCTAAATGGTATTTTTTTTTATGCTAATTATTTTGAATCTTAGGCCTTCATGTGGATTTTTCAGTGGTTTTAGCTTGTCCGTTTTGGAGCTTTCGTCCTTGCTTACCTTTTGCAGTTCATTTTTTGGTTTTTTGTTGGCTATAACAGCTAGATACACTAACATTTACTTCAAGAATATATATAGAAGGATTGGGTTTTGGTGCTATTGCCAGGTGTGGAACTGGAATTCTTGAATTTTCTCGATACAAGAAATATCTCTCATTTTTTTAAAACTTGTAATTGTTATTGTTAGCTATTTGCCAGTTATGAAAGAAACGAAATCCTGATGTTTTTATTGAGGAAACAATTTTATTTCCGAAAATTATTTTGAACTTCATTGTTCTTGCTGCTGAATAGAAAACTTCAATTTTTTAATGTGCAATATAACTTCTCTGCCTCAACTGGAAATCATCTTAAACAATTGTGTCATTTCTATTTGCCAGTAGGTAGGCAGCTAAACAATAGTATGAACATGATTAGAGGAAGGATGGGTTATAGTTTCTTCGTCAAATATGATTGTAGTAGAGTTTTACTGATAGTAGTGTATTTAAATGAAAAAAATTGAGTTGCTTCCAAGTGCAGGTTCTCCTGACATATTTGCTTAGAACTCTATGCTACTGACCTTCCATTTATAATGGTTTTATAGTATCGATATATATTTTTTCATTAGTTCCATTCAGAGAATTGGCGAGTGAAAATATTTTTTAAGAACAGTTATTTAATACATGATTTCATGAATAAATAATTTATTAGACCCAAAAGCATCTTGATGCTCTCATCGACCAAACAAAGGCTACACTTTTATTCTATTACAAATTTTGATGTGTGACAATAAGTTCTTTCTAAACTTATTATTATGTGAAGCAGCAAAAATTTTGTTGGAAAAAATAGATTTAATTTGATTTTAATATGTTGATGAAGAGTTTGATTAGATTGTTTCTAACATCAAAAGTAATCATTACATGCATGGTGGTGCCATGGTGGTCTTTCAATGACTTCATTTCATTAGAAAAGGAAGAAACTCTCTGTGACATTTTAGTGTGTCATGATGGGTATTTGCTATTGTTGTTCGATCCTTGTGATGGTATTAATTTGTTTAGTTTATTATTTGACAGACGGAGAAATTGACGCATTTTGGATTTATTGAATTATCAATCTTCTGAGATAGTACTTTTGCATGTTGATTAAGCTCATGAGTTATGTAACGTTTGACTTAAACATGCTTTACTTTCTCTTGGAATTCATTATTCGATAGTCATGATTATTTTTGGATGGTCTTAAAAAATAGTTAAATTCTTTATTATTCAATTCTGGAATTACAAAAATTATAACGGGTATCGTGCAACGCACGATTCACGCTAGTTTGTATAAATATGGAGAAACTATATAGAAGTATACCATTGCAAAAGGGAGAAGTTGACTTGCACGTGAAAAATGAGCAAAGGTTGCTGCATTGCCTGTAGGAGTATATTTCTTATCATAACCTTTAGTCTTAGTTTTTAGAATTAGAGAAATGTTATTATATCATTACCGATAACATTATTTGAATTTCATGTTTGAACATGAATTTTTTTAATGTTAAAGACGACTATTGTTTCTTTTTATTTTGATAAGATCTTAATGGTTATAGTAAGTTACAAAATAACATTTATATTTTAAATACTGAGTTTTCCATAATGAGTATAGAAATTGAAATGTGTAAAAGTGATAATTTGAACCTATATCTAGCATTGCAGATAGAGATGGCAAAAAAACCCGCCCCGCCCCTCCCCGACGGGTTGCCCCGCCCCGCCCCGTTTAGTTAAAAATAAATAAAAAATTGAACATTTAATTAATTTTGCACATTGTTTGTTTTCATTGTTTGGTTTGGATATTGATGTAATTATTTTAAATATTATTTGCTTTGGATTATAAAATTTTGAATTGTATTTAATTGAAAATTTTTGGTTTAAAAAAAAACTAAATGGGACATTAAACGGGGCAAAAATTCGCCCCGCCCCGCCCCGCCCCGTCAAAGGCGGGGCGGGGGTGCCCCGCACCGAACCCGCCCCGTTGCCATCACTAATTGCAGACTTGGTCACATAAATGAAAAACACAATTCCAAATTATATGGAGATAGATATTTGGAGTCAAATGATTTTGAATCATTAGACAAATGCGAATCATGCGATGACCAAATTTCCTTTTACTTGAAAATGAGAAAGAGCCTTACAATTAATGAGGCTAATGCATATTCATGTATGTGAACACGTGTCAATTAATGTTAGATGAGATTTTCCTTGTTTCATCACATTTACTTATGACTATTTCAGAAATTGTCATATATACTTGATGAAATTCAAGCATGAAGCTTTTGAGAAGTTCAAGAGATTCAAGCTAGAAGTAGAGAAACAATTATGTAAATATATTTTCACACTAAAATCTGATCATATAGAGTATACCTTAAATGTGAAATTTCAAATTATCTAAAGGAGAATGAGATTCTTTCGCAATGGACTCTCTCGTATACACCGCAGCTCAACGATGTATCTGAAATGATGAATCGTGCATATTATTAGATATAATACGATTAATAATGAGTCATGCAAAACCTCCTAAAATCTTTTTGGGGTCGTGCACTGATTGCAGCGTGTTATACATTAAATCGTGTCTCATCTAAGTCGGTTGACAAAACTCCATATGAGTTATGAAAAGGTAGAATGCCCAACATATCGCATAATAAAGTTTGGGACTGTAACGCTTAAGTAAAGTGCATTAAATCGTATAAGTTTGAGTCTAAATTCGATAAATACATATTTGTGAGATTTCTAAAAGAGATATTTCGATATTAATTCCATAATCCCATTAAGAAAAGTTTTCGTCTCAGAACATATCGTCTTCCTAAAGAAAGAGTTTATTCTAGGAGAGGAAAATAGAACTTGAAAAAGTTCAAGAGTCCACAGATAAAGTTGATCTGGTAGATGAACTTGAGAATGATCCCACACTATTTGAGGGACATACTCTTGGTTAGGAAGTAGAGACTTTTGAGGACACGTCGCTCTGTGTAGGGTTGGGCACATAAATTAGTAACCTGAAAAACAGACATGAACCGTCCTAAATTGGGTTGGTTTTTGTCGGTTTAGAATTGCTACGGGTTGGCTCGGGTAAACTCATATTAGACTGGTCAGTTTTTGGTTCCAAATCAACCCAATGTGAAGTTAAAAGTTAAAAACTCTAGATCTAAAATCATTCTAGAAACTTGAAAGTTGATCTCTTCTTCTTCTCTTTCCCTAGTTCGCGCCTAATTCTTTGGTGTTTTTCCTCCTTTCCTCCTCAAATCGACGCTTCTTAGGCCCATTTAAGACGAGAAGTTAGCACTTGCTTGTATAGTCAAAAACAACAATTGAGTTTATAGGTGTTGGAAGATGACAAGAAGAATAGATTGGCTGAAGAACATTGTCTATCTCTTTATGCAAGAATGATTGTAGGTTTTCAAAAGCACTACTTATTCAATTAAGATTGATGGGTTCTGAATTTCAGTCCAAACTAGTTATTAATCTCAATTTCAAGGTTTTCTTGGTGGGTTGTTAGGGTGGACAAAAGTGGCGTGACTGGTGAGAAAATTTATTAGAAACCCTTGTTTGGCAGTTGACACACACTAAGGAATTATATGTAAAGAAAGTTGAGGTTTGTACTTTGTATATTTCTCTCTTTCACAAGTCATAACTTGTATGGATTTGGGAAATTATTCCATAAATTTTACATGAAGAAAACTGTCATTCCACCCGACCCAACCGAGTTAGGTTGGTCGGTTTTCTTTGTAGAACCAAGTCGGTTTAGGTTTCAAAAACTTGCAAAACCGACCAAGTCGGGTCGGTCGGGTTCAGGCACAAGTTTGACCCGACCTAACCTATTTCCCGGCCCTAGCTCCGTGTAAATCTTGTAGGATCATTCAACTTCCTAGAAGGTACGAATCCGTGATTACTAATAAAACATTTCTAATCGAGGATGATGGACCTATTAGTTACGCAGAAATAAAGTAGTGTTGACTCAAAGAGATGACAGGAGGCTATGAAATTCAAAATGTATGTAAACAAGGTTTGGACATTGTCGACCCTCTTGATGGGATAAAATCCATAGGTTGTAATTGGGTTTACAAGAAAAAAGGTCAACATGGATGGAAACATTCATACACCAAAGCAAAGCTAGTAGCAAATGGTTACAAACAAAGACACGGTGTTGACTTTGATGAAACTTTTTCGCATATAGTCATGCTAACATCTTTACTTTTGCTATAAAGGAAGTAGTACTTCCCCATTTATTGCTTTGCTCCATTTCAGTTGTAACCACGATATTCGTCTGCTACAAGTGAAGACATATTAATAAAATCTCGGAGGTACCGTTCTCCTTCCACTAAAAAAATCCAAAGAAGCCAATAAGGTATGTAACATTGATCAATCTATTTATGGATTAAAGCAAGCCTATAGGAACAGGAATCCTCGCTTTGATGCGACAATCAAAAGGATTGATTTTATAAATAATGAAGACGAACTGTGCTTTTACAAGAAGATAGTGGCAGTATTGTCGTATTCCTAATATTATACATAGATGTCATATTATTAATAGGAAACAACATCTATATGTTTCAATCGTTGAAATTGTGGTTGTTAAAGGATCTCTTCACGAAAGATATGAGAAAACGACTTGATTTATAGAGACAAATCATGAAGATTGCTTGACGTTCCCAATCTATTATAGATAAAATCTTCTTAAAAATTTATATGGTGAAGATGAATTGAGAGTTCATAGATACATTGTTGTTAACTTCTATTCAGACTAAAATAATGATAGTGAATCTCAATCAAGATATAGTTTACTCCTAATAATTAAATGATTAGTTGGAAAGGTTCCAAACATGAAATAATCGTTGATTCAATAGTAGAAACCTAATACACTATTGCTTCAGAAGTAGCAAAGAGTTACGGTGTGGATCAAGAAATTCATTAATGAACTTAGAGTAGTTCCTAACATTGTTGATCACATACCTTTGTATTGTGATAGTCATCACGCAAGCGTAGGAACTAAGGTCTCATCAATAATCCAAACATGTGTTAAGGCGGTATCATCTCATCAAAGAGATATTATAAAGAAATGACGTAAAGAAATAACGAATTCCCACAATTAGTAATATTGTAAATCCACTGACAAAGAGTTCTCGCAGTATAAACATAATCGTCATATAGACTCTTACAATATTAGATACATAAGTGATTAGATCTAGTGCAAGCGAAAGTTTGTAAGTGTTATGCTATATATCCAATCAACTTTGGATATAAACATTTTTAATATATAATTGATGCATTTCATTTTATGGCATATCTATTATTTAATTGAATTAATATTTTTAAAAAATAAATAATAGAATCTGTAGATTTAAGTCATGGTAATTTGTTAATCACAAAAAGTTATGATTGTGAGGTACAAATTACATATGAATTGATCTTAAATTATTTGTGATTGTAAGTAATAACGAGATATGAATATCGTTATTACAGATAGATCATCATATGTGGCATTTCTTACTTGTGAAGTAAGAGCCTAATCTTACAAGCTAAAGTGTAGTGACACTAAAATGAACAAGTGGATGTTTTGTTATAGAACAAAATACTGGAGACTCGTTGGTGAGATTCGACATAGATAACTATCTAAGTGTTAGTGGTTAACCTCATCATGTCATATCTACTCTTGATAAGGAATTTGATCGTAACTGATTTCCTAGTTCTTTGCAATATATAGTAACCATATCAACTCTTTCTTTTGTTTTAAAATGTGTGATGTAGTACACAAATGTGTATAACATGAGCCATCATATTTTCTTGTTTGAAAATAATAAAAAAGAATGGCTTTGACTACTTAAATTGTAACTGCTACCAAAACCGCACGTCGACGAGCTTCCTACCCTACTTTCAAAAAAAAAAAAAGTACATTAATGGAAATATGAAACTGACGTTTTTGTTTCTTATATTCAAGTATTAGAGGTTTCAAAATCTATGCATTTCTATATACAACTAGCACAAGACACATACATTCCCACCAATATCATACTCTATTTCACAAGAGCTATCCTATCATCGATCTTTAACTTCACGAATCTCATCTCAACGAGTTCCACATATTTTCAACCAGTATGTACGAGAAGCCCAAATGTATATGTTGTTAGGAAATTATTTAATCATGCACGTCAATAAATAAAATTATTTCAATTCCCACCACATATATGTTTTGTGTTTAAATAAAAACTGAGATAAGATTAATACATTTTCTTATTTCTGCAAACTTCTTAGCCAATTTTGGAACACGAATAATCTCAATCTGCAATCCACAATTGTCCAATTGTCTAGCCTCCGATGAAAATTCACACAGAAAACAAGAATGAAAGAATTATAATTTCTCTTTTCTTGTCCTAGCAAGATAATGAATTGTATTGTCTTATTTTCAAACTCTAACAACTTATTAATAGAAGTTTAAGTGAGCTGGCTCATCTCTTAAACTTCACTCGGTCCAATATTTAATTAATCTAATTATTTAATTTCGGTCCATGAATTAAGTAATCCAATTAATTAACTCGAGAATGTTAACAAGTAATCCAATTAATTAATTAATTAGTATCATTCTTCTAATTCTTCTTTTGTATGTGATCGACTTATTACGTTCCTGATCACAATGACTAAAGACGTGAATTATTATTTTAATTTAATCAAAATAAGATATATTAAACCACCATTTTAATTTATCATTAACTTACTTATATTAATTAATTCACATTCGTTGTCCCAAATTGACATCTAACAATGTTCCAGAACAATATATGTGACGAAAAATGTCACATGATATGACAAAAATCAAGCTTGTTCGTTTACTTTGAAATTACAATCCATTCTTCAATATGATCTGATCAATTACGAGATATGAAGTATGTCAATCTCGATTATCGATCATATCTTTCATCCTACTATTAAGTTATTATAAGTCGAAAAATCTTATCGACTCATGAGTACACCTTGGCCAAGGAATTCATAATCAATTTAACTAAATGAAATGTAAATCATAATCTCTTACTATCTAAAAGTGACAAATCCTCTAATGATTACTCACAACCTATATATGATTCTTGATATGCCTGAAAGATGTCGTATTAATTACTCTTGATATAGCAACATTCAATATCACTAGTATGATTGTCCCCATGTAAGACACTATGATTACCTCAAGTTGAAAGACCAATTTCATTACTGAACATTAAAGATTAACCACTGACACTCAAATAGTTATTCATGTGGAATCTCTTCACCGGGGTCTCCAATATTTTGTTCTATAACAAAACATTCACGTGTTTATTACGTGTCACTACACTTTAACTTGTGAGATCAACTACTTATTTCATAGTCTATCCATAATAATTATATTCGTGTCTCGTTATTATTTATGATCACGGATAATTTAAGATTCAGTCATATATAATTTATATCTTATAATCAAAACTCCTTGTGATTAACAAATTACTAAGATTTGAATCTACGAATTTTATTATTTAATTTATTATAATATTAATTTAATTAAATAATAAATCTGCCATAAATGAAATGCATAAATTATATATAAAAAGTGTATGTATGGCGTTGTTCTACAATAAATTGGATGAGATTATAAAAAAAAAAAAAAATGTACTCCATCATTTGTATCATTAGACACAACTTGGAAATGAACACATTACTTAGAATTAACATAAACTTTTAAATCATAGCATGACGTAACACAAATTCAAAACACACATACTAGATCATTTGTTAAAATTCACAATACCAAAGAAACATGAAGGATAACATGCATTTAGTATACTTAGCTATAGGGAACACACTAATGAGAGGCGGATGGAGAGGGGGTTGGGATGGGCTATAACCCAGGTCAACCCCCAGCCCATAAGCAAATTGGTTTGTTAAAAATAGAAAACTTAGCTCAAGTTCATGGTGAAAATAAAAAAGAATAAAAATTGGGAACAATACATAAATCTTATATATAAGAATTATATTTCAAAAATAACAAACTCCAAATATCTTTCAAAAATCAGGTGTTAAATCAATTTATTAAATATTTTTAATTATAATATAATACAATTACCACAATTTATTAAATTTCAAATCCAAATCATTCTCTTTCTCTCTACTCTCTATCATCTCCCTACCCCTTCTCTCCATCGGAGGCGGCCATCTACTCCAGCGACTGCTCAGACAACTATTCTGCCGATAGCTCCGACAATAGTTTCGACGATCGCTTTGATGATAGTTTCGAAGACCGCTCCAGCTACTTAAAAATTTCCAGAAAATTAAAAATTGGAAATCACACCCCACTACATGGAAACACCTGCCACCACCCCATCCCTACCTCTTCCTCCTTGAAAATTATCGAGAAAAAAAATTGTGCAGTGTAACTGCATGTGACTAATTGTGATCAAGTCTGTATTCAATGTGACCAAATCTATGTTCAGCGTGATTGTCTGTAACCAGTTGAATATTCATTCAAGTCACAATTAATACAAAATTGGTCATAACCAGTCACAGTACACACATTTGATCGCAAATGATCACCACAAACCAGCACCATAATCTACCACCAGTCATCACCACCATCACCTCAGATTCATGACAATGAATTTCAAACTAATGTTTAACTAAAACTCTTCTCCGCACCACCACTATCAGCTTCAACTAAAATCCATGAGCTCAGATATTACCTTCACCTCAAATCCACAACAATCATCACCATCATCACTTCCACCAATATATTCAACAAACACACCACCATCATTATCGCACCATAAACACCACCACCAAATGTAGATGGACACAATTGCAGATTCACACCACCCACAGATCCACCACCGACACCAAAATGCCGTGCTACCTCACCCAATCATCACCAACACCACCACTATTGCCAACACCACCAGAATCTTAGCCACCAAGTCCTAAACCAACTCCACCACCAATTTTTTCCCCACCACCACAAATGTAATCACCTCTACCACCACCAGTTTCCTCCCCACCCCAACACATAAATTCACACCTCCTTCACCTTCATTTAGATCGGTAGTATTATTGACATTATTCATGCCAACATTGAGGAGTTCAGTGAAAGAAGTGGTATGGGAAAAAGTGTTCAACATGAGGAGACTCGTTCTCCTTCTTTTTCTCTGCAACTCTTTCCTTTGCACGCTCCCGGGCTTTGATCTGATTTTTAGATCTAGAAAGGGATAACCCGGAACCATTCCAGAGCCATATTAGGATAACATCGAAGCCATCTCTTGAGGATTACAACCGCCACCGCCATCCACGTCTAATTCATCTGAATCTGTAGCGACCGAAAATTTTTAAATAATATAAAATTATTTTCTCGAAAAACGTATCGCTAAATTTTAAATCATAACGTTAAAGTGAAAACGTATTTGTCTAGCCGTTATAAACGAATTTAAATTTATTTCGAATCGAATTCATTTTCGAATAATTTTAAAGTATCAATTTCTTATTATTTTGTTTTAAATCATTTCCACTGTGATTTCACCATTGATGCTAGAACATCAATTTCTAACATCAACATGAAACCACCAACAGCACCACCTCACTATACTATCAACACCACCATCTCCTTACATCAACACCACCATCAACAACCCTCACGAGACCAACACCTTTACCACCAAACCACCAACACTACCACCTCAACCGCCAAGCTCACCACCTCAAACCAGCATCAGTTCCCTGCCCAAACCATCACCCACGAAACCACCATCAACTCACTGCCCCAAACCATCACCCACGAAACCACCACCAACAGCACACCCCAACTCAAATAGCAACATCACCAACAACACCTCAAGCCATCACTCACGAGACCAACCAGCTCACCCCAAACCACCAAACTCGCCACTGCTCCAAACCAAGACCAACCACCACCCCAAAACCACGAAATCAAGAAATAAAAATCCCTCCCAAATCAAGCCCAAAATCGAGACCTCCACACCACCATTTCATCCCAAATCAACTCCAAACCACAACTCAATCGAGAAATAAAGTCCACCCATGAACTTACCTTGTTTCCCCAACCTTTTCCCGAGCTCGATTGCCACCAAAGAAACCCAAAAATCTCACCTCCATCTCTCGATTTGCGGACCGTGCGCGAAGTAAAAACTTTACCCACGAGCACCGGCGCCACCATCCGCCAGTCGGTGGTGGTGAAAACGGAAGAAGGGGCGAAGCCCCCTTCCCCCTCCCCGTCACCTCTTTCTCTCTATAAATGAGAGAGAGAGAGAGAGAGAGAGAGAGAGGAAATTAGAGTTTTTAATTTTTGAATTTTGAAATTTGAAATTTCGCCTTTTAGACCTCGAAGTTTTAAGTATTTTAATTTTAACCTTTAACATTTTATTTTCAGTTTTAAGGAATTTCAATTTAGTCCCCCAGTTTAGAAGTTATAACTTCAGTCCTTAATATTTTATTTTCAGTTTTAATAAATTTATGCTTTAGTCCCTAATTTCTAAGAGTTAAATTTCAGTCCTAAATCTTATTTTCAGTTTTAGTAAATATTCAATTAAATCCCTAATTTATAGAAGTTTAATTTCAGCCCTTTAAGTTTTATTTCAGACTTAATAGATTTACAATTAAGTCCTTAAATCCTAAAAAGTTATTATTTCAGCCTTTAAGTTTTTATTTTCAGTTTTAGTAGATTTACAGTTTAGTCCCTAACTTCTAAAAGTTACTATTTCAGCCCTTAAACTTTTATTTTCAGTTTTAATAAATTTTCAATTAAGCCCCTGAACTTTATTTTATCATTTTAAGTTATTTATTTTAGTTTCAATAATTTTCAATTAACTGCCTAAACTTTATTTTATCACTTTAAAACTTTAAAGTTTCGAAATAATAATTCAAAACGTATTTTCTATTTTGGCTAGACGAAACGTACGGACGATTAAGAGTTTGAGATTACTTTCCGCTCCATTTTGCACGTAACTCGAGATTATTGAAGTAGACTCGCCTCCATTAATTAATTTAAATTATAATTGCATGTCATATGTGAATTTATGTGATTTATATGCTTTAATGCAAGAGAAAAGAATATGTCATATGAGATATAAGATATTGTTATGCTTGCCATAACTTGTATGTTTTAATGCATGAGAAGAGACGAGTATCTCGTATGAGATAAAATGAGAATGTTATGCCTAACTTATGTGCTTAAATGCATAAGACGAGACTACCCACACCCTACGATTTTAAAAAGCCTATGATTTTCAAGAAAATGAGCATATGATGATGATGATGATGATGATGATATCACGTTATATATTGCATAAATATGTATTCAATTATTCTGTAAATTAATTATCGACGATGAGTCTACTGAGTATTTTTTCGAAATACTCATCCCGTTATTTTAACATATTTGCAGATTTCGGAGACAGTCGAGTGTGATGGGCGTGGTGACATGAATTGAAAGTTGTAGTTATTTACTTACGAAATTTCCGCATTTTAAACACCATTAACGTACTTTGTTATTTCGTTTATTTCAAAAACTTGAGATTTAAAATATTAAAACGATTATTCTAAGTTATTTAAATGAGTTTTGTTGCAGACGATGATTACCGTTATGAATGTGATGTGATTTTAAAAATTAGGTTATTTCCGCAAATTTTGATTATTAAAATTAGGGCAAAAGACGATGACGTGGCAATCCGGGTTAACGGAACTCGGTGTGCTATAGAATCACAACCATGTTGATCATTACCACCGGAGCTAGACCTCTTCTTGTTGCTGAGCTACTTAGGAATATCCGAGAATGTAGACCTAATGGAAGGGAGCTTCTCAGCAGAGTTGGAAGCAGCCACTCCACCGCCTTACTTGGCTGATCGTAGCCAAGGCGATCCTGCAAATCGTAGAAATGAATCACCGTGTTCACATGGAATCTCAGGCTCCGGTCCTTTAGCCCCTTCAAGGTGAGAACTTTGATGTGCCTATCTTTTCCACCAGATGCTCTCGAAATTGGAACTATCACCGCTCTCTTTTCTCCGGCATCTTCACTAGTGGTGGGGGTGAGGGTTGCAGGCGACGATAATAGGGGTAGATGGGGAGAGAGAGAGAGAGATGAATTGGGGGTCAGACTTAATCACCTGATTTTTGTACAAATTTCTTAATCACCTAATTTTTGATAATTAAATCTTAAATCCATGGATTTAGGTAATTTTCTCCTAAAAATTTAGCTTAACCCAAAAATTAATTTTAGCCCAACTAAATTCATTCACAACCCAAAAATTAATTTTAAACACTATTAACGTACTTTGTTATTTCGTTTATTTCAAAAACTTGAGATATAAAATTTGAAAACGATTATTCTAAGTTATTTAAATGAGTTTTGTTGTCGACGATAAATACTGTTATGAATATGATGTGATTTTAAAAATTAGGTTATTTCCGTAAATTTTAATTATTAAAATTAGGGCAAAAGACAATGATGTGGCAATTCGGGTTAACGGAACTCGGAGCGCTACAGCTTGGTATCAGAGCCGGTCTGCGTTTCTGTAGACTGACAAATTTTGGAAAAAAAAAATTTCAAAGAGACTTTTTTCTATTTATTTAATTATTATTAATGGGAGTTGCCACTGCCATCATTCGATCCACCGACTTCGAAGGTAAAAGAAGTTTATGAAGTTTAACGTTATTTTATTTCGGATACCTATTTTACGATTTACGAGACTTAGAAGAAGAGAAAGAAAGTGTATCCGAATTAGAAAGAAAGAAAGATGAGTTTGAGTATAATTTGAAAAGTTTTTAAATTATTTTATTTACGGTCCTTGTAATTTTAACTAAGAAAGATGAATAACCCCGCATAACTGGACTTTGCATAATTGGTTTAGGACATGACACTTATTCGTAGAAATGCACCCAGTGATGCAGAACAAGCCATTAGAGATTACGACCGTTTCAGGCCTAGACTCGATTGGACAATTGCCCAGCACGTAGAGCAGCTAAACATTGAACGTAATCGGGCCATACAACATGGCTATATGACCAATAATCACGGTCGATCCATCGCTTACTCTCGACTTTTCGGGACGACCATGCGGAAGTAGCTCGTAGCATATATATTGATGCCCTTGTGTCACCTAATATGGGGAATGAGTACGACACCTTCTGCGTGAGATTCGTAGCATATTGGCCCATGTACTTTGACTACCGCTTTGGGGTTGCACCTGAAGGGGAGCCAGAACATGAGTCAATGCTCGAGCTCGAACTTGGGCAAGAAGATGGGTTAGTACCTGAGGGTGATCCCGAAGAAAAACCCAAGGAAGAAAAACCAGAGGAAGACTCTGATCCAACGCTCGAAAAATTCTCAAACACCGAATTATGTTTAACCGAAGGAGAATAGAGAGATAGGATCTAGAGTATGTTTGACATCTTTGTAAAAAAAAAATGGAAATGTTCGGCATACATGCCTTCCTACTCATGTATTTTCACCAAGAAGTTGAGCTATGAATGAAATGATGTTTGAATCCTAATTTCTGTCTTTCGGGTTATCTTTTATTGTTTACGTTGTTAGTACACCTAATCAACTGTTACGAACTACCTTTAATTTTATGAAGGTCATGCCACTACCAACTCAAGCCGATATCATCAGGGAATTACTCAGGGATGTGTAAGAGATGAGGCAAGTCCCACAGCCAGTTAACCCCATAGTACCAATAATAGAACAGTTCAGAAGATACAGTCTACCTACGTTCGATGGCGGAGATGGGCCATTGGCAGTGGAAGAGTGGCTTCAGGCCATCGAGAAGATTTTCAGGCACATATTCTACCATGAATATAAGAAAGTAGGCTATCCAGAGTTCATTTTAGTCGGAAGGGCTGAATTTTGGTGGGAATCTACATCCCGCACAAGGAGTGAAGAACAGCAAGCAGCTCTGACTTGGACGAATTTAAGGAGGATATCAGGGACAAGTTCTTCCCACAAGCCCTCAGAGATCACAATGAGACTGAGTTTCTGCGATTGGTACAGGGTGAAATGGATATAACCGAATATGAGAGGAAATTTGAAGAACTGTCACGTTATGCTCCACGTCTGGTGGAGACGGAGTTCAAAAAGGCACGGCATTTTGAGAGGGTCTACGCTCTAATCTTAGACAAATTGTCAGTTCACATGAGCTGCCAACTTAACGGGAGGTAGTGAAGAAGGCTCAAGCAGTAGCCTATGTCGGTGGGGGGACGGAAAACCAAGGAAATCATTATGAGCAGAGAAATCAAGCAAAGAGAAAGTGGGCAAGGTCCAAGACGCAACCAAAATCAGAACCAGAATCAAGCATTCATTAAGAGGCCCAATCCAGGTCCAACAGGGAGACAGATGACCAATTTCATTCCACCATGCCCTAAGTGTCAGATGATGCATAAATGAGAGTGCATTTTGGAAAGGGTGTCTGCTACAAGTGTGGCCAGTCGGGTCACTTTGCATCAGACTGTCGTGCTTTGTCCGCCCAGGGTTCCAATCAGAAGATGAACCCAAACCAGAACCGAAAAGGGAAAGCAAGAGTATTTGCTATGGATGCAGCTGAGGATTCTGACGTGATTGTAGGTATACTAGTTACTCTGGTATTTTTGTACATGTTTTAACTGTTTTCCATACTATATTTTCCTTCCCATCTTGAGCATGTTAATATGATATCAGGTATACTATCTATTTCTGAAATACCTGTATATGTTCTAATAGACTCGGGAGTTACACGTTCATTTATATTTGATGCATGTTTAGAAAGATTGAACCTAATAGGAGAAGAGACTGGTAGTACCCTCGATGTTAGTTTGTCGTCAAGAGGAACTATCGATACTCATAAGATAGTCAAACCGGTACAAATAGATTTTGATAATCAAATTTTAGAGGCAGACTTGAATATTATTCGAATGAAAGATTTCGATATTATTCTGGGTATGGATTGGCTTAGCGCCAATCGTGCCGCAATCATGTGCCACGAGAAAGAAGTTATTTTTCGCAAAGATGGTGAAGAAGTATTCAGGTTTTATGGGACCAAAATCAAGTCACTTCATCGCCTTATCTCCGCTTTACAAGCTAAGAAGTTTTTAGCCAAGGACAATTATCAGGGCTATTTGGTTCGTTTCCAAGATAAACCCGCATAAGATATTACTCTGGACTCAATGTCAGTAGTATGTTAGTATGGTGATGTCTTTCCAGATGATCTACCCGATACTCCACCGGATAGACAAGTGGAATTTTCCATTGACTTGGTACCAGGAGCTGCCCCCGTTTCTAAAGCTTCGTACCGTATGGCGTCAAGGGAGTTGCAAAAACTGAAGGTGCAATTGGAGGAATTACTAGAGAAGGGTTTCATCAGACCAAGTGTATCCCCATGGTAAGCACATGTTCTGTTTGTAAAGAAGATGGATGAAAGCATGATGATGTGCATCGACTATCGAGAACTTAACAAGTTGACGATAAAGAATAAGTATCATCTCCCTAGGATCGAAGACTTATTCGATCAGTTGAAAGGTACAACTATTTTCTCCAAGATTGACTTGAGATCTGGTTACCATCAGCTAAAGGTTTCGCCAGCTGACGTACCAAAACAGCGTTCAGGACCGATATGGGCATTACGAGTTCGTAGTGATGCCTTTTCGGACTCACGAACGTACCTGCGATATTTATGGACTTGATTAACAGAGTCTTCCATCAGTATCTTGATAAATTCGTTATTGTTTTTATCGATGACATACTGATCTACTCCAGAAATTTTGCACAGCATTAAGAACATTTGAGGATTGTGTTGGAAACGCTGAGAGCAGAAAAGTTGTACACCAAATTCAAGAAATGTGAATTTTAACTTGAGAGAGTAGGTTTCTTGGGTCACATTGTTACAGCCAAAGGCATCGAAGTTGATCCTTCTAAAGTAGAAAATGTAACGAATTGGCCGATACCTACAAATGTTGGAGATGTGAAAAGTTTTCTTGGATTAGTCGGATACTATCGGCGATTCATAGAGAGTTTCTCTAAAATAGCAGGTGTTATGATTCAGTTGACCAGGAAAGGAGTTAAGTTTCAGTAAACCGAACAGTGTGAACAAAGCTTTCAGGAACTTAAGAAAAGACTTGTCTCAGCACCAGTGCTGACTATACCAAATGGGTTTGATGGTTTCGCTATTTACAGCGATGCATCCAAACATGGTTTAGGTTGTGTATTGATGCAGAATGGCAAAGTCATAGCCTATGCTTCAAGACAGTTGAAGCCACATGAAAAAAATTACTCGACACACGATTTAGAGCTCGCAGCTGTATTGGCGACACTATCTGTATGGTAGTAAATGTAAGATTTACACCGATCACAAGAGTTTCAAGTATTTCTTCACTCAGAAGGAACTAAATATGAGATAACGTCGATGGCTAGAGCTGGTAAAAGATTATGACTGTACCATTCTTTACCACCCGGGTAAAGCAAATAAGGTTGCGGACGCTTTGAGTAGAAAGAACGCTGGACAGTTATCAGCTTTGGGAACAACGCAAGATCAATTGATTCGAGATTTTCAGAATTTAAGGATTGAAGTGCGAGCCCCGTCAGCCTAAGGATCTATTAGATTGGCAAATTTGACCGTTAAATCATATTTGAGAGGTCGGATTATGACGGCTCAAGCCAAAGATAAATTCTTAGAAAAGATCAGATCCGAAGTTAGGACTGGCAAGAGAATAGGTTTCGAGATTGCCTCTGAAAAAGCACTTATGTTCAGATGGCGTCTCTGTGTACCGAAGGACGAACTTATCAAGAATGAAATTTTGACAGAAGCTCACTCAGCACCATATGCATGCCATCCAGGAGGGACAAAGATGTATCGTAATTTGCGCAATACCTTTTGGTGGAGAAACATGAAGGGTTGCATTGCAAAGTGTGTATCTCGATGCATGACCTGTCGCAGGTCAAGGCAAAACATCAGAGACCGTCAGAATTATTTAATCCCTTGGATATACCAGAATAGAAATGGGAGAAGATTTCCATAGATTTTGTAACAGGGTTACTGAAATCGGTAAGAGGACATAACGCTATTTGGGTTATTGTAGACCGACTTACAAAGTCAGCTCATTTCCTACCAATCAAAATGACTCTCAATATGGATCAGTTAGCCCAGTTGTATGTTAGAGAGATTGTTCGACTTCATGGAGTACCAGTTTCCATTGTCTCAGATAGAGATCCGAGATTCACTTCGAGATTTTGGAAGAGTTTACATGTTGCTATGGGTACTAAATTAAATTTTGGTACTGCTTACCATCCCCAGGCCGATGGACAATCTAAACGCACTATTCAAACACTGGAAGATATGCTTAAAGCCTGTGTACTAGACTTGAGTGGTAATTGGGAGACTCATCTTCCATTAGTGGAGTTTGCCTACAATAACAATTTTCAGGCTACTATTGGTATGGCACCATATGAGACACTTTATGGACGACGTTGCCGATCACCAGTCTATTGGGATGAAGTAGGCGAGAGAAGAATTTTGGGTCCAGAATTGATTGAGAAGACCGTTGAGGCTATTGAGAAGATCAGACTACGAATCAAAGTCGCACAAGACAGACAGAAAAGCTATGCGGATAAAAGGAGAAAAGACTTGGAGCTTGCGATTAGAGAGAAAGTATTCTTGAAGGTAACTCCTATGAAAGGAACTATCCGTTTTGGCAAGAGAGGGAAGTTAAGACCTCGTTTTATCGGACCATTCGAAATATTAGAGAAAGTAAGTAATGTGACTTATCGTTTGGCGTTGCCACCCAAGCTAACGGCCGTACACAACGTTTTCCACGTTTCTTTATTGAGAAAATATATCCACGACCCAAGTCACGTGGTAAATTTCTAGACTATTTCGATTCAAATGAATCTGTCCTATGAGGAAACACCTATGTACATTATTGATAGAAAAGTCAATGTCTTAAGAAATAAAGAGATCCCTTTAGTCAAAGTCCAATGGGGTACGCAGGATAGTGATGAAGCTACCTGAGAAAAAGAGGAAGAGATTCGGCTAAGTATCCAGATATTTTAGATCAAGTAAGTTTAAATTTCAATGACAAAATTATTTTAAGAGAGCAAAGTTGTAGCGACCGAGAATTTTTAAATGATATAAAATTATTTTCTTGAAAAGCGTGTCGCTAAATTTTAAACCATAACGTTAAAGTGAAAACATATTCGTCTAGCCGTTATAAACGAATTTAAATTTATTTCGAATCGAATTCATTTTCGAATAATTTTAAAGTATCAATTTCTTATTATTTTGTTTTAAATCCTTTCCACTGTGATTTCACCATTGATGCTAGAACATCAATTTCTAGCATCAACATGAAACCACCAACAACACCACCTCACTACACTATCAACACCACCATTTCCTTACATCAACACCACCATCAACAACCCTCACGAGACCAACACCTTCACTGCCAAACCACCAACACTACCACCTCAACCGCCAAGCTCACCACCTCAAACCAGCATCAGCTCCCTGCCTAAACCATCACCCACGAAACCACCATCAACTCACTGCCCCAAACCATCACCAACACCACACCCCAAACCATCAACCATGAAACCACCACCAACAGCACACCCCAACCCAAATAGCAACATCACCAACAACACCTCAAGCCATCGCTCTCGAGACCAACCAGCTCGCCCCAAACCACCAAACTCGCCACTGCTCTAAACCGAGACCAACCACCTCAAAACCACCCACACCTCCACCGCAAACCACCACCCAAAAACCACGAAATCAAGAAATAAACCCTCCCCCTCCTCCCCCAAAATCAAGCCCAAAACCAAGACCTCCACACCACCATTTCATCTCAAATCAACTCTAAACCACAACTCAATCGAGAAATAAAGTCTACCTATGAACTTACCCTGTTTCCCCAACCTTTTCCCGAGCTCGATTGCCTCCAAAGAAACCCAAAAACCACGCCTCCATCTCCTGGATTTCGGACCGGCGCGAAGTAAAAACTTTACCCACGAGCACCGACACCACCACCCGCCGGTCGGTGGTGGTGAAAATGGAGGAAGGGGCGAAGCCCCCTTCCCCATACCCATCGCATCTCTCTCTCTCTCTCTCTAGGAGAGAGAGAGAGATAGAGAGAGGGAGGGGGAATTAGAGTTTTTAATTTTTGATTTTTGAAATTTTCCCTTTTAGCCCCCGAAGTTTTAAGTATTTTAATTTTAACCTTTAACATTTTATTTTCAGTTTTAAGGAATTTCTATTTAGTCCTCCAGTTTAGAAGTTATAACTTCAGTCATTAATATTTTATTTTCAGTTTTAATAAATTTACAGTTTAGTCCCTAATTTCTAAGAGTTAAATTTGAGCCCTAAATCTTATTTTCAGTTTTAGTAAATGTTCAATTAAATCCCTAATTTATAGAAGTTTAATTTCAACCCTTTAAGTTTTTATTTTCAGACTTAATAGATTTACAATTAAGTCCTTAAATCCTGAAAAGTTATTATTTCAGCTTTTAAGTTTTTATTTTCAGTTTTAGTAGATTTACAGTTTAGTCCTTAACTTCTAAAAGTTACTATTTCAGCCCTTAAACTTTTATTTTTAGTTTTAATAAATTTTCAATTAAGCCTCTGAACTTTATTTTATCATTTTAAGTTATTTATTTCAGTTTCAATAATTTTCAATTAAGTCCCTAAACTTTATTTTATCACTTTTAAAGTTTAAAGTTTCAAAATACTAATTCAAAACTTATTTTCTATTTTGGTTAGACGAAACGTACGGACGATTAAGAGTTTGAGATTACTTTCCGCTCCATTTTGCACATAACTCAAGATTATTGAGGTAGACTCGCTTCCATTAATTAGTTTAAATTATAATTGCATGTCTTATGTGAATTTACGTGATTTATATGCTTTAATGCATGAGAAGAGAATATGTCATATAAGATATATGATATTGTTATACTTGTCATAACTTGTATGATTTAATGCATGAGAAGAGACAAGTATTTCTTATGAGATAAGATGAGAATATTATGCATAACTTATGTGCTTAAATGCATGAGACGAAACTACCAACACCATATGATTTTAAAGAGCCTATGATTTTCAAGAAAATGAGCATATGATGATGATGATGATGTCACGTTATATATTGCATAAGTGTGTGTTCAATTATTCTGTAAATTAATTATCGGCGATGAGTCTACTGAGTATTTCTTCGAAATACTCATCCCGTTATTTTAACATATTTGCAAATTTCGGAGATGGTTGAGTGTGATGGGCAGTGGTGGCATGAATTTAAAGTCGTAGTTATTTACTTACAAAATTTTCGCATTTTAAACACTATTAACGTACTTTGTTATTTCGTTTATTTCAAAAACTTGAGATTTAAAATCTTAAAACGATTATTCTAAGTTATTTAAATGAGTTTTGTTGCAGACGATGATTACCGTTATGAATGTGATGTGATTTTAAAAATTAGGTTATTTCCGCAAATTTTGATTATTAAAATTAGGGCAAAAGACGATGACGTGACAATCCGAGTTAACAGAACTCGGGGCGCTATAGAATCAAAACCATGTTGATCATTACCACCGGAGCTAGACCTCTTCTTGTCATTGAGCTACTTAGGAATATCCGAGAATGTAGCCCTAATAGAAGGGAGCTTCTCAACAGAGCTGGAAGCAGCCACTCCACCGTCTTGCTTGGCTGATCATAGCCAAGGCGGTCCTGCAAATCATAGAATTGAATCGCCGTGTTCACATGGAGTCTCAGGCTCCAGTCCCTTAGCCCCTTCAAGGTGAGAACTTTGTTGTGCCTATCTTTTCCACCAGATGTTCTCGAAATCGGAACTATCACCGCTCTCTTTTCTCCGGCATCTTCACCGGTGGTGGGGGTGAGGGTTGCAGGCGGCGATAATGGGGGTAGAAGGAGGAAGCGAGAGAGGGAGAGATGAATTGGGGGTCAGTCTTAATCACCTGATTTTTTATAATTAAATCTTAAATCTCTGGATTTAGGTAATTTTTTCATAAAAATTTAGCCTAACCCAAAAATTAATTTTAGCCCAACTAAAA
Source organism: Fraxinus excelsior (assembly GCA_019097785.1). Taxonomy (NCBI): domain Eukaryota; kingdom Viridiplantae; phylum Streptophyta; class Magnoliopsida; order Lamiales; family Oleaceae; genus Fraxinus; species Fraxinus excelsior. The sequence goes on along the minus strand of CM032626.1, from coordinate 31,080,345 downwards.
TCATTCACAACCCAAGCCCATTGTTCAATTCTTCAAATTTAGTTTATGACTCTACAACAATTAAATATTTATTTTATCATATTCATGATACACAAATAAATCGTTACTAAATCAAATATTTTATTTCACACACACGTATATAATTCAGTTTAAATAATTCACTTATAATCAAATTAATTTATTATATAACAAATAATTGTTATTGATTAAAGATAAATGAATTATTTGAATAACATGAAATGCAACATGTTTGACTAAGCTTAAAAATAATTAAAAAATTTCTAATGTATTTTTTTATATATTACTTATTTATACTTGTGAGCTAAAAATTTATTTATTTCGACCTGAAATGAATGTTATTATCAAAATAAATAATATGCTATATATTTAATTTATTAGTTAAAAACATATTTGTTAGAACTTTATTATGAGTATCCAAAAATATATTCTGACACACATTATTTAGAGTGTCGTGAATTTAACATTTTAAACCAAATCTCGTATAGTATAGAGTATCTTTTATGGCATAAGTTCATTGGGAAAAAAATTCTTAAATTTCAACCCACCCTAATATATCTTTCTAGCTCCGTCCACTCTGATGTGATTCTCTCACAATATTTGAAATTCTGCATTAAGTTGTTTACTATTCATTTGCTAATCGAAATATGATTTTCTCTAGTAAAATTCCCTGATGCTTCAATTAAATAAAACTCACCTAAAGTTGTAATGCATATCATGACGTTACCCCCCGCCCCACCAAAATCGAAAACGCCATAAAAAATCATCTAATGAAATCCCCAATATCATGGAAATGGAAGGAAAACAAGCAATTAGTTTATGTAGATGGAGGGAAACAAAGTGCATAAATTATACTCAAATCTTGGGAACCAAGAAGTGAACGGTTAAATATACATTCATGTAAATATAATAATTCCATTTGAATTTATATGCTGATACAATTACTCGAGTCTCTCACCGTGATTTCTTGCAGAAAATGTTTATTACAGCTGAAAACCAGATACAAATCAAAGAAAATTGATTTTTTGGTAACACTTCAAGGTTTCTAAAATTTTGGGGTGTTACAAGGAGATTATTTTTCATAGCTATCATTAAAGTTAACTGGTCCCAGATTACGAGGCAGAGGTGAAATACCTTTTTAGACCAGAATTTTCCCCAGATATGCTCCAGCGTATCAATTAGGATTTAAGACAACATGCTGGAGAAGGAAAAGAACAGAAAAAGGATTTAAGATGAAAAATGAAACAGGCAAAGAAATCCAAATTCAACCATCATATACCATTCATTCAGAGAATAAAGTTGGTACCTTGATTTGTGTTCTATTATATGTGTAAGTGATGTGCACTAATCCATCACTGGCTTGGATAACAGCTGGATAAGAAAATTCCATTCCTAAAGTCTCCTCCAGTGTGACAACATCGAGCCATGAATCTCCATCATCTGAAGAGAGAGCAACTTTGAGCACACCCCTGGAGATTGTATTGTAAGCAAGTACTAGACGGCCATCCTTCAGCTTAACCCCATCAATTCCTATCAACCAATTTCAATTCATGAAATTGCACGAAAGATTCACAAGTACTTCCAAAGTAATATTTTTGTCCTACAGCTGCCCAATTAATAATCTTGTACAGATGAGTCTTGAATAGAACTTTGAAAAAACATTTTTGTCTGTCATTTAGGAGAGACAACATATAAGCCCTTAATTTAGAAATAGTTCTTTTTAGTTCACAACCTGAATTTGGATTTGGCAATTCTGTTGGCCTTGCATAATCCCAGGTATGTCCACCATCACTGGATTCTGACGTACAAATTCTATTAATTCCCTCAAAGGATCTCAGAAGTACACGAATGGTCCCATTGGCAGTCTGGTAAGGAACTGGTTGAATCACACTGAGAGACTCACCCTTAATGTATATTGGGCCATACTTTCTCCACGACCTACCCAAGTCTGTAGTTATCTGTTTTACAAAATTACGAATCTTCAGTCAGTCACCAGTCATTTTTTGTGTCTCTTAAAGCAGAATCTGAGGGTGGATCTTTGTACAACCTCCATCCATGCACCCCAAGAATTCCAGCTCTCAACAGAAGATCCGCAGAGCAAGTCACCATTTTCTAGCAAAATAGGCTGAGGAAGATAATTGAGTAGAAGTAACATAGGTATCACCTCAGTCTAATGAAATGGATATGAATTAATAGAGCGTACCTTGTTCTTAATTGGTCCTAGTATACCAGGAGGAAGTTGTTCTCTTTCTGACCAGGTGACCCCACCGTCATAAGATCGCTTCATGCATCCACTCCATCTAAGTTAGAAGGCAGTAGCATGACGAAGTTAGAAAAATTTTATTTGTAGATTTGCAATCTTAAAAAGGACCTGATTTTCTTCCAGACCTCTACTCTGCTCTACGAATAAGCTCAACCACTTTTTTTAATCTAAACAACGTTATAGGACACTAGCTATATACCTCCTTATAATGATGTAAGAGAGAATCTCCAATAGTGCTCCATATTTTAAAGAACAGCTCTATCATACAAGGAGCATCTTGAGGAATTTCGAAAAATAAAGTCAGACCTTTTATAGCTCTCCAATAACCCTCTCTATATTCATTTTTTATTTTGCATTTTCCCATAATAAATTATTTTCCATCCTTTTCCCTATTTTTTTAAGAATTTCCTCTTTTTTATTTATCACTTCCCTCTTTTTTATTTTGTAGAAATCAAAGAAATGTATAGAAAAATGTGCAATAATAAATGAAACATCGTATAAAAGTGTTTTGGCTCAATACAATTGGAAAATCAAATCCACTCTTTATTTTAATTTTTTAAAATAAAGACTGTATCGGACACCTCAAAAGAGATTTAGCTCTAGAAAACAGAGAAAATGAAGCTAATAAGGAGCCTTCTCAAGATGATCCATCTTACTTTATCATATTTAACTTCTGTAAGAATTTCAACCAAAACTAGAAGATATCAGAAGTTTTTGAATTTTTTTTTATTTTATCTATTCTAGCTGATCACAAATCAATCTCAACATCCTTTTTCCTGAAATGTTCATCTTGTGCATATTTTATTATTTGACGAGCTTCAAAAGGCGTGGTTATTTAATATTCAACTTTATAATTACTTTCGAATCTCATCTCTCCATAGCATCTCTCTAATTCATCCAACCTTTTCCACCATCATGCCTCGATTTAGCAGATTTATGTATGCTTGCCAGATTTTTTCCACTAATTTTGACAGTTTTCGGACCATCGTCTTCTTCAAACCTTGCATCGAATCGAACCACTGCAACACAGCTAGCACCCTTCGCCACAGCAACCAACAAATCAGCTCCACCAATCACAACCCACCAGCCCATTCATCCAAACCCCTCCACACCAATACAAACCAAATCCACCACCCACTGTCAGTTTTGGTCCCTGAACTGACCAAGAGGCAAGAGCACTCTCTGATCTTTTCAATCCAATAATTACTGTGTGGAATGTGAGAGGAGACTGATTTAGTCCAGACCATTAATTTTGGGAATTTTCCAAAGCACCATGTTGTTTGAGCTGTCTTTCAAATTTTATAGTTTGATTTTTATTTTTTATTTTTTTTTTTTTTTTTAAAAAGTGACGAGAAAAATAACAAAAACAATTGACAACTATTTGCAAGATCTGTGATCTATTTTGTTCATGTTAATTGAATTAGCAGCTTAAGAGAATTAAATTGCAACAACCCACTATCACTTGTGTGCTCTCTACTCTCTACAGCAGTCGTGCCAACTTTAATATGATGATTTGAACACCATTTGGCTCTTTTGAGCCTCACGAGGTACCAATTTCTTTTACGTAGAAAACGTGTTTTTATTTTGGTGTTCTAGCTTATAAAATTTAAATTTAATAAAAAAAAAAAAATCTAGCTGATTTGTTTTCAATTAAAAAAAAAACTTCTTTGTCTCGATAGTCTCCTCGCATCATGTACAAACTCTATAAAATCTCTTATACTTATACCAATTCCTTATATTGTTCCCACGATGATGTGCTTTCTCATTCTCCTTATCAATACAATTATATCTAGGAACCATGTTAACAACATTCATAATTCTTCTAAATGAATTAACTTGTAAATGGGACTTTGATGGTTAGGTTCGTCTTGAGTCAATTCTGGATTAACTCGATAATCTTGAAAAGTTTTTTTACTTTCACAACTTGAGCGTCTTTCATCAAATTTTCCATGCTAATATGTCATTTGACGGTTTATTAAGAGATTGAAAATCATTTTTACGTAATCGTCTAGGTCAACGTCTTGGCACTTCGTAGGGATAAGATAAAACAAATATTAACTAAAAATACCCTTTCTATTATCGAATTCAATTGTATATAAATTCTTTTTGCATTGTAAGCAAGGTACATCCACTATTAGTGAATATCTAGCCCACTTCAAAGTGTTATTACACAATTGTAAAATCTATGAAGCTCCTTATATCATAGCATCTAGGTTTCTCGTGGTTTAAATCTTGAAATCTTGCCTGACGACATTCCTACATCTCAATCATGTTATGAAGCTTAAAGATAGGCTAACCTTCAGTACATATCATTTCAAATTCGTCAATCACTTAAAAAATCAGGCATACCACCTGACTCACATCCATCACTTCCTAAGCCTGATTGTATTAGTACTCCTCACGAAGAAGAAAATATTGCTTTTACTGTTGAGTCTATTGAATGTTGTGATAGCAAGGATGAAAGTTTTTAGACTTGTCTCTAATCCCTACTTACACCAGTCTTTAGCATAATTGACCATGATACAGTTGAGAAAATACAGAGTATTTTCACTTCAGCCAGAGGGTTTGCCTACATTCTGTACCTTTTAGTGTGACTTAGGAATTACCTCAACTGATTGATACTCCCCGAGTTTTCATGATTTTTCCAAGGCAATTGTGTGCTTACATACTCTTCTTATCAATATTCGGACGTTGCCTACTAATTACCGACATTATCTTAGCTCCTCCCTTTGTTGTCAATGTTCTTAAATTTCATACCAATATGAAAGGCAAATTATTTGCAATCACGAAATTTTTGAACTTGCTTTTGATGTATAATATAGGCTAGGAGACTCCAATGGTGATTAGTGATTATTATACTTTATAGCCTGTCTCTTACCTAATTTCCTAAACACGTGAACAAAAGGATTTTGAATTATTCCTATAAAGATAATTTATTTGACTGACCATCACACTTAAATAAAAGTTATATTTTCTTATAGTAAAATTGTTTCCTTATAGGAGCCCATTTGAGCCTCCGAAGTTGCAATCATTCAATTCTGCAGGCCAGATAGCAGTGATAGGCCCTTGCGCTCCTCGTTATACACAATTAATTGAAGATTTTGTGGATGAGTTGCATAATTTTTTGCTTTTTTAAATTTTCTATCAGCATTTGGTTCATAATATATAGTGCCACTTGGTATGAGTTCAGCTATAGCCTATATGTTATTGTCAAGACTTCAATACCGACACTTGGTCAAAACAAAAGATTTGTCTCCTTGAAATTTAAAGTTCTAGTCTACCTTGTTGGAATCAAATTCTCTCAACCAAGGGAAATGGAGATACATATAGAATTTGGACTTTAAGAGTTTAATTTGAATTATGAGTGTTTAAATTAGATTATGTTAGTTTTAATATTATGATAAAGTTCTAATTTATTGAAAGTTCTTTCAATAAATTTCGCAATAGAGAAATCTTTACTGGTGCAGGTGTTATCCGAGAACAATTAGCCGATCTAGATTTACATAAGTCGGTGATGATGATGGGGTACATGGCCAGGTATTGACATGTATCTAAAAATTGGAAAAAAGAAAAAGAAAACAACCTCGCAGGCACCAGACTTCAGGGAAAAGGGTCTGGGAAAGATCTGTAGTATTTGGGGTATGAGCAATGACATCTACGGGGAATAGAGGCTTGCTGTTTCCTAACGCAAAACAAAACGACCATCTATAGACCAACATTATGGAAAGGGGTAGGAATATCTTACTTGAAATCGTCTAAATTATTCGTCTTTTCCCATTATTGGTATCTTTCTATCTCGGAGCTTTCAAAGGTCGAGTAAGGGACAGGGAAAGAGGGGAGTTTCGGGGACAAAGCCCTCGGATTTGAAAGTGTGGATTCCTTCGAGTCAAGCCTCTCGATCTATCATTATACCTATTACCTCGAGAAGTAGAAAGAATTACAATCCCTCTACGTGTAGATAGTGTTAAATCTATAGAGGTCATGCAAATAAATAGGCCCCTTCCCTTCTCTTTTGGACGAATGGGGTGCTTTAGAAGGTGCTTTCCGATCTACGGTCCCTCGGAGTGACTCTAACCCGGAGATTTTTACCTTTATTCTTTCAGTATCGATATGGTTTTAATGATTACTGCTTTAATGAATACCTTACGGAAAATCTCAAACCCATTTCTGAGACCCCATCTTTAACTTACCTGATTCAATAGAAGATATTTCATCATCTAGAAGAGGACTTTTCTTATGACCATTGGTATACGTTCAGCTACATGTTGCTATCAAAAGTTCAATACCGACACTTGGTCAAAACAAAATATTTGTCCCCTTGAAGCTTGAAGTTCTAACCTACCTCGTTGGAGTCGAATTCTCTCAGCAAGGGAGAAATGGAGATAAAGATAGAATTTTGGATTTTAAGAGAGTTTAATTAGGTTAGTTTCAATATTATGATAAAGTTCTAATTTATTAAAAGTTCTCTCAATGTTAGCTTAGTTGATCTATTTATAGAGGGTTTATTCATTTTAATAGATACGTGTGATTTCCTATCTTCTTTGATAACCTTTCTTTTCTTGTTACTTTCTTCTTATTGTCAAATTGTTAACTTTCTGCATTGAGAACATTAATGCAAGACTAAAATAATAGGAATTATCTACCATTTACAGCCACTAGATCGCACTCCTACCGCTGTTGCTCCATCATACATATCCTTTATTACGATTTATATGTCTAAAATAAATTCTTTTTGCCTGCCACCTGCCACGGGTTGTTCGTGGGCACTTTATCATAAGAAGAATTTGAAAACTTAAATGAAAACACTGCTAATCAAAATTAATCAGAAAAAACTAATAGCATAGACAGAGAGAACAGATTTGAGAACTTACTTCTGAACCTCTTGCCCAATTTTATAGAACAGAAGCAGTTCGTTTGAGGGGTGTTTAAATAGCACTGGATTCCACATAGGAACATCAAGTTGTTCATCAGCAATGATAGGAGGGTGCCAGGAACCATCCTGTTATTAATTTCAGTATGATAGCTAAAAATAAGTATTTTTAGTGTGGGAACTTCAAATGACCAAAAGAGATGGCACAAAGAGAGATTCTGAGAACTTGATTGCTACAGAGAAGGATATAAATGGAAAGCACTGATCGCACATATGACGCTGAAAAGTCAGCATCATAATCAGGCCACCTTACCAACAAACTTATTGGGCCCCCAAAAAAAGCCAGCTCAGCAAACCTATCAGTGAACTGGAAGCATGTAAAATTCACAAGAAGTTTTTTCTTCTGAAATTCATATTTGATAAATAAAAAATTTGGAATGAATATAGTAAATTCTGGCAAAGAAATAAACAAAGAAATCTTTTCCTCCTATAAAAACATTAAAGTTGGCAGCATTACAAAGTTAAAACATATAAATCCTTTATGCAAAATAAACCTAATGAAAAGAATATACTGTCACCTTATAAGTCTGTATCCAAATCTTCACGTCAAGTGCCCCCTCTGCTGTACCCCCAAAATAGGCAACCAAAAAGTGATTTTTGTCAAGCTACAGGAAAAACTAAATTAAGTTACAATCTCACTCAATTTTATTGAGTATTAAGTGTACTTGGACATTAACTCGCATTGGAGCACCTCCACAATAGTAGAAGCGTGACAGCTGTTGAAGGGGACTGAATTAGCAACAAAAGTGAACTCCTGAATCAATGGTGCCCAAGGTATAATATCATTCTTCATTTTCAGAAAAGCAGTAGATTTGACTTTTATACCCCTTACGTCACTGCATTGTACTGGTAACAGTTAGAGATAATTATCCGTAAAAAGGTGAGACAAAAAGAGAAAGAAAGAAAAGAAGAAATGACTTAATAGGCACGTGCAAGTTTTTTGAGTTAGCGTATGTTATTGTTAACATGAAAATACTAAAAGATACCATGTAAGTAATAAACACTACCATTGCAAAACTTGGCCGGGATTCCAGCCTAAACCATGTGAGTGCTAGATGGAACGTCCATTGGCTCAGAAACTAGCCTATACTCATTTCAGAACCATGTAAAACAAAGCTTTTCTAACATGGCAAAACCAGATCTTTATAAATTCATTAAATAGGTGTAATTTGATAACTAGCTAAATTTATACATATTGCCATGATATATACTATTAACTAAGAAAAGTTGAAGGCAAGACATTTTGTCATAGCCATATTCATTTCTAGACATAACTAACTTGAGTCAATTTTATTTCATGCAAAAGTGCATTCCATTTCTTGTTCGAACCACTCATCGTCCCAATTATGTGAAAACATTATATGAAGACAAGGTTGATTCTCACTGTAATACTCGTATTAGCTTGCTTTATTTATTTGGTTTAAACATTACAAGGTTGTTCGGGAAATGGTCAATTATCAATCTGCTGTAAATGGGCTATACAAGTTCAATCTTATATTAAAAAAAATAAAGGAAAAAAAAACTTTTGGGCAATATATAAAAGGATAAAAAGACAACCATTTTCTTACCTTTTAGAACGGAAATTGATGGGGTGGAACAAGATATGTATTCTACTGTTCACGAATTTATCTTTGAAACTTAAACAGCTCCTCAACCACGAAAAAAAATCATGTACATGGAAAAACAAAGGAAACATAAACAGCAAAAGTAACAGTAACAAAAGAACCACAACTAATTTTCCCATTTTACATGAAAAAATAAATAAATTAGTAAACAACTATTAGTCTCCGACTGATTGTTTATTCGTATAAAAAACGTCAATACTTTTTCTTAGCAGAAAGAGATTAAAGAAGAAGAAGAAGACGGAGAATATACAAGTATTGCTGACATACAACTGAAAAATACTACCTGCTACGGATTTAAATCCAGATGTGCGTTTGGCCGTGCCATTATTTTAAACTCCGAACTTGTTTCTCCGCAATTGATTATAAGGTTTACCTAATCTTTCAGATTTTATATTGATTATGGTCCTTCCGCCTGGCCTTTTCTCTGATCTAGGGGGGAAATTGCAGCATCGGTCCATAAATGTTTTAATTTTTGTAAACGTTATCCTAATCTTCAATTTGTGACAACAAATGTCCTAACCTTGCAAAAATATGTAACTGAGGTCCAAATGGATGGATTTGACCGTTAATTGACTAACAAAAGTGGGTTTTGACTAATTTTGACCAAATTGAAAGGGATAAAATGATAACTTCGCTATTTTATACATAAAATAATTTAAAAGTCAGAAATAGAATAAATTAAAAAAATGAAGGACAAACCCGTCAGCATCATCACTCACCTACTGACTTGTACCACCGTTAGCACAACCTCCCCACCACTACCACCATCTCCAACACAAAGTAAAACCAAAATTGATTAAACATATCTCCATCCAAACCCTACCTCTTACCCCCAAAATCAAAATCAAAATACCACTACGCACATACACCACGCCCACCCATCGTCGTCGCCGCCACAAAATTGAAGAAGCTGGAGAGGGATAACAGCAAATGTAAAAGTATCCCCTCTTCTATGTCTCCTTTTTTTCTTTTATCACATCGTTCCTTTCGGCAATAAGTATATCCACTTCAGACACGCTATCACTTTAATGAAAAACTTACGAGGTTTGCAGATGATGAAAATCATGTCAAAAGCGATTCTATTTTGTCATCATTATCATTGTCTTGGTCATAAGTTTTTGCTAATCTAACAAATTGGACGTGAGTGCTGAGTTTGTAAAGAAATTCGATGGGTCATTTTTTACAGAAGGTACAGAGTGGGTTTTTCGTAAAGGGAAGTTCTTGATTTTGAGCCGAATCCACCGAATTCAGTAGAAAAATAATCTGTGATTGTGATTTGATGATTTTGCTTTGTGTTAGCAGGGATGGTGGTGGTGCATTGCACAACGATTTTCGATTTTGCATGGGATGGGATGGGATGGGATGGGGTTGAGTTTGTGAAGAAGATGAATGAACATTTTTTTTTACTTTTATTTTTATTTTATTTTAAGGGGATAAAATGCAAAGTTACAATCTTAACATTTTTAATTTAGTCAAATTCTACTATTTATGGTCAACTAAATGTCAAATTCCATCCAATTGGACGGTGCTGCATATTTTTGAAATGTTAGGAATTTTTATCAACACAAATTGAAGGTTAAGATAAAGTTTAAAAAAAAAACTGAAAAGGTAAGAAAAAACTGCTGCTGCAATTTTCCACTAATCTACCGTGTTTTTATTAAGAAGCCACCAAGAAATGGCTTCTCTCCAAAGTGCCCTTAGAATTAACCAAGGGCATAAAGGGTAAACATTTATTTTAATTAAAAAATAACACAAGAAAGAGAAGAAAAAATTATAAAAATGTTGTAAAAGAATGAGATGATTATTTAGTATTATCATGATACATGGATAAGTCTTATCTAGTTCAGAAAGTGTATTTCATTCCAACTGTAACTCTCATTTTAGACCCTATAAATATAGGGCTTTAGTTCTCATAATAATACACAGAAAAGTCTATTGGCTTTTATTCTCTCTTCTCTTTTCTCTCTTTTATAACACGTTATCAGCACGAAAGCTTAATTTTTCAAAGTTTAGAGAAGATTCACGATGGATTGTCAAGATTCTTGTTTGATTGATAGTGCAACTACACATACTATTCTTCAAGACAAAAAATATTTTTTGGACTTAACATTAGCAGAAAATAATGTTAATACGATATCATGTGCATCGAATATTGTTGAAGGCTCCGGAAGAGCTTGTATTATTTTTCCAAATAATACAAAATTATATATTGACGATGCACTTTATTCAAGCAAATCTAGAAGAAATTTGCTTAGTTTTAAAGATATCTGTTGCAATGGATATCACATTGAGACGATGCAAGAAAATAATGTTGAATATCTTTGCATAACTTCTTTTGTATCTGGCCAGAAGCAGATAAAAGAAAAAATTTATGCACTCCCATCGGCATGTATTATACATTTATAAAAATGGTTGAGTCAAATATTATCACGAACCAGAAGTTCGTTGGTCCAAAGAATTTTATACTTTGGCATGATCGACTTGGACATCCAGGAGCTATAATGATGCGTCGAATAATAAATAACTCACATGGGCATCCTTTAAAGAACTAGAAGATTCTTTTACCTAATGATTATCCATGTGTGGCTTGTTCACAAGGCAAGTTAGTCATTAGACCTTCAACTACAAAGGTCAATATTGAATCCCCAACTTTCTTGGAAAGGATTCAAGGAGATATATGTGGGCCAATACACCCACCATGTGGACCATTTCGTTATTTTATGGTATTAATTGATTCTTCTACTAGATGGTCACATGTTTGTCTACTTTCTACTAGGAATGTAGCTTTTGCTAGACTACTTGCTCAAATCATAAAATTACGTGCGCAATTTCCCGATTACTCAATCAAGACTATTCGTCTTGACAATGCCGGTGAATTTAGATCACAAGCATTCGATGATTATTGCATGTCAATTGGGATTGTTGTTGAACATTCGGTTGCGCATGTCCATACACAAAATGGTTTGGCGGAATCATTTATTAAACGTCTACAACTTATTGTTAGACCGTTACTTATGAAAACAAAACTCCCAGGTTCTGTTTGGGGTCATGCCATATTGCATGCTGCGTCATTGGTTCGTATCAGACCAACTGCATATTATCAATATTCACCTTTGCAACTAGCATTTGGTCATGAACCTAATATTTCTCACCTGCGAGTTTTTGGTTGTGCTGTTCAAGTCCCTATTTCACCCCCACAACGGACTAAAATGGGTCCCCAACGAAGACTTGGGATTTATGTGGGTTTTGATTCACCATCCATTATTGGTATCTTGAACTTTTAACAGGTGATTTATTTACTGCACGTTTTGCAGATTGTCATTTTGATGAAATGATCTTTCCAATTTTGGGAGGGAAAAAACTCTATCCTGATAAACAAGGTAAAATTACTTGGAATGAAATAACTTTATCTCATTTTGATTCCCGCAGCAATCAATGTGAGCAAGATGTTGAAAAAATCATTCATTTGCAAAATGTTGCAAATCAATTACCGGATACATTTGTTGACACGAAAAAAGTGACAAAATCATATATACCAGCAGAAAATATTCCAGCAAAAATTGATGTCCCTGCAGGACAATTTGCTGTAGCAAATGAATCTCAAATACGCCATAAGCGTGGTCGACCAGTTGGTTCAAAAGACTCTGTACCTCGAAAAAGAAAAGTACAAGAGAAAAACCAACCAAAAATTTCAGAAGAAATAACATTGGAGAAAATCGATCAATCAAATATTGAAAATATGGTTCCTGAAAATTCACAAGTGTCCGAAAATAATGAAATTTCAATAAATTATATGTTATCTCATAAATTATGGGAACGAAATAATGTTGTTATAGACAATATTTTCGCCTTTAACGTGGCTCTTGATATTATGCAAAATGATGATCCTGAACTACTGTCTGTTAAAGATTGTCAAAATAGAAATGATTGACCAAAGTGGGAAGAAGCCATACAGGCTGAATTGAATTCCTTGGAGAAACGGAAAGTGTTTGGACCTGTAGTTGGAACACCTGGAAATGTAATCCCTGTTGGATACAAATGGGTTTTTGTACGAAAGAGAAATGAAAACAATGAAATTACAAGATACAAGGCCCGACTCGTAGCTCAAGGTTTCTCATAAAGACCAGGAATTGATTATGAGGAAACATATTCTCCCGTAATGGACACCATCACTTTTAGATTCTTAATTAGTTTGACTGTGTCACAAAAGCTCGATATGCGCCTTATGGATGTAGTGACTGCCTATTTATATGGTTCACTTGATAGTGACATATATATGAAAGTCCCTGAAGGACTCAAAGTGCGTAAAACAAATGATACATGCCCGAGAACCATGTTCTCAATTAAACTGCAAAGATCATTATATGGATTAAAACAATTTGGACGCATGTGGTATAATCGCCTTAGCGAATATTTGTTGAAGGAAGGCCATAAAAATGATGATGTCTGCCCATGTGTTTTTATAAAGAAAACGAATATTGGATTTGCAATTGTGGCGGTTTATGTTGATGACTTAAATTTAATTGGAACTTCTGAAGAGTTCAACAAAATTGCAGATTATTTGAAAAATGAATTTGAGATGAAAGATTTGGGAAAAACAAAATTCTGTCTCGGATTGCAAATTGAACATTTCTCAGAAGGATTATTTGTTCATCAATCTACATATACAGAAAAAGTCTTAAAAAGATTTTATATGGACAATGCACATTCATTGACATCACCTATGGTTGTTCGATCACTTGATGTAAAAAATGATCCTTTTCGTCCACTCGAAGATGTAGAAAAGATTCTTGGTCCTGAAGTACCATATCTTAGTGCAATTGGAGCATTAACTTATCTTGCAAATTGTACTCGACCCGACATAGCTTTTTCTGTAAATCTCCTTGCAAGATATAGCTCTACACCAACACAAAGACATTGGAATGGTGTTAAACATATTTTTCGTTACCTAAAGGGTACTATTGATTTGTGATTATTTTATTCTCAAAAGTCGGGATCAGCTTTAGTGGGATATGCAGATGCAAGTTATCTCTCTGACCCACATAAAGCTAAATCACAAACAGGATATGTGTTTACACGTGGAGGAACAGCTATATCATGGAGATCTGTAAAGCAATCATTGGCAACAACATCCTCAAATCATTCTGAAATCATTACAATCCATGAAGCGGGCCGAGAATGTGTATGGTTGAGGAACATGACCCATCATATCCAAGAGTCATGCGGATTAGTTTCAACAAAAGAAAGTCCAACAATTTTGTATGAAAATAATGCTGCTTGTATTACACAACTCAAAGGAGGCTATATCAAAGGTGACCGGACGAAACATATTTCTCCAAAATTCTTTTATACACACGAGCTTCAGAAAAATGGCGACATCAATATTCAACAAATTCGTTCAATTGATAATGTGGCCGATTTATTTACAAAAGCGCTGCCAACATCTACATTCAAGAAATTGGTTCACGAGATTGGAATGCGTCGACTCAAAGATTTTCAGTGATCAACATCAGGGGGAGTAGCTGTACTCTTTTTCCTTCGCTTAGGTTTTATCCCACTGGGTTTTCCTAGCAAGGTTTTAATGAGGCAGCATTTACATTTTTATACTCCAAAATAACTGTACTCTTTTTCCTTCGTTTGATATTTTTTTTTGTCCCATTGGGTTTTTATCAGACAAGGTTTTAACGAGGTAGTTATTGTACGAATAATCATCAAAGGGGGAGTGTTGTAAAAGAATGAGATGATTATTTAGTATTATCATGATACATGGATAAGTCTTATCTAGTTCAGAAAGTGTATTTCATTCCAACTGTAACTCTCCTTTTAGACCCTATAAATATAGGGCTTTAGTTCTCATAATAATACACAGAAAAGTCTATTGACTTTTATTCTCTCTTCTCTTTTCTCTCTTTTATAACAAAAAACAAATAGTCTCTCATAGGGGTGTACGTGGATTGGGTTGGGTCGATTTTTGCCTCAATCCAAATCCAACCCAACATTGTCGGTTTGTTAGAAATTCAACACAACCCATGTAAATGTTGAAACCCAACCTAACCCAACCCAATTATGTGTCGATCGGGTTGGGTTGGGTGGGTCGGTTTGAGAAAAAATTATTACATAAAAATTATTGCTTGCATCATTATTTGTTGTAATTAGAATTTGCAAGCTATCAACATGCTTTAGAAGATTGCTCAATGGTGATGTACTGTAGAGTCAACTGTTTAAGTTTCACTATGGCATGGCTTTCTTGTGGTCAATAAAAAATAGAAATTGTCTAAAATGTATTCAACACCATCCTAAATATTTCTAGTTTTATGTAATTTTTATGATTGTTTGATGAAGTTATTTATCAGGGCAAGAAGGGTGTGTAGATCAAATTACCAATTTAACTTGCAAATCTTGTTAAAATTGCAGTCAAGGTAATTTTTCTATTCTATCATATTGGAATTACACGTCTAAATTTTATAAATTCATAACCAAATTCCTTAAAGATCTAAGTAACATAATGCGCATCTATTTGGCAATACATTGATGGTCTTATTTAAGATGCAACTGTCCATTTCTAGGCAAAATGACTCCAAGAAGTGTCATTTGTAAAAGATTTAAACTTTATTGTATAGATGATTTGAATGGGATGCCATTCATAATGTGTTGAAAGGTAAAATCCAACAAATTGGCTGTGTCGATTTTGGTATCTTAAGGATTTATTTATTTATTTTATTTTATTTTTTGGTCGGGTTGGGTTGAGTCGGGTTTGGGTTGCTAACCCGTGACCCGACCCGACCCGATTACCAAACCCACAATCTGCAACCCGTCCAAAAATTTCAAAAACCCGACCCAAACCAATCGGTTTGGATCAGGTTGGTTGGTTTTCTCAGTTTTTTTTGGGTTTTGCCCACCCCTAGTCTCTCATAACACCAACATAATAAATAATTGTGAATGAGGTGAGATAACATTTTTACAAAGTTATTTTATTTAAAGCCTCATTAAATTTATAATACATTTTTTCTCTTCTTTTTACCATATATTTCTCAATAAAATAATATTACACTTAAATAAAAAACTCTTATTTCTTTTTAATCATACATTTTTCAAAAAAAAAAATTATTATAAAAATTATAACATCAAATAATGGGCCAAACAAGAGAGGAGAGACCAAAATAATAGAATTAAAGTAGATTTTAAATATAAAATATATTAATTGCCCAAAATACCCCCAAAGCAAAACGAAAGACAAACCAAATTATCAATTCAAAACCTGCGTTTCCTTCCTACCATAACCATTGTTCAAGGATTTTCGATCAAGAGCTGATTTTTTCAGCTTCTATGCAGATAGAGGCTGTTGCTCAATGATCCAGATGATCAAGAATGGCTCTTCCAGAGCAAGGATAAAGATATGTGTGTCAAAGAAAAAGATTCAGATCCAATGGTAATGCTACATCCTGTTCTAGCAACCGGCATTGTGGCCTCTATCAAGATGCTTGACGCTAATATTTATGCCTTGCCTTGCCTTACATGGTCCCATTTTGAGTTTGCACAAGTGGTTAGTGCTTCTTCGTAGGCCATAGTGAGATGATGATCCATCGGTATCTAGGAGGGTACATTATATGTTAACATATGAAAGTGTTAATGAAATGGTTCGTGTGTACGAATGTTTTTTTTTTTTTTTTTCATGTGAAACTCCCTCTCTTTCGATAGTTCGTTTTATCAAGGATCTTTTAATTGATGCCATTACATATGATAATATTCTTTTAATGGCATTGGCTGCATTGGAATTTCGTTTCAAATCTTTACATAAATATTATGAATTGACTCGAGTGAGTTTGTAAATGACTCGGAAATTATAAAAACTTTGGTTATAATTTGTACTGAAAATGATCGTTATGCATACCTGCTTTAATGAAATCAAAATATGAATTACTAAATTTATTTATTTGTTGTGGTCGTTTAAAATAGATTAAGGCTCCGTTCGCTAAGGGATTAAAATCCAATTAAATTAAAAATATGGTCGTTATTGGATCTCACTCATCTAATAAAAGTCAACAATAACGGTTAGTTTTTCAATTTTAATCTGATTTTAATCCCTACCAAACAGCCCCTAAATCTTGTTTAAATGGAATCGAAATATAATTTTGGAGTATTTAGTTTGTGAATTAGTAAGCTC
Source organism: Fraxinus excelsior (assembly GCA_019097785.1). NCBI lineage: Eukaryota > Viridiplantae > Streptophyta > Magnoliopsida > Lamiales > Oleaceae > Fraxinus > Fraxinus excelsior. Next base: position 31,063,345 of record CM032626.1, on the reverse strand, counting down.
ATTATCCCATCTTATTTGTATTGGACATTGGTAAGTGGAGATCTTATTGCTCCAAGTGTAAGGATTTTTTATTCCAAGAAGTGTTGTATGTTGGATCTAAGTGGTGATTTTCCTACTTACACTGTGTGGAACATATTGAACAATAACGCAATACATGTAATTTGAATTAACCAAAGGCGTTATTATCTGATTGGGGATAAAAAATTTAGGTGATATTTGGTGTAAATAAAATTACTCATATAAAGAAGTTCCTTCAACACTTGAAACAATGTGAAGTTTCTTTAAGATTCAGTGTTTGAAGTGTTGGAAAATTCCAACATATGAGGCCACACATGTATATATATTAAAATGTGTAGTGCTATTTTTAAAGATTAATCAATAAAACAATCTATTAAAGCTAATTTTAGATTAATGAGTATTAAATATCATAGAATTAAATTGTAGAGACCAGAACAGTTATTTTAAATTAATGAGGGGTCAATGTATAAAAATGAAAGATAATAACTGGTTCTCAATTGAACGTGATTTTTCATATCTGTACATCCCCATCAACATAGAGAAAATTCATAAGGAGACTATATATCAATTGGAAGATCATAATCCGTATAATTCAAGCAATCAGACACATGGATCAGGATATTCTTCCATTTTTAATATTCTCATTGATTTCAACATAGAGTATATATATGCATGTAAAAAGGGCTTGATACAGCTTTGAATTGATAATCCCTTTTACTTTTCTAACATGAAGAAACAGAAAGTGCATTTGAGAATGTGATTTCTAAATGATATTCAAATTTTGGACAAATATACCATTCTCTCTTAAAACAAATTACATTTTCCCCCCCTTCACTTTTGTACGAATTTTAAATGATCTAGGCATTTTCGTCAAATTAGTTATTTTGCATAATTGAATAACTAGGTAAAAAAATTACGAGAAGCAAACTTCATTTTGGTCAAAAATTAAAAATAAAATTGTAAGTATGAAAAATTTGTCTTAACAACGGAAATACCAACTAGGAATGATGGAAATGTTGTGTTTGGTGAACAAGGTTAGTACTTATAACTTCTTGGGATCTTCTAAAATTGGGAATTTTCTGTAGCTTATTGAATATTCTATCAATTCCATTTTTTACGCGTCAGACTTATTTTTAGCTACAAGAGAAATTTGGGTGTTTTGCGTTTACACAGATGATCGATATAATCTAAATCTACACAACAAAAGGTTTCCGTCATAGAATACTTATGAAATTTCTCATTTAAATGATATATATTTAACGTGTTTTAAAATGAAATAAACTAATTAAAGTCATTTATATTAAACTTTTTAGACGAGTAATACTAATATACTGGTGTTACGATATCAATTTAGGTAACACTAACTGAAATTAAATGAAATGTACAATTAAGCCTCCGTTTGTTTCTCATTTTTTATCCATAAAAATAAAAAATATGACCGTTATCAGTCACATCAAGCTATCAATGTTGAATTTCTATCTCTTGTATGGAACCCAATAACGGCTATATTTTTCATTCTCATTCTACAATAATGAAAATCAAACGGACCCTAAATGAATTACTTATCCCCTGTTTGACAATCATTAAAATAAATTTTTTGAGAAAAGTTAGTTTTAAAATATTGATATTTTGGAGAACGAATTTGATATATTTAAATTTGTGATTGTAACAAAATATGATTGGTTTCTATCTAATTACATTTAATAAATACGAAAGTAATAAAAACTGGTTTTAAATCAAATGTGACGAACGAATTGAATTTTCAAACTAATCAATTCTTAATTCCAATCATCAACCCGTGGTAATTAATTGAGTTCATGCAATTGTGACGATCGATAACTCCACTTTGTTTTGGCATTGGTATATGTGACCGCATCTAAGGACGCATACGCATAGGCTTATGTCAAACTTCGCCCTTTGCATATTAGTCCTCAAATGTTTTCTTGTTCATTTTTTTAACCATATGCTCCCATCTCTTGTTCAATTGATTCAAGGTATTTTAAAATCGTGACAACTTTTGATTATTTACATTTTGGTGCCCGAACTTTCAATCTTCTCCACTTTGATTCTTTTTTGCTCATTTTTTCTATAATTCCACTGTGCTCCTTGTCGTAAACCTAAAGCAAGCAAAATACAACGAATTAAGTCAATATCCTACATATATTTATCACTAAATATTCAAGAGAAACGACCCAAATAAGTGTATAAAAATATATTTATCAAATCCCTCCAAACTTGAACATTTGTTTGTACTCAAACAAAATTGTGACTTAGGACCAATGGTTAGACAACCTATTGTGTCTCAAGATTGGAAATTCTATGTTAATACAATGAATAGCTTCAACTTCACATAATCAGGATCAACTTCTACTTAATTTATGCGAAACTTGATGTGTGTGTTTGTGAGATCATGCGTGCATCCCTAGCATATTGGCGGCGGTCTGCACATCGTCCTTCATGGCCTGTACTCCGACCTCCATTAATGTGAAATACTATTGTAGAGCCTGTATATCCCGGTTAGTACTAGTCAATGCCTCAACAACTGTGTATTGACCAGAGGCTTGAGTGGTAGAACTGGGGCCATTTCAACATTCTCAACCTCTTGGTCCTCAACTCCTTGCTGCTCTCATCACCGCCACTCTATTTTTCTGTACTTTTCTCAGGCCAAAACTTACGATGCCAAGCTCAAATGACTAATAAGAACAACAGTCTTCAAGGTTCGTTCCCCTGGTAAGAATCTCACTCCCAAGGTCCTACATATCCCAGTGATGAAGCTCAGGAAAATCAATGCATGATGTCGATCAACCCATGGTGCTTGTGCGACGATTAAATTGTATATGTATGTCCTCTAGTTGATCTTTTTCTCTCGCACCAAGTGATATATAAAACCGCTTTATCAGTGTTGAATGTGGTCCGGTGAGAAGGGGGCTCAATGTTGTGGCAAATGAAGAGTTATAGTATTGCGATGAATGGTGTGAGCAAAATGGAATGCCACTCAAGTAAGGGTTATGCCACCGAATGTCCATATAATATAGTGGCTACTTCATTCCAATAGAAGTTCAATGGTATTGGCATGATTTTAGCCCATGTAAGTGCATAATACTCATGAATCACCTCTAGGGAAAACATGATCCATTTATCTCGGACCATTGTTTGATGTAGGTGCTTGGAATCAGGCTTATCGATATTTTAATTGAAGTTCGCATAAAATTCTCGCACTAGCTGATCATAGATTGGATGTAACTTGTTAGTTACCTTAAGCCAGCCAAGTGGAGAACCAATGTTTTAATTTAAAAAATGGGAAAATCCCCAAGCATCACTTGTAGTTCTGGTAGCAGTGCCCGATGAGGATCCTACATATCCTACATATATTTATCACTAAATATTCAAGAGAAACGACCCAAATAAGTGTATAAAAATATATTTATCAAATCCCTCCAAACTTGAACATTTGTTTGTACTCAACCAAAATTGTGACTTAGGAATGGTTAGATAACCTATTGTGTCTCAAGATTGGAAATTCTATGTTAATACAATGAATAGCTTCAACTTCACATAATCAAGATCGACTTCTACTTAATTCATGCGAAACTTGACGTGTGTGTTTGTGAGATCATGCAAAACATATCAAGCTCATGATTGATTCAATAACCGACCCTTAATAGTTAAATATTTCCTAACTTCTATCGAGATATACACACACCCCAAACTTAGATTTTTCATTCATTCTTCCCGCAAATTGTTCTAAAATTGAATATTAGCACATACTAATTCTCTCCCTCTCTAGCTTGGATAAATCTCATCACTCAGGATCGTACTTCAACAAGTAGGGATTCTCCTATAGTTTTGATCTCTTCAACCTCCAAGATGTTGACCTATGATCGATCTTATGTTTTGATCATAACAAACAATGTATTTTTTTTATCTCTAACATTTACATTCGAGTCTTCATTGTTACATGTTACGAATTTCATGAAAATCGAGCATTCTTGAAAATCGAGTACTCGCCCAAAAAACAATCAGAGGCAAATCATGCACTTGCGCCAAATCAATCAAAGATATTATAATTATATGTTTGAACTCACTTGTAAAGGTAGAAACACTTCAATTCTTAGCAATGCATTACAACAAGCTCGTAAATTAAATTTTTATGCACGAGATAAACTTTTCACAAAAACGCTTGCATAAAAATTATTTTCGATATGATAAAAATCTTCACTTTACTTTTAAACTCTTTACCAATGATATTTATTTTGAAAAGATAAATGAATGTGTCCCTCAAGAATTTACACTTGCTAAAATAATCAAGAAAAAAGAAAACCAGAAATTTCTGTTCTAGCAGATGTCGGTGGCCCCAACGGTCAAAATTCTAATTGTTCTAATTTCTAATGCACAACGGGTAGCTTTTGTCCTGTTAGTAGCGAGCATCAGTTGGGGTCTTCGGTTGGCCAGAACTTTTTGCGTTTTAATTGCTATAAATACCACATCACTTTAAATTCAATTCTACACATTCAAGAGCATTGAAGTGAGATTTTTTTAGCAAAAATTGTATTGATTTCTCATTTCATTCATTGTTAAGTTATTTTAACTTAAAAAACTTTTGATCAAAATAACTTTTGAAAATCATTCTATACATCAAAGTTTTTCATACCTAACACTTGAACTTCATTCATTACTATTTATTAAAGTGTTAGCATATCTCTATCTTTGTACTTAATTGTGATCATATCATTTATTAGGATAAAAATTTCAATTTGTAAAATCAATTATCTTTAAACTTGTAGGTCGTGTTGAGGTCCTGTAAAGATCAACGTTGTAAAAAGATCGACACTCCTTGTTTGTAAGTCATCGGAAGTTTTGTAAAGGGTAGGATTGCACCACAAGTCATTCAATATAGTGAAATTGGTCTTGCTCGTGCCAGAGAGCTTGGTAACAGACGATGTAGATCATTGCGTTGGATCGAACTTCCATAATTATACTGTTTGCATTCTCTATTACTCTTTACTTATTAATTTCATATTCGTACTTATTATTTAAATTAATCTATCTAGTTATTACGTACTTGATTATATATTAATTTTTTGAAAAAGTTTTCAAAACCAACTCACCCCATCTTGGTTAACTATTTTTTGGCTATCACAAGACTTAACCAAACTATTTGCCTCTCATCAGAGATATAGCTCTTTCAACTAAATGTTCAGGATTAATCATGTGCATGTGGTGCTTCTTTTGTTTTATGCACTTCTTTTTCATAAATCTACAACACTCTTCTTTTTTCGATCACCGCTCTCTCTTAAACTTTTTAAATGACCCTTGTAGCGCGCTTTAAGTCAATAACTTCCAAATCAAACGACTTTAGGGCACTAGATTTTTAGATCCCCTAACATGCTTTAATTACTCCAGTCATCAAGATTATGAAGAAATGTTCACAATAAGATCTTTTTTTCTCGATAAATGCTATGATTAGTGAAATACCCATTTTTACACTTGGTCTCCAAGATGTACCTCAAACTCAAGATTTTCACTTAATTTTCACCTCATTGGCCTCAGACAATTCATGCATTTATTTTTATGCACGGAATCCCCACTCATCCCAAATGTTCTCCTAATAAGGTTCTAACATCTCCAAATTATCTTAAAGAGGCACAAAGAATAATATAAATATGGTTTTTCGAGATTTTATTCACTATGTGCAACTTGTGCCATTTATGAACCATATCAATCATTTAATATGCAAAAATGAATATTGTGCTCAAGTAATATCATGTTCCACATGACTAAGCAGAAATCAACTTAATTATACCATGTTTCCATTGTTCTTAGTCCACACATGATTCCAATAAAAACATCATTACTAGCAAGGCTATCTAAATCCATAAGAACACATAAAGTAGTAATTAAAGTTAAAAAAAGGTTCATTTTGTGATTTCCTTTTTTTTTTTTGTAATAATCACAAGCATCAATCACACAAAAGCAATTGAAATATGAATACGGATTAGTCATAATTCTGTTACACCCAAACTTTTACAATGCATTGTTCTCAATGCACAAAAATACGAAAAATAAAACAGAAATAAAGACAGAAACGATAAGGTGAATACTACCCTGATCAAGTGGACGAAAGGTGGCGGAGGAGAAAATGGCTGAGAAAATCCAGAGCTAGTAGGAGCATCAACAGCAGCTGTGGTAGGGGCGTGAAAATGTCTCTCATCATAATCTATATATCACAAACCACGTCATATGTCTCGTCCACCCACAAATGAATACCATTTAATGGCTCACTTGGCCATCAATGGTATCAATCTCCTCCTCATGGCTTGTGCATTAGTCCGTGCATCCCTAGCATATTGGCGGCGGTCTGCACATCGTCCTTCATGGCCTGTACTCCGACCTCCATTAATGTGAAAGACTATTGTAGAGCATGTATATCCCGGCTAGTACTAGTCATGGTGGCAAACATTTGCCTCAACAACTGTGTATTGACCAAAGGCTTGAGTGGTAGAACTGGGGCCATTTCAACATCATCAACCTCTTGGTCCTCAACTCCTTGCTGCTCTCATCACCGCCACTCTATTTTTCTGTACTTTTCTCAGGCCAAAACTTACGATGCCAAGCTCAAATAACTAATAGGAACAACGGTCTTCAAGGCTGTTCCCCTGGTAAGAATATCACTCCCAAGGTCTTACATATCCCAGTGATGAAGCTCAGGAAAATCAATGCATGATGTCGATCAACCCATGGTGCTTGTGCGATGATCAAATTGTATATGTATGTCTTCTAGTTGATCTTTTTCTCTTGTACCAAGTGATATATAAAACCAGCTTTATCAGTGTTGAATGTGGTTCGGTGAGAAGTGGGCTCAATGTTGTGGCAAATGAAGAGCCATAGTATTGCGATAGATGGTGTGAGCAAAATGGAATGCCACTCAAGTAAGGGTTATGCCACCTCTTGTCCATATAATATAGTGGCTACTTCATTTCAATAGAAGTTCAATGGTATTGGCATGATTTTAGCCCATGTAAGTGCATAATACTCATGAATCACCTCCAGAGAAAACATGATCCATTTATCTCGAACCAATGTTTGATGTAGGTGCTTGGAATCAGGCTTATTGATATTTTAATTGAAGTTCGCATAAAATTCTCGCACTAGCTGATCATAGACTGGATGTGACTTGTTAGTTACCTTAAGCCAGCCAGTGGAGAACCAATGTTTTAATTTCAAAAATGGGAAAGTCCTCGAGCATCACTTGTAGCTCTGGTAGCAGTGCCCAACCTCGTTTAACATTATCATGCTGTGCTCGATCTTATTGCTTAGAAATCTTCTAATACTGCCATCATCGACCCGCATCCTCGCAATGCCCGATGAGGATCTGATCTTTTCTGTTCCTTTTGATGTTCGTTTAGGGGGCATCATGTCAAAATAGGAAAATCCAGTCATTAGTCCAAAGAATATAAAGTAAGGGGCCCAAATGAGTATTGTAAAGTGCACTTGTTAAGAGAAAGAGAGTGAGTTAGGATGCAAGACATGCAACAGGATGCGAGGTGATATAGCCTTGTAGTGGCCTTGAGAGTAGAATGAACGCCAAAATGTGACTAGATCATGAAATGAATACAAAGATATGGAGGGAATGAGGGGAAAATGTTGCGTGCAATGTAAAGTTAATATATGGCTGATAAAGAACATATAGCTCAAGGTGACATCCTTCGATACGTGCTTCAAAACATGATCAATTGTGGTATACGGAGTGGGACTGTTGAACAATGCACAAAGTAGGTGTAGTGTAGTGGAAAGGTACTAAGGCAACCAAAAATGTCATTGAGGCATTTCAATAAACACCTCGTGTGCAATGCGTAACATGGGAATACCTTACCAATTCTAATCCAACAACAACCCAAAAAGCACCATACCCATCAACTACCAAAGCCCTTCCACTGATTTCGAGCTTCTCTTCGACGGATTACATGAAAAATTATCTCCAAAACCTAAGTTAAGAAGAGGCAACCAACTATACATGTCATTCTTGTAAAACTTGGTTTGAGACTGATGGGCGAACTTGATGATTCCAACTAATGCACACTGTAATTTGAAAACCCACATAATTGTTGCACAATTTCAAGAAAACTTGAAGATGAATTCATGTTTTGTCGAAGGTAGGGGGTTACGGTTCGACCAATTCAAATGAAGTATAAATAATGTTTGGCATTTTGAACTTCTTTTAAATCTACAACAGTGAAGGCTATGCGGCCACTTAGCTTTACAAAATGCGGTCGCATAGTAGAGTCAGTCCAAGGTGAATGATGTCTTGGAGCATGACTTGCGGCCACATGGCTGAATGGTCTATGCGGTTGGCCTGAAGTTTTCCTGTATCCAGTTTTTCCTATCTGCGACCACTCCTGACCCCGTTTTTTCTCGTTTTTTGTGCCAACACGTGTAAATGAGTATAACAAGACTTAAAACATGACTCAATTTTCAAAAATCACACTTTATCATTTAAATTTACTTTTTTTTTTATCAAAATATGTCTCAAGAAAACAAAATTCTCCAAATTCACCCATATCAACCAAAAAATTTCCAACGCCCTCAAACTTATCTAGAACATATCCTAAATTCTTTGGGGCGTTTGAAAAGAAATGGGCTCTAAGTTCACTTTTTAACATCAAAATGAGCATTCTACTCTACAGTGTCTCAATATCTCGTTTTTCCAGCAAAACTCAAGCTCATTCATCCCCAACACTCCAAAATATTATGAACATCCGCCAAAAATACGTTGAAAGTGTGAGAATGATAAAAAAAAAACTCAATATTTTCCAAAAATCATATTTGTCACCAAAACACTATTTTTTACCTACTTAATCTCTACCCTTCCGCTTTTGCCTCAAGATGTGTAATTTTTGCCCTAAAGCACCTAAGTAAGGTTTCAACACCCCCAAATGCATGCAAAACATATATGAAACAGGTCTAACTCATGCAATGACATATATAGCCTAAGTGATGGATGAATGACATAACTCGCATTCAAGCATAAAAGTTCATAAAATAGTGCATTAGAGTTGAATAAATAAAAAGGAGAGAATTTTGGGTTGCCTCCCAATAAGAGATTGTTTATAGTCTATAGCTTGACTTTGTGGCTCTAGTTATTCTGCATTCTCGAGGGGCACGATTGTCTTCTCATTGAGACAGTCATGATAATAGCACATTTGTTATGTTTTTCACCCATTAATATTTGCGTTTCTATGATTATTTGATGTCTAAATGCATTAAGTACCTCTATATCTTGGTTGAGGTTACAAATGGGTGAAAACGGTGAAGAATTGAAGAAAAAAGTGAAAATGGACCAAAATGGAAGAAAATGAAAGTCCAGAGACTAAAGAGCAAATATTATAAACTTGTTTCTAATCTCAGGATGAAGATTTGAGAGTGTTAGAGGTCAATTGGATGAAGAAAAGAGTCAAATAGATGAAATATAGCCAATATATTATCACATATCAATTTTAAGCTGAAAAGTTTTGCATCAGTTTCCAGCCTCATATGGAGACCAATGTTAGACATGGAAGACGATGAAATTCGAAGATGGTATATGAAGAAACGTTGTAGACCTTTGAGTGATATTTCTAAATCATCTTTAATTACCTTAATCAGATATCGTAAGAGAAAGTTATGATAAATATACTAAAAATTGTCCGGTGAAAAAAATGCTAAATCATTTCCATGCGGTCGCAGAGAACCCTTCAGGGACTTTCAATAGCCAATTCAAGCCTTCCATGCGGTCGCAACACTTATAACCATGCGATCGCATAGAGTATTTTTGAGGCACAATTTCCAGTTTCCTAATTTACATCAAACTCTTATGGAAACAACTTTTTTCTCAATTTTTCAACACTAAATACACGACTGAACATCCCAGAATGCCTCGTTCTTCATTATTTATAATTCTTTAATCTCTTTTTGCTCAAGAAATTCATGAAGAACTAAATCTTTTGGTAAAGCTACGAAGGAACTCGATTGAAATTGGAGATTTCTGCACCATATTCATGTAATGTGTTTTTTCATTGATTAAACAATTCTAGAGTTTATATCTCATCTTTATGAATTATATTTGAGTCTGACTCAACTTTTATTAAGTTTTTCATGGAATTAATCATGTTTTTCCATTGAACAATTGAAATATTGGTTTGAATTTAAATTCCAAATACTTTATTGGTGTGATTCAATCACTGCTGTATGTTAGAAATATATGGTCACCTTTTGAATCTAATTTCAATAAACAAAAGTGGGAATTTGATCTAGGAAATCTAAATTCTAGGATTACATGTGGAATTAAATTGATTTAAATTGCTAAATCCTTCGGTTAGAGAGTTATGATAAAAACTTCTAATTGAGTAGCAAAATGAATGAATTATTGATGTAGATACATCCAACCTAATTGAGGGAATTTCGATACTTCACTATTCTACATTTTGATTTTAATCCCATAACTTCATCCATTGATATTCACATTTTAATTCAATAAACAAATTCTTTGCAATCAATACACGAGAATCCTAAATTATTGAACTCACTGATTCGTTCATCCATCTCCCTGTGGAGACGACACCCCAAAGATGAACTACAACTACCATATTATTCTTTGGGCATAATCAAATTTTGGCATCGTTGCCGAGGAGATTGTACAAGAAATTAAGGGATTCAATTGTGAAAGAGTGATTTCGTTCCTTTCCTACCTCTTTTATTTCAATTTATTATTTTCTTTGTTATTCTTTATTTTTCACTTTATTTTCTTTTTATTTGTGTTATGAGCAGGTATCGAGGTGAGCGTAGAAGATCTACTGAAAGACTTGATTTAGAGTTTGAATCTCTTTTTAACCCTTCTTTTGATTCTGCATATGTTAAAACTAACACTTCATCACATAATACCATGTCTGATAATGAGCATGATGCACCTTTTAGGACTTTACATGATTATCTTCATCCCACATGTACATCCATACCATCATGGATTATTTTCCCACATAATATGCCACGTATGGACCTTAAACCGGGAATGATTAAACTTCTTCCCACCACTTTTCATAGACTTGAAAATGAAAATTCATACGTGCATATTAGAGAATTTGAAGAGGTGGTTGCAACCTTCCACAATCAACATGGTACAACAGATGCATTCAAGCTTAAATTTTCCTCTTTTTCACTTAAGGATAGAGCAAAAAGCTGGATGTACTTGCTGAGACCACGTTTGATTGGAACATGAGGTGAAATGACTCAAGCTTTCTTCAACAAATATTTTCCCCATCATAAAACTAGTGATTTGAAGAAACAAATTTCTTCATTCACTCAAAGAGACAGCGAAACCTTATACCAAGCATGAGAGCGATACAAAGAGTTACAAGCTCTTTGTCCCCATCATGGTTATGAGGGCTGGCGAATAGTAGGTTATTTCAATGAGGGACTAACATATAGGGAACGTCAATTTATTGAGATGATGTGTAACGGTGAATTTTTACAAAAAGATCCAGATGAGGCTATAGAGTATTTATACGACTTAGCTGAAAAGGCTCACATTTAGACTGGACCTAGTGCCAGTGAGAGTACTAATAGGTCACGACCTACAAGTAATCCCACTAGCACAAATATCTATCATCTTAGGGAAGATGATAGCCTTAGAGCAAAAGTAGAAGCCCTAACTAAAGAACTTGAAACCCTACACACTAAGAACTCAAAGCTTAGTCCTATTTTGCACGTGTTGAATCTTCTAGACCATGTGTTGTGTGTGGTGGAATTGATCATCTAGTGCATGAGTGTTCTGATCTAGCTGAGATGAGGGGGTTTATGAAGAACATTGCAATGTTTTAGGCATGTATAAGAAGTCATACGCTCCTTTTTCTAATACATATAATTTGGGGTGGCGAAATCATCCCAACTCCAGCTGGAAATCTGAAAACCAGCAACCTACCTAGTCACCTAGGGTTTTTAATGCACCTTCATACCAACCTACAACTTCTAGGAATTCTTTAGAGGATATTTTACATGCTTTTATGGAGGCACATGGAAAAACTAATCAGAAGTTTGAAGCTATAATTAATCAAGTTGTTGAGGAGGGTAAGGAAATGAAAAGCCATATATCTAAATTGACCAATGTCTTAGCGATAGAGGAACGTGGAAAATTTCCAACTCAACCTCAACCAAACCCTAAGGGACAACACATGGCTCAAACCTCAGGTGTAGAAGAAAATAACCTTAAGGAAATAAATGCCATCACCACTCGATCTGGGAAGGTTATAGAACCAATCATTAAGCCTAAGGAATCAAGGGAAACTGAAAAAGACTCTAGTAGTTATGAAGAGAACGGAGTTAGTGATAAAGTGGAAGAAAACCTAGCTAGAGTACCCTTTTCTCAGACTCTCAAGCCTACTCTGAAAGCTACTAGCCAACATAATGAAATCATAGAACACCTTAGGTAGGTAAAAATCAACATACTTCTCTTACATGTGATTTCACAGGTTCCTACATATGTTAAAGTCCTTAAAGACTTGTGCACTGTGAAAAGGAAACATCATGTCAAGAAAATGGCTTTCTTGATTGAGCAAGCGAGTGCAGTGATTGAACAAAGAGTCCCATCAAAATATAAGGACCCGAGTTGTTCTACAATTTTTTGCATCATTGGGAGCTGTGAGTTTGCACAAGCTCTTCTTGATTTAGGACCTATTATTAATCTCATGACTTATGCTATTTATCTACTGTTAGTCTTAGGTAAAATAAAACCTACATCTGTAGTCTTACAATTAGTTGATCGGTCCACTATAAAACCCAGAGGAGTAGTTGAGGATGTTTTGGTACAAATAGACAAATTTTACTATCCTGTGGATTTCTTAGTACTAGATTTGAAAGTTGATGTGAATGTGAACTCTAAAATACCTATCATTCTTGGTAGACCTTTCCTTGCAACAGCTAATGCTCTTATAAATTGCAGGAATGGTCTGATGAAATTATCTTTTAGAAACATGACTTTAGAAGTCAGCATTTTTCACATCACTAAGCAACCCATGGAAGATGATGAATGCTATCAAACGTACATGGTTGATACACTCACTCAGGAGGAAGCATCTGCAACTATTGACTTCGACCCTTTAAACTATTTTCTTATAAATTCGGAAATCCCTGCACTTTGCCATAATGAAGAATATGCTAACATTTGTGCGATTTTTGCTAATTTTCAGCCCAAGTTTGAAGAATTACAGTCTAGGACCAGAGGATAGCAACCATCAAGCATTGAGAGTCCAAAACTGGAGTTGAAACCACTACCTCCAAGATTGAAACATGTGTTCCTTGGACCAGGTGATACTTTTCTTGTAATTATTTATTCATAATTGAATGCAGCACAAGGTAAATAGCTTTTAGATATTCTGAATGAACATAAATCTACATTAGGATGGACTATAGCTGATATTAAGGGTATAAGCCCTTTAATTTGCTCATATAAAATTCACTTAGAGGAGTGAACAACTCCAAAAAGAGACCCACAGTGTAGGTTGAATCCATTAATGAAAGAAGTAGTTAAAAACGAGGTGCGAAAATTGTTAGATGCAGGAATCATTTATCCTATTGCCGATAGTAAATGGGTTAGTCCTACACAGGTAGTCCTTAAGAAGTCAGGAGTTGCAGTGATGAAAAATGAACTAGGTGAGATGGTCCTTACGAAAATAGTAACTGGATGGCGCATGTGTATAGACTATAGGAAGTTAAATGCTGCCACTCACAAAGACCATTTCTTCCTCCCATTTTTGGACCAAATACTTGAACGTATGGCTGGTCATCCATTCTATTACTTTTTAGATGGATACTCTAGTTACTATCAAATTGAAATAGCCTTAGAAGATCAGGAAAAGACCACATTCACGTGTCTTTTTGGTATTTATGCATTTCGTAGGATGCCATTTGGACTTTGCAATGCCCCTGCCACATTTCAAAGGTGCATGATGAGTATGTTTAGTAACATGGTAGAGGATTGCATGGAAGTGTTTATGGATGATTTGGTTGTTTTTGTGACATCTTTTAATGCGTGCTTGTTGAATTTGAAAAGAGTTTTAACTAGATGTGAGGAGAAAGACTTAGTTTTGAATTGGGAAAAAATGTCATTTCATGGAGCTTTCCGGTATTGTTTTATGGCGTGTCATTTCTTCAAAAGGGATAGAAGTTGATAGGTCTAAGATTGAACTAATCTCTAAATTGTCCACACCTAAGACAGTAAAGGACATTAGATCATTTCTTGGTCATGCAGGCTTTTATATGAGGTTTATACAAATTTTTTCTTCTATATCTAGACCATTATGTAACTTGCTTAACAAAGATGTACCCTTTGAATGGACACTTGAATGTCAAAATGCTTTTGAACTATTGATTGGTAAATTGACCTCCACACCTATAATGCAACCACCCGATTGGATATTGCCATTTGAAATTATGTGTGATACTAGTGATTTTGCGGTGGGTGCTGTTCTTGGGCGACGAAAGGAAGGTAACCCTTTTGTGATTTACTACGCTAGTAGGACTCTAAATAGCATTCAAATGAATTATTCCACTACCAAAAAAGAGTTACTAGCTGTAGTCTTTACACTTGATAAGTTTAGATCTTATTTGATTGGCTCTTCCATCACTATTTTCACAGATCATGCAGCCTTTAAGTATTTTCTTACAAAGAAGGATGCTAATGCACGATTAATATGGTGGATTTTACTTTTGCAGAAGTTTGACATCACCATCAATGACAAAAAGGGAATAGAAAATGTTGTAGCAGACCATCTATCAAGATTGAAATTTGAAGACAACTCAAACACCATACCAATTGGAGATGAATTCCCTGGTGAGAATTTATTCTCTTTCTTTTCTCTACCATGGTTCGCTAACATTGTAAATTACTTGGCTGCAGGTGAAATCCTAAAGGAATAGAGTGCACATGATATGAGAAAGTTCTTATTTGAGGCACGTAACTTTTATTAGGATGACCCCTATTTATTCAAGTATTGCCCCGATCAAATCTTAAGGCGTTGCGTTCCTGATGAGGAGATACCCAGTATACTAGATTTATGTCATACTCAAGCTTGTGGGAGCCACTCTTCTATGAAAAAGACCAATCTAAAAATTTGGCAGTGTAGTTTTTATTGGTCCACCTTATTTAAGGATACTAATACTTATTGTAGATCTTGTGAACGGTGTCAAAAACTAGGTGCTATTTTTCGACGTAACATGATGCCCTTAAACCTCATTTTGGTAATTGAGGTATTTGATTGTTGGGAGATTGACTTCATAGGACCTTTTCCACATTCTTTTAGCTATCTATACATCATTGTTGCTGTCAATTATGTGTCTAAATGGATAGAAGCGGTAGCTTGTAGAGCTAATGACAATAAAACAGTTGTAAAGTTTTTGAAAGAGAATGTTTTGTCTCGTTTTGGTATACCATGTGTTATCATTAGTGATAGATGCACACATTTCTGTAACCATTCATTTGCGTCTCTAATGAAAACATATGGGGTTATTCACAAAAATTCTACTGCTTATCACCCCAAATGAGTGGACAGGTAGAGTTGGCGAATAGGGACATTAAACAAATTTAGGAGAAAACGGTGAACCCTAATCGTAAGGATTGGTCATTAAGATTAAATGATGCACTTTGGGCTTACCATATAGATTTTAAGACTTCTCTAGACATGTCTCCATATAGACTAATATTTAGAAAGTCGTGTCACTTACCTGTTGAACTTAAGCACCAAGCATTCTAGGCTATTAATCATTTCAACTTTGATCTGAAAGAGGGAGTTAAACATAGGAAATTTCAATTGAATGAATTGGAGGAGTTGAGAAATGATGTCTATGAAAGTTCTAGAATCTACAAGTCGAAAGTGAAAGCTTTCCATGATAAAAATATTTTGAGAAAAACTTCTGAACCAAACCAGAGAGTGTACTTGTATGATCTAGACTCCACAAACACCCGGGAAAACTCCGTTCTAGGTAGACTGGCCCCTTCGTAGTGACACGAGTTTTTGAAAATGGGGCTGTTGAAATAAAAGATCCTAGTGATGGTACAGCATTCAAAGTGAATGGATAGAGACTCAAAATAGTCTATGGGCAACATGTGCCTACAGTGGAAGAAATTCCCCTTGCAGACCCAGTTTACTACCCATGACACCCTTCAGGTATGTCTTTCACCTCGTTCTGTATATTAGTTCTTAGATTACCCCTTTCGTCTTTTTAGGTGTGTTTTACATTTTTCATTTAGTTTATTTTCATTTTCTGCATCACCCATTTCCATTGGGCGCTTTAAGGCTTCTTATACCTCAAGTTTCTATTGATTCACTGTCCTACTCAAGTGACATCTTTCCCTTATTCTCTGTGGTATTCATATTTATGCATTGAGAACAATGCAATATTTAGTTGGGAGAGGATGTATTTTGTAGTGAATTGTTTTTTATTCGCATAATTATCATGGAATTTTGTTGTGATTCTAGTACAATTTTTTTAATCTCTTATTTGCTACATGTTTATGCTCTTGAATGACAACACACACCACTAGGAATTAATTTTGTTTGTGAAAATTTAGATATCATGACACTTGCTAAATTTTTCGTGCACACAAGCCTTGTGGTAAGATGGCGGATTACTTGAAAAATGATGAAAGTCAATTTAGGACTGATATTTGAGATTTCAACATTTCTTTTCAATACCCCTAGTAGCCACTTTGAGTCATACACATATATAGTATTTTTTTCATGCACATATATTATCCATACTTCTCCACATTGGAGTACAACCTTTACACATATTTTTTTCACAATTTTACTTGCAAGTGTGTAGTAGGTATTTGATATTTATTTGTGAAGAATTAAAATAAGGAAAATGACAAGAGTTGATATGGGTTCAAGTAAGGTAGCCCAAAAAGAAGAATATATATATAACCAAATTGGGGGGGGGGGGGGGGGGGGGTATATATCTGAAAAGAGTTATAGGTTTTTTCTCTGAAAAGAGTTATAAAATTTTTTGTCAAAAATTAACTTTATCCTATTCAGGACTCTCATTGGTTTTTCTATATTTCTTAAATATCTTAAATAAATCCCATTTTTTTTCACCAGTTAAGACACATCAATTTTAACCTAAATTTTTTTTAGATTAACTATTTCCCTTTCCCTAGCATTCAAGAGAATATCTTAACGGGCACCCTCACCCTATAATTCTTACTTTTCTAGGTCACTCAGACATTAATCTACAAAAGTTATGATTTTATGATATGCCTAAGATGAAATGAAACATTATGCAACATATATTAACACATATTTTCAAAAACTAAATTAAAACTTTACAAGACATAAAATTATTTTTGCAGGGATTTATAACTTAGGATTTTCCTTTCGGGAAGTCCCTAAAGTACTAAAATAAACTTTAAAAATACTGTAATTAAAAATTTGTACAAGATTTGATTCAGCTATACAATTTTGGATTGAGAATTTTTTCTCATGAGGATTTCAAAGGATCGAAGGCAAGGATTACACATGTTGTAAGCTTATGCCCCTTTCTAATGAAATCGAATCATTTTATAGAGAAAATTCTTGGGAGCAAATGTCTAAACTATCCTTAATGGGAATATTTTCTTTTTCAAAAAGTCTCTATTATTGCTTTCTTTTTTCACGCGTCTTTCTTTTTGTCTTGTCATTTTTTCTTGGAATCTTCACTGTTCCTTCACGATCTTTGTTTTCTTCTTCTTAGTCAAAAAGTCTATAGTACTTTGTCTGCAACATGTCCTTACTTTTCTTCAGATTTTGGAGTCTTCTGAATTATTGAAAATCTGAATCAGTCTGTATTTAGATTATGGATTGCTACTGAAGAAAAAGACATTCCACTATCTGAATTATTGTATCCTTCATTCTGTGGATCTTCGTCTGAAAATCTTGTAGGACCGTTCTCATTGTTTTCTTCATTTTTCTCACTTTTTGGGCATTTTGATATTTCTTTTTCTTTTGCTTCTTGTTTTTCTAAAACTATTTCAAAAGCTTTTTTGACTGCTTCATCTATTTTGTCTTTGAGATTATCTTTTTTCTTTTTCTTGATAACAATTTTCTTTTTTCTTCTGGAAGAATTTCCTTCTTCATTTTTTGACTGATCTTGGAATTCTTGAATCTGATCTAAGATTTTATTAATAGAAATTACTTTTTCATTTGGGTCTTGACTTTCTTGAAATATTACTGAATCTACATTATCTTGAGTAAAATTCTCTTGGACTATAGGCTTTCCTTTATCTACACAAGTCTTGACTTGTTGTTTTGCAAACTCTGAACATGATGGACTATATCTAACTAAATAATCAAACTTTCCACTGGGCTGTCCTAAAGTATCCCAAATTTGTTTACCTTGATCTGTAGCAAAATTTTTAGTTTGCTGAGTCTGATTATTAGTAGGAGAATCAGCAGCCTCCTGTGTCTGTTGAACTTTTGGTAAGTTCACAACCATCAACGGGTTTGAAGAGCCTTTATCAACTACCATTTGAGCTGGACTAGCTATGGACTTCTTAGGTTCCATAGTACCTTTAGGATATTGAACTTTTAATTCAATAATTTCTTTTTCTAACTGAGTAATCTTCTTCTGAAGTTGAGTTCTTTCTACAATAAGATTTTGATTGGCTTCATTAACGAATTTAAAATTTCTCTGCACACACTCACAATGTTGACAGAAAATATTCTGGTCTTTGCTGGGTAAAAAATCTAAAGGAGGATCTGAATAATTTTTTAAAGACGGAGAAATATAAAAATTTATTCCAATATTCTGTCTAGCTGCTTCAATTGCTTCTTTAAAATTAGTAAAACTCTTATATAAAGGATCTAGAAAATCTTTAATACAATCTAAAACTTCTAACCATGAATGAAAAATTCATGAATTTTTACGTTTTACAACAACATAAAATTTAAACTTAATTCTGTTCTGATTAAAATATTTCGACAATGCATTCATGCATGCAAGAAAATACTTTTGATCTTTTGAATTTTTATTATAAGAAATTCATAAATTATCTAAAATACATTTTTTTTCTTTAGATAATGAAATATGAGATAAGCTTTAAATGAAATGTTACTATTAGGAAACACAAGAAGTTATTGATTTCTAAACCTTAAACGATCTTGCAAGAATGGTCTGTTCTGACTAGAAAAAGTTTGAGGTAAAATTCTTGATGCAAATGAGTTTTTCGAAGGAATCCCTGGGCCTTGACATATGTAAAACAATTTTATGTTAAGCAAAATAATTTTTATCTACTATCATTCTACTTAATATATCTGCTGCTTTATTATCGTTACCCTTAATATGTTCAAATTCTATATTAATCCCTGTATTTGTAATTCTATCTATAAAATTTAATCATCTTCGTCTACTACTACTTTTTGAATCTATTTTCATTTTATTAATAAAAGAAACTATTGCTATACAATATGTTCTTATAGTTATTTCTTTTTTAGAAATAATAAATAACTCAAAACTATCTAATGCATAATTTACAGCTAATAATTCTGCATCTATACTAAAATTTCCTTTTTCTTTATAATTTCCACTATTATATCTACAAATGTTTTCTGTACTTTTATCAGTATATTTATTAGGTTTGCAAATTAAAATGACTCTCCATCCTAATATACTTCCATCTATTTCTATTATCAAATCATCTGTATCTAATGGCATAGATAATTCTGGCAGATTTCTTATCTTATTTTTTGTTACTTGTACTAATTTTATATCTTCTTGATTAAAAAATCTTTGTTCTGTTGATGAAGTTTTTGCATATAATGGTCCTGCAATTTTTTCCAAATCTTTTATAAATGGTCTTGCATAATTTACTAATCCTAAAAATTTATGAATTTGCTTTAATTATTCTATTTTATCTTGAAATTCTAAAGATTTTTGAGAAATATGAGGTTGAAGTTTAATTTTTCCTTCTCCTATATTAACTCCTAAGAAATCTATGAATTCTTTGAATAAAACCATTTTCTTTTTACTAATAATTAAACCATGTTTAATAAATTCTGAGAAAACTATTTGTAAATGTCCCATATGTTCTCTTCTATTTTTATTAAATACTAAAATATCATCTATATAAACTATAACAAATTTGTTATGCTTATTAAAAATATTTTTCATTTTTCTTTGAAAATTACTTGGTGCATTTTTAATTCCAAATTGCATTACTAGCCATTCAAAATGTCCTTCTGGACAAGTAAAAGTTGTCCATTTTATACTATCTTAATGCATTTTAACTTGCCAAAATCCTGATTTTAAATCAAACTTACTAAATACCTAACAATCTTGTATTTTATTTATTAATACTGTCTCATCTTGCTCTGCATTAAATTGCTAAGGACTAGCAATAAGCAAGTTGGGGGTGTGATAATAGCACATTTGTTACGTTTTTCACCCATTAACATTTGCGTTTCTATGATTATTTGATGCCTAAATGCACTAAGTACATTTATATCTTGTTTTAGGTTACAAATGGGTGAAAACGGTGGAGAATTGAAGAAAAGAGCGAAAATGGACCAAAATGGAAGAAAGTGAAAGTTCAGGGACTAAAGAGCAAATACTATAAACTTGTTTCTAACCTTAGGATGAAGATTTGAGAGTGTTAGAGGTCAATTGGATGAAGAAGGAGTCAAATAGATGAAATATAGCCAAGACATTATCACATATCAACTTTCAAGCTGAAAAGTTTTGCATCAGTTTTCAGTCTCATATCGAGACAAGTGTTGGACATGGAACACGATGGAATTCAAAGATGGTATCTGAAGAAAAGTTGTAGCCCTTTGAGTGAGCTTTCTAAATCATCTTTAATTACCTCAATTAGATATCGTAAGATAAAGATATGATAAAAGTACTGAAAACTATCCGGTAAAAAAACTCTAAACCTATGCGATTGCATAGGGTTATTTCCATATGGTCGCACAATACCCTTCAACGACTTTCAATAGCAATTCAAGCCTTCTATGAGGTCGCAACACTTATAACCATGTGATCGTATAGAGTATTTCTGAGGCACGATTTCCAGTTTCCTAATTTACGTCAAACTCATATGGAATCAACTTCTTTCTCGACTTTTCAAGCCTAAATACACACCTGAACGTCACAGAACGCCTCATTCTTCATTATTTATCATTCTTTCATCTCTTTTTGCTCAAGAAATTCATGAAAAACTAATTTTTTTGGTGAAGTTACGAAGGAACTCGATTGAAATTGGAGATATCTGCATCATATATTCATGTAATGTGCTTTTTCATTGATTAAACAATTCTAAGGTTTATATCTCCTCTTTATGAATTAGATTTGAGTTTGACTTAACTTTTATTAACCTTTTAATGGAATTAATCACGTTTCTTCCATTGAACAATTGAAATATTGGTTTGAATTTAAATTCCAAATACTTTATTGGTGTGATTCAACCACTGATGTATGTTAGAAATATATGGTTGCTTTTTGAATCTGATTTCAATAAACAAAAGTGGGAATTTGATCTAGGAAATCTAAATTCTAGGATTATATGTGGAATTAAATTGATTTGAATTGCTAAATCCTCCGGTTAGAGAGTTAGGATAAAAACTTCTAATTAAGTAGAAAATGCATGAATTATTGATATTAATTGATCCAACCCAATTGAGGGAATTCCGATGCGTCACTATTCTACATTTTGATTTTAATCCCATAACTTCATCCATTGATATTTACATTTTAATTCAATAAACAAACTCTTTATGATCAATTCACGAGAATCCTAAATTATTGAACTCCGTGATTCATTCAACCATCTCTTTGTGGACATGACACTCTAAAACTGAACTACAGCTACCACATTATTCTTTGGGCGTAATCAAGTCACCTCCCCAATAAACTTTCAATCATTTTCCATTGACTTTGAACCTCATGTGCTGATCATGAGAAATCACCTACACCTCACCATACGGAAATACAGCTACCACTGTGAAAAGACCTCACCTAACCACCTAAATTTTAGCTTTCGTAGAAAGAGCTAATTGAACGTCAAAACCTGATGTCCAAACTCAAATTCCTTTTCCTTTATATGCTTATCGTGCCATGCTTTGTCTTTTACTTGTACATATTTGCATTCTCATATGAATCCAACAGAAACTCATCGAGCTCATGAAGTTGAAAAACTCTCTTTTCTCCTGTCGCCCACATATTGAAATTTAGTAAGTGTATTGCTCAATATGACTTATGCTCTAGCTTAACCGATAGATGACAAGCCTTTCCAAATATCAACCTATATGGAAACATGCCTATCTAAGTCTTAAATGATGTTCTATATGCCCACAGTGCATCGTTTAGCTTCTTCGCCCAATCTTTACGTGATGCATTGACTGTAGCCTCTAGAATCTTCTTTAACTCTCGTTGGATATTTCCACATGCCCACTAGTTTGAGGGTGATATGGAGTCGAGACATGGTGTTTCACTCCATACTTAGCCAATAGGGAAGCAAATAAGCGGTCGCAAAAGTGATTCCTACAATCACTAATAATCGCCCTTCGGGTGTCATATCTCGTGAAAATGTTCTTTTTAAGGAACTAAGTCACCACCCAACCGTCGTTAGTTGGCAAAGTCACAGCTTCAACCCACTTGGACACGTAGTCTACTTCTACCAATATGTATTGTTGACCTTAGGAAGAAGGGATCAGTCCTATGAAATTTGCATATTTATGGAATCACAACGCAAGAATTAAACTAAAAATACCAAGTTTTGAATTAAATATTACTAATCAAAGAATTTTGTCATCAATTCAATACAAATAAACTTAGGTTAGCATATTAACGTAAGAATTACATAGAAAATAATAATAATAAAAAGCTATCACCCGAATTATTAAAATACGAAGAAAATCTGGAAATCTTCAATTAAAGTCTTCAAATTCGGATCCAAGCGATGAATTATTCGTTCTTCGATGTAAATTCTTTCTATCTTCTCTCAAAGTTCGGCTTTAAGCCTTCCCACACATTCTGGTGGCTCTAGTTCTTTTTAAAATATCCCCTAATTCTTTTCATAGGAGTTTCAATTGAATATGAAAAACTGATTTTTTTTTTCAGAAAACCTTCTATGCGGCTACATAGAAAGTTGAGGTACGACCACATAGAAAAATTGAAACCCCCAATATTTGTTTCGGCATTGGTAGATGTGACTGCATCTAAGGAAACCTATGCGGTCGCATATGCTTATGTCAAACTTTCCTCTTAGCATTTTAGTTCTCAAATGTTATCTTGTTTTTTTTCACAATTTCTTGTTTCCATGCTCCGATCTCTTGTTCGATTGATTCTCGGTATTTTAATATCTTGATATTGAAGTTCGGCTCAACTTTTGATTATTTGCATTTTGGTCTTCGAACTACCAATCTTTTCCACTTTGGTAATTTTTCGCTCTTATTTAACAATTCCAGCGTGCTTATCACCATAAACATAAAGCATGCAAAACACAATGAATTAAGCAAATATTCCATATATTTTTTCACTAAATATTCAAGAGAAACCGTCCAAATAAATGTATAAAAATACAATGATCAAACTCTTATTAAAATTTACTAAAAATTTGATTTTAATCCTAAACATGGACTAAATTAAAGTAAATGATGTCAAACATGGCTTAATATCATTTCTTTTTTAAGCCCCTGTTTGAAACCCATTTTGGGAGAAATAGAAATTTTGGAATAGTGATTGATGTGAGAATGAGTGGCGAAAAAGTGATGAATTTTTTTTTGATTTGTGTGTAATATTATTTTATTTGGAGAATGTGTGGTTGAAATGAAGAATGAGAATGAGAAAGAAAAAGAGAAAGAGAAATTAATGGGTGTCAAACGAGGGCTAAATTCGCAAACAAACTTGTAACTTTCTACAATGTCAACCTCCTTCTCCGAGTTCAAATATGTAAATTAGTCAAGGATGGGCTTGCAACTCCAGGGTGGGGAGTTCGAATCACGAAAGGAGCAGTCAAGTGTTGTAATACCCAAACCATGTGGTGGAGCAGTTTGGTGTTGTAATAACCGGTTGTAGGAGGGCTCCCTTGAAACCAGGAGTATAAAGCTTGCATGGACACTGGCTTGATTGGGCGTAACCCGCGATTTACCTCCACCCAGAGTTGAGGCACCGGTGATGGACGGTCCAGGAAATAGTCTAGTGTTAACTGGTATACCTGGGTATAAAAAAAAAAATGTAAATTAGTCATTTCCTCCCCAGTGCTATAGGGACGGGGGGCGGTGGGCCTCAAGATTGGGTTGAACCTTTTTAAAAAAAATGCAAATTAGTCCTCTAAGATCTCCGAAAGAGTACTACTGACCCCATTACGAATCCCAGTTCGCCGGACGATGGCCACCTCCAAATCCCAGTGGCTAACCATCTCCATCTCACTGGCCCTGGCTTCTACTGCCATTTCCTGTAAGTTCACGCCTTTATATTTCTGTTCAATTTTTCTTGCAAATTTAGCATACCAAGACACCGGCAGAACTGAGAGATACTGTATTATTGATTTCCATATATAGTTTGCCTTTGGAGAAGAACAAAGTCAAATTCAAGTGGGGATGTGAATAAGAAAATTCATGAACTTGAAGCCTCTATAAAGTCTGCCTTAGAAAAATGTGCTGCTGAGAGACAAGGCCGGATTAGAGCTCAACAGGTAGTTTATTCTCTTTAATAATTAACTTTTTGAGGTGATCCGATAGATAATTTATCTGAAGAAACCCATTATAGTGATTTCTTTTTTATTTTTATTTTTATTTTTTTGGAAAATTTGCTTATTTGTGAATTGAGTATGTCACACATTCTCAAAAAACCCTTCTTTGATTTTTTATTTTTATTTTTATTTTTTCTTTCTCCCTGCAATATGTGGCTGTCAGGTAATTGAGTAGAGAAACCAATTAGGAACAAAACATTTTTATTCACTGATTATTGTAGTGTTGTTTTTCTCCAAAATAGTGAACTGGGGGCTATGGCAATTTGGCTTATAGAGAATCTCTTCAAAGTCTATGTAAATGTCTATATACTTCTATTTATATCTGTATGTATTCAAGAATCTATGTCACGAAAATGATTACCAGGCAGTACAGTGCCAATTATGCTGATTATGTTTGAACTATATTGCTTTCTTGTAGCATTCCCTGCATTGTTATCAAATTCTTTGCACTTCATGATGACATATCGCAGGCATTGAGGAAAGCACTGAGTGGACCTAATTCTGACAATCTCAAATTGAATTCATATCCCATAGCACCTATTGCCACTGTCCAGTCGTGCTTCTCTACAAGGTAATATGGTAAAAAAATGTTCATTAAGTTTCTCTTTTGCACTTAAAGGTGAATCATCCAAATATGATCTCCACCGTAGAGTGACGAAGTCACTCATTGGGATTAGGCAAATTCACATTCAAAAGTTTTAGAAGTAAGATGTGGTATGTAGTAGGATTCAAGTACACACAACTTTCAAATTTATGGAAGAAAATTGCTGGAGAGAATTTTCTTTTAATATTCTTACAAAGAGGAATACTTTTTAGTGTCAATGAAAATATTCGGTCTGTCTATGGAAGATACATATTGAAATGTGCAGAATCTAAGAAGAATTGGAGGAAAGCAAGATTTTAGGTTAATTTGCCTGTAAGTTTCTAAGCACTGGTGTTGAAGTTTCTCTCAAGTGATCATTGGCTTGTGGTTTAGAGTACACGATATAAATTTACATCGCTAGAATGGATAAAGGAGCTCAGGAGATCTTTTTCATTGAAACAAGGTCCCATCAACTTGAACTTGAACCTGAAGTTCAATGTTGTCACTAATCTGTTCACTACTTTGGTAGCCGTAGAGTTGTTTGAAAATAATTCAATAAAACTTTCTTTCATTGTTAGATATTTCCATTCTATTAGCCTGTGGAGCAATTTCCAAAAACGAAGAAAGAAAATTGCAGTTGAGCTTTACATACATGCCTGATCTGAACTCCTTTTTTTATTTTTTTGTGCTTATTTATCATTTTGTTAAATTTTTTACACTAAGGTGAATAAAAGTTCTTATTTGAAATTATATCTAGAAAAGTAAACATAACGTGGTCATTTATTTTTTAAAATGCTCACTTCAGTTTTATCTTTAAAGTGTACTTTTTCCTTTTAGGTCTTACAATAGTTGATTGCTTGTACCATTGAAATGTGCTTTTACTTTTTTAGGTATTGCAATGACTGATTGCTTGTATCGTTAATGATTCTACCTTGATATTTGATTCTGATCCTTTGTAAAGGATGTTTCATGTTGTGTAGGAATGGGACACCAAGACAACCTTTACTTGTACCTCTTGCAAGGGCATCCTCGATTTTTGATTCATCTCGGGTTCCTCCAGCATCGCTCGAGGGTCTTGAAGGATATTCTCACTGCTGGATTATATTTGTGTTTCATCTAAACACAGATCTTGAAAAGTTATGGAAGCCTTCATCACAATCAAAATTCAAGGCAAAGGTTTGGCTTTTGTTTCCATGTATATATTTTCTTAAATTTTGGGGACTTCTACAAAAGGTCTCATGGATGAACAGGTAAGGGTACCAAGACTCAAAGGTGGAAAAATGGGAGTCTTTGCTACAAGATCTCCACATCGTCCATGTCCAATAGGGTTGACTGTGGCAAAGGTATTAAGAAGTTTACATTTTACAATAGAAAAATTATGTCTTGTACAATCATCATACTGAAGATTCAATTTAGAGATAACTTAGCCCTCGTGTGATGTTGATTTTTTGAGAAGTGGTTTATGAAAAGTGATTTTTTCGAGAACTTGTCGTTAAAAAGTAGAATTTATGGATTCATGTGTAAAATTATTTTAGTAGGAGAATGTGGTTGAACACTTCTAAACATGGCCTTTTTTTTTAAGTAAAAAAGTTGCTTATTTTGGAAGTAACTCTTACTTTACCATCAAAATGAAAACTTACTTATTTAAATTATTTTTAACCTCTACCATTAAAAACTTTTCCTTGACTGAGATATCCATATTGATAGCAGCCTACGACAGAGTTTGCTTTGCGGTCTACTTCTAAGACTCACCCCAACAAGGCCAAGAATTCAATTTGAAATGGCCATAATAATTTTATATCTTATTTGAATATAAACTATTTAAGCTTATCAAACATGATCTTTAATTATCTCTGTGTTTTCTTTCTACTTATCAAGGAATAAGAATTGATGTACTTTTGCGTATTAGGTGGAAGCTGTATGTGGACATATAGTATTACTTTCTGGTGTTGATTTAGTCGATGGTACGGTAAGTTTTCTATTGCTGTGTTAGGAGATCTGGCAACGTATTTCTTTCTCATTTACAATCTGTCTTCTTTAGCTGAATGCAATGCACATTTAAATGTAGCACTATTTATGTAAAACTGACCAGTACTTTATTTATAGCCTGTCGTGGATGTCAAACCTTATCTGCCGTATTGTGATAGCATCCTAGGAGCAACAGTTCCTGATTGGGTGAAGGTATTTTCTTCTTATTTACTAATTGGGTGGAGTAAATTCCCTTCATCCATTCTCAGTATCATTTTGTTTTGAGAGTCTAATCAAAAAGTAATTTAGGCCAGATTTTGTTTCAGATTATTTGATGATCAATTTTGAAAAATTATAAATATATGGTCACTTATTCATGAACTTCAATAGTAGTAGAATTAATTCTTATTCTACTAGCCAAACATATAATTAGGAATCAGTTACATCGATCCAATCCAGACCGGGCTTTGCAAGCAAAGTGTCAATAGCCAATTGTAATTCTGAAGAATGAATAAACAGTATTTTCCTTTGATACTTGAAAGTAGTTTGATTTTCAGATGTTACATACCAATGGAACACATTGGCTATTCTTCTGGTAATACTATCCAGTTTGAGTGAATAATTTACTTCAATTTGGGATATCAAGGTGCAGGGTATCATGAACATGAAATGTACTTATGGCTTTAATCTTGAGGAAGACCTTCTGCATGCTACTTTGTACAATCACTTTTGCGTTTCTTGCTAATTCTATGCATTTACCCCTTTCCCATTGGGAAACTAATAACAAATCTTTGAACAGGAGGACCATTTGCTAACCGTAACTTCAGTTAACTTTTCTGAAGGTTTCTCCTCCAGTCTAGTCGATTGTTGGTCGATGGTGGTAAGACAATTTTAAAACTAAAGACGGTTTTTTCTTTTCCTTCTTTGACAATTTCTTTGGCATTCTGTTCTCTATTGGTTATATTTTATATTCAGATTGTTGACGATTTTTATTATTTTCTTGTTGATGCTAAAGTTTTTACTTTTTTTCTTTTATTATTTTTTTGTCTCAGGAAAAGAAGTCACTTTATGCATCTCCCAATGAATTTGAGAGTTTGATAAAACAGGTGCTCTCTTGGGATATTCGGTCCGTATCTCAACGAAGCCAACCTCATAATTTCCCGGTCAAAACCAAAACTGGCAGCACAGTGGACGATGCTTCCACGATGGAACATTACCAAGAGGATGAAGCTTTTGAAAATGGATCCTGTGCTGTGATTTATCACCTGATTTTGGAAGGTTTGGATGTTTCATACAGAATAGATTCCACAGCCAATGTTGTTGTTGAGGATGTCACTGTTTCATCTCATACACAAAACGGTGATCAAATCATTGATTGACAATGTTACACATAAATCTAACTTGTCCCTACACATTTATTCTGTTTCAATGTTACACAATGTTTTCAAGTTGGACCAATTTCTTATTTCCTTTGTTGCACAGTCTGTGCTTGTCCGATTGAACTTTGCTAAAATTTTAAATGGTCAAACTTCAATTTGAACAATATATTTTGTAGAATCCACAGTTTATCAATCACACATTTCATCGGGTGTTATCAAAACTTGTTGATTATTTTTTATTTTTTTATTTTTTAAATACTTTGTCAAACAACTCCATCTTAATATTTTAAATGAAATTGTGGTGCTTAGAGTGTCCTCGAATTAAAATGACTCATCTTCAACAAGATCCCAGAGAATGTATGGGCTAAGCTTAGAGATGGTAAAGCTGCTTTATAATAATTTTTTGAAAATAAATAAAATGCATGTTTGGCCATGTCATTTCTGAAAAAATGTGTTTTCTTATGTAATTTTTTTTATCTTAATGTTAATAAGTAATTAAGAGTTATTAACTTAGAAATTATTCAATATAAAAATGGGAGATTTAAATCCGCTTGAAGGGGATCCAAAGTGAAGCAATTGGAGGCGGAATTTACTCACATTTAGAGGGAGGCGAACATGGCAAACAGGTTAGCCAACACGGGTTACAAAAAGAAAAGATTAAGGGCCCGTTTGCATAATTTTTATTTTCTGTAGAAGAGATTTTTGAAGAAATTATTTTAATTTTTGTTTGAAATAATAATTTTTAAAAGAACTTTCTATTCCAAAATGTTTTTAGAAAAAGTCGCATTGTATCAGTTTTTCTATAAACTCTTCTAACTAGAAGAAACACTTTCATAAAGTTAGCTGGACGGAAAATAAATTTTCAGTTTCAAAAGCAATTTTTAGGTCTAAAATCTCCCTTTGACTTATCAAAGGTGATGCCAAATAGGCCCTTAAAACTCTACAACTAAGCCAATGTTTTGTTTTGATATAAATTAGATTTTTAGTAGAATTTGGTAAAAGTTGATTAAATACATATAATTGACAAGTTGATAAAAATCGTGAATATTGTGAAATGTGTGGTTGAAAATGGATTGTAAAAAATATGGGTCAAACATGGGTTTAATGAGTTCGTTGGAGAAGTAATTTGGCTATTAAGCCCCTGTTTGACAAAGCTTTTGAGATATAAGCTACGAGATTTTATGAAATATGATTGGAAAGTGAATAAAATTGTGAGTTCAATAAATGTGATTAAAAATAAAGTTTGATTGATTTTAAATCTCAAAAAGAATTTTATCAAACAGGGGCTAAGAGTGAATAAATTGGGATTGTTCAACTATATAATGCAGTTTACGTTGTAATGTAACAACCCGAAAATTTTAGAATAAAATTTTATTTGTTTTATAAAGTATATTTTTAATGTTACGAAAAAATGAGGGCTAAAATAAAATATGTTTTAAATTCCTATTTTATTTGGACCAAATAATTATGTATCGATAAAGTGAAAAATATTAATTTTGATAATGATAATCCTTTTGTAATTTGGATAGAGTTTGATTGCAATCTTATTTTGATAAAGTTTAAAAGTAATCATAACTATATTATTTGAAATTTAATTCTTATCCAAATTCCTTATATACATCGTTTTAAATTCTAGCTGCAGACAAACTCAATTGAGAATTTTAACTATAAATAGGTACAATTGTCCCACAATTCACCACCCAGGAATTTTACACGACATCTTTCATACTAAGCAATTGTAAATTTCAATATAATTTTTTTTTATCAAAAGCTCATTTGATCAATCAAGGTAAGAAACTTTTATGCAAGTTGTTCGTTTCCTTATACTTTTATGTTCAGTAATTTATACATGAATTATCCGTGGACCTTCTGGTTCTTTATTAAGAGATATGAGATCCTACGTGATTTAAGATGGCCTAAGATGAGTGTGTCGCTTAGTCACTGATATACTCTATAAGAGAAGAGTGGTATGAAGTGTTATTTTATTGTATATAATTGTGTATGAAAACTGTACGTATTTTACTTGGTGTTTTTTTAAAATACTCATTCTTACAAAAAATTTACAGGCTAGTACGGATCGATTGGAGATGTGGCAAGATAGTGCAGCGGACTGCCAGGGTGATCGAAGAGATAAAAATATTAAGTTCATTTTTTTCTTTAAATTATTTGTCAATTTTATTTGTTCAACATTTATTAATTTGTGATTATGTTTTCATTATAAATATTCCAGTTATTTTTATTTAAAGAATATTATTCATTCGTTCCGCATTTTAAGTAAATAAAAGTAGATCAAATATATATTTTTTTTGTAACACCTAAAAAATGTGTGAATTTTGGGGAGTTACATGTAATAAGTTCAGAATTTTCATTCTTTATTTATTCATTAACTTCACAAAAATCTATTATTTGTCTTAATGTTGGAGGTAAAGTGCATCTCCGTATATTTAGCTCTTGTTTGGTATCGTTTTAAATTTAAATTTAAATTTAATTCAAAGTTAACATTTTATTTCAACCACATATTTTATGAGTCATACAACTTTTCAACAACATATTTCATTAATTTATATCAAAATATACTAAAAATCTGATTTTAGTCCATATCAAATAAGGGCTTAATTCTTTTGATTAAAGCCTTCGATGAAAAAGAATTATATATGATTTACTAACGATTTAATTTATAAATAGAGAGAGCAATAAGCAATGAATAAATTTATAGTACCAATTGATAGTTTAAGAATGACTAAGTAAGAAGGAGGTGAATTCATTTTTAAAAAAATTTCAAAAATTAATCTTAAATCTGTTAGGAAAAATACAAAAGGAAATTAGTAATACGGTAAGAATTAAATAAATAAAATAATGAAAAGAATAGAGTAACAATAAAATTGAGGAAATATGATGTTGATGTAGTAGTGGTATTGGAAGGAACCGAGACCTATGGTGTGCACAATTTCTTTAAAACATATTTACTCTCCATTGTGGTACAATTTATTTAAAAACATATTTACTCTCCATTGTGGTGCAAAATGATTGATAGCGTCTATCTCCTAGGATACAGCCCTTGAAAGTAGTTGAATGACACATCGTCACTACTTTAGGCGAATTGTGAATGCTCACACTTCTATCACAGAGCTAGAACAAAAATTATCTAAACTACTAAGAACAAGACTCTTAAAATAAAGAGGGAAGAGAGAAAATTAGAGAGATGAGAGAATTCTAAATTTTTTTGTGTGGAATAAGGAGGAGAACGCTTCTTTATTTAGTACTAGGATAAGAAGAGGTTTCAATTTTCCATTAATTTGCATTAACATAAAAAATGTTACAATAGTCATTAGAGCTTTGTAACAACTAATTCAATTGGAAAAATTAATTAGAGAATTGAAACATATTAACTTTGTTGTTGTTACAATTGTTATTTACTTCATTTTATTTTGATTTTTGAACAAAAATTCCCCACATAAATGAAATTAACAATAATGATGAATGGACACGATAATAGAATTCAATGGTCGAAACCTGCATAATATGGACGGGTGTTACCCTTTGAACATTCCCTTGTGTACTTATGTTTACTTTACTAACTCATTAGTAGATATGATGTCATTGAACTATTCTATTATTTATGTAAAAGATGACACACTCCTCACATGATTTTTCCTAACACAACTCAGTTCTCAAAGTTATGATCATTTTGTCCATGAACACCTTCCGATTCTAGGAGAGTTTCTAAGGAATTAAGCTTTTGCAATTCTCCTTTGAAGTGGTCCTTACTTATCTCTCACATATGTGATCTCTTAATTAAGAGTAACTCGTATTACTCCGCTCGAATATTTCAATACATAAGAATCATTAAAAGTTTAGGTTATCATTTTTTCTTATTTCATCATAGGAATGGATTGGGATGAATTCCCACAATGATTCACTATGATCTTTACAAACAGGTTGTCCCTTTGAATCTAGATCTTAAGATTTCAGTCAACTGAGTTGGGTATCCATGGTATCGATTTATTCTTTCATGGGCTTTAGTCCCATTCCTTTCGATGATTTCTCAACTAACTCTCTATTGAATCATTCGGTTAGCAGATTCACAGTATTATCTTTTGATCTTACATAGTCAATGAAGATAATTCTAGTAAAGATTAGTTATTTAATGTTATTATGTTTTCGACGAATATGTCTTAACTTACTGTAGACATAAAAAAAACAAATAATGGGTAGGGTCAATTTAAATAATTAGCCCAATTAAATTTACTAAACTAAAACCTACTAAACCCATAAAATTTTAATAGTCCATCCTACTATTTGTTTTTTAAATTCACAATTATTCAATTATAATCAATTTAATTTTATTAATTGAGTGGTTACCAAAATTGGTCACGGATTTTCCTATAAATAGGGTCAACGGTTCATTGCAAAGGAGGGAGGAAAAAGTGCAAGTGAAAACCACGAAGTGCTGAAGGAATTCTCTCAACTCCAAGTCCGGCAAATACGAAGAAAATCAAAATTTTCTTCAAATCAAACAAATTCAAGAAGATCAAAGTCTTCCTCAAATCAAATCAAGATCAAGTCCAAGTTTTAGAAGTACAAATTCAAGCGTCGATCATTGACAAATCAAATTCTCAACAAATTTCGAAGACTAGGATTCAAGCCACGTGGATCCTCGTCTTCAAACATCCAGATCATTGATCAGAGGGTTTCATAATTTTTGCAATTATAAGAAGATTCATGTCTATTTGTATTTTTCAAAATACAATTTGTAACGCTTTTTATATTTTAATACGCGAAATCCATGACTTATCTCATCTTGTTCTCAGAATTTTCAACTTTCAACCACTATATCAACAATAGCAAACGAACAAGCGAAGCAAACCATGACTCATCTTGAAGAGACACTTTTTGAGCTGTTTCAGGCGACCAAAGCCCAAACAAAAAGTGGGAGAACTCAACTAGTTCCACCACTAAAGAAGTTCTCCAACAAAGGCAGAATGAAAATTCTCGTTCAACAGAAAAAAGCAAAGAGTTCGGCGAAAAATTCCCGTTCGGGCTCCGTCTCGAGTGACAGATCCTTGTCTGAATCCCCTCATACCACTTCTCTACAAATGTGGGGAGACTATAGTTCGTCTGAAGAATCACTTGAGCCAGTTATGGTCACGGAAGCAACATCGGGCTCAGATGGTCGAATCTAACAAATGGCTTTAGCTATTGAAAAACTTACCAAGTCACTAGAAGAGAAAGACGCACATGTTGCTATACTCATGCACAAGCTAGAGCTGCAAAATCGGACGAAAGAAGATCAAGAAAATCCAAAATCTTCTAAAGCTAAAGATCTGGAAGTCCAAGAATGCCAATAGAAACAAGATATGCATGATCGCACAGTCGTTCAAAATGTTTTGCGTGATACTACTCAACTCTCTGTTGGCTCTCTATCTATCCACCAACTTCAACATATGATTCGTACACCATTTGTGCCCAGTATGGTGGTTCAATGCAATCTTCATTAGTGTATGACAAACCTTATAGCCATCGAATCAACGATATAAAGATGCCACTCGGTTACCAACCTCTAAAATTCTAGTGTTTTGATAGGAAAGAAAACCCGAAGCAACATGTTGCTCATTTCATTGAGACATATAACAATGCAGGTACTTACAATGACACGATGGTAAAATAGTTCGTACGCTCCCTCGAAGGTGCTGCATTCGAATGATATACTAACTTACAAGCTGGGTCAATTGATAGTTGGGATCAACTTGAAAGAGAATTCCTAGCATGTTTCTGCAGTACTAGGCGGACGTCGACCTTTCGGAACTTGCTCGATCGAAGCAAAGCAAAGAAGAGCCCATTGTAGAGTACATTGAACACTGGAAGAACCTCGTGCTTAATTGTAAGGAAAGAATAAGTAAAGCATCTTCCATTGACATGTGTGTACAATGCATACATTGGGGATTACTCTACAATCTTCAAGCAAATATGCCTCATTCTTTTGAAAAGTTGGCGACACGTGCTCATGACCTGGAGCTCCAAATTGCAAGACATGTGAGTTACTTACCCAGTGATCCACGCGACAAAAGAGAACCCAAGAAAGAGATAAAGAAGTATTTCATATTGAATACTTTAATTGATTGAATCACTGTATCTTTCTAGGATAACTAGATATCTTATATAGTGTAGTCCATCACCATTTTTCTTCTTCCCCACATTTATCCCCTTAAGGCCCCAGCTTGGAACCTTTGTTATTTGGCTTCTTCTTTGCTATGGAACTTTGACCGTCCTTCACAATGATGGCCTTAGCCTTATGCTGGTACACTCCTCACTTATCAAATCCTCTGTAGTCTTCCTCAATGTGAATTCTAACAATCAAATCTTCAATATTCATCTCATTTTGCTTGTGCTTTAGGTAGTTCTTGGAGTCTTTTCATCCTGGTGGCATTTTCTCAATCATAGCAGCCACTTAAAAAGGTTCACCCAGTAACATCTCCTGAGCATGGATCTCATGTAAGATCACTTGGAGCTCTTGAACTTGAATGATCAGAGTTTTGGAGTCAACCATCTTGAAATTTAGGAAGCGGCCTACCACATATTTCTTGGCATTAGCATCTCCGATTTTGTTCTTCCAATCGAACGACTTGCATAGATCATTTGCTAACATCTTTGCACTATAGAAATTGTACAAAGAATTAGTTAGCCCATTCATGACATAATTTCGACACATGTATTCAGAATGTTTCCAAGCATTGATGACTTGGCTGTCAGTCTCATCCTACTTCACCTTCGGAGGATCCTCTATCAAGAACTTTGCAATGTCGAAGGAGGTAAGATAAAACATCTTTTATTTTCACCTCTTGAAATTTAGCACGTTGAATTTCTTCAATTTATCTCCATAAGTAATAGATGCCGGTATTGTTGGGGGGTCTACAATAGGCGTAGGCTCATGGCTCATAGTAATGGTTGTATCATCAACGACGATTTCACTTGCCATTTTTTTTTTTGAAATATCAAATATGATAATTTTAGAATCAAGAAATTATGTTTTTTTCACAATTAAGAAAATATGATAATTGTTCAATTGAAAATACACAGTTGTTTGAAAATCGTTTGAAAAATGATGTTATTTTCTCAATAACGAAAATATGCTAATTTTCTGAATGAAAAATATGCTTATTTTCAAACACGATAAAAATTAACTTATTTTTTTCAACAATCGAATATCAGTCTACAAATAATTTCGGAAAAGATTAGAAGAGTCTAAGTCTAGCTACATTTGAAAATATTCAGTTCCCAAATTAGTTGAAGTGGTCACAAATGGTCCCACGTAAAACCCAACCTACTAGACAGAACTTCTGAGAGAATTATTTTTCACAATAAATATTCATTTCAAATCCAGCACACCCTTCTCCTTTTAAGAAGAATTTGTTTTAAGACGTTCGGAAAAATACTAAAGAAAATTAGAAATACTACTAGAATTATACAAATAAAATAATAAAAAAAAACATTACAATAAACATTGTAATAATAAAATAAAGGAAATCAAGACTATCACAAATCAGACTTATGAAGAAGGTCAAGATCGAAGCATAAATTCAAGCTAATCCTTCAAAAAAGATCTTAAAATACAAGCATTAAAGAAAATATCAAGATCAAGATCAAGAATTTAAAAATCAAACTTCAAAGAAACATCAAGAAGAGAGTCCGAGAGCCAAATTTCGAAGCAAGATCAAATATTAGATTTCTTAGTTCGAATGTAAATGTACTAATACTTTGATCTTTAGCAATGAATGATAAAAGTTCAAAAATCATTTTGTGCACTAAAAACTATTTTAGTTATCACATGCATAAAATATTTTGTTCAATAGTAAAATTGATTTTCAAAATGAAGTTTGAATTTAGATCATATTTGTAAAACATCATTTACCTTGAAAACTAGTTAAAAACACTTTCTAAAAGTTTACATTTGTTAAAATATTTAAAGTGGATCAAATGGGATAAAAAATGGGAAAACTGACAAAATTGATCACAGTCGGCCAAACGTCCGGCCGAAGGATTTAGACATATGGACTGTCGTCCCGCTGAAGGAGACGGATGTTCGGACCATTGCCCGAAATCCTAAAATTTTTGGTAGAGGTCGAGTTGGTCCATAGAGATGTTCGGTGGATTTTTTACCGTTGTGATTTCAAACGCATAACAACTATTTTGGTCATCCAAACACAAGGGCGGATGTCCGGTTTGTTGTCTGGTTCGACGTATTATTTTTTGATTTTTGAACTCTATAAATACTCTAACTCTTTCTATTCTTTGCAAGAGTTTCAAGAACATTAAGTGAGATATATTATGAGAGGATTCTCTTTAAGCCTATATTGCATGCATTTAATTTATTTTTTTATATCAAAAATTTTGATTGATTCAAACTCTTCTCATCATCTTTATCAAAGTTTTTCATCTCTCTTTTTGTACTTAACTTAATTTTATCATTCATAAAAGAGAAATGTATTTTGAAGAAGATTTTACATTACATCTATTTCTTCCACTTTTTCATATTGAATACTTTAATTAATTGAATCAAACTTTTAAAATCACCATACTCATCAAAGTTTATCATCTCTCTTTGGAACTTAATTTATTGCTATATTCATTAAAAGAGAGAAATAATTTAAGAAGATTTTTGAACTTAAATTGTATTTAATTCTTCTTCATCTTCTCATTCAAAAACCTTGATTGATTGAATCTAAATTCTAATTATCATATTAATCAAAGTTTATTGCTATTGATTGAAGTGTTAGCCTATCTTAGTACTTAATTAATTTGTATCATTTTATCAAGACAAGTTTCATTGTAGAAATCATTGTGTTATACTTGTGGGTCATATTAAGGTCCATAAAGCTCAATAGTGCGGGTTATATTGAAGTGTCGTAAAGTTCAATATTGTATGAGGATTGATGCTCCTATTATGTAAGTCATTGAAAATATTATAAATGGTTGGATTGTATCATAAGTCAATCAATATAGTGAAAATGCCATGTTCATATCGGAGAGCTTTGTAACAGAGACGTAGATCGTTGCTTTTGATCGAACCTCCATAATTATATCGCTTGCATTCTCTCTACTCTTTTACTTATTGTTATTCTATATTATTTAATTTATCTACCTATTTTTTATTTGCTTACGATTATTAATAATTGATCAACATATTCTTAACTAACTTGATTTAAGTTTATTTTTCCAAAAGTTCTAAAAATCAATTTACCCACTCTGGTTAGTTATTCTTAGGCTTTCAATTCGTATGAGAGATAGGTGATCACTTTGAATTTAAAACATTTCAAAATCTTGAGTAATGATTTACCAGAATTTTCAAACATGTGCTTTATGGCCATTGAAATGAGGTAAACACGAATGATAATTCTTTATATATGAATTATCTACCTCTTATGATGAACTTCTTGAAAAAATTGAAAGCTAGCTCTCAAACACTCTACTATAAAAAAGAAAAATTCTTTATTGGAAAAATAGGTAAAGAAAATTTTTAGAAATTCAAAATGATTTTGAAAAAGAAAACGTTGATTATGATTATTTAATTAATGAGAATTTCTTTAAAAGAAAAGATTTTATATTTGACTAAAATTGTTCGCAAAATTACTCAAAGAAATATCTTGATCTAATGATTGATAAACAAAAATGTGTTTTCGATAAAGGAGGAATTTGATATAACCTTTTTTAAAACAAAAAGTCTCTCAAAAATTTCTTTGTTAAAGAATCTAATTTGTCTCTTCCAAATGTCAACTGTAGTTTTTGTAACAAAAGTGAACATGCAGCCCTTCAATTATTCTATCAAAAAAAATTACAGTTTGAAGGCAACCACAAGTAAATTCAAAAGTTCACAAACTCTATGTACCAAGGATCCAAAGTTATTTGGGTACCAAAGATCAAAAAATTGTAAGTACCAAAGAAAATAAAGAGTAAATTCTTGGATAGTGAATGTTCAAAACACATGACTGGAGATCCGACTTTGTTATTGATAATGGTGTTTTTATACATTTATTTTGGTTCACAAACATGAATATTTGTCGATAAATAATCGGAATAGAGTTTAATTTGTGTAAATTGTGTTTGTAGGACAACAATGAAGATTTTGGTGGAAACAAGAGGAAAAATAGAGAAAATGGGCTAACAAGGAGGAAAATGAAAGTTCAGGGACCAAAATGCAAATAATCAAAAGATGACCTGAGGCCAACTCAAGAGCGGACACAAGCTTAATCATAAATTGAGGAATGCATGGGATGATTGGAGGAAAAGAATGAGCAAAAGAGGTCAAGACAAGAGAAAAGTGGAGTTGGATTACCAAAATGAAGAATTTGTATAGTTAATTATACTAAGCAGCCGCAAGGTATAATTAACCATGCGGTCGCAAGCATGGTGGCAGGGAAAAAAGTGAGGAAAAAAGTTGTTCCTTGCGGGTGCAAGGAAGGATTTCAGCGCGAATTTTTTGGTTTCCTTATCCGACTCCAACTTGTATGGTAATGATTTTAGGGTAACTATAAAAGCTAAAATACGTCCAAAAACTAGGGTTATGCATTCTTAGAGAGAAAAACACCATTGAAGAGTAAGGAGAAATGCTAGAATAAGGGTTTCACTTCAAGATTCAAAATTCAAATTTTAACTTCGAGTTCTTTGGTGATGTCTTCTATTTATTACTTTTCTTGTTCTTTAATTTTATTCATGCTAGACTAGACTTTTTATGTACTAGATGAACGATGAACCTTGCATTATAATATTTTAATTTCTATTTTTTCAATTTGATATTTAAACATGTTGATGAATGTTGAATGGTTTATATACATTATTTTTCCTCTACAATTACATGCGCAATAGTTGTATGAGTGTGGTGGCTTATTTTATACATTCGAAAGAAAGAAAATAAGCTCGACAAGGTATAAATCATCGTTTACTTCATAGATGATAGAAATATACCGATATATTTTGCGTGAATCTCTAAGTGTTTACAAAACGTCATGTATTCTTGTATATAACATTTGTCATAGAAATATAGTCAAATGATATGCTAGAATAGGTTCAATTCTACTCGAAAGAGATTGTCGGATAAGTTAGAAATATTGATTCTTCAACGAATTCATCGTGTTATCAAATTGTGAAATAGAGATTAAAAGTGAACTTGTTTGGTGATTCGGGATCCTAGTACGCTTTTTCATACATTAATTTCATTTAAATCTTTTGCATTGAAACATCATTTAGCATGCTATTTTAGTTTAATCATAGAAACAGAAAAACTCATCTCAAATTCCATATTTTCGGTTAATGTTGAGATAATAGAAATCACGTTAAACCAATCCTCGTGGGAACGATACTCCAAATTCTTGAATTTCCACTTTATTATTTGTCAACGAACCGTGCACTTGTAGTGATTTAAATCCGAAACATATTTTCGTGAGCAGTTACCAATCTTCAAAAGAAAGATGGTGGTCATGTCACTTTTGGAGATAATGTCAAAGAAAGAGCATTGACATTGGAATTAACGATAATCATTCTTCTCTATCTATTAAAATATTCTCTTATTTGATAACTTTGAATATAATCTACTTAGCATTAGTCAATTATGTCATAAATGTTATCATAAAAAATTTGATTCTTTTAAATACCTTATTTAGGATACTATATTAAACGAGGTATAAAATGTTGGAGTAAGAATATTTATGTCATAAACATTGAGTTTGAAAGTGAAGAAAAATGTTTATCAAGTTTAAAAGATGATGCTTGATTGTGGCATAAAAAGATTAGGTAAATTTGCGTGAACTTACTTTAAAATATTTTCAAAAATTATTTTCTTAAAGGTATGCCAAATTTAAAATTTGAGAAAGAAAAATTTGTGGAGCAAGTAAATTTGGAAAACAAGTGAAGAGCTCTTTCAAATAAAAACAATATTCTTCAACTAAAAGACCTTTACAACTTCACAATATAAATTTTTTTGAACCATCTATAATCGCAAGCTAAAGTAGTAAATATTATGCTTTCATCATTGTTGATAACTTTTCTAGATATATTTAAGTCCTATTTTTGAACATTAATGATGAAGTTTTGAATGCATTTAAAATTTTTTGTAAATAGGTTCAAAATGAAAAATGGTACATTATTACTACCATTTGGAGTAATCATGGTGTAAAATTTGACTATGTTACATTTGATGATTTTACAAAATTAGTTGCTATGAACATAATTTCTCGATTCCTAGAACTCCTCAACAAAATGGCATAGTAGAAAGGAAGAATCACAAATTGCCAGAAATAACTTGGACTATGTTAAATGAAAATGATTTATCAAAATATTTTTGTACCGAAGCCGTTAACACTCTTGCCATATTATGAATAGAGTCTTAGTTAGTCAAAAGAAAACAAAAACTCATTATGAACTTTGAAAAAATAGAGTTCCCAATATTGATTATTTCAAAGTATCTGGTTGTAAATGTTTTATCTTGAACACTAAAAAAAGTTTGGAAAAATTCAAAGTCCAATATTGGAATTCTTCTCTAATATTCATCTATTAGCAAAACTTATTAAATTTTCAACAAAAGAGCTTTAGTTGTTGAAAAATCTATGCATGTAATTGATGAAGTTAATCTTCTTGATCAAGAGAAATGTATTGATAATGATGTAGGTTTGGAGATTCCTTTTGAGCAAATGAACATCCAAATTAAAACAAAGAAGATCCAAAAAAATCTTAAAGATCAACATGAGAAAGCAAATATACAACAAGATGAAAAACATCTCTCGAAACACAAAACGATCTACATTTACCTAAGGAATAGAGGATTGTCCCTTTTCATTAAAAAAAACTCTTCATTGGTACTCCTTCCTAAAGTGTAAGTACTAGGGCTTCTACTAGTAATCATTTTAATAATTTTGCTTTTTATTTCACAATTTGAATTTTTTTTTAAAGAAGTCGGTTTGATGAATTTTGAATTCTAATTATGCAAGAATAACTAAATTAGTTTGAAAGAAATCATGTTGAGATTTAGTTGCTAGACCAAATCATCAAACCATCATTGGTGATGGCTCAAGAATAGCTAACCAAGAGGGGTTGAATTGATTTTTAAAACTTTTTCAAAAAATTAAATCATGTACGTAATAACTAGATAGATTAATTTAAATAATAACCATGAAAATGAAAGCAATAAGTAAAGAGGGATAGAGAATGCGAACGATATAATAATGGAGGTTTGATCCAACGCAATGATCTACGTCCTCCGTTACCAAGCTATCTGGCACGAGCAAGGCCAATTTCACTTTGTTGATTGACTTGTGGTGTAATCTAACCCTTTACAAAGCTTTCGGTGACTTACAGACAAAAAGCACTGATCATTTTACAATGTTGAGCTTCACGGAACCCCAACACGACCCTACAAGTTTAAAGAGAATTGATTTTACAAATTGAAACTTCTCTCTTGATAAATGATATGATCACAATTAAGTACAAAAAGAGAAATAGGCTAACACTTTAATAAATAGCAACAAATGATGCTCAAATGTCAGATATGAAAAACTTTGATGCATAGAATGATTTTCAAAAGTTGATTTGATCAAAAGTTTTCCAAAGTTAACATAAATTAGTAATAAATGAGATGAGAAATCAAGACAAATTTTGTTCAAAAATATCTCACTTGAATGCTTTTGTATGTGCGTAATTGAATGTAAAGTGATGTGATATATTTATAACAGTCAAAACACAAAAAGTTGTGACCAACCGGATGACCACCACTGGACGTCTACTACTGACCAGATGACTAAAAGTAGCCGTTGTGCATCAAAAATTAGAACGGTTAGAATCTTGATCGTTGAGGCCACCGGACGTCTGCTAAAACAGAAATTTCTGGTGCTTTCTTTTCTTTATTTTTTAGCAAGTATAAATTTTTTAGGGACACATTCATTTATCTTTTCAAAATAAATATCATTTGTAAAGATTTTAAGAGTCAAGTGAAGATTTTATCCTATCGAAAATAATTTTTATGCGAGTGTTTTTGTGAAAAGTTTATCTCGTGCATAAATTTTTTAGCTTACGAGCTTGTTGTATTTCATTGCTTAGAATTGAAGTGTTTTACCTTTACAAGTGAGTTCAAACATATAATTCTAATATCTTCAATTGATT
The DNA here is from genome assembly GCA_019097785.1 of Fraxinus excelsior. Taxonomy (NCBI): domain Eukaryota; kingdom Viridiplantae; phylum Streptophyta; class Magnoliopsida; order Lamiales; family Oleaceae; genus Fraxinus; species Fraxinus excelsior. Next base: position 31,020,501 of record CM032626.1, on the reverse strand, counting down.
TACCGCGAGTGTTTGATTTGTTGATCGATCTTGAATTTGGTGCACAAGTGCTTGATTTGCCTTCGATTGTTTTTGATGTGAATGCTCGATTATTTCTAAACTTGATTGTGAATGCTCAATTTCCATGAAGTTCGCAACATGCAACAATGAAGACTTGAATGTAAATATTAGAGATAAAAAATAATTTCTTTGTTATAATCCAAAAATAAGATGAACCATATGTCAACAATTTCTCCCTTTTTGATTATGACAAACAAGATGATTTGCAGAAATGATTGAGCAATTTGATATAAATTTATCATGCAATTCGCATTCCTTCTATTTTTTAAAAATTGATAATCTCACTCGCATTCCCCCTTTTGGTATAAACAAAAAGCATAGGGCAAAATATGGATCATAATAACCTTAGCATTGATCATAAAAGAAATAGCCATAGATAATGATGTCCAACAAAACAACAAAATAAGCTAAACATAAAGAGTGTAGATAAGGCATAGAAAATCTAAAGAAAATCTAAAATAGCAATAAAGTTGAGGACTATGGCTTCAGATGAGGTAGTGGAGGAAAAAGTGCATAGAAGTGAGTGTAGAAAACATTCTATTGGCTTGCATTTCCTCATGTTGTGCTTGAATGGTATCTTGTTGAGCTCGTATGGTGGCTTGTTGAACCTACAACTCCCGAAGCATCCTGCCAATGCCATCAACCAAAGATGTAAGAGAGCCAATGCGACCATTAAGAAGATTGTAGTGATCTTCGATAAATGTGAAACCAGCAGTTGAAAAACGAGGAACACTAGAGGCAAGAGCATCATGAGAAGGGTGCAGAACTTGTGGTATATCATTAGCATCGTCATCGTCATCACCTTCAAAAAGTAGAGTCGAACCCTTTTGTATGTGCCACCCATTGATCATGTTCTTTTACTATTTTCATTCATTTAAGGGTTTGAATGTTGATAGTGTCGGTAGGCTGAAGTTTAACAAATGTCTCATCGTGTAGTGGAATGTCAAAATGTTTAAAAAATGACGTGTGGAATGCACGAGTTTCATGAGACCTAATGCAATAGTTGGAAAATCTAGTTTTCGCCCAACAAGAAAGGAATTAAGGATAAAAAGATAATTTACCTCATCTAGATGACCTTTTCAAGGAAGAATCAAATGTGCAATGAAGTTTTGTAAAAAATTACATGGAAGTGTTAGTTGATTTGCATTAAGTTTTGTGATGTTTTCAAAATCCTTTCTGGTTACCTGACGACATGCCTCAAAGGGTCATATACCCTTCAAAAGTAGGATGAGTTTTATGAAGAAAAATTTGAATAATACACGGCTCAAGCTCAAGAATATCATGGATGAGAGCTTTGTTGACGGTGATATGAACATTTTTGAGTAAACGTGAAATCTCACCTGAGCGAGGAGTAATAACCATATTTTTATAAAACTCTTTCGTAAGGCGATGATATGTTTGTTCTTCTTGAGTAGCTATCGATATCCACCTTGTGTGTTCATAATACTGTTCAATATGAAACGTAGGTGCTTCAATAGTAAAGTCGGCAAAATCAACGTCTTTACCTATTAAAATGAAAGATTTTTCAAATGAGTTGGCCGTCATCTCGGGCTCCATGTCAAATTCTTTGTTGGATGATGGTGGAGGAGATCGCCTCACCATGCTCTTCAGTCTTTTCCTTGCTCTTCTAGACCCCGAAATTGTAGAAAAGTAGAGAAGAATTGAATAAGAAGAAAAAATGAATCAAGTCATAGGGTTTCGAAATTTTTGGGAAAAATTGGAATGAAGTGGATGAAAACTCAAATTTTGAAAGGATTTAAAGTGTAGAGGTAATGTGTTTTAATTTTGAGGATTAATTGATGATTTGAGTGGAAATAATGAAAGAGATAGATGTGAATTAGGAAGAGAATTGAGAGAAAAATGGAGAGGAATGGTCTGGTTTCACGAAAGGGGAAGTTATATTTGCGATGTACTGGACTTCTGGTTGACAGAGTTAAAATTCTTTATCAAACCGGACAGGGTTACTGGACATTCGGTTCACTCGTCTAGTCCCCTCCTTGTATATATATATTATAAAATGCACTAAATCATGTGAATATTGTGCACATGAAATAATGCGATGAAAACATGTAAGCGCATGTAGTTATGAATTTAATCATGTACTTCAAATTCATCAATAATGCCTAAACCTCTTCTAATATATGAGAAACGATCAAGAGCTAGAGGTCTTGTGAAAATATTGGCCAATTGATTCTCCATGTTTACGAATTCTAACACAATATCATCATTTTAAGCATGATCTCTTAGGAAGTAATGTTTACTTTTAATGTGCTTCGTCCTAGAGTGTAAAATGGGATTTTTAGACAAGTTTATAGAGCTAATGTTATCACACATAATGGGTATATGATCAAAGGATAGGCAATAATCACTAAGAGTTTGTTTCATCCATAGAACTTCTGTACAACAACTAGCGATCGAGATATATTCGGCTTTGACAGTTGACAATGCAACAAAATTTTGTTTCTTGCTAAACCATGATACAAGTACAAAGCCTAAATATGGTGTGTTCCCCTAGTACTTTTACGATCAATTGTGCATCCGGCCCAATCGGTATCCGAATAGCTAAGTAGATCAATGTGAGTGCCCTTGGGATAGCAAAGCCCTAAAGTTCTAGTGCCACTAAGATATCTAAAGATGAGATTATTTAGGATTTCATTGAATCTAGCACATAGACACACACTAAACATTATATTGTGTCTACTTGCGGTTAAGTAAACAATGGATCCGATCATACCTCGATATTTTGTTATATCAACGGACGTATCTTGATCATCCTTGTCCAGTTTTATGGATGTACTCATTGGCTTCAAATCATCCGTGTCAAACTTCTTGAGCATGTTCAATATGTACTTCCATCACAAGTTTGCTAAATTTGGAGATCGAGGAAGAATTTAAGTTCTCCCATCGTGCACTTCGAAAACTCCATGCTCATGCACTTAAAAAATTCTTCACAAAAATAAATATTAGTAGCACCAAATATAATATCATCAACATAATTTTGAACAATGATCATATCATTTTTTTGAGTATTAACAATTTCCTATTGAAAATAATTTGAAATTAGAAATTTGCTCAGTCATTCGTACCAAATCGTAGGAGCTTGTTTTAAACCTTAGAGAGCTTGGAAATTCTATTTTTCCAAAGTTCATATGGAGTTTTGGTTTTCTTTCAACTAATTAAAACTCTATTAACAATATAGCAAACGGTGGTGGCTTCGAGCAAAAAATATTTTGGCATGCTATTTTAATTTAACATGGTCCTAGCCATTTCTTGCAATGTGCAATTCTTCCTTTATACTACACCATTTTCCTGAGGAGTTCTAGGGACGGAGAAATTATGTTCATATCCATTTTCATTACAAAACTCATCAAATGCGAGATTATCAAATTCCCCACCGTGATCACTTCTAATGGTTGTAGCGGAGTACCCCCTTTCATTTTGAACCTGTTTGCAAAAATGTTTAAAGGTTTTTAGAGTTTCATCTTTGAGACTTAAGAAAAGTACCTAAGTGAATCTAGAGAAATCAGCAACGATGACGAAAGCGTAGTATTTTTCACCTAAACTAGCAGTTCTTGATTATTCAAAAATATCAATATGGAGTAATTGAAGTTGTTCTGTAGTAGATGAGTGCAATTTGGGTTTGAATGAACTTTTCACTTGTTTACCAAATTGACATGCATCGCAAATTTTGTCTTTTTCAAACGTCAAATTTGGTAAATCTTTGACAAAACCATTTTTGGAGATTTTTGAAAGAAGATCCATGCCAACACGACACAATCTCCAATGCCATAGCCAAGTGTCCTTTTTCAAACTCACTAAGCATTTTTCATCATTTTCAAAATCGATATTTTTGATATAAACATCTTTGCTTCGGCTTTCTATAAACAATACCTCTTTAGATGTAGCAACTTTAATGAGACATTTGGAAAAGTCAAATTGAATATGATAACCTTTATCACATAATTGACTAATACTAAGTAAATTATGTTTGAGATTATCTACCAATAGTACATTTTCAATGGAATAGGAGAGATGATTATGAATGTTTCCAATTTCAATGATTTTTCCCTTTTCATTGTCTCCAAATGTGATAAGACCTCCATCCTTATTTTTGAAGTTCGATAGTAAAGTTGTCTCTCCGATCATGTGCTTTGAACACCTGCCCTCCAATAACCATTTTCTTCGTCATCTTCTTTGGAACCTAGAAAAATAATTCAATTTTTATTTTTATTTTTGGTACCCATACAAACTTGCGTCCTTGATAGTTAATTTTAGTGGATCCTCGAGTCCACTTGGTTTTATTTTCAAAGTGTAACTTCTTTTTTATTATACAATTGTAGGAAATATGACCATCTTTATTGCAAAAGTTACAAGTAGTTTTTGAGGGAATTGTGTTGAGGTTTTGACAAACCAATTTTTGAGAGATTTTTGTTTTTTAATTCACTTAAGGGAAGAAGAACTTTGATTTAATGCTTGGTAATCAAAAATATGTTTTTGATCAGGGAGGCATTGGATAAGAGTTGATGACTTTGGTGTTCTCTATCAACATCCTTAATGAGCTCCAATCTTCCGAAAGTGACCTAAGCATTTTACTTACAACCCCACCGTTAGTAAATTTACAATCAAAGCCCTTGAGACTATTAACAATATCGATGAAGCAAGTAATCATGTCAACAATATGTTCATCTTGTTATATGAAGAATTTTTTAAATTCTTTGACCAAGAGATTAATCTTGGTTTCTTTTACTTTACTCATGCCGACATGAGTGGATTCTAAAGCATGCCATATATCATATGTGAGTCACATGTGTTAATACGATTAAACTCATTTTTATATAAGTCACAATAAAGTAGGTTTTTAGCTCTAGCATTCAAGGACAATTTTCTTTTATCATTTTCATCATATTCCTCTCTGGATTTAGGAATAGATTGATCAAGTTTTTCATCAATTTTAATAATCTTGGTGGCCACAACCGGTCATAGATGTGAACATCCGGATCATTGTCCAGCTCGAGGAGGTGAACGTCCGGACCGTTGTCTGAATCCTAAAGAGTTTTGACGGATGTGCAGTTGGTGCAACGGTTGGATTTTTTTACCGTTGTGATATCTGAAGCATAATGACTATTTTGGTTGTCCGGACACAAGGGTAAACGTCCGATTCGACAAATTATTTTACTTTTGGAACTCTATGAATACTCACTTTTTCCATTCTTTGTAAGAGTTCAAATAGTATTAAGTGATATATATTTTGAGTGGACTCTTTAAGCCTACATTGCATTAATTTAATTTATTTCTTCATAAAACTTTAATTGATTCAAACTCTTTTCATCATCTTCATCAAAAAATTTCATCTCTCTTTTTGTATTTAACTTATTTCTATCATCATTTATAAAAGAGAGATATTATTTGAAGAAGAGTTTTGAACTTACATTACATCTATTCCTTCTACTACTTCGTATTGAATACTTCAATTGACTGAATCAGACTTCTAAAATTATTATATTTATCAAAGTTTCTTATTTCTCTCTTAAAACTTAATTTATTGCTCTCATTCATGAAAAGAGAGAAATATTTTGAGAATATTTTTGAACTTAAATTGCATTTAATTCTTTTTCATCTTCTCATTGAAAAACTTTGATTGATTGAACCTTATTTTTAATTCTCATATTCACTAAAATTTTCATCTAACACTTGAACTATCATTTGTTGCTATTCATTGAAGTGTTAGTCTCTTTTAGTACTTAATTCATTTGTACTATTTTTCGTGATATGAGTTTCGTTGTAAAATCATTTTATTATACTCATGGGTCATATTGAGGTCCATAAAGCTTAACAATGTGTGTCATATTGAGATCCTGTAAATTCAATATTGTATAAGGATCAGTATTCCTTATTTGTAAATCATGAGAAGACCTGTAAACAATTGGATACAACATAAGTCAATCAATATAATAAAAATGTTTTGCTCATACCAGAGAGCTCGATAACTGAAGACGTAGTCATTGCTTTAGATTGAACCTCCGCAATTATGTCGTTTGGATCATCTATACTCTTTTACTTATTTTTATTCCATTTATTTATTATTTGATTTATCTACTAATTTTTATTTACTTACGATTATTGCTAATTGATCAATGTATTCTTAACTTGATTTAATTTTATTTTTCGAAAAGTTCTAAAAACTAATTTATCCCCTCTCAATTAGTTATTCTTGATCTTTCAACTTAATTACTACTTTAAGCGAATTGAGAGCACTCACATTTTTATCATCGACCTAGAACAAAAAACTATCTAAACTACTAAGAACAAAACTCTTGAAACAAAGAGGGAAGAGAGAAAATTTGAAAGAGGAGAGACTCTCAAATTTTTGGTGTGTGAAATAAAGAGGTAAACACCTCCTTATATAGTACTTGGTTGAGAAGGGATTTAGATTTTTCACGAATTTGCATTAGCATAAAAATATTACAATAACCATTAGGACTTTGTAACCACCAATTCAATTGGAAAATTAATTAGAGAATTGAAACATATTGACTTTGTTGTTACAATTGTCATTTACTTCGTCTTATTTTGATTTTTTTCTCAACAAAATCAAGCAAGTTAAAAGACCAATCAATTAATAAACGTAACTAAAATAATGATAAGTAAAAGAAAAGAGAGGATGCAAACTTTACAATTATGGTGATTTGATCCAAATCACTGATCTACGTCATCCATAACAAGCTCTCCATCAAGATTAAGTCATTTTCACTATATTGATTGACTTATGGTTTAATCACAAGATTTTACAATATTTTTGATGACTTACAAACAAGAAACATTGATCTTTATATAATATTGAATCTTAAAGGGAGCTAAATATGACCTACAAGTTTAGAGAAATAATTTTTAAATAAAACTTCTCTTTTAATAAATGATACAAATAAATTAAGTATCAAAACAGACTAACACTTCAATGAATAGCAATAAATAATAGCTCAAGTATTAGATGATAAAATTTTGATAAATGTGATGATTTAAAAGTTTGATTCAATCAATCAAAGTTTTTGATATGATGAAGTACAAGACATAAATGCTACGTAAGTTCAACGATTGGCTCAAAATATTTCTCTCTTCAATGTACTAGAAAGTTCTTTTGTTGATTGCAAAAGAGAACATGTTTATAGAGGACAATTTACAAAACCTTTTTGTGATTTCGGATTAGGGATCGATCAGCCGGAAAAAATGTAATCATTGGACAAAAAGGATAGAAGTCGGAACGGTCAAATTTTAACCCGTAATTGACACGACCCGTCCCAAGTCACCCTAATGGACCTGACACGTGTCGTGCGCTGATGGTAGATACCAGTTAAATGCCGCACCCACCACTAAGGCAACCATAACGTAACCTCGGTATATATAGCTTCTTTTAACCAAAAGGAAGTTTTAAAAAAAATTTGACAGTGTCTCCTTTAAAAATGACATTATTTTCCGTCCTGTTAGCATAAAAATTTCCAATCACCCATATACCAACATCATGAAATCAATTGTTCGATCAACTAACAATGTCTATATCACCATGCATCATAACTGTTTCGCAATGACATAATAGCGATGTAGTTTAGTTTACAATATTCCATCGTGATAGTAGATACATTTAAGTACAAAACTCTCAAAAATGAAGCAAAATGTTCGCTTGATGATTACAATCTTAAGCAAAAGAACCTACAGTAGGTGATAGTAGTGGCTGCAAAAACTATTAATATAATCTTCACCCCTGCTCAGTCAACTGCCTTCTATAAAGAAAATGTTACGAAAATAGATGAGATAATAATCCCAGTGAGTGGAATGTTTATTCAATGGTTACAAAATCATCTATGTACGTACATTCATTTATAAAAGAACACTGATTTTTCAATCATCATGATGTCCTCGTTACCCTGGAAAGCTATATCCTAACATCTTCTAAATTCATAATGCGGGTACTAAATCATAATTTAGACTCAAGCTGATATCAAGGAAAATGATAAAAATTGATACAACACATTGAGCAAGTACACTAATCAAATTCAGTAAAGTAAAACCATAATCTAAATTCCATAAGCTAATTTATAAGCTAAGACTCTAAACTGAAAGTTAATAACCCATTATATACTGAATCATCACATCAAAATATACCCCATGTAGTCATCAGCTAATGATATGAAAGCTATAGCCATATGCACGTAAATGGTTGATCAACACCTCTGTACACGGCCGTAGCCCCTCAGTGTATGAAGTGGAACTAACATAATCATCTTTATACAAGGCCGTAGCCTCTCAATGTATAAAGTGGAAATAACATAATCATCCTTATACACGGCTGTAGCCCCTCAGTGCATAATAGGTACCCTTACACACGGCCGTAGCCCCTCAGTGGATAAGAGTCACCTTTATACACGGCTTTAGCCCCTCAGTGTATAGGAGTCAAATACACAACTCTAGTACACGGCCATAGCCCCTTAGTGCACTAGAGTAAGATAACTACATTGGGGTATTTTCTAATAGCATCAACATAATCATGCTCGTTTACCAATTTCTCAAAAGTAAGACCTTTAGTGCAACTAATATGCTTCTCTACAAATTTGGAATCATATAACCATTCATATTAAATAAACATGTTTATAAATTTATAAATTAAAAATCTTATTTTTGAAAGTAAGTTCTCCACTCACTCAAAACAAGCTACCGTCTAGGACGATCCGTAAGCTTTTCCAATTTCTTCGTCACCACCTAAAACACCATACAAGATAGCTAATTCAACTATTGTCAAGTCAAGAAACCTCTAACATCTAATGCTATAACATTACAACTAAATTTTCTAGATGCTAGAATAAACGTCCCAATTTATTCCCTTAATCAAGTGGGTCTAACTACACCTTCTAGTCCATTTATTAATAACCAATACATTAACACCACCTTCCATCCAATCATAAATGCAATTATCCACTTCCAACTAGTAAAGCTAGCAATCAATACTACAACCAATTTAACATGCATATAGTTCCATAATCTCATGTTTTCTAGAAAGCATTTCATTAATACAATACTTCCCACTAACAAAACTTATACAAATACTAACTAAAAATCTAGGGTTTACCTAAAAATCTCATTTCTTTCCTTAATATCAATGGAGACTAAAAACCCCGTAATCTCAAGCTTCAATAGTACTAATATCTCATAAATCTGAAAATTTATCCACAATTTAAACCTTAGAAATTTAACATAATATACCTTTATTCCTAAAAATATAACGAGGAAACAATAAAAATTCGAGTTCAAAATACCCACTTTACCTTCTCCTTCTCTTCTTTCTTCCTTTTTTTTTTTCCCTTTCTTCCTCTCTACTTTCCCCGATTTCACCTCTCTGTCTCGGTCTCTCACTCTTTCTGCATGCAGTGTGTGTGTGTATAGTGGGAAGTGAGACAATGACTTGGGGAAAAGTCTAGTAAAAGGGTTAATTGCAAAGAAAGTCCCTCAACTCTCCAATGCCAAATAAGTAAATCCACAACTTCTAATATAATCCATTTTAAAACCTTTTCTTTTCCTACTTTAAAAATAAGTCGCAAGCAATTAATTTATTCTCATTTAACTCCATATTTGACTTTGACTTTTAAAAATTGGGTTATTACAGTAATAATCAACCTCTTTTTCCTCGAATATAGGAAATAAAATAAAAATAGCTGATGTGGACTTAAAAGATTTGTATGTGTTCATTTAGATATTTAAAAAAAAAGAATTACATAAATAATCATTAGTTAGAACTATTTTTATTTTTCTATAATTTTCTTAATTTTTTTCCAAATTTTAATTTTAACTTTTTAGAATATTAGATTTTTTTTGAAAATCTTTAATTTTTAGAATTTATCAATCTTCTTAATTTACATTTTTTGAATTTGAAGTTTTTATAATTTTATCTGTTCAAATTTAATATTTTCATTCTTTATTATTTTTTAATTTTAGATTTTTATTTAAACACTCATTTTCCATGTTTTGAGTGTTTTCAGAATTTTCATTGAAAACAATAAAAAATTCAAAAATGCATTTTGAGTTTTATATTATAAATTTATCCTTATTTTTTAAAATGTATTTTCAAAAATACTAGACAAAATATGTTTTCAGTGTTTTGCAAATTTGAAAATTAAAAACGACTTGAAAACAGCAAACCAAATGCATCATTAGCTTTTAAGCTCTCATCTTCGAAGGATTTTATCCTGAATGATTTGGAAGACTTGACTATGATTTTGACCTTCTTCGTGAGTCCGATTTGTAGTGATAGTCTTGATTATGATCTTTTAACGACAATGAACCAATTTATCATTGAATGTTTTGAAAACTATGATCCATTAAATTCAGTTGTTTGTAAACAAAATTAACTTGTTTGTTATGATAAAAAAAACTATAAGGTTAAAGTTAACCCTAAATCAAGCTTGTGAATTTAATGAAATGTATGATTGAAAATAAAGTTTAATTTATAAGTTTGTCAAATGGGAACTAATATATATAAGTGGTAATTACATGAAACTAGTCATTAAGTTTGACATTTTAAAAAATCAGGTTTTAGGTTTATTTAATCAAAAATCAGGTTTTAATTTCACAATTAATATTAATAATAATATTTTAAATTAAATTAATCTATATACATACCACTACCCACCACACCAATTTATCTTAAATAGAAATCCTATCCAAAACCTAATTCATTTCATTTCTCTTCCCTGTTTCACCTATCGCCTCCGTTCCACTGCCGTCGCCGCCAGCCAGCCACCTCTTCCCCTCCCTCCTTCCCTACTGCGAATCGTAGCGGCAGCTACCTTCCCCCCCTCCATCCCTTCCTCCATTCCCCTCCCCCTCCCTTGCTGAACGGCAGCAGCGTTGTTGCTACTTGTGATGCGCAGCAACGCTGCTGCCTTACTGATCTTGCGCGTCTGTGTTTTGATTTGTTGTGATTTTGTATTTTTCTTCATTCTCAGATCTTGTTGTTAGTGATTTGCACATTGTGATGGTTTTTTGAAAATGAAAATGGTGAGGTAGTGGTCGGGCTGGTGGTGGTTATGCCGTAGTATAGATAGAAATAGAGATGGATGTCAAGGTGTTGGAGGTTGCATGGTTGTCGTGGTGGTGGTTCAACGATTTTCAGGTTGTGATTTTGCTGTGGTTTCTCAGTTGTGGTGTGGTGGATCTGTGAACTGTGTGTGTAGCTGTGGTGGTCAGATCTCTATGTGTGACTATTGTTGGTTGTCGATAGCATTATTGTTGGTCGGTGGTCAGGGCTATGGAGGTCGCAGCGGCGTTAGGTGGATGTGATGAAGACTTTCTTTGATCAACTATTTGGTCGATCTGTGACCAAGTAGTTGGTGGTGGTGTTTTGGGATTGGGGACGGGGTGTTTGGGTGTATGTGACCAACTATATCGATCTGTAACCAAATTTTTGTGGTGTAGTGAAATTGGGGGACATGTGTTTGGGTATATGTGACTAACTATATAGTGTTATGTGGTTAATTATTTAACTGTGATCTTAAAATTTGTTAAGCTGTGATTCAAAATATAATCTGTGACCAACAAATTTAGAAATCTGTGACCAACAAATTTTCTTAATTTGTGACCAATTAAAAATCTGTGACCTATAAATTTTTTCAATTGTGACATCAAAATAATATGTGACCAATTAATTTGATAAGTTATGACTGAAAATTAAATTTTTAACTAAATAAGATATCCGTGACCTTGGAATCATAGCAGTTACCGAAATTAAACGACGACCAACGGTCACCGAAAAATAGTCGTCGAAATTAAGCGCAGCCGGAGAATAGTCATCGGAGTAATTGCTGGTCACCGAAGCAGTTGAGGTGGTGGTGGTGGTGGAGGTGGAGGTGTGGCGGGTTAATTATATAAATATTATATTACAGTTAAATATTTAATTTAATAGATTAATTGTAAAATATAATTATTTAATTCATAGAAAGACCTGAATTTTGTACATTTAAACCTTAGGGTTTGATTTTTAATTTCGTGAAAAGATAATCATGACCTATGAATTTTTCCCTATATATAAGGGAAGGGATAATGATAAAGTCTCATTTTAAAGTGTTGAGTGCCTAAAACTTTTGACAATTATTTATTTGTAAGTAAACCGTCTAGAAAGTCTGGATGGAAACATTAATAATGTTTTACGAGGACAGTTTCCACACGGCCGGTCTGGAAAATGACTTTAATGGGTCAAAAGATCCATGATTAACAACAATTGGTTCGGAGCCGGCTGCATTGTGGTCTCACGCGGATATCTAATTAACTGCCGTCTCCAAAGTCGACCTTGCTTTGTGTTCATTAAATAACAAGAACGCCCTCTCCCATTTACAATAGAATGATCGGCACAAAATGTTCTATCATTTGACTTTATTGTGCAAATTGTATATTATTTCAGTTTTTGACATTTGAACACTCGGAACGATAGTTCTTTGTGCAAAAGTTTGCCTTGGGTAATAGCATAAAAAATTCTATTTTTTCAAATAATCTCATACTCGACGGGAATTGCGAATTGATTGTTGTACACGGCAAATATCAAATTTTGTAGATATATACCTGGAGAGTTAACATGCCAAATCTTAAATTTATTATGAAAATCTTGAGTTTGCTATGCAAAGATCAAGTATGTTGAGAAAATATTAGTTTGCAGTTCAAATCTCGATTTTGCTCGATTGCCTAACATCAAACGCACATGATATTGTCCAGTGTACTCGACTTTTTGTATAGCAAACTCGAGGTTTGCGCAAGAAATTAGAAGTTTGCCCAACAAATTTGAGTTTTAACCTGCTAACTCGTCAAATGTACACAAAATTTGATATTTTCTTAACAAAGATTAGTCATTTCACCTAGAGATTATGTACAACAGTTAGCTTAAAATTCCCTTTGAGGATGCAAATAATTTGGAACGTAGTGAGAATGACTAGAATTGGCGAAAAAAATGTCTTGACCTAAACGTCATTAGGCAAATCACAAGAGTTATTTACACGCTAAATGTACGGAATACAACTTGAGTGATTTGCGCAATTTGTAGATCCCAATGTCAAAAATGAAACGATATGAACGATTAACGCAATGAATATAAATTATAGAGACATCTTGTACTAATCATCCATTAAAATAAACCACCTTTCATCTGAAATAAATAATAGCAGCATAGTCTAAGCTAATAATTGAACAAAATTTTATAAAATAATTCTTGAAACGCTAATGCTTGGCCAACTGGTGTACAGTGATTGTTCCTGTTGCATGTGACTTCTATGACAAAAGCTTGTTTGGATCCTGCTTTTCTTTTTATTTGTAGGACCTGAAAACTGGACCAACTATGATTATAATATTAAAAAGTAATTATCCTTTCATAGATTACTTGTACTGTACTAGTTTATGACAATGGGGAAAGGAATGTGGAAGGTTGTCTTGCAAGTCAAATGATTCTCGATAAGAATACTGCCATATCATATCAAAGCTGTTCAGAATATTGTAAAGCGCTGGAAACTTTTATTGAAGGTGATCACCTAACAGTAGTTAGAATTAGGTATTCGGCCTATGTTTGATATACATTAAAAATTTCATTCTCATTCTTCTATTCATTTTCAACCACACATTCTTCAATAAAATAATATTTTCTATCACATCAATAATTTTTCCTTCTTTTTCAACCACACATTCTCCATCAATCTATTATTTCAGAATACATTCTTCCAAAATAATGTGGTTCAAACACACTCTAAAATTTTAATTTATTTTAATTATTAATGCAATTGATATTAATCAGATACTTATCCCTTATTTAAAAGTGATTATTTGAAAATTATTTTTCCTTACGCTCATTTTCAACCACTCATATTTTCTCGTAACTTTTTCCTTACTTTTTAATCACACATTCTGCAATACAATCACCTTTACCATATAATTTCACTTTTTAACGTTTGTTCGTGTTCTTATCTGATTTTGTATTATATGATTCCATATTCAACTGTTTGCTAGTTTTAGGACTTAATAAAAAGAAATATTTATGGAAATGAGATAGTATAATGTAGAAGAAGAATATAGATGGAGGCTAAGGGAAGGGATCAGGTGGCCAAAAAAGAATAGTTGATAGAGGTGGTCGAGGAGACGTAGACCATGGTGGCCCTGCATCGAAGAGGGCGACGATGATAATGGCAGCATGAGAGAGAGTAGAAGAAAGGGCGACGACAATGTCATCCATAGTCGAGGTTGCTCTAGTTGAGACATTATAAAATAAAATTTGTCTAATACCATGTAAAGATTTACACGTAGAGCTAAAAATATTTGAACAACTTGAATTTGCTCTATGAATGAATAATATTTATAATGTTTACATATGGACAGCCTTAATACTATACAAATACAAAGTAAGAACAATCTAGACTTTTATTTGTGTAAGATAAAAGTTAAAAGAATATTAGAAATTTTATCTACGTTGGTACCTAGGGGCGGACGCAGAAGATAAAAGTTAGGGGGCACACTCGAACTCGTAAAGAAGTTGGGATAAATTTTTTACTCGAAAATTTACATAAAAAAATCATATCCCATGTAATTTTGCATTTGAAAATTTACATGGGATATGAGTTTTTCGGATGTAAAATTTCGAAAATTTTTGATGTCATATTCCATATAAAGTTTCCTAATAAAATGATGAAAATTACATTGAGGTGTATCACAAAAATAGTAAATGTTAATGAAATACTTGATTTTTTTTTTTGAAAAAAATGCGAGTTAGACGTTTTTCTTTAAAACTCACGTTTAACGTATTTTTAACTATTTTCGATATCTCTTTGAACTATTCGATATACCCATAATGTAGTTATCGAAATAAGCTTTGAGATTACATAAACAATTTGTAGATTTGATTAGCGTACAATCGTCAGTAAATTTTTAAAATTAGCATGTTATCGAAATTCAAATTTATTGTGATTTTGCCCCTGTTTGGTAGAAATTAAAATCAAATTTGTAGTAAATTTTGATAAAAGTTAAAACAATTATGGATTCTATGAAATATATTATTAAAATTTATTGTTAACTTTGATTTAGATTAAAATTTAGATTTCAATCGATACCAAACATAAAAAAAACTTCAAAAGCTATTGGGGGACGTGCCCCACTAAGCCCCACCGTAGGTCCGCCAGTGTTGGTACCATTATTTGCCATTTTTTCTTCTCTCTATCTAATAACATTATTTTTAATCACACAATCTTCAATAAATTAATATTAAATGTAAATAAAAAAAATTTCTTTATTTTTAACCACACATTTTCTAATAAATATTATTTTAAAATACATTTTGGATTAAAAATAGACTCAAATATGCACATTGTAAACATCTTGTATTTATTTAAAATTGAAATCATTTATAAAGTGTCATTGTTTGGCCCACATTAAATTAAAATTTATTTTTCTTTTTTTTATCAATCACATGTTCTCCAATAAAATAATATTACACGTAAATTTAAAATTTCCTTTTTAATTGTAAAGTCACAATCAACAGAAATGTCATAAAAAGATACAAATCAAACAAATTTAGCCTTATTTTGGTGGAGATTAAAATCGATTTAAAAGTTACTGAAATTTATGGTTAAAAATTGTAGGTCAAATGTTGTTAAAATTATTTTTAGATTTAATTAAAATTAAAATTTTAATCCTTCACAGAAAGGGCGATATATGAAAGACGGATATTTTTATATTTTCTAAAATTATTATTTAACCCTTGTTTGAGATCCATTATAATGAGTTTTTAGGAGGGAAATGAATATTGAAATAGTATTTGTTAGAGAATTTTACAAGTATTTCAAACTTTTTTTTTTTTTTTTGCAATTTTTAATCACATATTTTTTAAAAAAATTCACTATTCAAAATAATAATTTTCTAAAAATATGATCACCAAACTATTTATAATCAAATTTCGAACCAAAAGCACGTAAAGAAACCAAAACGACGGTTATGCCGTTGAGCGCGCAGAGGTAATTTCGTAAATTTACCCCATGATAAAGCCTATTCTGTCTCAACCCCCACGCCTGACATTTCAAAAGCAAGATTCTACAGTCTCCCTCACCACCACTCCACCACTGCATAATTTATCCCAAACATTTCTGATCCTCCCACATTTACCCAAAATTCCTGAAAATATCCCCACAGCAAGGCCTAAATTCGCTACTTTTGTGATCAAATGGACTCGCCAACGAGCCGGGGCGGGTCATCAACGGCCTCCGGGCGGTCTTCCGTGATCGATTCTTTATGGGGGTGCACTATGGCGGGCGTGCGGATCCCCAAGGAGGAGTTGAGGAAAAAGATAACGCTGCCTGAATATATGAGACTGGCAATGAAGGAGGCTATCCAGGCTAAGAATGTCGAAGCTGACACAGTGACTCAGCTCTACCAGACGGCTCACGCGGATGAAGCCGAGTCGCCCGAGTCTCCATTGGTTGTTTTTATTAATTCCAAGAGCGGTGGTCGCCACGGGCCCGAACTCAAGGCCCGGCTTCAGACTCTCATGGGCCAAGAACAGGTCATCTAGATACCTTAACATTACTTAAGAATAAATTGTTATGCCATGCAATATGACTATGCTACTCTTCAATAAGAATAAATAAATCAGCATTTATTGCCGTTTCAAATTTTATGCGGCTGTGTACCTGCTGTAGACTGTACACGTTATGGATTTTTATGCAACGGTGGAATGACTATTTATGCGTTTCTTAAAATTTTTACCCATTTCTTTGTGGGATCGTTGGGTTCCCTTTTGAGCTTGGCAAGGGAAATTCAACTGTTAAAAATAGAGTTTTAAATTTAAATCATTTTTTTTCCTCACATATTTTAATAATGTTCACTGTGCATTACTTTTGTGGAAACAAAAGAAATTACACTTCCTGGAGTGGGTATATTTCACTGAAGCTCATAGAATGAATTTATTAAGAAGGATTTGAAGCTTTGTGATATAATTGCAGAGATTACTCTTGATAGAGAAGAGACTGGAATTGGCACATAAAAATAAAATTAGAGTAGCCAACCCCAGATGAGGATGAGATAAGGATTTGAAAGCTTGTTTTGAAAAAAACTGTCAATAAAAATTACATTTTTCTCCGTGAAGGCTGGACCTTTCTTTTTTCTACTATATAAGTATATTTATGTATTTATTTTTCTGGACAAGATCTGATTTAGGGGGTGTTTGATGCACAATTTTGAGAAAAGAATGCATTTTATAATGTGATGTGATTGAAAATATGTGGTTAAAAAATAAGGAAAATTTTTGGATTTGCGTGTAATATTATTTTATTGAAAAATGTGCACTTGAAAATGAGTTTTGAAAGAATGAGTTTTGAGAAGAATGTGGATCAAACATGGCCTTAGTTATAAGGTTTCAAAATTTGAATAAGCTGGCATGTGCAATTGTTTTCTGTGAATAAAGGAATTGGCATGATCACAAGCAAATATAAATAATGAAAGGGTATCCTAAGAAGAAGGGGAAGTGCTTGATATTTGAGTAATGCTGCTAATATTTGTCTTGATCTCTATTCTCCCATTAGACGTTTCATCTACTTGAGTCAGGGTTTTCTATTATCAGTCATGTTGTTCCATCTAGAAACTCGTGGTTAGCTTATTAGTATTTCAGAATAGGCTTTAGGAAACTGATTGAGTAATTAGATTTATCACGCATAATACACTACAAGTGCTATTAGATTTTGGGTCCCGACCTAAAGCCTCCAATATATAATATCCTGTCAAGGTTTACTGCATAAAGAGCTTAAGTCA
This sequence comes from Fraxinus excelsior, assembly GCA_019097785.1. Classification (NCBI taxonomy): domain Eukaryota; kingdom Viridiplantae; phylum Streptophyta; class Magnoliopsida; order Lamiales; family Oleaceae; genus Fraxinus; species Fraxinus excelsior. Next base: position 31,002,630 of record CM032626.1, on the reverse strand, counting down.
GATAAAGGTTTCCTCTTTTTTGTTTGATATTTAACACCTGTTTGGTGGAGATTAAAATCTGATTTTTAGTAGAATTTGATAAAAGAGGATGAAATGTGCGGTAGAAAAGTTGTGAATCCTATAAAAAATGTGGTTAAATTAATAGTTGATTTTGACTTAAATTAAAAGCTAGATTTTAATTTCTACCAAACAAGGACTTATTCTCCTGTTTATTGTCTGTTCTAGATATCTATGGTCTAGAGTTAACAATAATTTTTCTCTTTTTCTTTCCTTTTCCACTCGCCAGGTTTTTGATCTTTTAGTGGTGAAGCCTCATGAATTTGTTCAGTATGGATTGGGTTGCCTAGAGAAGTTTTCTGCTCTTGGGGACAACTGTGCTAAAGAGATTCGTGAAAAACTGAGGGTTGTGGTATGCATCAACACCAACCTAAATCCTTCATTCTTTTGAATTCCTAAAGTTGTACGATGCACCATATGTTGCTAGTGCTTGCTCAGACAACATAGTGCTCAGAATCTATGTGCTTGTTTGTCTTTCATTATTGCAATAATTTTGGATGCAAGTCTTTTAGTTATCTAGTCCTTGACAGGTTGCAGGAGGTGATGGTACTGTGGGCTGGGTACTTGGGTGCCTAGGAGAGCTTGACAAACAGGACCGATTGCCAGTTCCCCCTACAGGAATCATCCCACTTGGTACCGGAAATGACTTGTCAAGGAGTTTTGGTTGGGTAAGCTTTCATCTGCATGAACTTTCCATCTTGCATCTCATCTAGCCCGTTTTGAGATATCTCTCAAATATTTTTCCAGGGTGGGTCATTCCCGTTTAATTGGAAATCAGCTATAAAGAGAACTCTTGACAGGATAGCCAATGGGCCCATTTGTCGTTTGGATAGGTGAGGTCTTTCTGTACTTCTTTAGCATATTTTTTTCAGATTTATCCAATAATTCTTACCTGAATGCGTCTGATTGGTAAAAGACATTAAAAATACTTCATACTGTCCCCTGGATGACTTGCCATTCTTTGTCACTGTGCTACTACATATCAGTTAATTTGGAAACTGAATGCCAGCTTGGTATATTTTTAACTCTTAGCTCTTTGTGAACACATGGACATTGTTGTTGAAGAGAAATTGAGATATAATGTATTGTAATGAATTATTAAACTATAATTTATGGCCGCCCTTTATCAACCTACGAAGTTCTGAATATTAATTTCCTGAACCATTCGAGGAATCTTTGTCAATGAGTTGTCAGTTCTGATTATATTTTCTAATTTAGGAGATTTGATTGTATTTCCTAATCTAGGAGATTTAATTGAGTTTTCATTGTCTATAATTATACCTTTCCTAGCATATGAGATTTCATTGTAAATTATCTTATTTAGAGGATCTAATTCTATTATATAAAGGAGAAGCAAAACCTCAATTGATGGATTCAAAACAATTAACATGGTATCAGAGCCACTTATTTAAATTTTTTATGTCTTCCTTTCTCAAAATTTTAGGCTGCCAGAAATCTGCATTCTTTCTATTGGCACTTTTGGTGCAAATTTTGGATGCTCAATCTTGTTTATTTTCAGATTTTCAGAACCTCTCTAGAGCTTCAATCGATTTTTTTCTAGCTATGTAGTCACCATCTTCTGTTCCGTTTCTATGCCTGCTGCAACTTTTCTTTGGAGCAGTCAGGCATCTCCTACTTTTCGGTGCCATCTTTGGTTAACTTTGGTATGCAGCAGCACATTTTTGGAGCAGTCATACTTCATCTGAACTTGGATGTGGTCAACAATCCCTCTTGGAGTAGTCGGCTCTCTGGCTTGTATTTTTGGTGTTTTTATCAATGAAGCACATTGAGATTGATCGACACTTCATTAAGGAAAAACTTGAAGTTGGGACTATTTGCTGGCCGTTTGAGCCTTCTAGTCAGCAAACAACTGATATCTTGACTAAGGGGCTTGCAAGACCTAACTTTGAACATTTGATAAGCAAGTTGGGCATGATTGACATCTATGCAACAACTTGAGGGGGAGTGTAGGAAAGTTAGGAAATCTGATCCCTTAGAATCAGGAAATTAGAATTTAAATTATTCAAATTTTAGGATATTTCCATTTTTAGTTTCCTTTTTTTTTTCTTTCTGTTACTATTTCTGCTCCTTAATTGTAGGAGCCTAGCATTGTATTCTATTCTATTTAAAGACTTATGTAATTCATATTATTAAATAGAATTAAGAGAGTTTGTATTCTCTCTGTTTTTTCCTTCAACGAAACTTGAACCTTGGCTTGTTAACTTCTTTAATTTAGACTCCGAAACTCGACCAAGTGATTGCTTATCCCGGATCATATCATCCCATTTCTCTTCGAAAATGATTCGTCCTTGAATCTGTGCCTTGTGATCGCGTAGGGGATAACCAGCCTGCTACACAACTCATCATTGCACTTGGATCAAATGGAAAGTTTTTCCTTCCATTGCATAGGATCAATACATAGTACCCATCTATTTTGCATGTATGGATGTATTGCAGCACCAACACAATCACCCATAGATGTATGAACTCCCACGTACAACGATTTGCCTGAAACAAAGAATTAAGCAAAATACGATTGAATTTGTTAGCTTCCTCCTCAATGAGATATGAGTCCTCGTACTCATAATGCATCGTCTCCACCATATCATGCTTAACAATAGAACTTTGCTTTTCATTCCCCACAATATTTTCAATAATTTGCTCAACACATTCTTTTATTATTTTCTCACTCTCTTGCTGAACCATCTTTACAATTTTTATACCAGCCGATTCATGCTCCTCCTCTTTAATTGGTTCACTCTCCCCAATATCAACTGCATTTTTCAATCCACCATCCTCCATCTCAACTTCCTTATTTCTAGACTCCTCCTGCAATTCAACTCCGGTGTGGTCATCTCCCTCTCTTTCTTTTCTCGTTTTGCCTCACATCTCACCTTCCATCGGTGTGCAAAAGATTGTTCTAGTGTCAACCTAGCCAGAGTGATTTTTACCTCGTCCTGAAGAAACCTTTACCTGTTCCTCTCCATATCATAAATATCCTTCCTCTTATCCCTCCAAGGTCTCCCAAATAAGATATGAAAAGATTTTAATAGAACTACATTACACCAAACTTCATCCGTATATCTCCTAATGGTGATATTCAATAAAACCCGCTTGGTCACATCTACTTTCCCACACTCTTTCAACCAAGTCATCTTATAAGACCTAGGGTATTGTTGCAAAAGTAATCCCAATTTTTCCACATATCGTGATACTAGCGATGTTTGATATGTACTCCACATCAATAGTCAGACTGCATACCGTACTACCCACAAAACACCGAGTTTGAAAAATAAATCTCCAATCATCATCCTTCCTTTACATATGAGTAATCAAGAAGACTCAAAAAAATAATTGGACAATTGGACGAGTGATATTTAAATTTAAGAAAGTGGTTCTTGAATTTTTGGATTGGAATACATATAAACAGATTTTGGATAGATAATATGATAGTGTCAACTTCTCAAATAAATCAAGTAAATTTTTTTTTTTTATAGTGATGATGTGAACCGTACCAGTGAACATTTTTTTTTTTTTTCAAAATTCAACTACGAAACTGACAAAAAAATAGGAGTTGATTTGGATGCTATATTAGCCAAAAAACAACTTTTGACTCTTCTTTAGAATTTTCTTGATTAGAAACTCAAAATTTACAACGGGCACGAAGAACAAAAACAAAAAACTCAAAAGAAAGAAAAGATAGAACCTGAATTTGGAGCCCAATGTCACGAACCGCTCGTTTCATGGCAAAGATGGCGGAATTATCTAGAACAACGGTGTCTTGAAGCTAATCTGGAATGTTCTAAACTATGATGGCCATGAAACTAACTAGAAGGTGATGGAGAAATCTAGATAATTGACAAGCTTTATGCTTGTAGATTATTCTAGATAATCTTAGATTGATTCTTTGTAAATATATTATTATGGATAGTTGTAGAAAATTCTAGAAACGCAACATAGACCGTTGGATCAAATTGATCCTAGCCATCCGTTAAGAATGACTTTACCTATAAATAGGTTGGTAGGTTCATTCATTTGCTAAGGGAGTGAAGTTGTAAAGCTCTAAGCATTGTAAAGCTTCTTTGTTCAATACAAAGCTTTCGTTAACCACTTGTGTTCCTCTTTTAAATTCTCAAGTGTTCTACTTTGTGCATTTCTAAGACCTCGACGCCAGTTGGGAGGCTGACTTAGTGTAAAACTGCAGGGGCGGAAGTTGGAGACACTAAGTGCCGCATGGTGCTTGAAGAAAATAACAAGTCCGTGACACCAAGCTCTAATACCAAATGACGCGAACCCGGGTATGGGATGAGCGTGAAAATCGCGGAATTAATTGAAAACGTCGGGAAAGCCCAAATTCAGGTTGTAGACTGTAGAATTTCGACCCATAAATTATTGAACCAAGCAACTAAAGAAAAACAAAGTTTGAATGACCTCTTGATTACAAAATCAATGAACATCGATTTGCGAACGCTACAAATGGTGCCTAATCCTTTGATAAGTTCTAAGGGTTGAACGTCACGAATATAACAATATTTGATAAGTTCAGTACATGTTCCATCAAGAACAAAAATAGAGCAATCTCATTTAATTCATAATTTCAAAAATGTTGTTTGTTACAATGAAATAAATTTTCCTATTTATACTAAACCTAGGAAAATAATGAAAAACGAAAATATCATTTAAAGATTATAAGAATTTTACATAAACTAAAATTCTAACAAAATAAGGAAATTCGCGGAAAATTAATGTTATAGGTTGTAATTAGTCGTCTATTGCTAGCTAATTACCTTAATTCTAGAATTCCTTATTTACGTACTTTCCTAATATAACATTAGATTTTGTGTGTATATATATGTATCGATTCTTCAATTGAGTAATGAGAAAGAGAATCTTTTCCAATCTCTCTTTATTTCACATGGTATCATAGCGTATTCTCTAAATTAGGGTTTGAGAGGTTCTGAAAATTTGTGATTGTTCTCGGTGGTAGCAAAGCTTTGGGTTAATAATCTTGGAGATAAATCGACACTTACCTGAGTCAGTTATTGGCCGAGAGAAGATCAAAGAAGTTTTAGGTAATGGTAAGCGTCCAACGCCGACTCCGGGTTTCTGTTTAGCTTCCAAAGTCGACATCGGGTTTTAGCTTCAGGTTTCTATTTTGGCTTGGTTTCTGACCTCGTTTTATGTTCCGAGTTTTGTTTCTGTTTCAGCCGGAGCTTCTTCTCCAACAGTAGCCGCCGGAGGTCCAATTTCTGTTTTCATCAGTTTCTGCCCGTTCAGTAGTTGCCATTTGGAGTTCCCAGTGTCCTCTTTTGTGGAATTGGGTTGGGCTGTGAGTGCTCTGGGTTTTATTTTTGGTCTGCGAGGTGGATTGGGCTCGAGATTTAATTGGGCCAACTAAATCCATTTGGGCTCAAGGTGGTGGTGGAATATTAATTGGTTTGGACTTGGATTTTATTGGGTCTAAGTCATTTGTGATTAATTTGATTATTGGGCTTGTTGGGCCTTCTTATATTTGTTGTCTTACTTCGAAGTTATGGCCGAAAAGAAATCTATTGTTGCATCGGATATGGTACCTGTAATGTCCAAAATTACGGACCATAAACTTAATGGCAAATTATTTGGATTGGAGCAAGACCGTTCGACTTTATCTACGGAGTATTGACAAAGATACTCATTTGACTGATGATCCTCCTACAGATAATTCAAAGCATACGTGGCTTAGAGAAGATGCTCGTTTATTTTTGCAAATTCAAAACTCCATTAATGGCGAAGTAATTGGCTTGATCAATCACTGTGAGTTTATGAAAGAGTTGATTGATTATTTAGATTTCTTGTATTCTGGTAAAGGAAACATTTCTCGCATGTTTGAGGTATGCAAAGCGTTTTACCGTGCAAAACAACAAGATAAGTCCCTTACGAATTATTTTATGGAGTTTAAGAAGATGTATAAGGAGCTTAATATGTTATTGCCTTTTAGCCCTGATGTAAAAGTTTAACAACGCCAACGAGAGCAAATGGTTGTCATGAGTTTTCTTGCTGGCCTTTCCTCTGACTTTGAGACTGCTAAGTCATAAGTTCTTTTTGGTTATGAGATCTCATATTTACAGGAAATATTTAGTCGAGTACTCTGCACTGAAGGTACTCCATCTGTTCAAATAAGTGGTGCTCTAGTCAGTCGAAATAATAATTATGAGCTTGTGAGATCAAACAATTAAAGTGTAAACAAAGGAGGAAGCTCGCAAAGGTTTGAAACTCGAACACAAGCTTCTGGAGGAATTGTGTGTTATTACTGTCACAAGTCAGGACATACGAAGTGTGATTATAGAAAGCTCCAGTACAAGAATCAGAAAGCTCAGTCGGCCCATGTTGCATCCCCTACTGAGACTTCTGAAAAATCAATTCTTCTCTCTGCAGATGAATTTGCTAAATTCTCACAGTATCAAGAATCACTAAAGTCTTCTTCTCCTTCTGTCACCGCTATTCCTGATTCAAGTAAACCAAATACGTGTCTTATTTCCTCACCCTCCAAATGGGTCATTGATTCTGGTGCTACAGATCATATAACAGGTAATTCTGATCTCTTTTCTACTTTTCAGTCACACACTTCCATTTCTACCATTATTTTAGCCGATGGGTCACCATCTTGTTTTGGCACAATTACTCCTACCCCTCTGCTTCCTCTGTCATCTGTCTTACATTTATCTAATTTGTCCTTTAATTTGATCTCTGAAAGCCAGCTTACTCGCAATCTTAATTGTTGCATCTTATTTTTTCCCGATCATTGCTTATTTCAGGATCTTATGATGAAGAAGATTATTGGTAAATGACATAAATTTGGAGGCCTCTACATTCTTGACACACCAATACCTCAATATATTGCTTGCTTTGGTGTAACATCTCCCTTCGAGGCACATTGTAGATTGGGTCATCCATCTCTTCTTTCGCTCAAGGAGCTGTCCACAGTTTAGTAATGTGTCTTCTTAAGATTGTGAGTCATGTCAGTTTGCAAAACACTATCGTCTTAGTTCGAGTCCTAGAGTCAATAAACGTGCTAGTGTTTCTTTCGAATCAGTTCATTCTGATGTTTTGGGTCCTTGCCTTATTTTGTCTAAATCTAGATTTAAGTATTTTGTTACTTTTGTGGATGATTATTCTCGTGTCACTTGATTATATTTAATGAAAAGTCGTTCTGAGTTGTTTTCCCTTTTTTTGTGCATTTGCCGAGATTAAAACTCAATTTAATATTTCAATCCATACATTGCGAAGTGATAATGCCAAAGAATATATGTCTGCTTTATTTCAAACTTATATGGTTCGGAATGGCATGCTTCATGAAACTTCTTGTGTTGATATTCCATCTCAAAATGAAGTGGCGGGAAGAAAGAACAGACACCTTCTTGAAACTGCACAAGCCCTATTATTTCAAATGAATGTTCCCAAACCTTTTTGGGCCGATGCAATCTCTACAGCATGTTTTCTAATTAATTGTATGCCATCATCTGTTCTTCATGGTGCGATCCCTTACAAAATCCTTTTTTCCAATAAGTCATTATTTACTGTGGAACCTATGATATCTGGTAGTACTTATTTTGTTTGAGATGTCCGTCCGCATGTAACTAAATTAGATCTCAAGTCTTTGAAGTGTATCTTCCTTGGTTATTCACATCTTCAGAAAGGTTATAGATGTTATTGTCCTCGTCTTAACAAATATCTTGTCTCAGTTGATGTTACCTTCATGGAAGACGCCCTATTTTTCGTCTTCTCCTTCTCTTGCACATCAGGGGGAGGATGACGATTTGTTAGAATATTCCATCACATCCTCTGGACCTGTCTCGGAACAAGCTCATATCAGGCCTCCTATATTTCAAGTCTACTCCAGGCGCAACCCTCCTGATTTATGTCCCACACTTGCTCCTTCGTCATCAAATCCAGTCTCAAACGATGATCTTCTTATTGCATTACGCAAAGGTAAACGCCAATGTACTTATCCTATTTCTTCTTTTGTTTCTTATAACTCTTTGTCGTCTCCCTCTTCTTCCTTTATTGCTTCCCTTGATTCTATTTCTATTTCTAAAACTGTCCATGAAGTCATATTTCATCCTGGTTGGCATCATGCAATGATTGAGGAGATGAATGCTTTAGATGACAATGGTACTTGGAATTTGGTCGATTTACCTTCAGGGAAACGGGCTATAGGGTGCAAATGGGTGTTCACAGTTAAGGTGAATCCGGATGGATCAGTTGCTCGGTTAAAAGTCCGTCTGTCGCTAAAGGATATGCTCAAACCTATGGAGTGGACTATCCTGACACTTTTTCGTCCGTGGCTAAATTGACATCTGTTTGGTTGTTTATTTCTATGGCAGCTACTCATCATTGGTCTTTGCATCCACTAGTTATCAAAAATACTTTTCTTCATGGTGATCTTTAAGAGGAAGCGTATATGGAGCAACCTCCTGGTTTTGTTGCTCAGGGGGAGTCTGGGCGAGTTAGTCGTCTTCGAAAGTCTTTGTATGGTTTGAAATAGAGTCCTCGTGCTTGGTTTGGAAAATTTAGTCAGGCTGTTGAAAAATTTGATATGATGAAAAGCAAGTCTGACCATTCTGTGTTCTACAAATGATCGACAGATGGTATCATTCTTCCAGTTGTGTATGTGGATGGTATTATCATTACTGGAAGTGATACTACGGGAATCTCATCCCTTAAGTCTTTCCTCCATACTCAGTTGCACACGAAGAACTTAGAGATGCTAAAGTATTTTTTAGGTGTTGAAGTCACAAGGAGTAAAAAGGGGATCTTCTTATCTCAGAGAAAATATGTTATCGACTTATTAACTGAAATAGGAAAATTGGGGGCGAAACCTTGTAGTATTTCAATGACTCCAAACATGCACCTTACAGGAGATGGAGAACAATTAGAAGATCCTGAGAGATATAGAAGGTTGGTTGGAAAGCTAAATTATCTGACGATGACTCGTCCAGATATTACATATTCTGTTAGTGTTGTTAGTCTGTTTATGTCATCACCAACAGTTCATCATTGGGCAGCACTAGAACAAATTTTGTGCTACTTGAAAGGAGCACCCGGACAAGGTATCTTGTATGCAAATCATGGGCACATTTGTATTGAATGTTTTTCAGATGCAGATTGGGCAGGTTCCAAAATGGATAGAAGATTCACATCAGGTTACTGTGTTTTCATTGGAGGAAATCTGGTCTCATGGAAGAGTAAGAAGCAAAGTGTTGTATCGAGATCGAGTGCAGAGACAAAATATTGGGCTATGGTACAGTCTACGTGTGAGATAATGTGGATAGTTAGCTATTGACTGAGATAGGTCTTAAAATTTCGGTACCAGCAAAATTGTGGTAAGATAATCAAGTTGCCCTTCATATTACATCTAATCCTGTGTTTCATGAACGAACTAAGCATATTGAAATTGATTGTCATTTTGTTCGCGAGAAAATTCAACAAGGTTTGATTTCTACAGGGTTGTGAAGATTGGAGAACAATTAGAGGATATCTTGATGCAAGCTTTAAACGGGGTTCGAGTTGATTATCTTTATAACAAGTTGGGCATGATTAATATCTAAACTCCAACTTGAGGAGGAGTGTTATAGATTGTAATTAGTTGTCTATTGCTAGCTAATTACCTTAATTCTAGAATTCCTTATTTACGTACTTTCCTAATATAGCATTAGGTTTTGTATATATATATATATATATATATATATATATATATATATATATATCGATTCTTCAATTGAGTAATGAGAAAGAGAATATTTTCCAATCTCTCTTTATTTCACAATTAAAATTCTCGCCAAATTGTTTTCGGCATGCTACTGTGCGATTGCAAGCCTAAAAGTATCATGCGCCCACATAACCTTGTGCTGAATTTCATGCCATTTTTGGAATGTACTCATTGGAGAAAATCCGACAACAGAGCTGAAAGTTATGCCCGTTTTCATCCACGCTGCTCATTTCTTTCCAAATATCTTCCAAACCTTGAATCCAACTCGTTTCGGCTCCTGAGCCCTTCACGAAACTTGAACCTTGGCTTGTCAACTTCTTCAATTTGGACTCCAAAACTCGACTAAGTGATTGCCTATCCCGGATCATATCACTCATCATCGTCATTAGTTTATGGTTGACAAATTGATGCTTCTTGATTGCCTAGTATCAATTTGCAATGAATTGTCGGAATATAGAGATTTGATCATATTTCCTAATCTAGGAGATTTGATTTTATTTCCTATATGTAGGAGATTGGATTGTAATTCGTATTCTAGGAGATTTGATTGTACATAATTTATACCATTCCTAGTACTAGAGATTTCATTGTAAACTACCTCATTTTGAGGATGTAGTTCTATGATATAAAGGAGAAGCAAAACCACAATTGATGCATTCGAACCAATTAACAATATTTGCTTGCCTTGAAATGTTTTCTTGAAGTCAGAGTATGGATTACACATCTCCACAACTTGTTATCTATATGCCTTCCTTTGGCAGACAGATTGCCCAAATTATTGAATCAAGAGTGTACTTAATTTGTCCTTGATAGTTCCAGGAAACATTGATTTTACAATGAAAGCGCCTTTGTGTATTGGTTGCAAACTTTACATTTTTCTTTGTTGAAAACTCTGTTGCCTGGCAGTGTTATGAAATACACTTCTCATGTGCAGTTGGCACGTTTTGATATCAATGCCAGCTGTGGAGGACTTGGATACACCACATTCTCTCAAGGCAACAGAAGAGACACCTCTTGATCAGGTTCGTAGATGAAGTTTATTTAACCTGGTACTTTAAGTTTGTTTGAGAGGATTCATCTTTTATTTGATGGGAAGTAAATTCTGTGAATTTTATTGATTCACAATTATGTCATTTATCATTGTTTAGTTTCTTAATCAAACTTCTGCAATTGGCTATTGATGCATAGTATGAAATCACTGTCATGATGGGTAAGTAATAGGTTGGGTATCTTCTCCATAATCTGGTTTCTTAGGCCTGAAAACTGCCCTCAACCTTGCTCTGGAAAGAACGGAAAAGATGTGACCTGCATTGTGCTCCTGTTAACATTTTTCTACTATTTTTGTTGATTATCCATAACTTATAAAAAAAACTTTTAGAAACCATGTTTCAATACCCAAAATTGATATATTCGTATTTATGAATTGCTGTTTTTCAGAAAAAGATCTTGTTCATTGAACAGCTTTTCATACCTCTTCTTTTCCATTTCCCACCATGTACAACAACAAATAGCTAAGCTTTATTCTCAGTGGACTTAAGCTCGATAAATTCTTTTCCACCACCAACCTATTAATGCTACATCAACTTGAAGGTTGGATGAAATTGTGTTTTTGCATCCATATTACATTACATGATATATCTCCCTATTTTTACTCATTATACTAGGATCTGTTTCAACAATCTTGGTCGTCTGTCTCTTAATTTTCCTCAATTGGTGACGTCACATGTATACTTGTTGGCTTAAATGTTCATTTGTTATTTTGGACCCTAGATAATACTTCTTACATCCTGTCAAGTTACTGCAATGATAATTTCCCCCTCAATAATTTTTCTCATTTTGGTTAATTCAGACTTGATGTCGACTGTGCAGGAACTGGAAGTTGAAGGGGAATTGGCGGAGAAGGTCTCCTGTTATCAGGGAGTCTTTTACAATTATTTTAGCATAGGTGTGCATTTCATTTTTTCCACTTTTTTGCTAATTTTTATGGTGGTAGTTGAAGGGGTTGGCTATAAATGCAGGAATGGATGCCCAGGTTGCTTATGGTTTCCATCACCTACGCAATGGAAAACCTTACCTTGCTCAGGGTCCTATATCGAACAAGGTGTAAATCTTTTACCCTATCTCCGAGATAACGCCCCAAATTTCTATGGAGCTATATAGCAACAGTTGTAGGAGTGGATGCTTTTAACTCCTGGAATTAACATGTTTTAGTTCCAAATAGTAGGATACACAAAATTCAAATTTCACTGCAATGAGAACCTGAAGCTTTCAAAAGCATGTAAATCTTTCCTTTGATAATCCCTTTAGATTGATTTCAATGAGTACGAATAAATAGTAACTTCATCAGTACAGTAGAACAAGATTCTGAAGTTTTATGTGGCTTTTCAACATTTGAGATGAGTAATTCACTTTCTGAGTTTTAAAGGGTTATATACGACTCTGTTAAAGCCTTTTGGAGGCTACTTGGCATACTCATCCACAGGGATGGAAATTCAAATATGAAAATGAATCCATCGTAGTTGAATAGAATCATCTATAGATCTATTGTAGAATTTTAATTTGGGGGTTGGATGTTTTCGTCAGTTCTTGATACTTTTTTTCCTGATGTACTCCATAAGGACATTTTGATTTAGCATAAACCGAGTGTCAAAAGATCACACACCTTGCTGAATGAAGTAGTTATGAATTGATTCAGTGCATTTCAAGTGCAACTGATCTTCTTCACTGCAGATAATTTATTCTGGATACAGTTGCAAGCAAGGATGGTTCTTCACACCATGCATTAGCGATCCAGGTTTAAGGTCAGAACTTTATATCCCACAATTTTTCTCTCTCACACTTACTAAACTGCTTGTTTGGGATATTTGGTAAGCTTGGATAATTTTCAAGGCAAATGGAAGTTTAATCTCCATTTCAAATAGCTCGTCATTCTTGAACTTTTCCCTATGCATATAAATCTGAACTCCCTGTATTTTGATTCTTGTTTTTATATCATGAATTATTTACCTTTATTATTATTTTTTTCTTCGTGCTGATTTTTCCTCTAATTAAGGAAGAGATCTTGGTGAAATGGCTACATATGAAATTGAACACAATTATTTCCAAAGAAATAGTCCACTTGTTTCTTCAAAACTTAAGAAGTATGCCATATAGTAGCTTCACTATTCATTTTCTCTATTCATTTAGTATATAAGTTAACCGTAAAGTTGGTAATGGGAATTGAGAAATTTGTATCTACAGTACATTATATATTTAGCTATAGTGTAATCTGGATTCTTCATTTTTCTTACTCCTTTTCTTCTTTGAGTTGCTTAGGTGGGTTGGTTGGTCTGGTTTTGTAAGTCTCTTACTCTGCACTTCGCCTCAGATTCAGAATTCAGATCTCTTTTCCTGAAATTCATGTTTCTGTCTTAATTTGCTTGAATATTTCTTCAGACATACACTGCAGGTTATCTCCCTGCTTCCTTTTTGATTATTGAAAAAACCATTGAAATTGTCGACATGACTGCTGCAAATATGCTAGTATGACAGCCCATGTAATATGACTTTTGAGTCCTTCACAAGCATGTTGTACTTAAATATGTTTAATGCCTACAAGGGTTATTTGTATTTAAAATGTTCATTTACATGCTTAAACTTCGATTGATTGCATCCCCGTGGTGGATAATTTGGTGTCTGATTTATATTTTTGCTTTGTTGCAGTGTAAATAATTGTCAATAAAATATGGTAATGGTACATTCGGTACTCCATATAGATAGATACATACTTTTGCTAAACTTGTCTGACTTTACATTTTCGTATTGTGATTATACAGGGGACTAAAGAACATCTTGAGGATATATGTTAAGAAGGTCAATTCTTCAGTATGGGAGCAAATCCCGATCCCATCAAGGTTGATTTCATTTCATGGAATGGGTTATTGCTGCTTGCCACATATTTAGTTGACACGAACTGAATGCATACAGAATCCTACAAATTTTTTACTGTTTAGTCCCAAACTCCCAATCTAGATGATTTTTACCTTCATGTTTCTTTAAAATTAACCTGGGGTTTTTGGATATTCCAGTGTTAGGTCTGTAGTTGCTCTCAATCTTCCCAGTTACGGAAGTGGAAGAAATCCATGGGGTAATTTGAAGCCAGAGTATTTAGAGAAGGTATATAACTGGTCACACAATACACGCAATGGTTCCTTTTTCTCACTTTCATTAGTTTATTTATGTTTAGCACACCGTTAGTCACACCATGCACATAGTAATGATGCAGTTTTCTCACTGCCCATGTCCTTTTATGTTGATACAAAGTGTTTAATGCACTGTGCATGGAAAGAAGGAAATCGACTGTACCAGTACTACAATAAAAATAATCATAGTTTTGGGCTTGACTTTCTTTATAGCCACCAAAAACCAAAATATATGTTGCATCCCATTTTTTTCAATGAAAAATAATTTGAGCTACATTTGAGTCTCTTATGTTTTGTTATCAAAATTCAATTATATGTTTGCTCTGCTTCTTGTACTGAAATTGGCCCACAGTGCACGTGCTCAGATTAGTTGGCTAAGCATGAAGGAAATCAAAATGTCAGATGATTTTTGCTGAAGTCCCTAAATGTTTCATTACTTTTGCAATTTTTAATGACTATTATATTAATGTCACTGGGAATTAGGAATAACAATTTTTATGTCTCAACTGTGCTTAGGGTTTGTTTTGTATAGCTTATTTGAAAATCATTTTTCTTCAAACTCATTTTTAACTAGACATTCTCACAATAAAATAATTTGCATATGGACCCATAATTTTCCTACTTTTTGACCGCATATTTTTCAAAGCAATCATTTTTCACTTTAAATAATATCTCCCAAATAAGCACTTAAAAAGTACGATGGTAGCCATTTCCTTAATATATTAGTAATTAAGCTTTTTTCCATGCCTCAGAAAGATGCTTCTTTCTTATAATAAGAGTATGCCAATCCAACCCCTATTTCAGATCACTAATTTCTCAAATGACGAATCAATTGATTTAATGTAGGTCTTGATATTTTCATTGTCCTTCCCCCTCTTTTTTCACGATCACTAGTGGTTAATCATGTTTTAAGCAACCCCTTTTCTTTCATAGTGCATTTCAATATGTATGTATGGGATAATTTACATATGTCAATGATAAAAAGCATTGGATGATGGCTATATATCGCAAAAACTTACTTTCTTTAAATTGTTTTTACATAATTTATCTTTTCGTAGTTGTAACTAAAGGTCGATCATTGACTGAAATCTTATTGAGTATTTGCATATATCTTTAGAATGAGATATGTCGACAGAAGTCAAAATGACAACTTTGGAGTGAATGACTTTGAATGTTTATGCCTACTAGTTTAGTTGGTGTTCCTTGACTTCCTTCAATGAAAAATAGGTACATACTTAATAAGTAAATAGATTGATTAAATGCGACATTGAGTAAAGTATATATATTAGCAAAGTAGAAGTTGCACAGAATTTAATCCAAAATAACTGTTGTTGCTTGTGTTTTGTTGTATCTCCATCTAAATATTTCTATTTATAAATGCTTTTGCCTTAATTGGTTGGCTTGTATGCTTGAAAGTGCTCAAGACAGTTGATCATATCAAAATAAAATGTATAAAATTTTTTTTTTTTTTTTTTTTGGAAAATGATATTTGAAATATTGATGGAAATTAAAGAATTGTATGGGATTATAAGCTAACGATAGTTTCTTTTTACTTGCTTTTTCAATTCTCAGAGAGGATTTATTGAGGCCCATGCTGATGATGGTTTCTTAGAAATTTTTGGTTTGAAACATGGATGGCATGCTTCAATGGTTATGGCTGAACTTATCTCTGCCAAGCACATAGCTCAGGTACCAATAAGTGGTCAGAGTTAATGATGAATTCAAGTTGCAGCTTATGATATGGTTGAAAATGTTATTTTACCAGATAAAAATCAAGATAATATAATTAAGAGTCGATAGTAATCTACTTAAAAATAGTGGTGTCATATTTGTTAAGAGATATTGGTTAATGATCCTCTTCGCTCTTCGATAGTAAACCGATTGAGTTATCCTGCGATTTTCTAGGCTTCATCTATTCGATTTGAGCTTAGAGGGGGAGAATGGACAGAGGCATATATGCAGATGGATGGTGAACCATGGAAACAACCGATAAACAAGGAGTTCTCGACATTTGTGGAAATTAAACGTGTGCCTTTTCAGTCAGTTCACGGGGCCCTATGGGGAGTAAAACCTATCCCCTACCAGCTTTTAGTTCTGTGTAAAGCATATTTCCCCTCATGAGGACACAGACACATAAGTATTACTCCTCGATGTAACCAATACTTTGGACATCAAGTTATTGTTGTGCAAATTCCTAGTTTGTCCATGTCACTAATCCCTTGTTTAGGAGGAATTTGTTTAGTTGATTCTAGCCTGTCAATAAGTCGAGTCGAGCCATAAGTCAAAACTTGAAGCTCGGGCTCGACTCGAGCTAAAAAAGGTTCAAACTTTTTTTGGCCTGAGCCGAGCCGAGCAAAAGCTCGGCCAAAAATTCCGACTCGAGCCTTAGTGGACTGAGCCGGCTCTCTTTTTTTTTTTTCCATGTCAAATTAAATATATTTTTTCTTAAATTTGTACAATGTATAAGTACTATGAATTAAATAAAAGTTAAAACTCTCCGCCTTTATACGTTATAAAAAAAAATTAAACAGAAGAAGAAAAAATATATAAATAAAATAAAATAAAATGCAGCTGCCTGCCTTTGCATGCCAGCTTCTATTTTTTTTTTTAACGGACCGGCCTTGAGCTCGAGCTGATGTTGGCCAGGCTCGGACTTTTTCGGACCGAGCTTGAGCCGATAAGCCATTTTGCCATCCCTAGTTGATTCCAACACTTGCACCAAATTGATGTATTGTTTTTCATTTCTGCCATTTTAAGGGAATCCCGTGATAGTGTCGATTGAAAAACTCAAGTGTGTTTTAAGGGAATCCCATGATAGTGTCGGTTGAAAAACGTAAGTGTGTTTCTTGTTCGAGCTTATTATAATATCCATTAGTTCGTCTTGATATTTCCTCCTCAGCCCCAAACAAATGGTTGTCTCTGTCTGTTTCTTTAGTTTGCCATGTGACAAACAAAATAATCAAGAGTAATGTAGATAGGTTGATATAATGTCATATAGTATTCTATTATTGGACTGTTTAAAATAGAGTTAGCTTTTCCATCCAATTACTATTGCAACCTACACTTCTATTGTTGCATATGTTAAGATCCTTTCAACAAAGTGGCATAATCCAAGAACCAATGGTTATAGGCTTGCTAACTCTTCTTATATGTTTGGTAATTTATGTTCCAATATTCGAAGAACTATTCCCATCTAAACGTAGTCGATGTTGACTTTTAGCCAAATGTCCAACCTCTTTGGCTTAATAAAAATAAAAAAGGCTAAAAATTTCTTTTTTCCCCCCAATAATCGATCCTTGTTTGAATGTGTATATTATATAGTGTGTAATTAAGAGTGTGTTTGATAGAAATTAAAATGGAAAAATTACTCGTTATTGTTGACTTTAATTAGACGAGTGGGACCCAATAACGATTATATTTTCAATTTTAATTGAATTTTTAACTATACCAAACTATTTAGTTAGGATAATTGATTGTAACCTAGTTTTGAACCTTAATTTTAATTTAAAAAAAAAATTCAATCTCCAATTGATATTGTGAATTACTTTTACTTCTAATCTTAATGCTTGGATTAATTGGCCCCTAATTCATTGATTTTGTAAGCAATAATTACGTAGCTATATGCATTATTTGTTTAGACCACGTAGTAAAAATCGAGAACTAGCATAAAACGTAGAGATATTTATACTAGGTAATGCAATCGTTACATGAAATCTTAGAGATTTAATACATTTAATTAAGGAATATTCGGATTCACATGTAGATATGAAATTGATTTAGTCAAATAGATTCAATAAGAACTCGAGTTGGGTAAATTGAATATATTAGAAGAATTTGATCGGGTAAACATAATCAATTATATAAAACTTAGTGATTCATATTAAGGTGATAACTATGGTAAAATCATGAATCTTAGCACTTAAACCATTATATTAAAAACTCAGTTTTATTTGTTTTGGTATATTTAAAATACAAAATCACAAAAAGAAAAATAACTACTTTATTTGTTTTCTATCAAATTGATGTTAGGAATAATTGAATCAATTGTTAAATAGTGATTATCGTGGGAACAATATCCGAACTCATAGGTCAACTTTATTAATTGTTACGATTTGTACACTTGTTCTATGCCGCATCCCTGTTACATTTCCTTGTTGTGTCCTACTATGGCATCTCAGTGTCCTTGTTACACCTCCTATTATTTTTATTTTATTTATTTATTTATTCTAGGTCATAACTAGTTTACAATCATCATTTCTAATAAACGTAGCATTAATTTGCATTTGGATATATTGGTAATTATTTTTCGTGTTCGTTTTCAAGTACAATGTAAATATTTAACAAAACGAGCAAGAAAAGTATAATGGAGGAAGATAAAAGACCAAGTGTTAAATAAGAAACATCATATACATGGTGAGTATTGCTAACCTTTCTTTAAGCCTATTTTGTACACATGACACATGTTGACGACAATGGGTGTTTTTAAGTTTGGAGGTGTAGATTAGTTACTAAATTATATTTGTTTGTTTGTGTGATATTAAAAAAAAAAAAAAGTGAAAATTTTTAAAAATTTTAATTTTAATTTTATTTTATGTGTGTTTGTGTGAGTTGGAAAGTCTTTTTGTCTAATTGAAATTATTTGAAATTGTTAATGTTTCATAAATGGTGAATATGTGATGCGATTTTTTTGCTAATTCTATATTTGTTCATGATAGAATATATTGAATGAACTTAGGTCTTAACAAACGAAAATAATAATATGTAGCACAACTACTAACCTATTGAAAAGATAATTGTTCGGTTGAAAATATACCGCAAGTGCACGGGTTGCGTTCAAGTAATAAAGTGGACCTTTAGATTCCGGATTGTCGATCCCTCGAAGAATGTATACTTTAGATTACACGACTTTAATCAATTTAATTTTAACAATCAAACGAAACACACACAATTAAACATAATATTTGAAAAATGGTAAATAAACTAAGAATTTACCAAATAAGAAAAACACAAATACTCGAAAATTTTGGAGGAAAATGTGGTTGAGATTCATGGTTTCGTTTAACCGACGCCTAATTAATTTCTCTATAAGCCAATTAACGAATTACTTGATTCCGATATTAGACCTAATCTTCCAATTTTAGTTAATTACCTCTCTCGAGTGAAATTAACTCTAATTGATTGGTTTAACCTACTATATCTCTATATCGATTACAACCAAACAATCACATTCAATTATTGTGAAAATAAATCATTGGGTCACCTAGGATTAATGGTATATCTCTATCCATTACACATTACGCAAACATAGAGTTTCTACTATTTGGTCTAAAATGTACAATTTTCTCTCGAATGATGCACAAATCACCAAACACGTTCATTCATTGGCCACATAAATGAAAATGCATGAAATACAATAATAAAAACACATGAGAATAAACAACTTAATATCAAATAGCAAATATAGAAATTAATCAAGACTAGGTTAAACTAATTTTACGAATCCCAACACAATCAATTAGCCCATGTTATATAAATAATAAAAAGGAGAATGCTCTATACAATACATTACAAATATGAAAAAATAATTGGGAGAATATAAAGTTATAGAAAAAACTTATTTTTGAAACTTGACTTTGACATCTCTAAATATTTCTCAAAAATCTTTAGATGTATTCTCCTTGTGCTCTTGATTTTGCCTCCAAAATTACAATAAATCAAAAGAAGAAGAAAGTAAAATAAAAGGAGAAGAGAAGAGAAGAGAAAAAGAAAAGAAAAAATGGAGAAAAGCCCCTGTTCTTCTTCTTATTCTCTTTGTTGAACTCAATCCCTTTTGGAGAATGAGAACTCTCAAAACTAGAAAACTAAAACTAGGGTTTGAGTCATGAGATTTGGTCCTTAAATACTCCCAAAATTGAGCACAAAAAAAGTCCAAAATGCCTTCGAAAATTTTGATTTTCGGCAATTTTCAATGCACAGGTGTGTGGGTGCACACCATTCCAGAAGTAAAGTGCGCGGGTGCGCACTTTTGGTGAAATCAAAATTTGCACAGGAGGTCCTCAGGATAATTTGCATAGTTAGTCCCTCAACTTTGATAAGTGACATTTTGGTCCTCAACTGTTTGACTTTTCTTTCAATTTTGCCCTCCATAAATTGCATCCCAATATCCTCCAACTTTTTGGCTTGTTCATTTTCATCCTCAACTTCAAAATTTTTGTACACTTTTAGTCCCTTTTCCTCATTTTGCCTTGCTCTCTTTCCTTGGGGTGATTTTGGCCTACAAAAGCAAATGTTACACAATTGTGAGTAGAAATTCACTCATTTTAATCAATAATTAGCTTATTTAGATATTAAATAAGTGTGCGAAAACACACTTATCAGTAACTTTAGGATGGTTGATCCGTTGTTGGAAGCTATTTAGATATGTGTTGTTGAAAACTTAGAAAACATATATAAAATTCTTATAAATCTATTAAGTAAGACTTGTCTAGTTGAAAATAGAATTATGAAAATTAGTCTATTTTAGGCATTTTGAAAATTTGAAAATTGTATAACTGACTAATTGTAAGAATCATTAGGTAAATATAGTATTTTATAATTTTAGATATTTGATATGTATTATTTTAATTATTAAATAATTTTTAAAATAATTAAATTTTTAAAATAATATTAAAAATAAGAAAATGCCTTTTACGCTCAAATCTCGCATAAGTTTGTAAAGGTTGAAACTTCACCTCCAATCCTAACAACCAAAGATGAATCTAGGATTTTTTGTAGGGGGCTAAAAGTACTTAACAAGCTAATGTAATAAAATTTACATGTACTAAAAAAAATTCATTAAAGAACATTATTTACATGTAATTAACCATTTGATTTACTCTACTTCTAGATTTGAGCTCCCCAACAACCATCATATGCAGAATTTCCTCTCTATGAGAAGCTTGTAACTCAGTAACTCGTTTAGGAGAAGAAGTAATAATATTGACAATCTTATCTGAATGAGAAAAGAAATCCCAAATGATGGGGACATCTTTAGCTGTTGCGACCAATGTCAACTGTAACCAATGGGCAAAACAATGGACGTAGTATGCATATTCACAATCTCTAAGAAAATAATGCTTGAAGCCCAATCCAAGCACCACGCATATTACTAGCACTATCATACTCTTGTCTTCTCATTTTGTTCACTTGAAGTTCATATTAAGCAAGAACCCTACATATTTTGTTTTTGAGATTCAATAACGTGGTATCACTAACTCTTTTGATTGCAAAGAAACGTTCATCAAATTTCCATGACTATTCACAAACCTCAAGATAATGTCCATCTGTTCTCGATTAGATGCATCTTGTGCTTCATCAACAAGAATGCAAAAGCATTCATTCCCAATTTCCTCTCAAATCATTCGTCGTACTCTATTGGCCAAATATACAAAATTTCTTTCTGAAAAGTTGGAGCAATATATTGGGCATTTTATGGTGCATTTTTCAATACAGATTTACTAATTTCTAGATTCAAATCTACTGCGTACTTTATTAGTTGTATAAAATTTCCATGATTAAGAGAAGATGTTGATTCATCGTTACCTCTGAACCCTAAATCTTGAAATGCCAGTCATTGAACAATTTTAATTGAAGTCATTATATGCAAACGACGTTTCTGAAGTTCCTCTTCCAATACAGTATGCATCGTCTTGTCAATATGCTGAGACTGGTCTGATTAAATTTTTAGCTCTAGTCTCACAGAGTTTATGATATGATGAATTAGCATGAATAAGAAATGCACTCTTACTTCCATCCTTAAACCCTCTTCCAATTATTATATCTTTCGGTAACCAATCTCGAACATACAGACAAATTGTCATCTTTCTGAAAAAGAAAACAATAAAAACAATATGCCCTTTCAGTTGAAGGAGAATACTCCAGCTAAAGAAATTCATCGAACTACTTTTCCTGAAAGCAACGGGCTTGCTTGTTTCCTTTTATCCTTGGATACTCGTTAAGTTTCGACTGATAAGGTTCAACTTTTATATATGATCTAATCTAATCTCGTAGATTGACTATATTTTCAAACATTTGCTTTCGTTTTCCCGGATCCTGTTCAATACTAGTACATGATTGCAATTCAAGAATTGAGACTGATGAATGTTCAATTTCTGGAGATGAAATTGGAGGATGTTGTATAGGAGTTGAGACTGACAGATGTTCAATTTTTGGAGATGTACATATACTTTCACTAGATTGCCTCATCTTTTTAAAGAATAAGAATATCGTCTTTATTCTCTTTGATGGAGGTTAAGCTTCCATTTGCAAAGGTTGAAAATAGTAAAAAGAATAAATGAAAAGGGTCTCGAGAGACTTTCAAAATAATATCTTTTTCCGTATTGGGTTTGGTTAGTGATACTATCTAGTGATCAGATTCTCAAGGAAAAGGTAAGAAAGGAGAATTCCATGGGTAACAAATTTTCAAAAAATTGGAATGACGTATAAACCAGTAACTACTATCAGTCATATAATGAGTTTGATTGTTAAAAGCTATTACATCTGTGTATGTTAAAAGCTATTTTGGCTCCCTAATAGTCTAATATAAGTCATTAAGGCTACAATGTGCAAACGTAAGGGAATCAAATCTATACCAGTACAAATATCTTCAATACCAAATTATCAGAAGTCCATTTATCAGAGAAGCAAAATTATATTGTATCCTATTCCTACCCACAATAATAGAATTTATACAGAACACACCCAATGACCCAAAGATCATATTTTTAATCTTATGTATATATAAAAGATGCACCATACCATTATTCAATATTCCAATTACAACAAGTTCAATGTTTCTCACAAAATCAACAATAGAATTCGAAAGCTGGAAGCAAAAATAAACAACCACGAGTCCGCAAGGGAGAAAGAGAAAGAGAAAGAAAGCATAATGGTTACCGAACTGGAAGCAAAAATCAAGCCCACAGCCCCGCCTATTGAACACTCATAGCCTTTCCAAAACTCACTAACCTCCTGCTCGTCTCACATAGCCATCAAAAACTCTCAAACAATGAAACAATCAACTAAGAATCTAAGATATTTAAAAAAAATCGATAATATCGGATACCCGATGAACAAAACCAGCAAGAAAAAATTAGGGACGGTCATATTCAACTTGAGAAAGTATCAAAGTCCAAATATAAATTATTAAACCAACAACAAAAAAACCAACATGTGGGAAATGAGTATTGCAATTTCATTTCAATTTTAACTTCTAGGGTTGAATGGATCGGCACTCAGCTTCAGTGAGTATGGAATGAGAATTTGATATAAATTATATAATGATATTTGGGTTGGGTTGGGTTATAAATAAGTTGGATTGGACTTTTGGGTAATGGGCTGAATTTTTTTAAGTGGGCATGTATCAAAAAAATAAAAATAAAAAGATAGCAGTAAACCTGGACCGGGCTACAACGCTTTTTAGAATACTGACTAAATGTGAGACCAACAGTTTGTTACTGTTCAAAATAATAGTTTAATTTTAATTTTATCAAATGTCTTCATTAATTCTAAATTTATTAAAAATAAAAGTTTACTTCTTGTGTAAATGTTCGGATTGATAGAGTTTGAAATTTTTAGAAATTTATTTACTTCTCAATGTAAATAATGATTTTCACACACAGAAGTTACACATCATTACAGGGAAATATATACACGGTTATAAAGTTTATTTTAGGAAGGAATGTTGAGAATGAGCCAAGAGTATTGGCTGTGATTTGCACGATTGGCGAGGCAAATATGCATCCTGAAATTAAGGTGCATGATTGTGTGCTTGAGTTGGGGGATCTTCCTTTATATCCCCCCGCAAGATGGAGCTACCATCGACTAAGCCAATCTTGGTTTTGAATGAGTCGGTGCTCTATCTCGATAATGGTTTTGTCAGTAAATATGCAAGTTGATCTTGAGTATTGACATGATGGACATTGAGGACACCACGTTGAACCATATCACGAACAAAGTGTAAGTCAATCTGGATATGCTTCATCTGAGAGTGTAGCACATGATTAAAGATTAGATGAGTGGTACCCAAGTTATCACACAGGAGTTTAGGTGAAGTTTTTATTGGCAGCTCAAGTTCTTTAAATAGTGATAACAGCCACATAGTTTCTGAAGTGGCATGAGCAAGAGATCTATATTCAGCTTCTATAGAGGATCGTGCCACTGCTCTTTGTTTTTTTGAACTCCAAGAGATGGGATTAGAGCTAAGGAAGCTGATATATGCTGAAGTTGAAGTACGATCATCAAAATTACCCGCCCAATTAGCATCAGAGTACATTGTGAGAGTAAAATCTGATTTTCTTTTGATGTGAGTCCCATGAAAAATAGTATGTTTTAAGTAGCGGAGGAGTCGTTTTGCTGTTGCCCAATGTGTTGCTGTAGGTTTGTGCATAAACTAAGATAATTTGTTTACCGAGAAATTGATGTTAGGACGAGTGAAAGGGAGATATTGAAGGCCTCCAATTACACTTCGGTACTCAATACTGTCAAAAGAGGATGTACCATCAGCTAACTTCAGAGGGGTGGTAGTGGACAGTGGAGTGGAAACTTCTTTAGCACCCGTCATGTTTGTTTTGGAAAGAGGATCCTGAATGTATTTGTGTTGAGAGAGAAGCAATCCTGATGTGGTTGGAATAACTTCCATTCCCAAGAAGAAATAGAGCTAGCCCATGTCTTTTAAAGAGAATCGAATACCAAGTTGCTGAATGATATGATCCACAAACTGATTATTGCTGCCAGTAATGACAAGATCATCTATATATACCAGTAAGTAGCATAAAACAGAGTCTTGGTAATAAATGAATAAGGGAGAGTTTGCTTTTGAATTCTTAAAACCAAGATTCGCGATAAATAATTTTAAAGTTGAATACCAGGCCCTGAGGGCCAGTTTAAGGCCATTAATTGCCTTATTCAACCGACAAACATGATTTGGTTTCGAAGCATCTCTGAAGCCCAGAGGTTGGATTATATATACAGTTTCAGTTAAGTTGCCATGCAAGAAGGCATTATTCACATCAAGTTGTCTCAATGACCATCCCTGCATCACAATAATTGTTAAAACAATTCTAATTGTAGCGGGGTTCGACAATGAGGCTAAAGGTTTCCTTATAATCTAAACCAGGACGTTGAGTGAAACCTTTGGCTACGAGTCTCGCTTTTAAAGCGATCAATAGTCCCATCAATCTTGCATTTAACATGAAATACCCATTTGCAACCGATTGGTGTGCAATTTTGTGGTGGAAGAACTAGGTCCCGTGTGCCATGACTTATTAGTGCAATCAATTCCTCAGTCATAGCTCTTCTCCAGTGAGGTTCACTGAGAGCTTGTCTTACACAGTTCGGTTCAATAGTGTTGGGAAATCGGTGTTTGGTGGCTGAATATAAGTGTTTTGGTTTGTGTATGTTGTTCATGGCCCAAGTGGTCATGGAGTGAGTTCGGGAAAGAGGCGGAATTGGAGAATTGTGGGACACAGATGAAGGATTGATGGGTAAAGTAGTGTCGTGTGTGACAGAATTTGGACGTGAATTAGAGGAAGAGAAACCAATTTCACGTGATTGAGATGAATTAGGGCGAGGGAGGGAGACTGCAATTTCACGAGAATTTAAGGGAAAGATGGAGTGGTAGTTACTTGAGGATGGCGTGGAGAAGGTGGCGCCTCCCGTTGTTGCTGGTGGGTGCTCCAACAGGAACGACTCAAGGATGGGTGGTTTGATTGTCGCGGTTGACAGAGAGGACGATAAAGACAGAGGTTCAATTAAGTTATGATGGGGATGGGTTCGATTTTCATCAAACAATACATGTCTCGAAAGATATAGTTTTTAGGCCTGTGGATCAAAACATTTATAAGCACTTTGGGTTGAGGAATAGCCCAAGAAAATACAAGGGATGGATTTGGGCTGGAGCTTATTGGTGTTGTATGGCTTGGTGAGGGGAAAACACAAGCACCTAAATTTTTTTAGTTTAAGATAATGTGGTTTCTGATTAAATAATACCTCAAACGGTGATTTATTGTGTAGGAGGGTTGTTGGCTGACGATTTATAGGATAAGTGGCCGCGGAGAAGGCATGAGGCCAATAATGTAGTGGTAGGGATGCATCATATAGAAGAGTAAGGCCCGTTTCTACTAAATGACAATGACGATGCTCGGAAACACCATTTTGTTGTGGTGTGTGGGGAGCAGTTGTATAGTGACTTATTCCATGTATGGAAAAGTAATTTTTGAGAGCAACAAATTCACCCCCATTGTCAGAATAGAGCACCTTGATTTTGGACTGAAAGTTATTTTCAACGAGACGTTGATATTGAGGAAATATGGTGCGAACTGCAGACTTTGTTTCCATTGGATAAAACCAAATATATTTTGTGAAATGATCAACCAAAATCAAGTAGTATCGCGAACCATCAATGCCAACCGTACTTGAGGGGCCCCAAACATCGGTATAAATTAAGTCTAAAGGTGCATGACTTTGAAGACTATTGAGACGAAACAGTTGCTTGTGTGCTTTATTAATAGAGCAAGAGGTACAAATGTGAGAGTGATTCACATCTTTTATTATTGGAAGAGAAATTTTTTTAATAAGATGATGAACAATTTTATTTGAGGGATATCCAAGACATTTGTGCCACCCTTCTCATCACAAAGTTGGCATTTGGGAATGAATCTATGCTGTCCATGAGGCTTGAATTGCCTCTGGTTATCTGTTGGGCCTCCATTGGAACGAAAGGAGCCCAAATGCCCATTTGCCTTTGAAGCCCCAGAACCTCGACCAGTGCCATTTTTGGAGAAATCCTTGAAGCTGTGGCCAACTGAAGAAGACCCAGAGCGCCTTTGGAGTAATTTACCGATGCGACCAGCTGTTGAGTGGTTGATTCAAGTCATCAGAGATACGTATCATGGCCAAGAAGGAGATCATGGAGGTCCTCAAACGATAATCACTTCTCCCTTACGTGAATCGGTGTTGCAATTTCGCGAAAGTCACTACCTAGTCCATTGAGGATATACAAAGTTAAATCATCCTCTGAAATGGGATTATCGATGAGGAAAATTTTGTCTGCAAGTGCCTTGACAGTGTGTAGGTATTCTTGAACAGATTAATTGCCTTTTTTTATCATCGTGAGTTCCTCCTTGAGCTGCATTACCCAGGAACGGGATTTGCTTGCATACAAAGTGTGCAATTTATGCCATGCTTCTTTGGATGTTTTTGTGGCGGAAATGAACGGGGTGATTGAGGTCGTAGTGGATGCCAAAATTTCACTTAGGATAAGCTTGTCCAGTCTTATCCAGTGAGATTCTCGTAAGTTGCTGATGGAAGGATCAGTTAGGGAAGGGCATGGTTTATCACCTGTAACATACTCGAGGAGGTCATATCCTATGAGAAGGGCTTCGAATTGGGCACGCCGTTGAGGAAACGAGGAGGGTGTGAGTTTTTCGTTTATTTGAGCAGTAACATCGAGTGCAATTAGAGGAGTATCTATGGACGGTGGTGGGTTGGAGATCGGATTCTGGATGGGTTTAGAGGTGGGGATCGAGTCTCGCTAGAGGCTGAATGCTCTGATACCATGATAGAGTTCGAAATTTTCAGAAATTGATTTACTGCTTAATGTACAGAATGATTTTCACACACAGAAATTACACAGCATTACAGGGAAATATATACACGGTTATAAAGTTTATTCTAGGAAGGAATGCTGAGAATGAGCCAAGAGTTTTGGCTGTGATTTGCACGGTTGGTGAGGCAAATATGCATCCTGAAATTAAGGTGCATGATTGTGTGCTTGAGTTGGGGGATCTTGCCAATATTCATGTTTGGCATTTGATCAAGAAATATCATTAAAAAAAAAACCAAAACTAATTTTAAACACCAAAAATGCGAAAATACCCCTGCTAATACACGTGAAACCTCCTCCACCATTCCAAACAAACCAACCGAATTCTCCTCCACAAGCCAAGCGAAAAAAAAAAAATCGACCAAAAAAGAGAACAAAACCAACCAAAAAAAGCAAAAATCGACCAAAAAAGAGCAAAAAAGGACCTCCACACACCGACAATAGACGATCTAGGTTATTTTTGAAGTATTGTTGTGATTTTGCCGTTATTTTTTTCGAATTTTGTTGAAAAGTTTTGAGTTTATTTTGTTTGATTTTGTTGGAGATCAAGTAGAATAATAGTGATAGGGGAGAAATATGATGTTTTTAGAGTGATTTATGAAGCTTGAGTGGTCGGAAACGAAGTTTTCCGGCTCCATTTCCGGCAAAACCACGCCGGAGGAAGTGTAGAACCGCTATTAACAGCGGTTCGAACCTGGCCCAATCTTTTTTTATTTTATTTTATTAAGAAATGAATTTTAAAAAATTAAATATTTTACCTAATTAAATAAATATTTATGTAATTTAACATTTTACGCATATCGATTAATATTTATATAATTAAATAAATAATTTTAATTTGATAATCTCCAATATTAAATATTATATTTTAACAAATTAAAAAATTCTTATTTTTTCTTTTAAATTTTATTAATAATTAAATAAATTGAATATTAAAAATATTTATATAATTAAATATTTTACTTAATTGAATAAAATTTATATAATTAAATATTTTAGGTAATTGAATAAAATTTATATAATTAAATATTTTAAGAAATTTAATAATATTTAGATAATTAAATTAATAATTTTAATTTGAGTATCAAGCATTATTAAAAATTATATTTTAACAAATTAGAAAGTTTTTATTTTTTCTTTTAAATTTTATTAATAATTTACTAAATTGAATATTAAAAAATATTTATATAATTAAATATTTTACTTAATTGAATAAAATTTATATAATTCAATAATTTACGAAATTGAAAAAAAAAATTATAAATTAAATATTTTAGGTAATTCAATAAAACTTATATAATAAATAAATATTATATTTTAACAAATTAGAAAATTCTTATTTTTTCTTTTAAATATTATTAATAATTAAATAAATATTTATATAATTCTGTTAATGAAATATTCTTTGTAACGGAATTAGCAAATTCTTTTTACCTTTTATTTTTTAATCTAATTATTTCTTTTGTGTAGTTTTTACAATTCGATTCACTTAATTTTATGAGATTATGATGTATTCCATTATCTTATGTTCGATATGATAATATTTAATTTTTTTTTTTTTTTTGCAGCATGGAGTATCACTTGGAGTTGACATTGGACAAATGCTTGGTAAAGTTACCTGGAACAGTAACTTTAACAATTATACTACCGTGTTGGAGCTATTGGATGAGTAGCGTGCAGATATGCTATGATGTTCATTTCTTTAGCCTATGTATGAGTTGAGAGATGTATAGTTCTCGAGGTAGATCATCGATGCCCTACTGTGTCGGTTGTTGAGTCTAATAGACGGCAATACCCTCAACTTCGAGCATCGAGCATTGCAAAGTACCGGTAGCGAGTACGTGCTGTCGGAATATATGGAAGAATGGGTGGTAGGGATATTGTCGAGGCTCGGGGAAAAGGCATGGGAGACTTGTACACATATATATGTTCCAGTGATCGTCAATCATCATAGCATAGCCGTGAAGATTGTTTTTGTTGACTCCACGATGTATGTATACGACTCCGACCGTTCATGTCTGACACAGAGCCAGCTCGAGAAGTTCTGGGAGTCGCTTGCAGTGATCGTTCCACTGATGGCTACCCGAGCTGGTGTGAATGTTAATGACATGCTAGCCATCGTGCGAGACCAAACTTAGTTTTTATCGAACTAACACATTTATTATTTCATTGCAGTGGCGATAGGCATTTTTACAATAAAATATATTGAATTTTTTAGTATATGACATTAGGTTGTGGAATCAACTAGGTATGTATACAAATTTGGAGGAATAAATTAGCCTGTGATTTGTGGGAACTCGTGGGTGATTCGTAAATGTTGTACATTTATTTAATACTTGTAAAAATTTCAAATTGATTTTCGTTCATTTATTTCTATGAAATCATTGAATGTTGTTCATTTTTATCAAATTAGTAAATTATATTTATATAATGAAATAAGTAATTTTTAATTTGATATTTATCCAAATATTGTTCACTAACAGCAATACCATTACATACTTGACTAATTGTCATTTAGGGGAATCTAACTTGTACAAGTTTGGCGAGTATGTCTGACTGCACTATATCTGCCGCACCGACGCGGTTGAGGAAACTCTTCAGTAGAAAGTATTCTAGAAGTTTGTGGACGCCCGGGACCACGCGGTTCAATTACCGGTGGAGACAAACTATTAAATGGGAGAATACAGTCAGGGACTTCCCAATCAGATTCATTCGGTAGGGGAAATATAGTCTCAAAATATACAATTCTCCAACAATCAGCCATGTAATAATGAGAGCACAATGTACTCACTGTAAAGCCTCTGTTCAGAGGTACTGCGATTGCTTGCTCGCATGGAAAACTCTCCAACTGAAATCGAGTACAAGTGCATATGTTGTCAATCATGACCACCATGTATACCACATGACGTGCATAGTGTATGGAGAAGCACGACTCATCAAGCGGTTTAACGATCAACTTCCTCACAACCTCTGCGGCCATGAACAATTTCTCTTCTTGAGCCGGGGCTAGTCAGTTCGAGCAGTTCTGCGATTCCACATGTCGGTCGTGAAACTACTACTGCAGCTTGGTACAAATGTTCTCAATCATTGCAAGAATTGACAACTCTCGATCCTTCTTGAACAATGCATTCAGAGACTCCAAGTTATTCGATGTCATCAAGTTATTCCGACGTCCTGAAAAATGTGATCACGTCCAATGTTCTATCACCATTTTTGTAAAATAATCACACGCCGACAATAACTTCTTTCTTATCTTGACCATAAACTTATTACATTTCTCGACATTGTAAGTTTCGGCCGCCCTCCTAAACAATGCCTTGACCGCGGTGTCTAGTCTTGAGATTACACTGTATATGGTACATGCAGTACCCATGATGTACCTCAGGGAAAACGTCAACGATAGCATTTATTAGAGACTGACCCTGATCACTTTCCTAAACTTCGTAAAGAACCAACGCATTGACAGATCATTCTTGCTGTCGACTACACCGAATGCAAGTGGGTAAATCTGGATGTTGGGATCTTGACATGTAGCAATAATCAGCTTGCCATTGTATCTCAATTTTAGAGTTGTACTGTTGACTAAAATTACGAGTCGCATCGCATTTTGAAATCCTCTAATGCATTGTCCAAGAGCCATGAATAAATATTTAAACCAATTCTTGCCCTCCGTCTCAATGGAATAAGTGAAACTGTGATTAGTTGTCCCCAAATTATGGCAGTATCTGGACAATTTAGCATAACTCTCCTCAGCCGAGCCCATTAAATTCTCCAACGAGCATTTTTTGGCTCTCCAGGCCTTCTGATAGCTCATGACCACTCTGTACTCTTGCCGGACGTCGTTAATGATGTCTGAATGTCTGTAGATCGTTCGTGGGTGATGATACTTATGCATTATCTGTCGACCAATAAACCATGATCGAGCTTGCCGTGATTATTTTGATGAATCCCCAACTCGCAAGTATGTTCCCGTGTATACTTGCAAACTACAAAATTCTCATTCGTATCCATCTTAGTCACAAGCAACCACAAACGACAACTGTCGCCGGCGCAAACAAGTGTCAACAATGATTTGTTTGATTTATTTACCTTGAACTTAAAGTTGTATTTCAATGCCAGCAGGTGCACAACTTTCTGCAAAAAAAATTTCGTATCAAACAGTTGCTCGACATATAGATCATCATCTTCTGGAACCACACGTGAAGAATTAGATGAAGGTTCGCTCGTTCCATCCCCTGAGCTCTGACCCAGCTCATCTCTGATGGGATAAAGCCATTAAGATGTCCTGAACTGTCGATTGATTTATGTGCATTGCAGTGGTGTCACGGTGAACAATAATTATCTCGGGAATATCAGCGTCATCATCACGAGCTATCTCCATTGTATCCCAAAAATCATTTGCATTACTATCATGTTCATCTGAATGTTCATTTCTACTTTCCTCGTCTTCATTCCTCACTATAGTCACGAAAATCGGTGCCTGTTGCACTTTGTTCAAGTCATACAGATAACTCACGTTAATATCAGATGTAACATTTAAAGGAGGAATTGAATTAGGCAAATTCTCACCACATTGATATCTCAGTACCATATTGTATTTAGATAAATAGACGTTCAACTTGTTTTATATATCATGGTACAATTTCTCGTATGATGTAGACTCTGTTATGTGTGTTGGCCTGGTACCTCTTATGTTATCCGTCCATTTTCATAACCATCAATCATTTTCATCCAATTCAAAATCACAAAAATAACACATCAGGAGAAAAAGCCTCGTATATGTGCATGGCAAAACAGAATTTGTGTTACGTTCATTCGAAAATTCGGACTACAATTTGGAATAGAAACTAAAAAAACAAAATAGCTCTGTTAACAGGCGAATTTCAGCAATTTTTTGCCCGTTAATGGGCGAATTCGCCATCGCCTGTTGTTTTCGTAACGTTAAGCCGAAAAGTTATGTAGATGATTTTTTTCCCATTCATGCTTTATAAATATTATACATCTACTAAATTTTTTTTTATGCATGTTACCTTTGTCGAATCTTAATTTATCGAGTAAAAAATATACGCATTTCAGGATAACGAAATTAAACATACGAAAATATATTTACCGATTCATAGTAATTGATAGAAAATAATATTTTCCTTCAACTATTGATATTTTTTAGATTCCCAGAGTAAAGAAGATGAGAGTTTTTATTTGTGTTTGAACTGAATTTGTAATTTTATGTAAGGGGTGTTTGGTTTTTATTTGTTAAGTAAAAGGGTAGTATTTTCTTTTTAGTAAAACCATATTTTGTAATTGTTTTATTCACTTAAGGGCATTTTTGTCTTTTGAACATCATTAGGCCAATTTTGAAATATTCAATTGTGAAAAAGTCAAAGTTGAATTTGGCATATTTGACCTGACCAATTTTAAAAGAACCCCACAAGGGAAGAAGTGTTAGATTTCATTTCGGTTCATTTACTTGGGTCGGGTCATGTGGGCTTGGGTAGATTTTCAGGGATCCATTGGGTAAAAAGTGAGCATTTAATGTATGAATTGACATGGTACTTTTTCAATAATAGTATAGGTTATTTGTCAAATTCTTATTGGTCAACACAATTTATTAACACTATAAATCTTTTGTATTTAGTGTGGAATTAAAAGTGTTAATAAGGGTATTTTGGTCTAAATTATTGCAAAATGGACATTGAAATTTTTTGGGACATTTTTACAAATAACCATGTGAAAGTGGACATTTCTTGAAATTCTTTCTATAATTAATCTAATACATTTAACATTATCGTCTAGATTTATTAGGTATCAAAACCCAACAATTTTGTTATGGTTAGTTTAATCCAACTCAGTTTCATCCTAGGGTGAGTGAACTGTATTTGTTAAAATTTCTTTACTGAGACCTGTGACTATTTTGAAGTCATGAGGTCACGTCACAAAGTAACAAATATTTGAATGGTTTCCATCATTTTGAAGTTCAAGCTTGCTATGTGTACAGAAAATCCATACATACACTTTGATAGAATGCCACATTCAGTCATTGGTTTCTGCCCAAAAAAAAATTGAAAAAGAAAAAGAAGTCAGTTTTGGCAGCCAATCACAATCTGCCAACAATGCATCTGTGCTGATTTGGGAGGAAGGAGTATCAAGAAGACAGGACAACAAGATGTATTCTCTTATTCAATGAAGAATGAAACAGACGAGAAAAAAAAAAAAAAGAATATAAAGCATTAATTAACCTCAAGTATAAACCCTATACAAGATAAACTAAATTAGTTACCCTTAGGAAAGAACCTATATTACAATTTCTAAGAGTTCCTCTCTTCATTAATTGTTGTTAATTCTACTTCTGCAGAAGCACGCTCGTTATCCTGGCCAGATTCACAAATTTCTTCCTCACCTCCGCTCAGATGCTCTTCAAAGATGCTTGCATCTCTGCTTTCACTAGAAGTGGCACCTGCGTCTTGGATGGATTCATGACGGCTTTCCTCCTGATCATCCTTTCTTGAAAGAATTTTTGAAGAGATGAAACCGAAGAACATTTGGCTGTACAGAGCAGTCAGGGCAGAAAACTTTCGTCCAACTGATGTCTCTGAGCAGAATAGAGCAAACAAAGTAACTGATCCGACAATAATGAAGAGACCTCCGAAGTTGTAAAAAGTTAGACTGGAAGTCTGTTGCGAGACTGTTGAGGAAAGTGGATCTTGAGACGAGTAGCCAGGTCCAAAATTTCTTCGTTCAATAGATGTCATGTTTGAACCTTGAGTGACGGCCAAGATTGCTTTCGAAAAATATGAAGTTAAGGGAGAGCGAACAGGAAATGCCTGCATAGGTGATGCAGTCAAATCAGAAAATGAAAGTCATATGAAACAAAATATGCAGCCACAATCAATTGCATAGTTTTAACTTATATGTCAGATAAATTACTAATTCTAGAAGCAAATATGTTAAAGCAGTGAAGGGAGAAACTGGCACAGGAAATTTCATTTACTGCTATTTCAGTTATTTTTGTAATTGTCATACATTTTCCTCTCCTGCCTAGACGATACTTCAAGAATTTTTAAATATATTGTTAAACACTACAGTCACTCCAAATTTGAGTATAAATTTTTGATTTATACCATAAGGAAATGATAGCGTATAAGATAAAGAACAAGAAAACTTACGAAACCAAATCCATCCGTCCTGTATGTTGGTCCGACCATTTTGTACTCAGAATCATATTTCTTGAGGAAAATCTTCATGTAAGGAATCTCATCAAATATGGCATCTATGCCTCCTCTTTTACTTCCTTTAGACATAGCGTCGTGGTAATCTTCAACTGATGAGTAGCTTTTGAGCCTTGATTCGTTAATGTGAAGTTGATCTTTCAAAAATTCTTTCATGAAGGAACCCTCCTGATATCCCACATAGTAATCCTCAGAAAATGCAAATTTTAATTGATCCACTGTCAAAATCGCTGATAAGTTCGCTGTGTAGCTCTGCATAAGGATGAAAGCCATGAACAGCCAAAACACCAATACAAATATCGACCAGCTATTAGCCACCATATTCCCTGTCAAGAACAATATACAGAGTCGCATGTGAATCAAGTAGTCTTCATGGTGTAGATTGAAAAATGTGGTGTGTTTCTTGTTCTAACTTATAGGTGTGGACTAAATATTCAGTAATTTAACGCGACATTTCTTAGTCCGTCTGGGACAAATGGTTTTGTGTCTATTTCTGTGGCCAGTTTTCCATGTGACAGACACAGAAGCCAATTGTTCCAGACTATCTAAGGAGGATCAAAATGAGTGGAAAATAATAAAACTCAAAAAATATTTAGAAATTACTTTCAGGAAATGCAAGAACTGCTATCGGAGACCAGTAGATCGTTCTAAGTCTCTCCTTGCGTGGCCTAATGGATTCTTTGTTAGTGTTTCTTACTCTGTGTTCTAATATTAGGAGAACAATTCCCATCAAAATGCAAGCCAAGACAATTGCCAGCCAAAGATCCCACCTCAAAGGCTTAATAAAAATCCACATGTCAAAAGGCTTCTTATTTTTTACCACTAGAACTACTCCTGGCTCTGAATATGGTAGCGTAAAATCAACGTAGTTTGCTCGTGGTGCCCAAATTGTTGTGTCGCCCACCACCATGTCAAACATCTGTAATTTTTTTTCACAAGAGAAAAACAGCAAGGAGGTGCTATAACACTTCGTATAAGCATGAAGATCTGTCAGAATAAGATCGACTATAAACAAAGAGAAGTGAAGAGTAATGACATGAAGATCAAAGTACCTGAGTTAACCCATGAAGCATGCCATCATAACTCCAGTTAATATCGTTACTGTCATTATAATAATAAAATTCGTAATTAATAGGGAAAGGCAACCATTGCAGTGTAGCCATGAAAATATCAATTGAAAAACCAGTTGCATTTGTATGATTTGTTATAGGATCTATTGTTACATTTACAAATTCTGTGAATCCATGTTTCACTGGAACCCCAACTCTCAGTTTCCCTGTTGCAGGAATAGCCCAACCCTTTGGTCGCCTGACAGAATCTCCAGGCCACATGACATTTTTCAGATTTTTTGTGGATGTTGAGTATGTAGGTTCACCAGTTGAACTTAATTCTCTGGATATTCCTCTGTCCGGTGTCCAAAATCCCACGGTTTTCTCTCCAGTTCCAATCACATTGAATATCTCAAAGGCTGAAGGTTTCAATTGCCCATTAATCAATTGAAAGTCTCCACTCAGGCCCCTGAATTTTGTGTTTGACAATTCACTCAGAAGTTTTGGTCCGTATGCTGAGATTTTCAAGTTTGTATTGTCTTTTCCATTGTTGCTGGTGTTCACATACAATAAGCTGGAGTTTACCGGTCCAATCTTCTCTGCTGCAATTGCCAAGGAGCACACTGTGTCGTAAACCCACAAAGCATAGACATTGAAATCCTTAATTGAACCTGCGCTTTTCTTCACAACCATATTCCTTTGCCACCTTTCTTGGAATCTGTCAAGCTTTTCTGACCTGGATACATAGGGCCTTATACCCAAAACACCTTCCATTGAATCGTGAGCAACGAAATTCATTGAATTTAAGAAGTTTGATAAATAGTCGGTGATAATCCACGCATACCCTTCAGTCATCATTCCTGCTTTTTTGGCAAGAACAAATAGCTGGTAACCAAGTGACGCGTTCATGTGCACCAGGAACACCCTCGTTTGTTTTTCTTTGAGCTTGTTCAATTCTTTCAATATTTGATTATCATCTGATGATATGGAGATGGCACTCATATATGCTATCCCAATTTCAACCTCTTGGAATGCTTTACTTAGATGCGAAAGAAATTGATAGCCATAATCCGTGTCTTCATACAAGATCACTACTTCAGGCCATTCATATCCTTGACAAATAGCAGCAAGAGCTTGAGCTTGATATGAATCATCTGGAGTTGTCCTAACAAAATAGCGGTTTTGCGCAGAGGGAAGAGCTGAGCTTCTTGCGGTGAAAGAAATAACCGGGACATGAACTTTTTCTCCAAGTTCTGCAACAAATTTGTCTTCTGTTGGACCCTGTGGTCCTAAAATCCCATGCACTTTTCCATGCTTCATTAACTCTAGAACTACATAAAATATAAAAACAATAGATTCGTCTTCAAGCTTGAAAAAGAATAGGGGATATTACTAAGTTATGTACGTTATTTGAAAATTGTTAGAATCTGAATAAGAATTATGTATGTTAATATCACTTGTTAGGAATAAAACAAATGAGATTATATGATTGGAAAGAGGATCAAAAATCGCATCAAAAGAAGGAAACAATATTTTTTCCAGATATATATGCCGCTCGAGTGGCAGCCTTGAGCTGGCGTGTGGCGCTCAAGCGGCAAGCGGGCAGTAGGTGAGCGGCTGTGGCAGTGCTTCCAATGGTGTCCAGGCGCTGAGTTTCGGTCCAAATTGATTCCAAATGCCCAATTTTTGCCACAAAACTTCCCATACTTCTTTAATATCCCTTTCAACCAATCCACGAATATCCAACAAATTTTGGGTCACGAAATAACAAAAAATTCAAGGCCACTTGATCGTTAGTGAAGTGGTATCCTAAGCTTGGCAATTCCATGGCATGTTCATTCAGTTAAAAGAAGAAATAGTTGATATTCATGTTTCTCCTAAGCTGTATAATGAAAAATAATTCATCCCCCTCGGTAGTTTTCAGAATGAGTAACTAAATAAGCCAAAGAGAATAAGAAAATCAGCTTTTTCTTCCCCCGGACTTCCATTGCAACTCATGTCCACTGGGAATTAGTAAGACCCACGGGACCATGACCACATCCTAAATTCAATTCGGGCCTTCCTATGAATGGGAGTTTTCCTCATGAAACAATTATATCTTAGTATTTTACGTATGATTGATTGGACTATTGGTTTGATGGAGCCGAACTAATAAGGATGAAATGTCTCTCGATATACCATTCCAATTCCTGTAGTTCCGGACAATTGTTAGAATCATAGGCTTTCTGAAAGTCCACTTTGACAGTGCACATAGGGTAAGGGGGGCGAATTAGCAAGTTTAGAAACACAACATTATAGTATGTTAAAAAAAATTATTTTGACGGGAGAAGTGTGTATATTAATGAAAAACTATAACCCAAATTAATAAATTGACTAGGTTATGGTTTATGGATAGTCGAGCCACTATGATGACAAGATCAAGCTCTAGGGGTTGAGTACATGTCAATAAAAGGGCTGAGTTCGAAAAATCAAGTCTATGCTAAGAAAAAGTTGAACTCATCCTTAAAAAGGGTGAGATTTCCCTTGTACAGTTACTAATTTAGAAACCATAAATATAGAAAATTAATTTCCACAAATGAATTGTGTTCCTTACCCAAAAATCTTGGATTAAACCACGTGTACAGAATTTTTTTTTTTGCCAGAAGTTTTACATCCACTCACATGAGAAAAAAAACCCACCCACCCCACATGTATTGTGTGTATCTAGTATTATTCTGTGAAACCATGCTTCTGTATATGAAGCATGGTCCAAAAATCTTATCATTCTTGCACTTATTGAAGTATTAGTATACAACTTAAGAAAGGTCATGGTACTTCCTATTCGTACTCAACCACCTAATTGGTTCTATTCACGATTAAGCTAATCATAATGTTTATTAATGCTTGATCGGTTCAAAAAAATAAAACTAAAAACAAAAACATTATAATGCTTGACTAATGTTTGTTTTGATTTATCATAAGTACAATATAACTTAAAAGTCAAAATAAAATTTTAATTTTAGTTAACACATTTCACTCCACCCATTTATCCATCACTCATTTCTATTAAAATGTCAACGAGGTATTATAAATCCAAACAGAGAGCAACTCAATCGATGCACCAAATATTTTTCAATGAGCTATACATTTAATTGTTCTACATGTCATGTACTACTAGAATTGACAAATTTCGTCATTAGCATGCCTCTCTTACTTAACTTCCTTTTATTTGTGTCCATTAAAAGTACGAGATGTGACTTAAGTGTACAAATTCTTTAAAATATAAAAGCAAAAAGTAGAGAAAACTAAATTTTTTTTTGAAAAAAATTAGGCGAGATTAAAGAAGTTTGGCATACTCTCAAACATCGTCCTTGTGTCTTGGAAGGAAAAAGGATTACCATTACACCTCTCATGAAGGAAAACCATTGGAAAACAATTAACTTGTGAAGTAAAAGA
Organism: Fraxinus excelsior; assembly: GCA_019097785.1. Classification (NCBI taxonomy): domain Eukaryota; kingdom Viridiplantae; phylum Streptophyta; class Magnoliopsida; order Lamiales; family Oleaceae; genus Fraxinus; species Fraxinus excelsior. The sequence continues at coordinate 30,963,292 of CM032626.1, read as the reverse complement.
TTTTAATGTGAATGAAAATTTAACGCTCCATTTGAGCTTCACACGACTTTTGAAAGTCAACCATATCTAAATTATTGTACATAATATCAAGCAATCAATAATGTAATTAATTAACGGAAAATTTTGAGTTCTTTGAAAGGATTACAAAATACCTGCAATATTCGTATTGAGCAAACCCTCAGCATCCTTTGTGTGTAAGTGCAATCGTGTTCGGTAGTTCGGATGTTCTAAATAAAAGTCGGAGATGGCCATGTTTATGCACAAATCCGCCATTCTTCCCATGGGAGAATCTAAATCAAGAACCAATCCAATGCGAACCAATGAATATTGAGAGGTTTCATTATGTTTTACATTTATTGCAGCAGCAGAAGAATAATAATTAGCATTAATAAACAAGAGGAAGAGAATTCTAAAGCAAAATTTGGTTATTGGCATTGCTGTCGTCTATCTCAGCATGAATCGTAGTTTAGAGAGAGCTGAATTTATTTATGGAGAATTTATATACTCGGCAGATTTGAATGATTCAATTTCTTGATGAAGAGTATTTTAGTTGATTTATTCAACGCGTTACGTAGATTTTTTGGAGAATCTTAAGTGTCAAATGTCAACTGAAATGAATATTTTGAACAGAGACAGATGAAGAAACTTCTACAGGTAGCAAGCAATAGATATAAAATACACACAAGAAGGACGTGTCCAATTTCGACTGGAGAAAAGAGAAGCTTATGGACCCCATCCAGTTATAGTCTTGAAGTTACACGTATTTGAAAATCGATATAAAACCGAGGCAATCAGTCAAGGATTGAGAAGGGCTTCTTGTAATACTAATTTCTGCCCATGGGATGCACGGGTTGAGTTATTTTGAAGGTAATGTTAATGTGTTAAATATGTTAAATTATCGTAAATTATATCTTGAATGTTAGATATGAGCAATTTAAATTATCCCAATAAATGCAATTTTTCAATTGACTACATACAACTACGAAAAATTGAATGACAAAACAATATAATAATACAGAATATAGGAAAATAAATATTAGAAGAATAAACAAAGTTAAAGATACAATATTTAAGACATTTTATTTACTAAAATGCATGGTGAGCATCCTAAAGTCATTAACATTCACTGATTTGTAATTTTAAATACAGCCTAAGAAGTCAAAAACAAAATTCAAGATGAACATGTCTTGCTTGCAAAATTCGCAGCCCAAGTCTAAATTTTAATTTAATTAATCTAGTAATAATAGTTTTGGACCCCGAGTGCAATAGGAACTTGTACATTTGCCTTTTGAGCTAAATAAATGAACTATTGACAATCTTTCGTGCCAATTTGAGAAAATACATTTACTAATGTAGTGATGAATCGTGCCAAATTGGCCTTAAAATCCCATGAGCAGCTCTTATCACCATTGTCAACATCTTGAACACCCCCTTTAATAAGACAACCCACTTGAGCGCCTTCTACTTAGGCTTTACATGCTACCAGAATATCATGAGAACATTTGTAGAAATGCCCTACTACAAAGTCCTCGAAATGTTATGAGCGACACAATACAAAACTCAAATTAGTATATAATGAAGTCGTCACCCAAAAAGAAAGAATAAATTGAAATTAACTACCAAAATATGGAATGATCGAAAGGCATAATAATAACAGTAGTACATAGAGAGGATCTCAATTTCATTTTACCTTCGATGACCACCTCATACTATACACCATCGTATGGAAAGAATGGATAAAAATATCCTCATTGTATGCCAGATAACACTTTTCTCCACTTGCTGAACCACTCATATTTGCACGTCCGAACTCATTAAAATAAGGCTTAACATTCAAAATTAGGCCTTGTGTAGAGACCAAAACTTGTAGCATGGTTGACACACTAGGGATCCACTTCTCTTTCTGACTACCACTCCAAGTGTTGAGAAGGCTCATGCATACTTTGCCACAATTGTAGAAGTTTGGATTGATACGAACTCCACTAGAGTGGTAATGGACATGCTGCAAAACAAGTGAGTTAGCATCAATGGAAGACAATGTATCGACATATTCAAAGGTGTACAAGCGGTTGGGCACAAAAATATTTGAAACATACAGGTGAAACATTGAGATAGCTTCTAAAAAAGAAGACGTCGAAGAAAAAGAGACTATCATAGTACTGAGTTCCTTCTGCTTCTACTATTACAGTCTTCAAAAAATCCATTCTGGATTCATAGACACGCATAAATATGGTATCTAACAGAGTGGTAACAAAAATATAGAAGGTGGGGAATGGATTCATTCTAACAAGCTTAGCAAAATGATGGTAACGTCATTAGTTTTAACAAAATGTATAGGGAATATAACTAAATTTGCTCATATATCGTCATAAATTAATCCTGAAATTTCAGAGAGATTACTAGGAAAATCATGTAATATCTTGAAGTAAAAAAATTGTAGAGTCCATAAGTATGATTATAAGCTCATAGACAAAATGGAAATTGCTGAAATTAAAACGATTTATGGTTAATGGAAAAATTTATACCATGCATTGATAACAATTGGAACAAAAAGTAATAGTAATTAACCTGTTATCAAGAATATAGTAACGAGATTTTTTGAAGTTCTCTTAGCTATAGTTACTTCCATCATGTTTGTAACTTTAGAGTACCATGTTACCATAAATCCAAGTAAGTGAAAAATATACACAAATAACATAAAGCTAAAAATATTCCAAAACTAAATTAGTTATAGAAAAAAGAAATAACAGAAATCAGCAATATAATTCTAACAATGAGCGATTAAGATATATGACAAATACTTACTAAAAAAGTATACTTCTACAAATGAATGAATGAAAGAAGGGTAATTGGCGCAAAACGTCCCTACCTAGGACGGTTGTTGTGGAAAACGTCCCTATGTTCAATTTTTTGGTGCAGAACGTCCCTACTTTTGCATTTTCTTGCGCAAAACGTCATTTTGACCAATTTTTAACATAAAATGACCATTATACCCTCTTATATAAATAAAACAAAAAAGAAAGGAAAAGAAAAATAAAGAATAAATTGCAATCTAGTCCAAAACATTTTAAAAAGTGCAAATCAATCCAAATAAATTATTAAAATATTAAAAATAATAATAAAAAAAAATAACAACTTTTCTTTCCTATCCCTCTCCTCCACTTCGTCAGCCTCCAAATAAAAGGTTTTTATTTTTATTTTTGATTATTTTTAATATTTTAATAATTTATTTGGATTGATTTGCACTTTTAAAAATGTTTTGGACTAGATTGCAATTTATTCTTTATTTTTCTTTTCTTTCCTTTTTTGTTTTATTTATATAAGAGGGTATAACGGTCATTTTATGTTAAAAATTGGTCAAAAGGACGTTTTGCGCAAGAAAATGCAAAGGTATGGACGTTCTGCACCAAAAAATCGAACGTAGTGACGTTTTCCACAACAACCGTCATAGGTAGGGACCTTTTGCGCCAATTACCCAATGAAAGAATTTCTCTGTAGACAACATTTTTTGTACATGTACTGTATAAATTGTCAGTGCTTGATGACTTTAGTAAAACCTTTAGGGTGTGTTTGATAGTCACCCAATTCCATGAAAAATGGAAAAGCTTTTCCATTTTCCCACTTTTTGATTGTTTAGTAGGCCTTTTTTTTTTTTTTTTTTTTTTCTTCTGGGGAATTGGAATTCCCACTTTGCTTCACATGGTCACATTTTCCCTCATTTCATTGAATCCATTTTCCTACCATTTAGGTGGGAAAATGATTTTACAGATAATATGTTTTTTTTTTTACAATTGAAAAAACTTGTATCAACAATGGTTTAAATTTTTTTCCCTTTGATGGATAATTTTCATGTAAAACAAAGCTAAACGAATAATATTCGGTATTGTAATTTTTTTATCTTTTTATTTTTGGTAATGTGAACAAATTCTAAATCCAGTGATAGAAAAAATTATCATTTTAATGGACAATTTTCATGAAAAATAAAATCAAACAAACACCAAACTTTCTGTATAAAATTTTAAACCTACATAGTATCAGACAAAAACTAAATTGGAAAAATAATTTTAAGCCTACATAGTATTAGACAAAAACTAAAACTGAAAAAATCAAAAGCCCTTACCCGATGGAAATTGTGTTGCTACTTCATAGCGCTACTGAGAAAAAGCGAGAGAAAGCCGAATAATTTATTTTTTGTTTGAAATCAAAATATATAATAATAAGAGAAAGAGGAAACTGTGTCATTACAGTTGCATTTAGTGCAATTGCATGTGTAGTGTGGAAAGTGGCAAAATAAATACAATGTAAATAAATCAGTTTGCAGATATTTTTTTTAAAATAAGTCGGCAAATTTTTGTTCGTAGAGGTTTTTTTATAATTAAGTTGACAAACTTTTTCTAGCAGTATAATGCAAAGGACGAAACTAGGTTCAGACCAACTTTATGTGAAAACCAATGTGACAATAATGAATATGAAAGAGAGATAAAATGGGAAGAGAGAAATACGTCCAGAATGAACAGTAAATGGATAATTCCCTCTTTTAATAGAAGAGTGAATATGTCCCCCGGCAATGACCACCCTAATCGTCTCTTTCTCGTGCCCTGATGAGGTCCATCAAGGTACAAGGTCAAATCTGGTGGGCAATGGCTGGGGACGTATTGGTCCATTTTTAGTTGTATTTTTCAGAGAAAATATGTTGAGGAGCGATGATATGATGATGTTTTAAGCACTATTTCTATAAAGATTAGGCAAACATTGATTCCTGAACATGACAGGAAGCAAATATCCAATAATCTGAGAACCCTCTTCTTCAACAATTTTAATGCAATTGATGACAATCAAAATTACTTCAGGTCCACTTGATAAGTAAATGTGGAAAGAAATTCCAATTCTATATTAGTTGGAAAATAAAAACCCATCAAATTCATAGGAATTCGTTTTTCATAAAAACAAAGAAAATGCAGTTTAAAGTAGTTGTACTTTAAAATTCGATTTCCATTTTCACGTTGCAATTAAACAGTCGAAGTGAAATTTATTTTTTTCGGATATGAAATTTTCCATGTGCCAATCAGACATTTACAATTAACATTTGATATAGTCCACACATGAAAGAGAATTCAAAGTCAGGTTGGCGTAATAAGATTCTCCATCTATATTGTTTGCACATAATTAATTTGTTCCTTTACCCCCAAGGGAGTGGCCTAAAATACATGCCACATATTTATCAAATTTTAGAGTGTTAACGTTAATTCCAAATGTTCTATATTTTAAGAATGAGATTGATTTTATTCCATTGATCCCATCATTTCAATTCTTGGAAATTCTTTTCCACGAAAACAACTTCCTTTGCTAGATGTTGACTTTTAATGCATGTTCAGTAAGTATTAGTGATAGGGCTGGACATTTTAATAAAGAAGATTTTAGTTTTTTATAATAATATCTAAGATTGTCGAGTTTTTCTTACCAATGTACCAATAGGGTTTGCAATGCCATGTGTCGAATGTGAGATAAATTGCAATATTTTGCAATTAAAGAATTTTCTTTGAGGAAAAATCTTGAATATCTTTGATTTTCTTACAGATGCAAATACAGCATTCAAACTTTGCGGGCATTTTTTGGTCACATGTGATAACATTTGGACGCTGACTGTGTCAAGTATGTTAAACAGGAGAAGATCATATGTCAACTAATATCTTCTATAGAAATAATTTACTGAAAAATTAAAGCACCAGATAAAAAAATTATGCCCGAGAAGGAATTTCGTATTTCGCTAGATGTTAGTGGGCGGTTTGGCCAGGTTTTTTAAAAAGTCAAAAACTATTTTCGAGGCTAAGAAATTATTTTTGAATATATTTAAGTAATTATTAGAATTATATTATTTGATTAGAAGAACTTTTAGAAAAAAACTAGTATAAGGTAGCATTATCAGAAAATCTTTTTATAAAAAGAAGAAGCAAAATCAGAAATCTTGCCAAATAGGTCCGCAATCCTAATTTAAGCACTTGTTTGATTCTCATTTTTTTTTTTTCAAAATACATTTTTCTCTATCTTCTTTTTAATCATGCATTTTTTACACGCAAATTCAAATCTTTTCCTTATTTTTTTAACTACACATTCTTCATCAATCTACTATTCAAAATGTATATTTAGAACTACTGATGTTAACATCAATCTAGTGACAATCCTTGTGTCATTAAATTCTATATTTAATTAATTAAAAAAAAGTATGACTCATTTATTAGGATTTATGCCCCTGTTTGAAACCCTTTTTTAGATGAATAGAAATTTTGGAATAGTGATTGATGTGAGAATGTGTGGTGGAAAAGTGATGAAAAGTTTTTGATTTGTGTGTAATATTATTTTATTTAGAGAATGTGTGGTTGAAATGAAGAATGAGAATGAGAAAGAGAAATTAAAGGGTGTCAAACGGGGGCATAATATGCTAACACTTGAAATAGCGTTCAATGTCATCGGTGTTAGATATTATTATTCATCAAAATATGGATGGCTCGAGATGACGAATCCCTCTTCTTTAATTATGTTTTTTAAATGATATTTCCAAATTTCGACGAACTCGTCTGAGTTATTGAAGGATAATAAAATATATCAAATAATTTAAAATTACATGAGTTGCAATCTTCCTAGTGGACTATGCCACTATGGATTTGTAACTTTTCTTTCAATCTAATGTAGACAGAATTGAGCAAGAATAATAATACGCGTCACGGAATAAGTTGATTCATGTATAACTATCATTTGAGTCGAAATTGGAGAAAGCTCTCACGATATAATATTTATTAGGAAAATTGCAGTAACGGTTCCTACCTAACACTTTTTTCATGGACTTTACTCTATCATTCATTTTGTGATATTCACAGTTCCAAACCTTTCAAAAATATACATATTGAGTCAAAAAGGGACCGTTAGTTGACAAGAAAGATCAAAATTTGATCAATTTTTACCAAATTAAAAAGAGTAAAATGGCAACTTTCTAATTTCCTTACATTAAATAAGTTAAAAAATTAAATAAAAAATATATAAATAAATTAAAAAAATATAAAATAAAAAAATCATGTCCACCATCATCGACTCTCCTTCCCCAAAATCAGTCCACCACCACTTCCCATCGCCGCCTGCAACAACTACCACCACCTGACTCTCCTTCCTCCTCAAAATCAGTTTACCTAGGGGCGGAGCCCAGTAAGACCCAGGATGGGCATAGGCCCACCCTGAACCTCTGGGCTCAATATATATATATATATATATATATATATATATATATATATATATATATATATATATATATTTTATTCATTCATTTATTTATTTTTTTAAGTTATAGTCTTCTAGGCTAAGCCCCAACCCAAGATAGAAAGCCCAGACTCGGGTCCTGTCCAAATGCCCAATCCCAAATTTAACCCCTCCTTCGTCCTCAAGGCTCAAACAACTTCCTCCATTTCTTCATCTGAAATTCTTCGCATCACACCTGAAGGCTGAAGCCTCGTTCCCCTGCTCCCCTTGCTGGTTCCCCTGCTCCGACTCATTCCTCTCGCAGTCGTTGTTTTGCTGTGAGTTGTGAATGGAATTTCCTGAGCCAATTAGTGAGTTTTGGATTTGATTTCGGTTCAAACAAAGGATTGTTTTCTGATATCCTTTCTTTGTTTGGTGATACAATTTTACTTTTGTCATTTATGAGTGTTATTTCCTGCGTGGATTTGTGTGAGGTTTAGCTGATTTTGAGCTCATCTTTGCCTCGTATACATCTCTTTATCTTGAACTGATTGAGCTGTATTCATTTTTGCTGGTCCATTTGTTTTGTGCCATTTTTGGGTTTGATTTCTTTTGACTGTTGTTATCATTTTATGGTACTTTTAGTTTATTCCTTAGAGGTTGTCTCAATTGGATCTGTCCATTGGAATGATCAAAACGTTTTGTGATTTGATAAACCCTAATTTAAGACGTTGGAATTGGTGCTAAAGATTACAGTATGTGGCTCTCATTCTCAATGTTATAATTGAGTTTTCTTATTAGGTTTTGATTCAATTTTTGAGCCATTGACACATCTTTATTTGTACCTTGTTAAAAGTTAGATCTATTAGCGTTTTTCTCCCAAATAAAACCCTAAATCTGGTTTACCTTGCCCTTTTTTAATTTTGTCGTATTATTGTTTTAATTTTTTATTATCATTACATCCATGACAAAAATTCGACGTTCAACGTCGATAAGTTGTGCCCCCTCACAAAAAATTCTGGCTTCGCCCCTAAGTTCACCACCACTGTCCATCGCCGCCTACAACAGCCACCAACCACCCGACTCTCCTTTCTCCCAAAATCAGTTTTCCATTGCCCATCGCCGCCTACAACAACCACCACCACCCGACTCTTATTCTTCCCCAAAACATCCTGTCCACCACCTACTGACCCTCTTTCTTCCCCTAAACATCGTGCTGAAAGAATTTGAGATTGTAACTCACTTTAAAATCCAAAAGCCATATAGAATCATCAAATGAAAAAGCAAAGAAATTGAGATCTGAGATGGAAAATTGCAAGCATCTTCTTGGATTCGATAGGGTGACCTTAGGGATCGACGCCGGCGATTATCATGTTTGGAAGGTGGTACATATTGGCGAGGACAAATGTCAGCGAGATTGTACGGCGGTTGCAGGAGCAGCGGTCGCCATAGCGGCACTCGATGATCTTGAAAATAAAATGGGCAACCTTTTCTGTTCCGAATATGGGAGCCAAGTACTTCGCCATTGTTGTTTATTAATTGTTCAATTGATTATTGATTCTACTGATTATTACTCAGCTAGGGCTCTAAGGGTTTATGGATGAAAGTGAGATAAGGCACCGGAGTTGGTGTTTGCGTTGGGTGGCATTGTTGATGGCTGTTTTCTAGGTCGGGTTGAGAAATAGGAAAGGGTGGGGGTGTGGGGGTGGGGTGTGGGGGTGGGGTCCTGCCTTTTTATTAACTCATATTTGGTACCAATTTTCATTTTCATTTTCATTCTTCTATTCATTTTTAACTGCATATTTTTCAATAAAATAATATTTTTCATCACATCAATAACTTTTTTTTAACCACACATTCTACATCAATCTACTATTTCAGAATACATTCTTTCAAAATAACGTGGCTCAAACACACCCTAAATGTAATAATTGAAAAGTTATCATTTCAACCTTTTTAATTTGACCAAAAATTGTTCAAATTTCGACTTTTTCTGGTCAATTAATGGTCAAATGGATAGTTCCCATTAATTTGAATTTCAGATGCATATTTTTGAAAGGTTTAGGACTGTAAGTGACACAAAGTAAATGTTAGGATAAAATTTACAAAAAAAGTGAAAGATTAGGGACTGTTGTTGCAACTTTCCCTATTTTTTTAATATTAAAAATCAAAGCCACCGAGTCCGTTTAATTGTAAATGTGGAAAATAGGTGAAAAGAAAATGAATTCTAAAAAATTGAATTGCCTAAAAATTGTTTTACTGAGAATTGTAATTAATTGTGTTTAATGAGTATAATTTTCTACCTGAAAATGTTGAAAATTTGGTGTCTGTTTGACTTTATTTTTTATGAAAATTGTCCATTAAAGTGATAATTTCTTTTACCATTGAGTCTAAAATTTATTTCACTTATAAAAATAAAAAATAAAAAAAATTTAAGAAAAATTACCATATTGAATATAATTCTTTTAGCTTTATTTTGCATGAAAAATGTCAATAAAACTGATAAATTTTTTTACTATTAGGTCTACATTTTTTCCCAATTGCCCAAAAAAAAAAAACAAAAAAAAAAAAAAAAAAAAAAATTGGAAAATGAAAACACACCTAAAAGGTGGAAAACTAATTTCAACCAAAATAAGGAAAATGTGCACATGTGAGAGAAAGTGAGAAAAAAAAATTTCAGGTAAGATTTTTATAATCAAACAAGTAAAAAGTAGGAAAATGGAAGGAAAATCAATGGTATCAAACATGGCCTTAATGTTTAGGCTGGTGTATAATAAGAAAAAACATATTCCAAACTTAGATAATAATTGCAATGTTGGTCCATAAATTTCTAAAAATTAATTAAGGCACCTAAATGTAAAAACTAACTAAAAGATAGTTAAAGACAAGTAATTGTAAATAATAATAAATTATAAGCTCCATGATCATACAAGACGTAATTGACCTACAACACTAAGGGCAAAGGACATTGTGCAATTATGAAACCTTAATTGAGTATTATAAGGGGGTGTTTGACATCCATTTTAGTAGAAAAATATGTTTTTGAATAGTAATGATGAAATAATGTGTGATTAAAAGTACGGAGAATTTTTAAGTTTATGTGTAATATTATTTTATTGATAGAATGCGTGGTTGAAATGAAGAAAGATAAAAAGAATGAAAATGAAAATGGGTGTTAAACGAGGGCTAAATGTTGGAAATTGGTTTAGAAGATTGAAAATTTGGTTAAGTGTTAAAACAAAAAAAAAAAAATTGGAAAAGTGACTTTTGTGTCAATTTTGATCAAATATTTGGACTTGATTTGATGTTCAAATTACAAATGTAAATAGATCAATTTGTTCTACTCGTCGAGTAGATCTTCGTGGTATATTTGGAATTACAAAATCAATTCTGAATGAATGAGAAATTGCGGTCCAAAGTTGGGAAGAAAAATAGAGGAAGCTATATGAAAAATTGACTAAGACTGTTGCTAGCGATAAGCTGGCGAAAAAGCCTCTGTTTTTATCACTCGAACACGGCGATGGCGACAGACTAACGACAAGTGAATGGTGCGACCTTTGTCAAGTGTTGCATGGCTTAGGGTGCGACATTTCATTCACAACCCATCATCCTCTATATATAGGACCATTTGGACGTCCCTTTTGCATCCCATACCATATTTGCATTGTGCATTGCATTAAATTTCATGCAAATCACTTTCAAACCACTCCAAAATCATTTTCTTCTTTGTAGAGAGAAACTTCGTCGAAAATTTGTCATAACTTGTAGTTTGAAGTGCTTTTACTACAAGTTGAATCTATTATATCTTGGGAGACAAGTGCCGTGAACGATGAGCACCATTGCGGAGCAATTTTGTCTTGAGGAAAGAATGAAAATCACTTGTCTCGTATTATTATTCTTCTTCTTCCTTTCTTGATTTTGTTTTCGTTTGTAGTTTACGTACTGCATTTTCAATTCATTTTATAGTTTAGTCACGCTCCTGCGAATTAAACTTTGCCTTTTGTTCCTAACTCATTCCTATGATATTAAAGTGTTTTCTACTAGGTCACATATGTAAGTGTGAAGTGAAGTCGCTTCAATGAGAATTGTTCGAGACTACAATTGTCTAAACACTTGTGAAACCCAAAGGTTGTTCAAAGCCAATATGAACCAAGTTATGAGATGTAACGCCCCGAGTTCCGTGAACCCGGAATGCCACGTCATCCTCATTTATCTTGAATATAATAAAAAGACTCGCGGAAATAATTTTAAACATCACATTTATAATTGTAAATCTCATTGGCAACAAAATTCATTTGATTAATTTAGGATAATTGTTTAAACTTTGAAACTCAAGTTCTAAATAACTGAAATAACAAAATAAGTTAATAATATTCATAATGCGTAATTTCAAATTTCAAACAACTTCATGACGAGTGTGTTTATGCACATGAATTTTGTACCATTGGAGCCTCATTTACTTGATTAATATGTTGATTATCGAATGAATTTAATGTGTTTGTTAGTGTTTTGGTTGAATGAATGATGAAAGGATGAAAAAGAGTTGTTGAAGCAAAATAAACAAAGAATGGGAGCAGGAATTTGGCGCCCAAGCGCCGGAAAACAAAACGGGGCAAATTTCAACAGCGGTGTAGCGCTCAAGCGCTGGGGGTAGCGCTACTCTGGTCCGTTTCGCGGCGCTCAAGCGCTGCAACCTAGCGCTCAAGCGCCGCGCCGCGAAGAAAATTAGGTTTTTTTGGGCTACGAAAAAGCCCACAAAAAGGACTCCAAATTGGCCAAGGATGTATGAGAAGTATAAATAGGTTAAGAGAGGCAAGAAATAGGGGTTCCACACCTTGCAAAATAGAGAGAAAAACACAAGATAAACGTGGATTTGCGAGAAGATTTACATCAAGGATTCGAATCAAAATCAAGAATTGGAAGCGGAAGAAGATCTTGGTGCAAGAAATAATTCTTTTCCAACTTTTGTATCATTTAAATCCGGTGATGTATTCAACTTTTGTCATTTATTTCATTGCTTTAATTATGAGTAGCTAATTTATTTATTAGGGCGAACAATGTAATCTTTTGAAACCCTTAGTTATTAAATTCATGAATTCTTGAGCTTTATTCTTCCATGTGTTGATTTTATTATGAGTGCAATGCTTTAAATTATCTGGCCAATAATTTGATGATTTATTGAGTTTCTTACGAGTCGAGAGGTGAGTTCGAAACTTAGAACGTGTAATAAAATTCGGTAACGAGGTATAACGTGTAGAGATACCTATACTAAGTGCTGCGGTCGTTATATGAATTCTTAGTGCCTTAATTCATTTAACTAAGGAGAATTTGCATAGAGATATTGAATTGATTTAGTTAAATAGGCTCAATGAGAACTCGAAAGGGGTAAATTGAATACCGTAGGAGAATTCGACCGAACACTACATTAGGCTAGAATCTTGAATTGTTATAACTAAGGTAATCATTAGGTGAAATTGTTCTGCCCTAATACTTCTCGCATATTTAAATCTTTGATCTGTTTGTCTCCAATATTCTTTCATCAATTGTCATTCTTTCTAGGAATTTAGTTTTTCAAAAACATCCACATTCATCATAATCTAAATTTAGAGTTTGTTTAATTTCATCAAATAGTAGTAGGAGAAATATATCCAATACTAAAGTATAGCCTTCGTGGGAACGATAATCCGGACTTTTAGGTCTACTATCGCAAGTGTTCGATATCGTACACTTGCGATATAAAAATACGCAACAAGTTTTTGGCGCCGTTTCCGGGGACTATTTACTTTTAGTTTGGATTTATTTTTGTTTACTGTTGTTTGATTTGTTCACTCTCTCTTATTTATTCATTATTGTCTCCTTTTCTATTTCAGTGTTTTTTGTTTTTATTTTTCCTTTACAGAAAACAGTGTTCATTGTATGCTCCGTGCCCAAGGCGACACACTTGAACCGTTTGACTCGGAGATAGAACGCACCTTTCGACAGAGACGCAAGGAACACAAACAAAAACAACAACATCAAATGGCGGATGATCAGAACATTCCAGTTCAAATTCAGCTAATAGGACAAGCTGCGGCTAGAGCAGCCGCACCACCAAATCAGCCACAGGGGCCAAGGGAAATAAATGAAGGAGATTTACCCGTTGCCATGTTCTTGACACCTGTTGCTTCACCTGCGCGGTCTAGTATTGTGTACCCAGATTTTGGAGTCAACAATTTTCAGATAAGGGCAGAATGGATAAATCTGATGAGCAACACTCTTCAATTTTACGGGTTGCCCCATGAGAATCCAAATACACACTTAGACAGATTTCTCCGAAACTACCAGAACTTCTATGCCCCGGGGGTCAATGAAGATGCCATCAAATTGCGGTTATTTCCTTACACACTTCGAGATGCCGCATTGGAGTGGTTAGATGCTGAACCTCATGCAAGTATATCAACTTGGGAAGATCTCACCAGAAAATTTTGCAACAAATTCTTCCCACCAGCTAAAGTAGCCAAATTGAGGTTGGAGATCCAAACCTTCCAACAACATAATGGAGAGAGCTTTAACGATGCATGGAACAGATTCAAAGGGCTAATGCGAAGATGCCCAAATCACGGAATTCCAAATGGAGATCAGGTGCGGTACTTTTACTCAGGACTCTCACCAATGTCAAGAGCTCAGGTAGATTGTTCTGCGGGAGGATCAGTCATGGGAAAATTAGTACAAGAAGCACTGGATTTGTTTGAGCTCATTGCTACCTCGCACTCAATGTTTTCTTCAGAAAGAGTAGCACCACCTCGAGCACCTGGAGTGTATGAAGTGGATCACCCTACATCTACTAATGCCCAAATTACAGCGTTGACAAAGCAGGTGGAACTGTTAGTGAAGGCACAGACGAGAGGAGCACATGCTGTAATAAGTACTCCAACTTGCGAAAATTGTGGAGCTAATCATGCAACAGAGAGTTGTATGTACATGGGTTTTCCAGAGGAACATGTCAACTTCATTCAAGATGGATCCCGCAATTTTAACCCGTATTCTCAGACTTACAATCCAGGATGGAGACAGCACCCAAATTTCAGATGGTATGAAAATCAGTCAGGACAGGTTCCAAATAATACTCAACAGGAGAAGAAACCAAGTTTGGGGGAGATGTTCAATCAGTACATGCAAAAGACAGATAAGGTTTTCCAACAAATTGATACAAACTTTCAGAATTAACAGGCTTCGATAAAAAAAATTGGAAACACAAATTGGTCAGATAGCTCAGCAGTTGGCAGAAAGACCCCAAGGGACATTGCCAGGGAACACAATGATAAATCCAAAGCAGCAAGTGCAAGCCATCACAACTAGAAGCGGGGTACAATTACCCGAAATACATGCGAAAAGGCCGGATAGAAGAGAAAGGAAAATGGAAGTAGATGGGATGCAGGAGAAAGGGACAGCTGGAACACATGCACATGCCGAAAGTGAAGAAAGAAGAGAAGCAGTTAGAGCACCAAGCCCTATCAAGGCTTACGTACCACCGATCCCATTCCCTCAAAAGCTGCAAAAGAGAAGCTGGACAAGCAATTCGCCAAGTTTGCTGAAATTTTCAAGAAACTCCACATCAACATATCGTTTGCCGATGTAATTGCACAAATGCCGAGTTATGCAAAGTTTCTAAAAGAGATCCTGGCCAACAAAAGAAAACTGGAAGAACATGAGACAGTGTGCTTGAATGAAGGATGCAGTGCCATACTCCTTAAAAAACTACCTCCTAAACTCAAATATCCAGGGAGTTTTACTATACCATGCACAATTGGGTCTAATTATTTTGAACATTCTTTATGTGATTTAGGTGCCAGTGTTAACTTGATGCCACTCTCTGTTTACAGGTCTCTTGGATTGGGAGAAGCTAAACCTACAACAATTTCTCTACAACTCGCTGATCGATCTATTAAAAGGCCAAAGGGAATTGTAGAAGATGTGTTGGTCAAGGTAGATAAATTTATTTTCCCAGCTGATTTTATCATTCTTGATATGGAGGAGGATTCCAATATTCCTCTTATCTTGGGGAGACCGTTCTTAGCTACGGGGCGAGCATTGATTGATGTTTATGATGGCAAAATGATCCTTCGCATGGACAATGAACAAATAATCTTCAACATGTTCAAAGCAATGAAACATCCACTGATTTCAGACACCTGCTGTCAGGTGGATGCACTTGACCAACTTGTGACAGATGTTTTCCATGAAACACATCCAGAGAATGAACATGAAGCAGACGATGCACAACTTGAGGGAGAAAAGACAGAAGAAACGGAATGTGTAGTGAACTTGGCTGAACGATCAACTGCAATGAGACATTGGCAATATGAGTCTCTTGGATCCAATCCCATACCACCAGTACCATCAGTGGAGAAAGCACCCACCTTGGAGTTAAAACCCTTGCCATCACACCTCCGTTATGCATAGTTGGGAGATGCCTCAACTTTGCCAGTAATCATTGCCAGTGACATTACAATCGAGGAGGAAAATAAGCTATTGGGTGTACTTCGGGAACATAAAACTGCAATTGGATGGACAATAGCTGACATTCGGAGAATCAGTCCCACTATTTGTATGCACAAAATTTTGATGGAGGATGAGTCCAAGCCATCAGTGGAGGGGCAACGCAGATTGAACCCGAATTTAAAGAAAGTGGTACGGAAAGAGGTATTAAAGCTACTTGATGCAGGAATTATCTACCCCATTTCAGATAGTTCTTGGGTCAGTCCGGTCCATGTGGTGCCTAAGAAGGGTGGAATTACAGTGGAAAAGAATGAGAACAATGAGCTTATTCCAACACGATTAGTAACGGGGTGGAGGGTCTGCATAGATTACAGGAAACTAAATAATGCCACCAGAAAGGATCACTTTCCACTACCATTTATTGATCAGATGTTGGAGCGATTAGCAGGACATTCACACTACTGCTTTTTGGATGGTTATTCGGGATACAATCAGATAGCAATAGCCCCAGAAGACCAGGAGAAAATAACTTTCACATGCCCATACGGTACTTTTGCCTTCAGACGTATGCTCTTTGGTCTATGCAATGCACCGGCAACCTTTCAAAGGTGTATGATGGCAATATTCTCAGACATGGTTGAAAAGTACATCGAGGTATTTATGGATGACTTTTCAGTTTTTGGGGACTCGTTTGATAATTGTCTAGAGCATTTGGCACTTGTGTTACAAAGGTGTGAGGAGAAACATTTGGTGTTTAACTGGGAAAAGTGCCACTTCATGGTCAAAGAGGGGATTGTGTTGGTGTTAGCCCAAGAATAACTAACCAAGAGGGGGGTGAATTGGTTTTCAAAACTTTTTCGACACTTAGTCTCAAAACAATTCAACACACAAGATATAATTGCAAAGTATAAAACAATAAGTAAATATGCAAATATGTTATCTTAATTCAAGTATGATATTGCACAATGTAAATAGAAATTTCAAGTAAAGTGCAATAATGTAAAGATAACAAACCGATTTAATGGGGTTCGATCCAATGCAATGATCTACGTCCCCGTTACCAAGCTCTCCGTCACGAGTAAGACCAATTTGTATTATAATGGTAACTTACAACAAGGAGTACCGATCTTTTTACAATGTTGAGCTTTTCGGGACCTCAACACGACCCACACTACGAGCTTTACGGGACCTCGATATGACCCACACGATGACTTACAACAAGGCGCACCAAACCTTATACAACGTTGATCTTTAAGGGACTACAACCGACCCACAATTCAAATGAATTTTACAATACAAATCTTCTCTTCTTATCGAATGATAAAATCAAGGTTGAGTACAAGAAGAAAAGAGGCAAACACTTTAATAGATGGCAAATGAATTAAGCTCAAGTGTTGATATTGTAAACTTTGATAAAAGATGGATGATGAAATAGTTTGTATTGTTATCAAAGTTTTCAAACAATAATCTCTCTTAACAAAATAACACAAGTTAAGTATGAGGAGAGATTTACACTTCAATACAAGTGTTGGCGAAGAAAACTTTTATTAAGATAGAAAATAGATGAGTTTCGAAAGTTTTTCTTGATGAAATAGATAAACCAAGTTTGGATCAATCAAAAAATTCTTGTAATAGATGAATTGAAAGATAAATCAATGTAAGCTCAATAGATTTTCAACCAAAAACTCTCTCAAAATATCTCTAATAAGTGTTAGAATTGAATGGAAGAGAGTTGGTATTTATAGCAGTTGCAAAACGTCAAGGTCTCTATCCATCCGAACGACCAACCGGACGTCCGGTTCAGAACCGGATGACCAACTTCCTGTTAGAGTTAATTTTGTTAGAATGGTCAAAAAAGTGACCGTTGAGATGAACCGGACGTCTGGTTCATCCATCCGGACGTCCGGATGGACAGAACATTTCTGACCAACGGACGTCTTATCCGGACAGCTTTCTGTATTTTGCTCATATCTTTTTCTTCTAATATCTGATTAAGGTGATTCAAAATGGGTTGGAAAGATAACTCAAAGGGCTACAACTTTGATTCAGAAATCATCTTCCATGTCAAAAATCTATCTCAATATGAGATTGAAAACCGGAGTATAACTTTTTGATTGAAAGTTTGAAGTGTGATCTTTTGAGGGACGTTTGGAAATGATTTTTCAAGGTTTTTGATATATTACAAATGTTCATTTTTCCAAGATCATTCTCAAGTGAAAATAATTTATGCAAGTGATGAATTTATGAGAAATACTTGAGCTTTATGCATTTGCTAAACATTGACGAGTTCTACCTTTATATATATAAATGAGGTTCGATAAATAACTCTATCTTCAATGTTCTTGATCTCTTCGAGCATCTCTTTGACTTGTATCTCGAATGATTTGTCTTGAATGCTCGTTTAACCTTCACTTGTACTTCATTTGAGTGTGAATAATAATCTTTATAACTTTGAAAGCTTAAACACTCAATTCAATTTGTTAGTAAACAAGATGGGCTTGTTTGTTATAATCAAAACATTAAGGTCATGATAGGTCAACAATTTCCCCCTTTTTGATTATGACAAACAAGATAATTTGCAATATAGATAGTGAACAAATTGATATAAAGTTTAAGCATAAGTTTCTCCTATCAACATGCATATATCAAGTTTGAGCATGAATTTCCTTGTTTACAATTAGCAAGCATAATTACCCACATCTCTTCCCCCTTTTGACATAAGCAAAAAGGTAGCACATAGATGAGCAATGGTATGGTATTTAGGATCACAATTTTTCAAATCAACCATAGGCACATGTATTTCAATTGAATTCTCCCTTTCGTTTATACATGCATTCCCCCTTTCAATAATCAAATTAAGCATATATCACAAGTTTAAATTGCTCTTTTGATATTCCCCCTTTCAAACAAAATCATTTAATTGATTTTCCTTCTTTTGGCATAGGTTAAAAGAATAGCATATATGGGAGGAAGATAAGATCAAAACCATAATAATATATTCCCAGACCACTTCCTCTTCTTCGAGGAATCCATCACATCGCCTCTGCGATGGCTATCAATCAAAATTTATAGAGGGGGAGCGTCAGAAAGTACGTCCAATTCAAAATTGGCCGTTAGATTTCTGCGCCTGCCCTTAATTTGAATTTTAACGGCCGGATCGGCCTCAGTAATGGGATTGTAACAAGTGGTCCAATAAGATGATGACACGTGGAGGCAGCGGAAAACCATGTAATATTATATATGGTTTTCCGCTAGGACACCGTGTCATATTGCTGCGCTATTCTATTTGGAATAATTGAATTTGGGTCCCATGTGTCTACATTTGAATTTGAACTTTAGGCGGGATAATGGAATATTTGAATTAAAGTTACTATGACGTGGCATCAGAGAATCACTCTCTATATATGGTGCTCCATTCCCCAATACCTATAGCCAGTTTGAATTGGCGACACGCCGAATGCCCCATTGCGAATTCCACTGTATTGTCGCTGTGTTTCCAATTTCGTATTGAAACCAACACGAAAACCATGTCTTCCTCAAATTCGTCTACCAATTTTAGAGTGAATGCTAGAAGTATTTTTTTAACGTATCCTAAATGTCCGATTCCTAAAGAAATTGTCTTACACAAAATTAAAAATTTTCATTTCCTGATTTCTTGTTCTTTCATTAGGGTTTCCAAAGAAATTCATGAAGATGGCGAAAGCCATTTACATTGTCTGATGCAGTTCAATGGCAAGTATAATTGTCGAAATAACAGATTCTTTGATATAGTAGACGAATCATCCGATATTAGCTATCATCCTAACATACAAGCAGCTAGATCGGCAACAGACGTCGCCGCATATATTGCAAAAGAGGGCGACTTCATAGACGATGGTGAATTCCGACCAGATGGTCGGAAACGTAAATCAGATAATCCAGAGAAGGACTTATACTTTAAAGTTATCGATGCAACATCGAGGGATGAAGCAGAATCTCTGATTAAAAGGAATGATCCTTTAAGATGGGTTATGCAGAGCAACAACGTTCATTCATACATGAATCGGGCATTTCCTCAGAAAGTTGAGGTCTACAGTTGTGACAAAGATCCAAATTCATTTGAGGTACCTGATGCATTCTTGTTATGGGCCAAAACAAATATATGTGATCCAGCCACAAGACCTGAACGGCCCATGAGCATTATTATTGAAGGCCCATCAAGAATAGGGAAAACAGTACGGGCTCGTTCATTAGGCCCACACAACTACATAATGGGATTTATGGATTTTAATTCCAAAACGTACTCAAATGATGCATGGTATAACGTCATCGATGATGTCCCTCCGAATTATTTAATTAAGAAGCATTATCAACAGTTCGTAGGCGCACAACAAAATTGGCAGGCCAACGCAAAGTACGGAAAACCAGTTCAAATTAAAGGCGGCATTCCAAGTATCGTACTTTGCAATCCTGGACCTGATTTATCCTATAAAACGTTCTTGGATTTGGAGTCCAATTCATATTGGAAAACTTGGACTCTACAAAATGCAGAATTCCATTTCGTCGACACCCCCCTCTATAGGATTCAAGCACCGTCAGTGCAAGAAGAAGAAACGTCTAACCGACAAAGTTAGACGCATATCATTATATTGTGGCTGCGTCATTTTGCAAAGGGTAAACTGCAAACATGACCACTTCTTACACAGGCAGCAACATGAACGACTAGAACGCGTGGATGATCAAATTCCAAACAGGGGTATACATCTGGAACATGAAGAACCCAATTTGGATAAGAGTCCAACACTGTGGACAGACGATGAGCAATCCGTCGTACACAATGTACGACATAGAGATGCGCTTCAACTACAACATCAGGAAAGCCCTGGGCTTACGCAGAGCTTGGTGGACTATCCGGGTCTGGACGACATTGAAATGCATGACGTCCAACCAAGAAATCTGGGAAAGGACTTCGGCAGCGTCACTGGGGCGAAGACTACATCTTAAGTTATTTCAAATTTTAAATTCTTATGGTGTAATTTCAGTTTCTAATTTCTGCAAGGCATTTGTCCAAGTTATGGACGAATGGTCCAATGTAATTGAGTCATGGAGTAAATTAAATGAATGGATCAATTTTATTTAATTTTCATTTTCATTCAAATACTTTTAAAGTACAAGCGTTTCTGAAACGATAATTTACAACAATATCGATGATAAGTCGCCGCTATCAAGTAATACGCTTCTCGCTGCATGTCGTCAACATTACCGGACGTAACGTCCTTGAACTTAGAAGTACCGGACAACTTCAGATAAATATCAAACGATCTAGATCTCATATAAGGAAAATAACTGGATTCTCCACACGTAGTCGTATCCTCTGTAACCATTGCAGTGGTAGCAACGGACTCGTCAACACCTCGTCCGATCAAAGAATACAACTTTTTACGACATATTACAAACCTATCACCGTTGGATAGGTTTTTCATCCAATTCTCTGGTGAATTGGAATCTCCCACAAAGACATCACCTCTTTCCGGATTAACATTACCGGGTCGACGATTATAAACGATCCACACATATATCCAATGATACATGTTATGTGAATCAGCTTCGTTAGATAAACTAATATGTCCACAAATGTGAATACCAGTCCATTTGACTTTCTGAGTGTGTCTAGTATCCAACAAAAGTCCAACAGGACAAGGATTCAAAAAATGAATATCACCACTAGGTCCTATATTGCTCATCGTAACCTCCGACGTCATGTGTTGAGTCGGGACTTTTAAACCAGACGACCTCGACCGTCGGAAACCATAAGGAAGTTGACGTCTCTGTGTAGAGTTGAATTGAAGAACCCTCCGGGCTTGTCTCTTACCTACGGTCCTTGACGGACCTCCAGACCACTTCCTCTTCTTCGAGGAATCCATCACATCGCCTCTGCGATGGCTATCAATCAAAATTTATAGAGGGGGAGCGTCAGAAAGTACGTCCAATTCAAAATTGGCCGTTAGATTTCTGCGCCTGCCTTTAATTTGAATTTTAACGGCCGGATCGGCCTCAGTAATAGGATTGTAACAAGTGGTCCAATCAGATGATGACACATGGAGGCAGCGAAAAACCATATAATATTATATATGGTTTTCCGCTAGGACACCGTGTCATATCGCTGCGCTATTCTATTTGGAATAATTGAATTTGAGTCCCATGTGTCTACATTTGAATTTGAACTTTAGGCGGGATAATGGAATATTTGAATTAAAGTTACTATGACGTGGCATCAGAGAATCACTCTCTATATATGGTGCGCCATTCCCCAATACCTATAGCCAAGTTTGAATTGGCGACACGCCGAATGCCCCATTGCGAATTCCACTGTATTGTCATTGTGTTTCCAATTTCGTATTGAAATCAACACGAAAACCATGTCTTCCTCAAATTCATCTACCAATTTTAGAGTGAATGCTAGAAGTATTTTTTTAACGTATCCCAAATGTCCGATTCCTAAAGAAATTGTCTTACACAAAATTAAAAATTTTCATTTCCCGATTTCTTGTTCTTTCATTAGGGTTTCCAAAGAAATTCATGAAGATGGCGAAAGCCATTTACATTGTCTGATGCAGTTCAATGGCAAGTATAATTGTCGAAATAACAGATTATTTGATATAGTAGACGAATCATTCGATATTAGCTATCATCCTAACATACAAGCAGTTAGATCGGCAACAGGCGTCGCCGCATATATCGCAAAAGAGGGCGACTTCATAGACGATGGTGAATTCCGACCAGATGGTCGGAAACGTAAATCAGATAATCCAGAGAAGGACTTATACTTTAAAGTTATCGATGCAACATCGAGGGATGAAGCAGAATCTCTGATTAAAAGGAATGATCCTTTAAGATGGGTTATGCAGAGCAACAACGTTCATTCATACATGAATCGGGCATTTGCTCCGAAAGTTGAGGTCTACAGTTGTGACAAAGATCCAAATTCATTTGAGGTACCTGATGCATTCTTGTTATGGGCCAAAACAAATATATGTGATCCAGCCACAAGACCTGAACGACCCATGAGCATTATTATTGAAGGCCCATCAAGAATAGGGAAAACAGCAAGGGCTCGTTCATTAGGCCCACACAACTACATAATGGGATTTATGGATTTTAATTCCAAAACGTACTCAAATGATGCATGGTATAACGTCATCGACGATGTCCCTCCGAATTATTTAATTAAGAAGCATTATCAACAGTTCGTAGGCGCACAACAAAATTGGCAGGCCAACGCAAAGTACGGAAAACCAGTTCAAATTAAAGGCGGCATTCCAAGTATCGTACTTTGCAATCCTGGACCTGATTTATCCTATAAAACATTCTTGGATTTGGAGTCCAATTCATATTGGAAAACTTGGACTCTACAAAATGCAGAATTCCACTTCGTCGACACCCCCCTCTATAGGATTCAAGCACCGTCAGTGAAAGAAGAAGAAACGTCTAACCGACAAAGTTAGACACATATCATTATATTGTGGCTACGTCATTTTGCAAAGGGTAAACTGCAAACATGACCACTTCTTACACAGGCAGCAACATAGACGACTGGAACGCGTGGATGATCAAATTCCAAACAGGGGATACATCTGGAACCTAAAGAACCCAATTTGGATAAGAGTCCAACACTGTGGACAGACGATGAGCAATCCGTCGTACACAATGTACGACATAGAGATGCGCTTCAACTACAACATCAGGAAAGCCCTGGGCTTACGCAGAGCTTGGTGGACTATCCGGGTCTGGACGACATTGAAATGCATGACGTCCAACCAAGAAATCTGGGAAAGGACTTCGGCAGCGTCACTGGGGCGAAGACTACATCTTAAGTTATTTCAAATTTTAAATTCTTATGGTGTAATTTCAGTTTCTAATTTCTGCAAGGCATTTGTCCAAGTTATGGACGAATGGTCCAATGTAATTGAGTCATGGAGTAAATTAAATGAATGGATCAATTTTATTTAATTTTCATTTTCATTCAAATACTTTTAAAGTACAAGCGTTTCTGAAATGATAATTTACAACAATATCGATGATAAGTCGCCGCTATCAAGTAATACGCTTCTCGCTGCATGTCGTCAACATTGCCGGACGTAACGTCCTTGAACTTAGAAGTACCGGACAACTTCAGATAAATATCAAACAATCTAGATCTCATATAAGGAAAATAACTGGATTCTCCACACGTAGTCGTATCCTCTGTAACCATTGCAGTGGTAGCAACGGACTCGTCAACACCTCGTCCGATCAAAGAATACATCTTTTTACGACATATTACAAACCTATCACCGTTGGATAGGTTTTTCATCCAATTCTCTGGTGAATTGGAATCTCCCACAAAGACATCACCTCTTTCCGGATTAACATTACCGGGTCGACGATTATAAACGATCCACACATATATCCAATGATACATGTTATGTGAATTAGCTTCGTTAGATAAACTAATATGTCCACAAATGTGAATACCAGTCCATTTGACTTTCTGAGTGTGTCTAGTATCCAACAAAAGACCAACAGGACAAGGATTCAAAAAATGAATATCACCACTAGGTCCTATATTGCTCATCGTAACCTCCGACGTCATGTGTTGAGTCGGGACTTTTAAACCAGACGACCTCGATCGTCGGAAACCATAAGGAAGTTGACATCTCTGTGTAGAGTTGAATTGAAGAACCCTCCGGGCTTGTCTCTTACCTACGGTCCTTGACGGACCTCCAGACCACTTCCTCTTCTTCGAGGAATCCATCACATCGCCTCTGCGATGGCTATCAATCAAAATTTATAGAGGGGGAGCGTCAGAAAGTACGTCCAATTCAAAATTGGCCATTAGATTTCTGCGCTTGCCTTTAATTTGAATATTAACGGTCGGATCGGCCTCAGTAATGGGATTGTAACAAGTGGTCCAATCAGATGATGACACGTGGAGGCAGCGGAAAACCATGAGATATTCTCATTTTATGTATTAAAGCATATAGATCACGTAAAGTCACATAATACATGCAATTATAATTTAAACTAATTAATGGGCTGAGTTTACCTCAATTTATCTTGAGTTACGTACAAAGTGGAGCGGGAAGTAATCTCAAGCTCTTAATTGTCCGTACGTTTCGTCTAGCCAAAATAGGAAATAAGTATTGAATTAGTATTTCGTAATTTTAAAGTTTTTAAATGATAAAATAAAATTTAGGGACTTAATTGGAAATTTATTAAAACTGAAATTTAAAAAGTTTAAGGACTGAAATAGACTTTTCGAAATCAATGGACTGACTATGGGAAAAATAGGAACTCTAGGGACTGATTAACTTATAATTAAAACATTAGGACCGAAATAAAATAACTTTGAAACTTGGGGAAAAGGTAACTTTTTCTGAAATTAAAATTATACAAAATGTCATCTCTATCTCCCATTTTCGTAACAGAGGCGAGAGAGAGAGAGAGAGCAGTGATAGGAAGGGGCTTTGTCACTTCCTTCGATTCAGCCGACGGTGTCAACACCACTGTCTTGTGGTGGCGGCAGTGTGCGTGGGTGTGTGACTAGGTGGTTTTGGCGTACAAGTCTGAGTCTAGTCCGAGGCTTGGAGGGTTCGAATTTGGGTTTCTTGGTGGCAATCCGACTAGAAAATGGGTCGAAGACTAGGTAAGGTCATGAGACTAGCTGTCTCTTGATTTTTGTGGCTGTTGGTGATGTTTTTGGGGTAAAGTGTGGCGGTCGACTGGGGTGAAAATGGTGGCTATTCGTGTGGGTTGTAGGTGGCAGCTGCGGTGGGGGTGCTTTGTTGGCATGGTGGTTCATTTGGGTAGATTGTGGGGTTGTTTCAAGTGGTGGATGGTGGATTTGATTTTTGGTTGGTGGCAATTGATTTTTGGGTTTCGGCTAGAATGGGTGTGTGAAATTGGTGATGAATTATAGCTTGTGTGGTACGTGTGTGCAGTTGGTGATGGTGGAGTTGGAGTTGGGTTTCGGCTGGGATTGGTGATTTTAGAGTTGCAGTGTCGTGAGTTGGTGTTGTTAGTGGTAGAAATTGATGTTCTAGCATCAACATGAGTCTTCAAATTTGATGTTGTTGGTGCTAGAAATTGATGTTCTAGCATCAACATGAGTTTAGGGAATTTGAGGGAGATGAAGATCCTTATCCAAAATGGCTGCTTGGAGGTGTGAAATGTAAGGAGGAAGGAATGAGAGTGTTCTATGAATAGTAAATTTTAGGGTACAAAGTTCTAGGAGTTAAATGGGCCAAAAATTTGGGCTGTAAAAAATTCCCTAATTTTAAATGAATTGGACTAAAATAATCGAGATTGGACAAACAAAATGTTGGACCCTAAATAATAAAATATTGTAATTAAAATTTGGATTTAAAAATGATAAGGAATTCGATACTTTAAAATATTCAGAATTAGACTCAATTGGAATATGTTTAAATTCGTTTTACAACGGCTAGACGAACACGCTTTCATTTTAATGTTTGTGGTTAAAACTTAGCGACGAGTTTTTCAAGAAAAGTAATTTTATATTATTTAAAATTTTCGATCGCTACATGAGAATTATGAACGAATTAGGGAAGACATTTGTGTAAGTATTGTTGTCTTTGCTTACACTAACGACTGAATGGTTCAAGACATCACGTTTACCAATTAGCCAAGTAGGTCTGATAGTATTTCACTAAGGGAGGTTCAAAGCCGGAAGCTACCTTACTTGATGCCATATTTTTCCTCTTTTTGTCTCTACAATGCATCATTATTTCGTATTTCATAAGCATGTTTGAATTTTCATTCATGTGAGAGATTGTTGAAAATTGGTTTAGACGATTGAAAATTTGGTTAAGTGTTAAAACCAAAAAACTTGGAAAAATGACTTTCGAGTCAACTTCGGCCAAATATTCGGACTTGATCCAATGGTCAAATTACAAATATAAATAGACCAACTTGTTCTACTCATCGAGTAGATCCTCGTGGTATATTTGGAATTTCAAAACCAATTCCGGATGAAGAAAAAATTTTGGTCTAAAGTTGGGAAGAAAAATAGGAAGCTGTCTAAAAAATTGACTAAGGCTATTACTAGCTTATGACAGGATAGTCGCTCGAGCGACAGGCTAGCTCGGTCGAGCGAAAGGCTAGCGAAAAAGTCTCTATTTCTATCACTCGAGCAAGGTAATGGCGACATGCTAGCAACAGGTGAATGGTACGACCTTTGGCAAGTGTTGTAGAGCTTGGGGCACGACATTTCATTTACAACCCAGCATCATCTATATATAGGACCCTTTGGACGTCCCTTTTGCATCCCATACCATATTTGCATTGAATCTCTTGCAAATCACTTTCAAAACACTCCAAAATCATTTTCTTCTTTGTAGAGAGAAACTCCATCGAAAGTTCGACGTAACTTGTGGCTTGAAGTGCTTCTACCATAAGTTGAATTAGTTGCATCTTGGGAGACAACTGCCATGAACTGTGAGCACCGTTGCGGGGCAGTTTTATTTTAAGGAAATAGTGAAAATCACTTGCCTCGAATTATTTATCTCATTATTCCATTCTTGATTTTGTTTTCGTTTATAGTTTACGTACTACATTTTCAATTCATTTTATAGTCTAGTCATGCTCCTGCGGATTAAACTTTACCATTTGTTTGCTTGATTTACAATCCTTTCACCTATATATATATCTCACGTCGCCAACAATCTTAAGAAAAAATTCCGTGTTTGTGGTTGTTGTTCTTTTCTCTTCATCTTTTGGAATATACTTTCGTGTGATATTCCATTCTTTGTTGTGTTTACGTTGAACTTCTATTTGTGGGATAGAAATGGCTACCATTGAGGCTACTTCTAGTCAAAATGGTTCTAACAATGTGGTTCCACCATTAGTTATACCACTTCAAAATACTGCAATCTCGCATAAGGAAAAATCGAAAAAGTTTGGAGGTGTGGATTTCAAGATATGGCAATAAAAGATGTTCTATCTTACCATTCTAAATTTGGCAAAGTTTGTGAAGGAAACTGCACTGGTGGTATAAGAAGGAGACAATAATCGCGAATTGGATATCCTGCGATATTGAAAGGATATTGTAATGCAAATTGGATATCCGACATGAGGATTCCAAGTCTACTAGTGTTATGTATTTACCATTGGTGGAGCTGCTGTATCATGAAAATCTACAAAGTAAACTTGTATAGCTCGATCAACAATAGAATTAGAGTTCATTACTTTGGACAAAGCTGGAAAAGAAGCAGGATTACAGCCTACTACGTGAGGATCTTTGTAATGATAACTCTACCTTGTTGACTGGAGATCCCAAGATCTTAGTTCAAATGTACAACTAAGTTATGAAGATTTAATGAAGCACTTAGAAAATTATTTCCTATCTCATTCCTATGATATTAAAGTATTTTCTACAGAATGATTAAAAGGTTAAGACACTCTTTTAATGATTCGTATACCTTGATTAAGTCAAATGGAGTAGGGAAAGCTACTCTTAATAGGAGGTCACCAATGTAAGTGTGAAGTGGGGCTACTTCAACGAGAATTGTTCGAGGCTACAATTCTCTAAACACTTATGAAACCCAAGGGTTGCTCAGGGCCAAAATGAACCAAGTTATGAGAACTATGAATGAATTAGGGAAGACATCTGTGTGAGATTGTTGTCTTGGCTTACACTAATGATTGAATGGTTCAAGACATCACGTTCACCAATTAGCCAAGTAAATCCGATAGTGTTTCATTAAGGGAGGTTCAAAGCCGGAAGCTACCTTACTTGATGTAGTGTTTTTCCTCTATATCTCTACAATGCATTACTATTTTGCATTTCATATGCATGTTTGAATTTCCATTCATGTGGAGGATTGTTTGAAATTGGTTTAGAAGATTGAAAAATTGGTTAAGTGTTAAACCGAAAAATTGGAAAAATGACTTTCGTGTCAACTTCGACCAAATATTCGGACTTGATTCGATGGTCAAATGTTGGGAAGAAAAATAGAGGAATGAGAAATTATGGTCCAATGTTGCTGTCTGAAAAACTGACTAATATTGTTGCTAACTTATGGCTGGACACTTGCTCGAGCGACAGGCCAGCTATCTCGAGTGATAGGCTAGTGATAAGTTAGAGAAAAAGTCTCTATTTTTATCACTCGAGCGAGGCAATGGTGAGAAGCTAGCGACAAGTGAATGGTACGACCTTTGACAAGTGTTGCAGAGCTTAAGGCGCGACATTTCATTCACAACCACTCATCCTCTATATATAGGACCCCTTGGACGTCATTTTTACATCCCATACTATATTTGCATTGAGCATTGCATTGAATTTCTTGCAAATCACTTTCAAACACTTCAAAATCATTTTCTTCTTTGTAGAGAGAAACTCCATCGAAAGTTCCCCGTAACTTGTGGTTTGAAGTGCTTTTACCACAAGTTGAATCCGTTGTATCTTGGGAGACAAGTGCGGTGAACCGTGGGCACCGTTGCAGGGAAGTTTTATCTTAAGAAAAGAGTGAAAATCACTTGCCCCAGATTATTTTTCTCTTTATTCTATTCTTGATTTTGTTTTCGTTTGTAGTTTACGTACTACATTTTCAATTCATTTTATAGTTTAGTCACGCTCTTGCGGATTAAACTTTGCCCTTTGTTTGCTTGATTTACAACAACCCTTTAAAAGTGAAAGCCATTAAAAGTGCTCTTAAGATTATGATATTACCCTTATGTGTGAAGAATTAAAAAAAAATCCAAAGCCTCAAATGAGAACTAAAATCTATAATCTATTAGGATTTAATCCTTAAGAGGAAATCAAATTCATATTTTGATTAAACTTAAAAAACAACACTCTTCCCATAAAAAATGCATGCCACTATGATTGTCAGCTAAAGATCCTCGCTAAAAGGTTTGATAAAATTCCACACGTCGTTCATCTTCTTATTTTTAACAACTAGTACGACTCCTTGTATAGAATATGGTAAGAGTAAAATCTAAATAATGGGCTCGTGGTGCCCAAATTGTTGTATCTACCACGACTATGTCAATCTCTATTATTTTCAAAAGAAACAAAAAATAAAAAGTTGTGATAATTATGTTTAAGTAGCAGTTTGATCAAAAGAGATTTAGAGAGTATCGAGATAATGATTAAGGTACCTAATTCGTTAAATTGGAATATTTTGTATTGATTTTGATGAATTATAGCTTAATGCTGGGTAAATATTGTTTGTTAATTAAAACTCGATGTAAAAAAGGTGAAATTGGAATAAAAGAACGAAATACGGACATAAAATGAAGAATCTAAAATATAGAGACCAAAGTGTAAACATTCAAAACTTGATTAGGACCGTATATCATTAAATGAGAAATGATGAGTCAATTGGATGCAAATGGAAGACAAATAACTAAATTTGCATGAAAAATAGATCAATTGATACATGAGACCATGAGTAAGAAGGGCTCGTATGAGCCGTTCTTGCAGAAACAAAAGCCAAAATAGCTTAACTATATGTGGGCAAAAGATAGACCCGTGTGAATGCATGGGTAAGAAAAACGATCAGTCGAGCCCATTTATTTATAATCTAAATTTTTAGAAAAGGAACATACCACATCATATTGCATCGATGTCTAGTAAGAGAAAACAAGATAATGAACACAAATAATTGAAGTTCAAGGCCCAAATTCAATATCGAAACCAAGAAATTGATTCTTCATCAAACATTTTGTTGTAGTTTGACCCAAATTCTAGGGGATATTAAAGTCTAAATTGGAGTGGTCTTGAAGAGATCAAAATTATGTATTAGAGGAAAAGTCACTGCATTTTTGCTAGTTTGGCGCTTGTTAGACGCTTGAGCAAGCCCTGTAGAAAACAACTCGAGACCTGGTCGCTCGCCTGCCTTGGCACTCAAGCGATGGAGATGTTGCCCGCCTATATTCCTGAGCGATAGGCTTATCTGACCTAGGCTCATTTTCGTTGTTATGCGGTTTTGGACTCTTATTCTTCTACAACTTGTTCTCTAGGATTTATTTATATATTTATATGGCATGACTTGTATAGAACAAAAACAATAGAAAGAGATTCATACAACATCTTGAGAGTTTCAGATTTCAATTGAGTGCATTAAAATCTTGTAAATACAATTACTATTGATTATAGTGGATTTCTCCTCCTCTACTCGTGGTTTTTTTCCGTATTGGGTTTCCATGTAAATTTTGGTGTTTATTTTCTTCTTTTAATTTCATTATCGTCATTACCACTGGATCTAAATTCATAACAAGTGATATCATAGCAATTCGATATCTTGTTTGTTCCATAACAAGTGGTATTAGAGCGAGGTTGATTGTTCCGCATGGCAACAATGAAGTATGATATCCCGTTGTTGGATAGAAACACGAGATTTACCTTATATCAAGTTAAGATACGAGTGGTTCTAGCATAGATGGATTTGGAAAAACCCTTGCATGGCTTTGATAAGATGCCTACTACCTGGACATAGGATGAAAAATAGCATAAGGATCAAAATTCTTCAGGATGTTCTAAAGGAGAGAAATATTGCTACGTTGTGGTTGAAGTTGGACCAACTTTGTATGACAAAGAGTTTAACCAGCAAGCTACACTTGAAACAACGCTTGTATTATCATTGGATGTCTGGAGGTGCATTATTGGATGATCACTTAACTACGTTCATAGAAATCGTGGGCAATTTAGAGACATTAGAAGTTAAGTATGATGAGGATGACTTGGTGCTGATATTGTTGTGTTCTCTATTGCCTTCATATGTGACTTATGGAGATATTATTCTCTATAGTCAGAATACTATCACCGTGAAAGAAATCTATGATGTTTTATATATAAGGAGAAGATGAGTCATCTTGTTGGAGGATCTGAAAATCATGCTGAAGGCTTGATTGTGTGTGGGATAAACCAAGAGAGGAATCTTGACATAAATATATGGGGTGGATCAAAATCTAGACATGTTGAGAAGACATGTTACTATTGTAAGAATAAGGGTTATATCAGAGTTGATTGCTATGCCATGAAGAACAAAAGTAAAGCTATTTGTGCTACTGAGAAAGGGAAGCAACCTGTTAATATGGAGGAGACTGATATTATGGAAGATGGGTAAAGTGAAGGAGAGCTTCTTGTGATTTCTAACATGGATTCCAAACTATAAGAGGAATGGGTTCTTGATTCGACTTGTACTTTTCATATGTGTCCCAACAGGGACTAGTTTTCAACTTACGAAGGAGTTTTGAGAGGTGGAGTTATTATGGAAAACAATACACTTTGTAAAATTGTCGGAGTTGGAACAACTAGAATTAGAATGTTGGATGGGGCTATCAGAACACTTACAAATGTAAGGCATGTTCCAAAACTGTGGAATCTTATATCTTGAAGTGCACTTGACTTAAAGGGTTGTAGATACACTGGTGAAGATAGAGTTTTGAAGGTGAGTCGGGGTGCTCTCGTTGTCATGAAGTAACATAAAAACTTAACACAGTTGTACATTTTGCATGATTCCACAATAATTGGGGATGTATCGATTTCTACTTATTCTTTGACAGATGATGAAATTACAAAACTTTGGTATACGCGGTTTGAGCATATAAGTGAGAATGGCATGGTAGAGATAAGCAAAATGGGACTTCTTGAAGGGCAGAAGACCAACAAAATTAATTTTTGTGAGCATTGTGTCTTTGGAATATAGAAGAGAGTCAAATTCATGAAAGGAAGACATAACACGAAGGGAACACTTGAATATATCCATTCAGATCTTTGGGAACCGGCCATGGTTCCATCAAAACAAGGTTTGTTACTTGTTGACAGTGATTGATGATTTTTTTAGGAAAGTTTGGGTATTCTTCTTGAATCATAAGAGTGATGTGTTTAGGACCTTCAAGTAGTGAAAAACATTGGTAGAAAAACAAACTAGTAAGCAAATGAAACGTCTACGCACGGATAATGGGTTGGAGTTTTATTTAGATGAATTCAATAGATTTTACTGAAGGCATCTTAAGACACTTGATAGTACCTGGAACACCTCAACAGAATGGTGTGATAGAGCGGATGAATAGAACTTTGATAGAAAATGTTTGTTATATGCTTTCAAATTCTAGGTTAACTAAAACTTTTTAGGCTGAAGCTACTATTATAGCTTGTTTTTCGATTAATCGATAACCTTCAGCTATCATTGATAAAAAGAAATCAGAAGAGGTATGGTCTGGTAAACCTTATTGTTATTCTGATTTGAAGATTTTTGGGTGTCCTACTTATACTCATGTACATAATGGGAAGTTGGAGTCTAAGTCTAGAAAATGCATCTTTCTTGGGTATAAACAAGGTGTGAATAAGTATAAATTGTGGTGTCCTGAGACAAGAAATGTGGTTGTTAGTAGAGATGTAGTATTTAATGGACTTGCTATGGCTCGTGGTTTTTTCTTGGGAATTCTAATAAAATTGAGGAGCAGAATCATCCATCTCTTGTGGAATTGGAAATCGGTTCAGATGAACAATCAGAGGTTGCAAATAGTTACTAAAGATTGGTTGAGTTTAGGGTTGGCAGATAGTAATATCTTGCCCACCACCAGTACCACAGTATTCAATAGCTAATGATAAACCTCGTAGATAGATTAAACTTCCACAGAAGTATGGCGAAGCAGATTTGGTAGCTTATGCAATGATTGCTATGCAGGCGGAGATGGAGTCATTGAGCAAAAATAACACTTGGGACTTGGTAAGATTACCTAGAGGTAAAAATTTTGTTCGTTGCAAATGGGTGTTCAAAATAAAGGAAGGCATATTAATGATAGAAGAAGATATGTACAAAGCTAGATTGGTGGTAAGGGCTACAGTCAGATTCCAGGCGTTGACTTTACAGACGTATTCTCATTAGTTGTGAAGCATAGTTCCTTCTAGGATTTATTTATAGTGGTGGCTAAGAATGACTTGGAGCTTGAGTAGATAAACGTCAAAATAACATTCTTACATGGAGAACTTGAGGAGAACATCTACATGCAACAACCAGAGAGGTTCACAGTCTTTGGGAAAGAAGACCGTTGGTGCTTGTTGAAAAAATCCTTGTGTGGACTAAAGTAGTCACCAAGGTAGTGGTATAAGAGGTTTGATTATTCATGACTACTTGTGGTTTCTTTAGATGTAATTGTGATAGTTGTATGTACTTCCGAAAGGAAGATAGTGGATCGACTACATATTTGTTATTATATGTTAATGATATGCTTATAGCAGCCAAAGATAAATCAGATGTCAGAAAAGTGAAGTTTCAACTCGGCAAGGAGTTTGATATGAATGATTTGGGTGCAGCAAAGAAGATTCTTGGTATAAAAATCTGTATTGATAGAAAGACTGACATATTGTATTTGAGTCAGAAGGGGTACATTAAGAATGTGTTTGAAAGATTCAATATGGTGAATGCGAAGGCTGCCCACTTCAAATTATCATATAACTTGTGTTTTTGGTTTGATGAAGACATTGATTACGTGTTTCAGGCTTCTTATCCCAATGCAGTTGATTCGCTTATGTATACTATGATTTGTACAAGACTTGATTTGGCACATGCAGTTAGCAGATACATGGCAAATCCTAATAAGGAACATTGGAAAGCACTGTTGTGGATCTTCAGATACTTGAGAGGCTCTTCTAATGCTTATTTACATTTTGGTAGAAATTCAGATGGAGTCATTGGGTATGTAGATTCAAATCATGCATAGGATCTTGATATGAGGAAATCACTTATAGGGTATGTGTTTACCTTTGGATGCTGTGATATTAGCTGGAAAGCTACTTTGTAAAATACAGTAGCTTTGTCTATATGGTCATTACAGAGGCATGTAAGGAGGCTATATGGATGAGAGGATTGATTGGTGAAATCTGTGAAAACTTACAGATATCTACAATGTTCAGTGATAGTTAGAGTGCAATTTTCTTGGCTAAAGATTATATGTTTCACGAGAAGACTAAGCACATTGATGTGATGTATCATTTTGTGCGTGATGTGATTGTTCATGGTAATATTATAGTGAGCAAGGTTGATACGAAGGATAATCTTGATGATATGATGACAAAACCACTTCCTATTGCTAAGTTTGAACATTACTTGAATTTAGTGGGTGTTTGCCATTAATTTAGTCCATTGAGGCTTGGTTTGGAAGATGATAAGTGATGTTTATTGATGGAGTCGTGACTTGAAATTTCTTGTGTTAGAATTTGGCTCAAATTGGATATTTGTTGTGGTTGGACTTAAATTCTAGTGGGTATTGAAGTTTAAATTGGAGTGGTTTTGAAAAGATCAAACTTATGGATCGTAGGAAAAAGTCGCCGTATTTTCGCTAGCCAGGTGCTAGTTGGATGCTTTAGCAAGCCCGATAGAAAATAACCCAAGCCTTCTTACAGGAAAAAAATGAAAAAAAAAAGATTACATGATTGGTCTCAAAGATGATGATCAGACAGGCAAGTCTAGCTGGATGTAATTCAGTCTGACTAGCATTTGCTGCCCGTTTGTTCGTTCGCTTGGAATTGCCCTATTGCTTGAGCGGTGGGGCTGTCGCTCACATATCATCCGCCTTTCGCTCGAACGACAGGCTTATCCGGCCGATGCCCTTATTTATTTTTGACTCGATTTTGGACTCCTATTGGGTTTCCACGTAAATCGTAGTATTTATTTTCTTTTTGTTTATTTTAGTATTGTCATTATCTCTTGATCCAAATTCATAACAAGTGGTATCAGAGCAATTCTAGTATCTTATTTGTTCTATAACACTTCTAGTGTTCTATTTTCCAAGTGATGTATTTTCATAAATCTATGCAATCTACAATACTTGATTATATTACCACCACAAATTTTACTTGTTACACCACATTATAATCACACCATAATTAAAACATGTTTTCAATAAGTGCACTACAGTAAATTTACAATTATAGTCCTAACTCAACAAAAATTAAAAAGAAAAAACAATATTGTGGTATACTCCCAAAAAATCACTCCTTATTTTCCTCATCTTTCTCCTCTCATCCTTCCTCACCATCTCGTCCACCCACATGCTTAATTATCCATTAGATTGCATGAATCCTTGCTTATTTCTCAACACAATCGAGTGTTATTGCTCCATAGCTTATTAGTTTCTTTAAACATTCATGATTACCCCATTCAAGTTTTGGTATATTTTTCTGGGAAATGAACTCTAATTTGCAGTGCATATCACATTTCTTCTTCCAATGGGCTCCCACTGAAATCTTAAGAATGGGTACTACCATATCTACTCCTTTCCTTATATTGCATACTCAGTTTTTCTTGCAAGAGTGAATGAACAATTGATAATAGCTGTCTAGGATTTGAGATCTTAAGGAAAAAAAATATACAAAGTGAAAATAAACTACAAGATGCTAAGATGGGATAACTTCTGATTTGAACTTTGGCCCAAGATCGGGTCTTGAGATACATGTTGAAAATGGTGGAATATGGAATCATTTCATAGAATTACATATTTGTGAATAATGTTTGGATTTGCTGTATAAATCTTCATATTTGTATATTTAAATTGTGGTGAATAAATATATAAGTGAATAATAGATAACATATTTATGTCACTTTACTTGATATTATTTTAGTAAATAAATAAATTGTGGTGTATCAAATAATTATTGTGATGGTAGTATAATCACCCTATTTATGAAGGAAGGATTGAGGACAACATTTTGAATAACAATTTTACCCTAATATAATTAGTTATAGGCCTAATATATCCTCACTAATTTTGTATAATTCCCTGTTCATCCTTCAATTAATATTAAGTGTTATGGATTTGGATTACGAGATAATGATGATAATGAAATAAAGAAGAAACTAAACACCAAGATTTATGTGAAAATCCAATACGGGAAAACACCACGGGCAGAGGAGGAGAAATCCAATATAATCAATCACAATTGTGTTTATAAGATCTCAATGTACTCAATTGAAATCTAAAGCTCTCAAATGTTGTATGAATCTCTCGTTGTTGTTTTTGTTCTATTATATCCTAGAGAACAAGTTGTAAAAGAATAGGAGTCCAAAACCGCTTCAAAAATGAAAACAGGTCTGGGCCGGATATGCCTGTCGCTCGAGCAACACACGGGTGATAGTCCCATAACTCGAGTGATGAGGCGGTACCAGGTGAACGACCAAATCTGGAGTTGTTTTTTACCGGACTCACTCGAGCATCCAGCTAGCACCAAGCTAGCGAAAATGCGACAACTTTTTCCTCTGTTCCATAATTTTGATATTTTAAAGACCACTCCAATACCCACTAGAATTTAGGTCAAATCACAACAAATCTCCACTTTAAACCAAATGCCAATACAAGATATTTCAAGTCATGACTTTATCAATAAACACCACTCCTCATCTTCAAAACAAGCCTTAATAGACTAAATTAATGACAAACACCTACAAGTTCAAGAAATGTTCAAACTTAGCAATAGAAAGTGGTTTTGTCATCATATCAATAGGATTATCCTTGGTATCAACCTTGCTCACTACAATATCATTACGAGCAATCACATCACGCATAAAATGATAACTCACATCAATGTTCTTAGTCCTTTCGTGAAACATCTGACCTTTAGTTAAGAAAATTGCACTTCCACTATCAGAGAATATTGTAGGCATATGCTAGTCTTTACTGATTTCACCAATCAATCCTCTCAGCTACATGCTTCCTTACACGCCTTTGTAATAGCCATGTATTCTACTTCTATATTTTGTAAAGTATCTTTCCAGCTGATAGCACAACCTCCAAGGGTAAACAAATACCATGTAAGTGATCTCCTTTTATCAAAACTCCCTGCATAATCTGAATCCACATACCCAATGGCTCCATTTGAATTTCTACCAAAATGGAAACAAGCATTAGAAGAGCCCTTCAAGTATCTGAAGATCCACCACACTGCTTTCCATTGTTCCTCGCTAGGATTTGCCATATATCTGCTAACTGCACAACTGCATATGCCAAATCATGTCTTGTACAAACCATAGTATACACAAGCGAACCAACTACACTAGAATAAGAAACCCGAGGCATGTAATCAATGTCTTCATCTGACTGAAGACACAAGTTAGATGATAATTTGAGTTGGACAACCAATGTAGTACTGATAGCTTTCGCATTCAACAAATTAAATCTCTCAACCACCTTCTCAAAGTACCCCTTTTGACTCAAATAGCCAACATTTCTATCCTTCAATATTTTTATACCAAGAACCTTCTTTGTTGTACCCAAGTCATTCATATCAAGCTCCATATTGAATTGAAATATCACTTTTCTAACATCTGCATTATCTTTGGCTGATATGAGCATATCATCAACATATAATAACAAATATGTAGTCGATCTACTATTTTCCTTTCTGAAGTACCCACAACTATCATAATTTCATCTGAAAAAACTATGAGTAGTTATAAATGAATCAAATCTCGTATACCACTGCTTTAGTGACTCCTTTAGTCTATACAAGTACTCTTAAACAAGTACACACAATTTGGTTGTTGCACGTAGATGCTCTTCTTAAATTTTCCATGCAAGAATGTTGTTTTGACATCCATCTGTTCAAACTCCAATTTATTCTTAGCCACCACTCCAAGTAATGCCCAGATGGAACTATGTTTCACAACTGGTGAGAACACATCTATAAAGCCAACACTTGGAATTTGACTGCAGCCTTTTGCCACCAATCTAACCTTATATCTAGCATCTTCAATCCCTGATGCGCTTTCCTTTCTTTTGAACACTCATTTGCGGTGAACAACCTTTTTACCTCTAGGTAATTTCACTGAGTCCCAAGTGTTATTTTTGCTCAATGACTCCATCTCCTCCTATATAACAATTATCCATATGCTAGAATCACTGCAACTGACTACCTATGAATATATAGTAGACTCCACAGTGGAATCAATATCTTCAGTCACACTCAATGTATAAGCTAACAAATATATTTTCCCATACTTTTGTGGAGGTCTAATATATTTGTGAGGTCTATGCTTAGCTATTAAATATTATGGTGTTGGTAGTGTAGGCAAAGTAGGCAAAATATTACTATCTATCAACCCCAAATTGGATTGATCTGCAGTAGACTGTTTTGCAATCTCTAATTGTTCCCCTGAACCAATTTTCAACTCCACCTGAGTTGAATTATTCTACTCCTCAATTTTATCAAAATCCCTAAGAGGTGAACCACGAGCCGTAACAAGTCTTCATATATTACATTCTTACTAACAACCACCTTCTGGTCTTAGGACACCATAATTTATACTCCTTCACACCTGATTTATACCCAAGAAAAATACACTTTCAAGACGTAGGCTCCAACTTTCCATTATCCACATGAGCATAAGCATGACACCAAAAAATTTTCAAATCAGAATAATAAGAAATTTTACCAAATCATGTCTCTTTTGATATCTTTTTATCAATGGCAATTGAGAGTGAGCGATTAATCAGAAAACAAGCTATAGTAGTAGCTTCAGCCCAAAAAGTCTTACGTAACCCAGAATTTGAAAGCATAAACAAACAATTTCCATCAAAGTTCTTAGGCAACCCAGAATTTGAATCTAACTCTTTTTTGTTTCCAAAGACACAATGCTCATGAAAACTTATTTTACTGGTTTTCTGCCAATCAAGAAGTCCCCTTCTACTCAGCTCGCCACGCTTTTCTCATTCATATGACCGAGCCGCATATGCCAAAATTTATAATTTCATCATCTGTCAAAGATGAAGTGGAAACTGCTACATCCTTAGTTACTGTAGAACTTTGCAAAATGTATAAATGTGTAGAGCTTTATGTGACTTCATGACAATAAGAGGACCTCGGCTCACCTTCAAAACTCAACTTTCACCAGTGCATTTATAACCCTTTAAGTCAAGTGTACTCAAAGATATGAGATTTTGATTTAGTTCTGGAACATGCCTTACATCTGTAAATGTTCTGATAGGCCAATCAAACATTCTGATTTTCATTGTACCAACTCTAGAAATTTTGCAAGGCACGTTGTTTCCCATAATAACTGCACCTCTTGAAACTCCTTCATGTGTTGAAAATTAGTCCCCGTTAGGACATATATGAAAAGTACAAGCCGAATCTAGGACCCATTCTTCATCTGGTTTGGAATTCATGTCAGAAATCACAAAAAGGTCTCCTTCACTTCACCCATGTTCCTTAACATCGGCCTTTGCTGAATTAATTGGTTGCTTCCCTTTCTCAGTAGTACCAGCAGCTTTATTTATGTTCTTCAAGGTATATCAATAAGCTCTAATATGCCCTTTCTTCTTATAATAGTGATATGTCTTTTCTGCATGTCTAGATTTCGATCTATACCTCATATTTCTTTCAAGATTCCTATCTTGATTTTTCCCACATATAAGCAAGCCTTCAGCATGATTCTTAAATCCTCCAGCAAGATGCCTTGTCTTTTCTTTAGATAGTAAAACATCACATACATTTTCCAAGGTAAGAATATCCCAACTATAGAGAATAGTATCTCTAAAAGTCACATATAATGGTGGTAGAGAACACAACAACATCAACGCTAAGTCCTCCTCGTCATATATAACTTTCAATATCTCCAAATTAGTCATGATTTCTTTGAACATAGTTAAATGATCATCTAAGATGCACCTTCAGACATCCGGCCAGAATACAAGCCCTGTTTCAAGTGTAGTTTACTGGTCAAGCTCTTTATCATGCAAAGTCGCTCCCACTTCAACCATAACGCATTGACACTTATCTCCTTTAAAACATCCTGAAGAATTTGATTTGAAAGATGTAGATGTATTTGAGATTGGGCTTTCAGATCCCTACGCTGTTTTTCATCCTACATCCGGTAGCTGACATCCTATCAAAGCCTAGCAAGGTTTCCTCCAAAATCCATCTGCGCTAGAACCGTTTACATCTTCACTTGCCATAAGATAAATCTTGTGTTTCAGTTAGCAACGGGATATCATACTTCATTGTCACCATACGGAACAACCAACCTCTCTCTGATACCACTTGTTATGAATTTGGATCGCAAGATAATGACGATAAAGAAATAAATAAGAAAATAAACACTAAAATTTGCACGAAAATAAAATCCGGGGAAAAAAATCACGGGCAGAGGAGGAGAAATCTACTATAATCAATAGTATGCGGGCAATAGTCCCGTTGCTTTAGCGATATGGCAGTACCAGGAGAACGACTAAGTCTCGGGTTGTTTTTTACCGGACTCGCTCAAGCATCCAGCTAGTGCCAAGCTAGTGAAAATGCAACGAATTTTTTATTCAATCCATTATTTTGACATCTTCAAGACCACTCCAATTTTTATTTCAATACCTACTAGAATCTGGGTCAAATCACGACAATTAGAATTTTAATAATTATATAACCTACTACTGAATGTTATTGAATTACAATAACTACTTTCATTTTCCTTTTATATAGAAATTTGATCATTTGATAAGCCTTTTTGTCTTCCATATATTCAAAGCGTAAATAAAAGCACGGGTTTCATTTCTTTTTCTAGATCTACTTCTACATAATTTCTACAAACTACAAAATCGATCATTAATTTTTTTTCCTGGTTTCAGCAAATAGAAGATAGCATGGCTAATTGCATGATGAATAATACTTTGGTAGATGATGGTGATAGATGTCTAGCAGAAAAACTGAGGAACTTAAGCAATTGGCTAGTGTTCGTGAGATTCCACAAGTGTACGAATCGTGACAAGTAATAAAGTAGATTTTTTTAAAGTCGAATATCGTCCCACATAGACTACTATCTGCTATAAATTTTTAAATTAACCTAGCTTCTATTTAAATTAAAATAGTAACTAATAATCAAATCAATATATGTTTTCCAAACGAAATTCTAAGAAATAAAATAACGAACTATTTAATAAAATGATGAACTCAAATTAAAATGTAGATCAGATTATGTGATGTGGTAGTTAGGATTTTCGATTTCACTTAAGTTTTTTATCATACATTTAATTCCAATTTATTCAACCATTTTTCATACGTGCCAACTATTGAATTAACCTATTATATTTAGTGATATCTCTCAAGCAACACTAATCCTATCCATATGCCCGAACTTACTATATCTCTATGTAAATTTAAC
The DNA here is from genome assembly GCA_019097785.1 of Fraxinus excelsior. NCBI lineage: Eukaryota > Viridiplantae > Streptophyta > Magnoliopsida > Lamiales > Oleaceae > Fraxinus > Fraxinus excelsior. Next base: position 30,921,455 of record CM032626.1, on the reverse strand, counting down.
AAAGATCGCATAGTTTATAATTATCTCGATCTCTTATAATATCTATGTCAATTATTGCACAAGCTAGAATTATACATCACCTCTCGGTCTCAATATTATTCCTAAATCAGTTAATTGTTGTGCAGACAATTAAAGTATTAAACACAATAATTAATTAACAAGTATTAAAATGACATGAAAACCTTGAAGTTAAACATATAATAAAAACCTAAGTTACATCATCAATCCTAACATAAAAATATTTAGCCACTCATAATATTGAATTTAAGCATGGAAAAGTGGAAAGAAATCACCAAAGATTGACGAAACGTGATTAATTTTGATTAAAATTGAATCTGCCTCCTTTTGCTTTTGCGTGAATATATATTATAATGAAACTATCAACCAAATTTGACTCCACATCTCTGTGTTTGCCTGTATATTTTCTTCCATTTTTTGACTTTTCCAAATTTTTTATTTCTCTTTCTTTTTCTTTGCATTTTTTTTTCTCTTCTTTCTGCAAGATTCTTCAATTAGCTCCTGTTTCTTCCCTCTGCTCCGTGAATAGGTGCGTGTTGTATTAATATATATTACAACAATTCAGCCGCTATGGTTGACTATTTCTTCACCTCTTTTTTTTTTTTAATTGGCCGAAGTGTTGTAGATCGTATAATTCACTAGCCACAATTGATGACTTCTCCCTCTCTATGTGTGTTTGTCTGTAGGTATAAATATATATTGCAGCCCTTGTTTAGTCCAGTTTTAAAAGCTCAATTTGCAGTCCAATTTATTTTGCAACCAATGTCAATTCTTTGGATTTTTCCATTTTTCGCCTATTTTGCATTCTTTTCTTCAATTCTTATATAAACATAAATGTTTCTTCTACAAAATATAATTTAACATAAATTAGGTAAAATTTTATTCAAAAGACAATAAAATATCATAATTTAGATGTCACGAATAAGTATAAAAACTACACTTATCACACGCCCAAACTTGACTTCTTGTTTGTCCTCAAACAAAACTAAAACCCAATAAAAAAAACAAAAATATGCAATGCTAATTATCTAATTGGTGGCTAGTCAATCAAGCAAAGCAAAAAGGTTTAGCCAGCTAACTTGACTTTTTAACTTAGGATTGAAATCATAATATTAAATCTATTTACAGCTTCAAAATCAAGATACAACAATTAAAATTTACTTTTCCAATGTAAAATCGAAGTGTGTGTGAAGAATTAAGTATAGCATTATGAATTTATAAGTTGTTTCAATTTCCAACCCTCAATGGTCAAATATATTCTTTCATCACTCGTAAGATTCACACACCCCGAACTTATTATTTTCTCTCTTTTCATGTGTGTGAACTAAGGTTGAATTTTATTATCATCACCTCTCTAGTTTAGATAAATCTCACTAATTGTTAGTCAATATGTCAATAAACAAGAATTCTCCATAGTTCGATTGCTTCAATTTCTAGGACTTAATTAGGCTAACAATCACTTATCAAAAATCAGTTTTTCCAAATAAGTGTTTTGGAACATGACCAAGGCCTTTGGCGTCTTCTGTTTCATACACCTTATTTTTCTGATTTTCTATAAATGTTTTTTTTTTTTATTTTTTTCTTTATTTGAAACATTCTCACCCTTAAGTTTTCTAAATGACCCATGTAATAAGCTTTCGGCCGATGACTCCCAAGTCAGATGACCATAGGACACTAGGTTTTAAAGACTCTTGTAGGCTTAATTACTGGAGTCATAAAGGCTACGAAGAGAAATTCTCAAATAAAAGAATAATAATTACTTTTCTCCTTGATTAGTACAATGTCCCCCATTAAACACCAATTTAAGAAAGACGACATTTAACTTGAGATTTTTTTCACCTAATTTCATCCTATTGACCTTAGACAATCCACACAAGATTTTGTTTCATACATGGAATCCCCATTTATCTCAATATCTTTCCACAATAGTGAAATCCCCCAAAACTATTCTAAATTTGGTCTGATGATGTAAAATTTTGTAGTTTTGGGTTTAGCATATATGGTCCACTCTTTCAACCTATCCAATTTTGAATCTAACTTATTCATACACAATGCTTAACTTAATTCACGTGCTCAATATATATCAAATTTTACATGAAAAAGCAAAAATCATTCTAAGCATTCAATTTATTCACCATTCGTAGATCAATTTATGATTCAATACATTCCTCATCACTAGCTGGTAACTAACTTACACAAACACACAAAAAGAAAATATTTTTGAATTTTTTGAATTTTTTTTCAGCACACAAAAACACATAAAAAAATGAAAACTAAAAAACACATGAAAAAATGAACACTCGTGTTTTCCTCCCCCAATCTTAAACTAGACATTGACCTCAATGTCTTAAATCCTAAATCCGCATATAAAGGAGTGGAGAAGAAAGTAAAAAAAAAGATTCCCCTGAGATGGCGTGGAATTCAACAACTAGCTTTCTTATAACTCTTGTTGGCTCCTTGGTCAAAACTGGTTTAAATGTTTCTCGACAACATGTTCCTGAAAAATCAAATAAAGCATTACGATCAAATAAATGGAACATGCGTTACTTAGCTCTAATATCTAATGAACCAATATATCGCAGACTTAAGGGGAAAATGGGATATGGATGATAAGTCCTAAATAAATTAAACTATCCTAAAATGCTAAACAGGACAAATAAAAAGGAAAAACGGTTGGGTTGCCTCCCAAGAAGTGCTTCTTTAACGTCATTAGCTTGACCGCAGTGGTGATTATTATGGCTCATCTAATAGGGTGGAAGATTTTTCTTTTGAGAATTCTCCTTCCAAGTACCGCTTCAACCTTTAACCGTTAACTTTGAAATTACCCTTTTTTGAATGTTGCAAATCAATTATACCATAAGGATATACTTTCACCACTCTAAAAGGTCTAGCCCATCGAGATTTTAATTTTCAAGAGAAGAGCATTAGTCGAGAATTATAGAGTAACACTTTCTCTCCAACTTGAAATTCTTTTCCTTGAATGAATTTGTCATGTCATTCCTTTGTTCGTTCCTTTTAGATACGGGAATTTTCATAAGCTTCATTCCTGAACTCATCCATCTTATTGAACTGTAGAAGTCTTTTTCCCCCAAATTGTTGCATATCAAAGTTTAATTTCTTCACTGCCCAGTATGCTTTATGCTCCAACTCCATAGGTAAGTGACAAGCTTTTCAATATACCAATCGATATGGGGACATTCCAATAGGTGTTTTAAATGCTGTTCTGTATGCCCAAAAGAGCGTCATCTAATTTCTTTGCCCAATCTTTTCTTCATGCATTAACTGTAGTTTCTAATATTCGTTTGATCTCCCGGTTGGAGATTTCCACTTGACCACTTGTTTGTGGGTTTACTCCATATTTTAATAGAACAGAGTCCAACATCCTACTGTAGAAGTATTTGCTGCCATCACTAATGAGTTCCCTTGGTGTTCCAAATCGTCTGAAAATATTTTTCTTAAAAATTTTTACGACTACCTGATAATCATTTGTTGATGTAGCAATTGCTTCAACCCATTTAGATATATAGTCTAGTACCACCAAGATGTACTGACATAAATAAGAGGACAGGAATGGACCCATGAAATCTATACCCCAAACATCAAAGAGCTCTACTTCAAGTATAGAGTTCACAGGCATCTCATTTCTCCTAGAGATGTTTCCAGTTCTTTGACACCGATCACATGCCTTAATTATGCTATGTACATCTTTAAATAGAGTTGGCCAATAGAAACCAGACTGGAGTACCTTACCAGCTATTTTTTTCCCAAAATGCCTTCCATATGGTGCCGAGTGACATTGTCTTAAGATTTCAACCATTTCTGCTTTAGGTACACACCTTTGAATGATTTGATCCGGAACACACCTATATAGATATGGATCTTCCCAAAAGTAATATTTTATATCTGAAAAGAATTTCTTCATCTGTTGGTGGGTGGTGTCATGAGGTAAAATATTGCTAGAGAGGTAGTTGACTATATTTGCATACCATGGGGCCTCAATTAGAGTGAGCAACTGTTCATCTGGAAAGAATTCATTGATTTGCTTAGGGATGTCCTGGGTCGGTTCGGTTCGGTTCTGCTTGGTTCCAGAATTTTCAGGTATTTAATAAATGGACCTGTCGGGTCCAAATATAATTATGGAACCGTTCGGGTTCGGTTCGGTTCGGTTCCGTACCATAATTAAATTTTTTAACATTTACAGCAACACTACATAAGTATAACTAATGACATTTCATTTGTAAATTTTACAAATTAACGTAGCCAAATTCAAAAATATAAAAATAACTAGCTGTCGAATAACATTAATTCAATGCATACAAATACCAAAAAGTAGATATTAATACTTACCAACTATTTGAATCAATTGATGAATTGACGAGGGTAAATTGAGGGTTTGTATGTGTTGGGTTAAATTGGAATTGGTAAATTAGTAATTGAATGTTTTGACTTTGAGGGTTTGTATTGGGCTTTTGGGCTGAGGTTTTTTTGTTTGGGCCATAAAATATTTTCGGCCCAATAGAGTTGATTTCTTTTTTTTTTTATATATATATTTTTTCCTCTTAAAATTATGAAATAATTTTATTTATTTAATTAATTTGTTAATTTATTTAGAAAAAATAAAATAATTTAATTAATTCAATAAAAAAATTATTTAGTTTCGAGTCTCATTCGGTTCTTACCGGTTCTTGGTCTAGACCCGAGACCCGACCCAAACCTTTCGGTTCTCGATTCGGGTACCCGTTCGGGTCTTTAACTTATGAAGAACCGCTCGGTTCGGTTGGTTCGGTTTGGTCCGGTTCGGTTCGGATATTTTGGACACCCCTAGATTTGATCATCCCCTGATGGTGTGATCTTCTCTAATCTAGATAGGTGAATAGCCACTACATTTTTTTCCCTTCTTGTCCCGAATTTCCAAGTCAAATTCTTGTAAAAGTAATATCCATCCGATAAGTCTAGGCATAACGTCTTTCTTGGCTAGTAGATGTCTAAGGGCTGCATGATCAGTGTAAACTATGACTTTTGACCCAATAAGATATGATCGAAATTTGTCAAATGCAAACACCACTGTCGCAGCTATTTTTCAGTAGTGGCATAGTTTATTTGAGCATCGTTGAACGTTCGATTGACATAGTAGATCACGTGAAGTATCTTATTTATTCTCTGACCCAGTACTACTCATACTGCATAGTCACTTCATCACACATGAGTTCGAAAGGTAAATCCCAATTTGGTGCTACAATGATAGGTGCAGTTACTAACTTTTCTTTAAGTGTGTTGAATGCTATCAAACATTTCTCAGTAAATTGAAATTTGAGATCTTTCTCAAGCAGATTACATAATGGTTTAGTAATCTTTGAGAAATCCTTGATAAATGATAAGTGCGTTTTGGGCACTTAATTATGCGATAAAAACATGATTAATTGTTGATATAAATGATTGAATACGGCTTAATCCAATATGAATTGTGTTTGTAGGATTACTTTGATGGAAATAATGAAATGTGCGCGGAAAAAGGCGAAAATGACCAAAATAGAAGGAAATGAAAGTTCGCGAACTAAATTGCAATTATTCATAAGTTGACCTGAATGACGAACCGAGCATGGAACCTCGCTAAAGATCTAATTTTCAATATTATGGATGACTAGAAGAAGATGGAAGAGGAAGAAATTCCAAAAGTGGAATGAAAAGAAGATTGGGGACGAATTTGCACTAGAAGCAAAAATTCTTCCATGCTATAGCATGAGATTATACCTTGCTATAGCTCAGACCTCAACAGAGATTTTCATGAAGGATTTACTTTGCCCATGCTACAGCATGGAAATATACCTTGCTATAGCAAGGGGTATTCTGGGCGAGAAATTCTTAAGTTTCCTTATCCAACTACAACTCTTATGGTAATGATTCTAGGGCAACTATAAAAGCCTAAACTCGTCCTAGACTAGGTTTTTATGCATTATTAGAGAGAAAAACACGATTGAAGAGCAAGGAAAAAGGCGAGAACAAGGGTTTTACTTCAAGACTCAAGATTCAAGCTTTAAACCCTAATTCTTTGGTGATGTCCTCTCTTGATTATTTTTATTATTCTTTAACTTTAGTCATGCTAGGCTAGAATTTTTATGTACTAGGTGAACGATGAACCTCGTATTGTGAACTTTTTATTTCATTTTACAATTTGATATTTAAACACGTTTGATGGATGTTGAATGATTTATATACAATTTTTTGTCTCTACAATTATATGCGCAATAGTTGTATGAGTTGTGGTGATTTATTTTATGCATTCGAAAGAAGGGAAATAGATTCTACAAGGTATGAATCATCATAAGGTCCGATAGGGGATAGAAATATACCGCTATGCTTTATGTGAATCTATAAGTGTTTACAAAACGTCATGCATTCTTGTATATTGCATTTGTCATAGAAATATAGTCAAATGGTATGCTAAAATATATTCAATTCTACTTGAAAGAGATTATTGAATAAGTTAGAAACATTGATTCTTCAACCAATTCATCGTGTTGTCAAATTGTGAAATAAGAGTTAAAAGTGAACTTGCTTGGTGATTCGGGATCCTAGTACGCTTTTTCATACATTAATTTCTTCAACTTTTGCATTTAACCATCACTTTTGCATTTAGTCGTAATTTTAGTTTAATTTGCATGTTAGTCATAGTTTAATCATAAAATCTAGAACAATCATCTTGAATTTAATAGATTCGGTTAAGGTCGAGATAATAACAATCACGTTAAATCAATTCTCATGGGAACGATACTCGAAATTCTAGGATTTCTACTTTATTACTTGTCAACAAACCGTGCACTTGCGGTGATTTAAATTCGAAACATATTTTCGTGAACAAGTTTTTGGCGTCGTTGCCGGGGATTGAGTATTAACTTTATTTTTGTTATTTAGAAACAAATACGAACGTGCTTTGTTTTCATTTTCGTTGCATTTTATTTTATTTTATTTTATTTTATGCTATTAAGATTATTTACACGGGCTGAACTTAGTGCTATTAACTATTCACTTCTTCAGGTCTTGCATGCGAAGGTCAGCTGGCGGTGAACTACTCCCAACTGATTTGGAAATTGAACGGACCTTTCATCGAAGACAGAAAATAGCAAGAGCAGCACAACAGGAAAATCAGGAAATAATCCAAATGGCTAATCAACAACTACCACCGATGGTTGCACCTGCAGCTCTAGCCAATGATGGAGCACTCGATGATGGGGATGCCTTACTTGGGGATTTCCCATCACCGTTTGTTGTTCAAAACCAATCTAGCATTATCTACCCAACTTTTGAGCAGCCGAATTTTCAGTTAAAGACGAATGTCATTCAGCTCTTTCAAAATGGCCAGCAATTCTACGAGACAGCCAACGAGAATCCACATACACATGTATCCCGCTTCTTGGATATGTGTCAACATTTCAAGTACCCAGGGATATCAGAACATGCAATCAGACTGAGGCTATTCCCGTTCACTCTCCGGGATAAAGCACTTGAATGGCTCGATTTACTCATGGTGGCAAGTGTAACTACGTGGAATGACTTAGCTCACAAATTATGTTCCAAATACTTTCCACCAGCCAAGGTGGCAAGAACGAGGCACGACATATCCATATTTAGCCAAAATGATACTGAGTCGTTCGATGAAGCGTGGAACAGATTCAAGAGCATGCTACGAAAGTGTCCTCAACATGGGTTCGATCAGAAAACACAAATTAGGTTTTTCTATTTGGGACTAACTCCGGCGTCCAGAAGTATGGTGGATTCATCATCAAACGGCTCCATAAGCACTAGGTCAATTGTTGGAGCCTGGGAATTGTTTCAAAGAATGGCTAATACTTCAGCCATGTGGTCTACAGATAGAGGAGGCACAAAGAAATCAGTTGGAGTGTATAAGGTGGTTAGCTACTCAGCATTGTCTGCAGAAATTGACTCACTATTTCACAAGATGGAGAATATGACACAGACAGTGAACTCAGCACAGGTCAGGAAATTAATTTGTGAAGAATGTGGAGCAGAACACCCCACAACCGACTGTCCTATCATTACACAAAGACTGGAACATGTGGATTTTGCCCAATGGGGTCCACGTCAGCAAAACAACCCCTATTCTGAAACATACAATCTAGGTTGGAAAAATCACCTAAATTTCTCTTGGGGTGGAAACCAAAATCACAATCAGAATCATAATCGGGCTAAGGGTCAGTTTCAGCAGGAGAAGAAATCTCAGTTGTAAGACATGTTCGCAAAATACATAGAAACCACAAATCAGTTCATGAGAAAGACTGAAACTAACCTCCAGAATTATGGTACAACAATTAAAAATCTAGAAACCCAAATGGGGCAGTTAGCTCTGTCTATGACAGGGAGAGTGCCTGGTGCATTACCGAGCAACACAGAAATAAATCCTAGGGAGCATGTTCAAGCCATTACTACACGAAGCTGAGTTCAGCTGCCTGAGATACATGTTAAGAGGCAGGATGCAATTAAAGAGCAGGTGGAGTTATCTATAGAAGAGAATAAGGAACATGCTGACAACATCAGGAAAACACCAGTGAAAGAAACTCCGGCAGAACTATAGAAACATCAAGATACTTCGGTGAACCCTTATGAGCCACCAATTCCATCCCACAACGCTTGAGGAAGCAAAGGATGGAGCAGCAGTACAAGAAATTTTTGGAAGTGTTCAGAAAACTGCACATAAACATCCCATTGGCTGATGCACTCCTTCAAATACCTAGTTATGCAAAATTTTTGAAGGACATTCTATCAAACAAACGCAAATTGGAGGATAACGAGACAGTAATGTTAACTGAAGAAGTCAGTGCTAGGATTCAGAAAAAGCTTCCACCAAAATTAAAAGATCCAGGGAGTTTTACTGTGCCATGTACTATTGGCGAAATTTTCTTTGATAAAGCATTGTGTGATCTTGGTGCAAGTATTAATTTAATGCCTTAGTCTATTGTCAGGAAACTTGGCCTAGAAGAGGCTAAAGCAACCACGGTCACATTGCAGCTCGCTGACCGATCATTGACACACCCAAGAGGTATCATCGAGGACGTGCTCATCAAGGTGGAAAAAATTCATATTTCCTACAGATTTCCTCATATTAGATATGGAGGAAGACAAAGATGTTCCACTAATTCTAGGTAGACCGTTCTTGGCTACGGGCAGAGCTCTGATTGATGTTCAGAGGGGGCAACGAATTTTGAGGTTGGGTGAAGAGCAGATATCCTTCAATATCTTTAAAGCAATGCAGTTTCCTTCAAAGGCAGATAGCTGTTTCAAAATTCATGTCATTGATAGGGTGGTGCATGATACATTCTTACTTCAACATCCTTCAGATGCATATGAGGCATGCATCGCTCATTCTCAATCAATAGATTCTGATTCACTGGAGATGGAGACTTGTGCACGATTTTTGGAGACCAACCTTCCATACATCTGGAAACCATGTTTGTCATATTTTGAAGAACTTGGAACAGGAACCAACAAACATGTACCATCCATTCAGCAGCCACCTAAACTAGAACTCAAGCAATTATCACCGCACCTCAGATATGCTTATTTGGGGGAATCATGCACTCTTCCAGTGATTATATCAAACTCAATCGGTGAAGTGGAGGAAGAGAAACTACTCCGGGTACTTTGGGAAAATAAAATAGCAATAGGATGGACCATTTTAGACATTAAAAGGATCAACCCTTCGTTGTGCATGCATAAGATTCTCATGGAAGAGAATTTTCGACCGAGTGTGGAGAGTCAGCGAAGGTTAAACCCAAATATGAAAGAAGTGGTTCGAGCTGAGGTATTGAAGCTTTTGGATGCTGGCATTATCTACCCTATATCAGATAGCTCATGGATAAGCCCAGTTCAGGTTGTACCAAAGAAAGGGGGAATTACAGTTGTACCTAATGAGAAAAATGAGCTTATACCTACCAGAACAGTTACGGGATGGAGGGTTTGCATTGACTATCGCAAACTCAATACAGCTACTAGGAAGGATCACTTTCCTCTCCCCTTCATTGATCAAATGTTGGAGAGGTTGGCAGGGCATTTACATTACTGTTTCCTCGATGGGTATTCAGGTTACAATCAGATTCCAGTAGCACCGGATGACCAGGAAAAAACCACATTTACATGCCCCTATGGTACTTTTGCTTACCGTAGGATGCCATTTGGTTTATGCAATGCTCCAGCTACATTTCAGAGATGCATGATGGCTATATTTTCCGACATGGTCGATAGATTCATTGAAATTTTCATGGATGATTTCTCTGTATTTGGGTCTTCATTTGATGAGTGCTTGGAACATCTGAACTTGGTGTTAGAAAGATGTAGAGAAATGAATCTGGTATTAAACTGGGAGAAATGCTACTTTATGGTGCAGGAAGGTATTATGTTGGGACATCGGGTTTCAGCGAAGGGAATTGAAGTGGACAGGGCAAAGATTCAAGTCATCGAGAAACTACCGCCACCAACTTCTGTCAAGGGCGTTCCCAGCTTTCTAGGTCATGCTGGGTTTTACAGACGATTCATCAAGGATTTCTCGAAGATCACGAAGCCACTATGCAATTTATTGATGTAAGACAGTTCATTTGAATTTGTAATGAGTGTTTGACGGCTTTTCACACCCTAAAAGAGAAGCTCACTTCGGCTCCAGTAGTAGTCACTCCAGATTGGGAGTTACCATTTGAGTTAATGTGTGATACCAGTGATTTCACCGTGGGAGTGGTTTTGGGACAACGCATCAACAAAATCTTTCATGTGATATACTACGCCAGCAAAACATTGAATGATGCACAGATGAACTATGCAATTACAGAAAAGGAGTTATTGGCGTTTGTATATGCATTTGATAAATTCTGCCCTTATTTGGTTGGGTCAAAGGTTGTTGTCTACACTGATCATGCAGCATTGAAATACCTGATAACCAAGAGGGACGCTAAGCCAAGATTGATACGATGGGTATTACTTCTACAAGAGTTTGACATAGAAATCAGAGATAAAAAGGGCAGTGAGAACGTGGTAGCTGACCACTTATCCTGGCTGGAGTTCAGTCAACCAGATGCAGTAGTGGAGATCAATGAAATTTTTCCAAATGAACAACTCCTCAGTGTAGAGACAGTACCGTGGTATGCTAATATTGTGAACTATTTAGCCAAGTCTATTCCCCCACCAAAGTATTCTGCTCATCAGAGAAAGAAGTTCTTTGCAGATCTGAAGTATTATTTTTGGGAAGACCCAATTCTCTATAGGCGAGGGGCAGATCAAATTATCCGACGGTGCGTGCCTGAAGAAGAGGTACATCAGATCTTGGAACATTGCCATTCATCGACATATGCGGGACATTTTGGAGTTTCCAAGACAACAGCAAAAGTTTTACAGTCAGGATTTTATTAGCCTACATTGTTCAGAGACTCTTTTGAATTCGTGAAGAGGTGTGATCGGTGTCAACATATGGGGAATATCTCAAGAAAGAATGACATGCCTCTACAAGCATTCTGGAAGTGGAGTTATTTGATGTCTGGGGGATCGACTTCATGGGACCATTCCCATCGTCATTTTCCAATCAATATATACTTGTGGCAGTCGACTATGTCTCCAAGTGGGTAGAAGCAGTAGCATTACCTACCAATGATGCAAAAGTGGTGATTAGATTCCTCAAGAAATACATCTTCACTCGTTATGGCACACCGCGAGCTATGGGGTCAAACATTTCTGTAATCGTCAGTTCGAACAGTTGCTGAGCAAGTATGGGGTCAAACACTGCATCGCAACCCCATATCATCCTCAGACCAGCGGGCAAGTTGAAATTTCCAACAGGGAGTTAAAAATAATACTGGAGGTCAGGGTAAATTCTTCACGGAAGGACTGGTCCAAGAAGTTGGATAATGCTCTGTGGGCCTATAGAACAGCATTCAAAACACCTATCGGGATGTCGCCATACCGTCTGGTGTTTGGAAAAGCCTGCCATCTTCCAGTGGAGTTAGACCATCGGGCTTATTGGGCACTCCGCAAGTTGAATCTGGATTTACAAGCAGCAGGGGAACAACGGTTACTTCAGTTAAATGAAATGGATGAGTTTCGTCAGGAGGCTTATGAGAATGCCAAAATCTACAAGGAGCGAACTAAAAAGTTTCATGATATGCATATTCAGAGATGGGAGTTTCTTGTGGGGCAGCAGGTTCTGTTGTTCAATTCTCGCCTAAAGCTTTTTCCGGGGAAACTGAGGTCAAGGTGGTCTGGTCCATACACTATCACACATGTGTTCCCACACGAAGCAGTGGAGATCACTCATGAGAGCAAAGGGACATTCAAGGTAAATGGACAGCGCTTAAAGCACTATTGGAGCGGGGACTTCTCAGAAGACAAATCCACCGTTCATCTTAAGCCACCAGGGTGATCTCCATTTGGTACAATCAAGCTATGGACTATAAACTAGTGCTGGATGGGAGGCAGCCCATCATTTATACCCTTTTACTTATTCCGCTTTATTTCTTTTGATTTATACACTTTCAGTTTTCTGCAATTTTTGGTAGTTTTAGGTCATAGTACCCCTATTTTGTTCACCACGTGTCCATGCATAATTCATGTTAGTGTTGCATGCATTAAATCTGTCATGTGTGGTGTTCGCATAAATTTTGGGTGGTTAGAAATCAAACTCTCGCATATCTAGGTTAAAAGAGCGTTTTCGGCATCTTTATAAGTCCAACATGTGATTTCATGGTTGATACTGGTGTTTAATTCATTATTACTATTCATCCGCACCTCGAGTAATGCCCAATCGTGGTTTGAAACAATTTTGGGGGTGTTAGCTAAAATGGAGGTTTTTGGTGAAAGTTGAGTTTTCCATGTTTTATGTCGTTTGTGGCATGTTTGGTTGTTCACCAGCTATCTCGAGCCTTACACATGATAGCATGGTCCCTTGCAGTTTATCTTATGTTGAGAATCCATGTGGGAGTGTTTAAATGCTCATTTGTCCATTTTGTACACAATTCACGTGTTTCGAGGGTAAAAGAAGCAAATCTTATGTTTTTGGGGACCCATCGGTGCTTCTAGGATTTTAAAATTGCCTTTAGAGTAAAATTCATGGCTCCCATGCACACACAATGGTTTAAAATGCATGTGGTCATGTCGTGAAAGCATCACAACATCGAATGGCATTGGGGGTTCCAATATCGAGTTTCGGTGCACACCAATCCACATTGAAATCTTTCGGGGTTGGCATTTTTCCTATCTTCTTAGAGTTGCATTGCACTATTTTGTTCCTATGATAATCATAGATTAAAAAAAAATTGGCTAACTGGTTAGCCATCCGCATGGACGTGTACCATGCGATCGCATGGAACGTTTATAAACCCCCCTTTTTATTTTATTTTTTTTCTTCTCTTTACTCCCTACACACGACCGCCACTCCCACACACGACACCCACACTCGCACACGGTCACTCCACCACCCAACTCATGGCACACACTATCTCTAGAAACCCGGTCTCCAACCCCCAAAACATCACCACACTACACCTCCAATCACACAATTTCTAGGTATGTTTCATTGTGATTTTTTGCTCCACATTTTTCTTTTATGCTTGACATGACATCATGTATTATGGTGATTGGGCCTAGGTAGTTGTTGGATTGTGTGTTGTTGGATTGAAATTTTTAGCTTGAATTCTACCATGGTGATAGACACATTCTTGAGAAAATATAATGGATTCTAGGTGTTTGATAAAATGTCTACATGTATGTTTTCTCTTCTCTTGGCTCACTCGCACCTTCCGTTGGTTTCTTTATGCCTTACATTGCATTTCATGTTCATATGCATTCACCATTGCAATAAATGTCATTCATGTCACCATGTGAGACATATGGCTAGGGCGTTTCACCTCACGGTACCTACTTTGCCTATCGATCTCCCTACCCAAATGACATCCGAATTGCATGAATTTTTGATATGTACTGGACCACGTTGCTACCTACCCCATGCCTCGGCGATGCCCGGGAAAATATCATTTTTTTCTCGGCGGTGTCATTCATGGCACTTTTTCCCCATTTGCTTGCACTGCACTTAGTTCCAATTGGTACAACACGTTTTCACTTTGCTATATCTCTTAATACACACCAACATGGACTTTCTTAATTATTGAAGCAAGGTTGGGGGATTTTGGGGCATTTCTCTAGACTTATGTCTCCATCCCCTTACTATTTTGATAGACTGATTCTTTTCATTTTCTCTTTTGTAGGATGCCGCTGAAACGCACTTCCAAGGGCAAGGAGAAGGTTGCCACCACCTCTGGCACAACCCGCACCCAAACACCTGAATAGGGTGTGCGGCGTTTTCTGGGTCTCGGTGTTCGGATCAGATACACTGATGTCATCTCGCATTGGCAACTACACGCCGAGAGGCCAGTTAAACTTGAAGATTTTTCGGGATTTGAATTGTGTACGTTGGTTATGAACTGTGGTTGGGAGAAATTGGTGGCACGACCACACCCTGTCTACGACGGTCTAGTCCGGGAATTCTACGCTCACTTTAATATGGACATAGACACCCCTGGGTCAGAACACCTTCACCAAACATGGGTTCGGGGCAAGTGGATTCTATTCACACCGGAGGTAATCCAAGACTTTTATCAGCTCACCTGGGATCATATAGTGCCGATACCTGAAGATTTTCCATGGCCTGAAGTAGCGACTGTTTTATTGGGGCGGGATAATGCCTGGCCTTTAGACACAGAGGAGTGGCACCAAATTGAGCTCACACCATCCGTCGCCCTCCTATGGCTATTCATGTGCTACAACATTAAGCCGACTCGACACCACTCCACTTTCCAGGATCCTAAAGCCGGACTTCTTTTTCACTTGGTTCGAGGGCATAAGATCGATCTCGCTGCTCTGCTATATGAACAGATCCATACACTGGGAATCTCGGAGGATTGCCGAAATTCATTAATCTTCCCAAGCTTTATTAGCGGCATTTGCAAGCCCGCCGGTATTCCCATCCCACCAGGGGAACTTCCGGTCAAAGCCGGTTCTTTCATTAAACACAGTTCTTTGGAAGCTCAGAATAGGGCAAGGGCTAGGCACCAGGAAGCACAGAGGAGAGCCATCCAGGGTCAGCAGGCGGCACCTGCACAGGGTGTTGGGGCTGATGATATGGATATGCCCCCGGTAGCTGCACCACCACATATTGGAGTTGACGCTCAGATTTTACGGCAGGTGTTTGCCACCATTACTGGTTGCGGCAGAGATTTACAGAGTCTACAGCAAGCCTTTGGGGCTATGCGTACTGACGTGCAGCAGGTGCGGGCAGACACCCTCACCACTCGCACTTTGGCTTCTGAGAGTAGTAGGGAGACCATCGCCACCAGGGGAGCACTTAAAACTATGACTGGGCGATTGGGCTTATGTGCCGGTAGGGTGGATGATATACAACTCCGTGCTGATGCAACAGTGGATCGTCAGAGCTGATCCGTGGGCAGTCCGACCTTCTTCATGAGCAGTCAGAGATGATGCAACAGATCCTTGCCCGGCTGCCTCCACTGCCGGACGTTGGACCGAGTTTTCCTCCTCCACCGTCATCACCGCCCCCTTTTTGATCAGGGGACTTCTCTATCTCACTTCTTTTGTTTCCCTTTTGCATTATCATTCCATTTTGGTTAATCATCTCTCCTATGAACATTGAGGGCAATGTCAGATTTTCAGTTTGGGGGTGATCTATTGGCTCTTCATCTTGGTGTTACTTAACTGTTTAATTTACTTCGTTCTATGTATGTGATATATTTTCTCATCATCATGATGTTGCTTAGCTATTTAATTTACTGCTTCCTGTGTGTTTGTCAAATGAAAAAAATAAAATATTTGTGTGTTTGTGTGAGTTTAATGGCCTTACCGGCAATGATGAGAATATTGGAATCAGTACAGTTATGAAAAGTGGAAATTATGCATGCTTAATTGATCGATACTTGTCTATATGGAACTTGACATTTTTGCGCATAATAATTGTGTTGGGCATGCTAAGCTAATGATGGGATGTTTGAGTCATAGTGGAGTTGAACATGATAGGTCAACCTTGAAAACTTCTATTGCACCATTCGAAAAATCATCATTCTAGAAGTTTGGAGATGATTTAGCTGTTACAGGAGAACATTGAGATAACTATGGATTCTATGTGTGAAAATTGTGTTTTGTGGATTGGATTAGATCGATGAGACGAAAATGAGGTAAAAGTTTCAAACCAGAGGTCGGTTCTAGAAATTAGATGTCTAAAAGAAAGGGGCATTGCACTAATCATTGAATCGCTAAGACATCTGTTCGAGCATGTATAACTCGAGTGATTAAGCCTGTAAGGGTTTAAAACCTGGTGCCCTATGGTCATTTGACTTGGGAGTCATCGGCCTAAATCTCACTACATGGGTTATATAGAAAGCAAATGGAAGGTGTCATTTATGTGAAGAAAATAAAAAAAAATAAAAAAACACACAAGAATCTATCATTTGATGAATATTATACATGTTTCTATGTATGAAATGCATTGATAAGCCCCAGACATCTTGTTGATAGAATCATATCTTTGATACGAAGCAAGTAACCTAGTCTAGTCTTAACGGTTGAAACAATCAAAGAAATAGAAGAGTCCATGCTTGTTGAATTGTGAACTTAAGACCGCGAGATCTATCCAAACAGAGAGGGTAAGGACTAAGTAAATCAAAACTATACTCTAGAACACACCCATGGGTCGTTGAGTGAAAAGAATAAGTTTGGGGGTGTGAATCTCTCGAGCAAGGAAAGAAAGAAAATTTAACTACTGCAGGTCGGGATTTACACCCATCATCAGTTTGGTATGCTTTGCATGATTATGCACACACATACACATCAAGTTCTGTATGTGATAGGTGGAGGTTGATTTGAGTTTACACTGTGGAAACTGTTCATTGGTTAATTACTGAATTCTAATCCTGAGATACGGTAGGCTGTTAAACCATGTTTTGCGTAAAGTTAGGTCATCATCTTGTTTGGGGACAAACACCAATTCAAGTTTGGGGGATTTGATAAGTACGTTTTGCGCACTTAATTATGCGACAAAAACATGGTTAATTGTTGATATAAATGCTTGAATACGGCTTAATCCAATATGAATTGTGTTTGTAGGATTACTTTGATGGAAATAATGAAATGTGCGCGGAAAAAGGCAAAAATGACCAAAATGGAAGGAAATGAAAGTTCGGGGACTAAATCGCAATTATTCATAAGTTGACCCGAACGACGAACCGAGCATGGAACCGAGCTAAAGATCTAATTTTCAATATTATGGATGACTAGAAGAAGATGGAAGAGGAAGAAATTCCAAAAGTGGAATGAAAAGAAGATTGGGGACAAATTTGCACTAGAAGCAAAAATTCTTCCATGCTATAGCATGAGATTATACCTTGCTATAGCCCAGACCTCAACAGAGATTTTCAGGAAGGATTTACTTTGCCCATGCTACAGCATGGAAATATACCTTGCTATAACAAGGGGTATTCTGGGCGAGAAATTCTTAAGTTTCCTTATCCAACTACAACTCTTATGGTAATGATTCTAGGGCAACTATAAAAGCCTAAACTCGTCCTAGACTAGGTTTTTATGCATTCTTAGAGAGAAAAACACGATTGAAGAGCAAGGAAAAATGTGAGAACAAGGGTTTCACTTCAAGACTCAAGATTCAAGCTTTAAACCCTAATTCTTTGGTGATGTCCTCTCTTGATTATTTTTATTATTCTTTAACTTTAGTTATGCTAGGCTAGACTTTTTATGTACTAGGTGAACGATGAAGCTCATATTGTGAACTTTTTATTTATATTTTGCAATTTGATATTTAAACACGTTTGATGGATATTGAATGATTTATATACACTTTTTTGTCTCTACAATTATATGCGCAATAGTTGTATGAGTTTGGGTGATTTATTTTATGTATTCGAAAGAAAGGAAATAGATTCTACAAGGTATGAATCATCATAAGGTCCGATAGGGGATAGAACTATACCGCTATGCTTTATGTGAATCTCTAAGTGTTTACAAAACGTCATGCATTCTAGTATATTGCATTTGTCATAAATATAGTCAAATGGTATGCTATAATAGGTTCAATTATACTCGAAAGAGATTATTGAATAAGTTAGAAACATTGATTCTTCAACCAATTCATCGTGTTGTCAAATTGTGAAATAGGAGTTAAAAGTGAACTTGGTTGGTGATTCGGGATCCTAGTACGCTTTTTCATACATTAATTTCTTCAACTTTTGCATTTAACCATCACTTTTGCATTTAGTCGTAATTTTAGTTTAATTTGCATGTTAGTCATAGTTTAATCATAAAATCTAGAACAATCATCTTGAATTTAATAGATTCGGTTAAAGTCGAGATAATAACAATCACGTTAAATCAATCCTCATGGGAACGATACTCGAAATTCTAGGATTTCCACTTTATTACTTGTCAACGAACCTTGCATTTGCGGTGATTTAAATTCGAAACATATTTTCGTCTACAATAAACCTTATGTAGAATCCCGTATGACCTAGGGAACTTCTGATTCCCGTTACTGAAGTAGGTGGAGGTAGTTTTTCAATTACTTGAATTTTTGCCTTGCAACATTAAGACCTTTATCAGATACTCAATGACCCAATACAATACCCTAATGAACCATGAAGTGACATTTCTCCCAATTCAGTACAAGATTGCTTTATTCACACCTTTGTAGGACTAAGGCCAGATTCTTGATACATGTATCAAATGTAGACCTAAAAACTGAGAAATCATCCATAAATACCTCAATAAAAAATTTCAACCATATCTGAGAAGATTACCATCATATATCTCTTAAATTTGGCCGATGCATTACATAAATTGATTGGCATCCTCCTGAAAGCAAAGGTTCCGTATGGACATGTAAATGTTGTCGTTTCTTGATCTTCAAGAGCAATTGAGATTTGGTTGTATCTCGAGTATCCATCTAACAAGCAATAATGAGAATGTCCTGCTAGTCTTTCTAGTATCTGGTCGATAAATGGTTGAGGGAAGTGATCTTTTCTTGTGGCAGTATTTAACTTTTGATAATCAATACAGACCCTTCATCCTATTACTGTTCTGGTAGGTATGAGTTCGTTGTTCTCATTCTTCACTACTGTGATACACCATTTCTTTGGTACTACTTGCAGTGGACTCACCCACTTACTATTAGAAATATGATATATAATACATGCATCCAAAAGTTTAAGTACTTCAACCCGAACCACCTATTTTATACTAGATTCAATCTCCTTAGATGCTCAATTGATGGTTTGAAGTTATCTTCCATAAAAATCTCGTGCATGCATAATGATGGGCTGATACCCTTTATGTCAGTAATGGACCATCCAATTGCAATTTTGTGTTCTCTAAGTACTTTAAGTAATTTCTTTTCCTCATCCTCTGTTATAGAGCTTGCAATGTTGACTGACAATGTAGAAGCTTCCCCTAGATAGGCATACTTCAAATGCGCTGGTAGAGGTTTCAGCTCAAGAGTTGGTGGATGTTGAATAGATGTCAATGGTTTAGTAGGGCCGTTACCAAGCTCTTCAAATTGATGTCTCCTTGTGAATGCAACAGGTAGCGACGATTCCAAATAATTTATGTATATCGAGATTTTCTATTATTTTGGATCTAGAATGAACTAGGCATGCTTCCAATGGCTCCGTAAGATGTTCATGTGCAACTAACTTTACCGCTAAGTTATCTATAATATTGATCTAGAAACAAGAGTTGGATTCAGATGGGTACTTCATTGATTTGAAGACGTTGAAAGTGACATGGTCATCCTTCAGTCTCAAAATTAATTACCTTTTGTGTAAATCTATCAGAGCTTTCCCCGTAACAAGGAATGACCTACCCAAGATGATTGGAATATCTCAATCTTTTTCCATATCTAGTATAATGAAATTCGCGGGATAAATGAACTTGTCCACCTTCACCAACATCTTCAATAATCCATCTCTGATACTTTATGGAACGATCAGCTAGCTGTAATGATATTGTGGTTGCTTTAGCCTCTCCAATTCCTAGTTTCTTATACAAAGATAATGTTATTAGGTTTATACTTGCTCCAAGATCGCATAAAGCGTGTTCAAAATATTCATCTCCTATGGGACAAGGTATGGTAAAACTCCTTGGATCCTTGAGCTTAGGAGAAAATTTATTTTTTAGAAGTGAACTGCATTCCAGTTAGCATCACGGTTTCATAATCCTCCAGCTTTCTCTTGTTAGTGAGAACTTCATTTATGAATTTTACGTAGCTGGGCATTTGTGCTAGAGCACCGACAAATGGAATGTTGATGTGTAACTTTTTAAATACTTCAATGAACTAAGAGAACTATTTATCCATTTTGTATTTATGCAATATCCGTGGAAATGGAATGGGGGTTACATATTATCTGATAGTAACGACCACATTAGCTTGTGGTGTATCTGGATTCTCTTTCAAGATTTTCTTAGTTGACTTTTCAGATTATTCCACTTGCTCCTCATCTGAAGTAGGCACTTTATTTGTCTCTGCTACTGGTCTTTTTACTATGATTTCAGGTAGTTGTCCCCTATTTTTTGTTGTAATTGCTTGCACCTGTCCCTTTAGATTAGTTTTTGTATCTCTAGGTAGGGTTCATTGTGGTCTTTCTGAGATATTGCGAGCCAACTGACCTATTTGATTTTCCAACCCCTTTATGGTTGTTGAATGATTTTGCAAAGTTGTTTTGGTCTTTCCCATATACTGGTCGATCTTCTGTATAAATTTATCTAAGATATTTTCTAGAGACAATTTTTTTTCTTGTTGTTGAAAACCAGTGGGAGGCTGCTGCTGATTATTTTGGTTGTTGCTCCTGGAGAAGTTAGGATGATTGCGCCAACATAGGTTATATGTATTGCTGAATGCATTGTTTTGTTGGCATTGAAAATTTTGAGCATAATTAACTTCATCCATCTCTTGAGACGACATATGGCACTCCCCACTATTGTGATCTCCACCACATATACCACAAACTAAATATTTTGTTCGCACTGCTCTTGTTGAACCTCTCGTAGTCATGTGATCTATCACCTTCTTCTCCAAAGCTGACGTCTGTGCTGATAATGTCGAAAAAGTATCCACCTCATGTAAACCTACATGCTTCTTATGTGTGGATCTTTCGGAAGGCCATAAAGCATTGTTAGCTGCCATTGTCTCATATAATTCCTCAACTTCATTGGGTGACTTTAATGTGATAGATCTATTTGAAGGTGCATCCATCGATATATGACATGCTAGGTTTAAACCAGTGTAGAAGTATTGAACTTGCAAGTTTTTCTTAATACTGTGGTTAGGACACTAATCAAGTCCTTGAACATTTCCCATGCTTCGTGAAAACTCTCTAATTCATCCTGCTGAAAAGTGGATATCTCGTGTCTTATTTTATTTACTTTTGACAGTGGAAAGTACTTTGTAACGAATTTTTGTATGAGATCATTCCAGATCCTAATGCTTCCAGCGGGTAGGGCATCCAACCATTCTCTTACTTTGTCTCTAAGTGTATGTGGAAAGAGTCTCAACTTAATTGCTTCATCAAATACTCAATGAAAATTGTAATTTTGGTAGATGTCCAAAAAGCGTGAGATGTGATTGTGTGGATTCTCATGAGATTTTCCATAAAATGATACTCCGTTCTAGAACAATAAAATGATGTATGTCCTCAGTTGAAAGTTTGGTTGTCCAAATAGAGGATAAATGATGCATGAATTATTTGGTGCAACAAGTGGTGTGATGAATTGTCCAAGTCACAAATCATCTTCATCAATTTCGATGGGTTGTTCAACCCATGCCTATTGCACATCTTTGTTTTGTTTAGCCATGATATTATCTCGTTGTTGGCCTAATTCTATATTTAAAAGTACGTTCGATTTCTAGATCAAAAGGTACTAAATTACCTATTCTCGAACTTCGCATGTAAAAACACTTGCAACGAAAATAAAAACAAAAACACACAAATAAAAACAAAGAAAAAAATAAATAAATCTAAATCAAACCTAGAATTAATCAAAAATTTAAAGCAAATAAACTAGTTCTCGGCAACGGCGCCAAAAACTTGTTCTTGAGATTCCGCAAGTGTACGGATTGTGATAAGTAATAAAATGAATTTTTTTTAAGTCCGAATATCGTCCTACAAAGACTACAATCCGCTATAAATTTTTAAACTAACCTAGCTTCAATTTAAATTAAAATAATAACTAACAATCAAATCAATTTATGTTTTCTAAATGAAATTCTAAGAAATAAAATAACAAACTATTTAATAAAATGACGAGCTCAAATTAAAATGTAGATTAAATTATGTGATAAGGTAGTTAGAATTTTCTATTTCACTTATGTTATTTATCATACATTTAATTCCTTTTTATTCAACCATTTTTCATACGTGCCAAAGATCGAATTAACCTATTGTATTTAGTGATCTCTCTCAAGAAACATTAATCATATCCATATCCCGAACTTACTATATCTCATATAAATTCACACACATATGAACACATTAATCTATAGGAATTCAACAAAGATCGCATAACTCATAATTATCTCTCGATCTCTTATAATGTCTATGTCAATTATTGCACAACCTAGAATTATACACCACCTCTTTGTCTCAGTATTATCGCAAAATCAATTAATTATTGCGGAGACGGTTAAAACATTAAACACACAATAATTAATTAACTAGTATTACAGTGGCATGAAAATCTTGAAGTTAAGCATATAATAAAAACCTAAGTTACATCATTAATCCTAACATAAAAATATTTAGCCACTCATAATATTGAATTTAAACATGAAAAAGTGGAAAGAAATCACCAAAGATTGACGAAACGTGATTAATCTTGACTAAAATTGAATCTACCTCCTTTTGCTTTTGCGTGAATATATATTATAATGAAACTATCAACCAAGTTTGACTCCACGTCTCTGTGTTTGCCTATATATTTTCTTCCACTTTTTGACTTTTCCAATATTTTTTTTTTCTCTTTCTTTTTCCTAGCCTTTTTTTTCTACAAGATTCTTCAATTGGCTCCTGTTTCTTCCCTCTGTTTCATGAATAGGTAGTGTTGTATTAATATATATTACAGCAATTTAGCCGCTACGGTTGACTATTTCTTCACCTCTTCCATTTTTTTTCAATTGGTCGAAGTGTTGTAGATTATATAATTCACCAGTCGCAATTGATGACTTCTCTCTCTCTACGTGTGTTTGTTTGTAGGTATAAATATATATTGCAGCCCTTGTTTAGTCTGGTTTTAAAAGCCCAATTTGCAGTCCAATTTGTTTTGCAACCAATGTCAATTTAATCCCTGCACTTTGGATTTTTTCATTTTTCACCTATTTTTGCAT
The DNA here is from genome assembly GCA_019097785.1 of Fraxinus excelsior. NCBI lineage: Eukaryota > Viridiplantae > Streptophyta > Magnoliopsida > Lamiales > Oleaceae > Fraxinus > Fraxinus excelsior. Next base: position 30,897,997 of record CM032626.1, on the reverse strand, counting down.
TCTTTTCTTCAATAAATATAAAGTTTTTCCTACAAAATACAATATAACATAAATTAGGTAGAATTTTGTTCAAAAGGCAACATTTCATAATTTAGAGGCCACAACTAAATATAAAAACTACATTTATCAGCTAGCTCCTTTTTCAACTTTTTCGTACAGGTTTAAACAATTATTTTAGCTACATTTATAGAATATTTAGAGGCATGGTCGGTATTTGTAAAATAATGAAAGACATGGATGTATAGTTTTTATATATTGTATGGGTATGGGTAAGATTGTATTATATATGTGTATATATTTTTGGTTGTGATTGGAGATATAGTGTTGGGTTGTTAAGATGAAAGAATGCCCTTAGTTTTTTTTTTCAGTACCTCCGAGATTTATTAATATGCCATCTCTTGTGGTGGAGGAATACCGTGATTACAAATGAAAAGAAACGAAGAATTAAATGGGAAAGTACTACTTCCCTTATAGCAGAAATAAAGAAAAACAGTAAAACATGAATTACTATTTCCCTTACAAAATATCCTCATTATGACTACGGAAAATGAAAACAAGGCAAGTTACACTTATCCAAGCGGATGCAACCAATAGTATAAACAGGGAAACTTGAGACAGATTCTAAGTAGCTTGAATTACCTTGAGCTTCAAGTCGCGCTAATGAATCTGTTGTCTGGTTAGCTTCTCGATAAATGTGCTTTACCTCAATAGACATAACATGAGCAAATCCAAAATATCCTCCCAAATAAGACAAATAGACCAAGGGATGTTAACTTGATGATGAAACCAATGAGCCACCACATTAGAATCTATTTCTATTAAAATTATATAGACCAAGTACATAACAAATTTGAAGGCCTATTTGTTGTGCTGATACCTCTGCTAGAGTGTTGGTTACTCCTAGGGAGTGATAGAATCCAAAAATTACCTTACCTTGACAATCCCGTAGCAATCCACCACAACCAGCTGGGCCTGGATTACCAGCGCTAGCACCATCAATATTTAGTTTGTAACAACCATATGTTGGAGGCTACCATTTTACAAGGAATGGAGTTTTTACCCGTATAGCAACTGTAGGGATGTGTAATACATGTGAGAAATAGGAGGAGAGAGAGACATTTTTCTAGGTTTAAGAAAACCATTCAATTCATGTATCCAACATTTAACTTTAGCACAAATTTTGTTCAAGTTAATAACATTGTCTTTAAATCTTGCAGAATTTCTGGCTAACCACAACTCCTATGAAAGAAGATGTGGGACAAGTAAAGCTACAAGATGTTCTTGTGTTGAACCGCCAAAATGAGAATGCCAAAGTAACATTGAAGATCGCCAAGAATATTCGTAGAAACTCTAATCCGAAATAATTTTCCAAAATATTGCCATGTTTGAAGAGCAATAGAACTAGTTGTGAGGACATGATCAATTGTTTCGTCATGCCCCTGTGGACATCATTGACACTTGGAGACAACATGAATCCCACAACGCCGTACCACTTCATCAACTGGAACCACATTATTCCAAAGGCACCAACAAAAAATAGAAATTTTTAGTGGTATGGTGGGATTCCAAATGATCCTATAAGGAAGAGTGGATGATCTAGTAGGTCTGATAAGAGACCAAGCCGATCTTGTAGAGAATAAACCATTAATGCTAGGGGACCAAATTAATTCATCCCTACCTTTGCGAAATTGGACTTGTGAGCATTGAATTTCCACCACTAAAGCAGAACCACCCAAAGATAATAGCGTATCCAAGTTCCATTTGCCATTTAAGACCACATCATGAAGTCTTAAATTTGGGGAAATAAAATTCCAACCAAGTGCAAATAAACTATCTGAACCTCTCCAGTTGTCATACCAGAATAGAGTACTGCCATCTTGGATTAGCCATCTGTTGTGTTCTAAAATGAATGTAAAGTGATGGGAAAGATGTTTCCATATTGATGAGTCTTTAATACTTACAGGAATGTTAACCACGTCTAGGTCATTACTGAAGTATTTTTGTCTCAAGAATTCAGCCCAGAGAGTGTGCGAAGTGATAATTCTCTATGCCATTTTACATTGAAGCGACTTGATCACCTTAAATAGACTGGGAATACCCAAACCTCGTTCCTTTTGTGGAAAACGGATATTCTTCCAAGAAACCCAATGGCGTCTAAAACCATCTTTAGAATCTCCCCAAAAAAGTTGGCAAAAAGAGCATAAATCACTTTAACTAATTTTATGGGAGGGGTGAGCACATAAAATAAGTAGATAGGAATGGAGCTTAATGCTGATTTAATCAAAGTGAGCTTACCACCCATGAATAGAAGCTTACCTTTCCAACTCGCTAATTTTTTCCTAATTTTATCAAGCACCAGAGTGAACATAGAGGAGACAGGTTTACCATAATGAAGAGGGGCTCCAAGATAAGTAAACGGGATGGAGTTTTCTTTGAAACCTGTTGTGGTTGCAATGATGCGCTTTCTAGACATTGCAACATGCTTGTGGACTATAAAAGAACTTTTAGCCACATTAATTAATTTCCCAGATATAGTTTCATAACACCGAAGAAATCTCATTAAGGCTACGTTGAGTTTCATTAGTAAACACTAAGAAATCATCTGCATAGAGGAGATGAGATATAGGAGAACATGTAGCAGGAACCTGATAATGAGCTGTTCTACCATCTTTCAGAAGTTGTGTTAGGCCCCTACTGAGAGGTTCTTTACTGAGGATGAATAACAATGGAGATAATGGACCTCCTTGCCTAAGCCCATGGGAAGAGTGAAAAATCAAGCTAAAACACCATTAATTTCAAATGAAAACCGTGGTGAAGAAATAGCATTCTTAATGAGGGTGACCGAAGTATCAGCAAATCCAAATGCCTTTAGCACTTCTAACAAGTATCCCCAAGAGACCATTTCAAAAGATTTTGTCATGTCTACTTTCATAATCACATTAGCACCTTGAGAACGCTTATTTAGGTTATGTACTAACTCCTGAGCTAATGCAACATTTTTAGAGATCATTCTACCAGTATCAAAGCCACCTTGATTCATAGAAATTAATTTAGGTAAAATCATAATCAAACGGTTGGCAACCACTTTGGATATGATTTTGTAGAATATCTGACATAAACTGATAGGTCTATAATCCTGAAAAGTCTTGAGATCATCAGATTTAGGCACTAAAGCAATGAGAGAAGTCCCCAATGCATCATTCGGTTCTTTGCCCCTAAAGAATTCACGAACTGTCGTAACAACATCATCAGCTACCACTGGCCAGGCATGAATAAAAAGGGATGAAGTAAAACCATTATGCCCCGAAGCAGAGTCTTCAGAGATGTTCTTAATTGTATCAATAACTTCCACATCAGAAACTTCCTTTAAAAGTATGTCATTATCAGAATCAGTGACTAATTTTGGTATAAGAGAAGTCATCTCCCTATAATCAATTGTTGAAGTATCATTAGCTTTGAGATGATTTCTAAAGTAATCAATAGCAGCCTCTTGCATACCAGCTTGGTTTGTAAGGATACCAGTATCAGTGTTGATACTACGGATCACAGCTTTCGATCTTTTTTGCCTAGCAGGAGCATGGAAGAAAGTAGTATTCTTATCTCCACAGGGCAACCATTTAACTCGTGACTATTGTCTTTTATAAATTTCTTCTTGTAGTAGCAGTCTGTCTAATTCCCCCTTTAGTGCTATGAGATTAGCATCTAGCGTCTGATCAGATTGAACACTATTTTCAAGAATAAGGATTTTGTCAAGAGTTTCATTAATTTTCTGGAAAACATTCCCAAAGACAACTTTGTTCCAAAGTTTTAAATCGACCTTTAATCTCTTCAGTTTATAAGATACCCGAGCGATACCAAAAAGGGAGCAAGGTCTAGTCCAGGATTCTGTCACCATTGGAAGAAAAGCCGAGTGTTGAAGCCACATTCTTCGAAATCTGAAGCTCATGGGCCCCTTGTTATTATCTGCCTCTGTGCGTAGAAGAAGGGGTGCATGATCAGAATAGTTCCGCTCAAGATATATCACCATAGAGTCAGGAAAAGCTGTCATCCAGTTATGGTTGACAAGAGCCCTGTCAAGACGTTCCCATAATAACGAACCATTCCTGTTATGATGCCAAGTAAACCGGGAACCTGTGAAAGGAACAACACACAACGAATATGTATCAATAAATTGTACAAAATCTTGTTTAGCAACTTGTAAAACAAGACCATCTCCAAGTTGTTCCTCGTCAGTTTTCATAATATTAAAATCCCTTATCAATATGATAAGCAAATTAGTAGACATTATTGATGAGAGGGAAGACCAAAGATATCTCCTCAACAAATAATCACATTCCGCATATATCACACCAACACTACAGTTACTTACTTCCAATCTAAAGTTACTGCTAAAAATTGATCAGTAGCTCCCAGAACAGTGAAGCTATGATTGTTAGGGAGACATAACCAAACCTTTCCTCCTTCACTGTCATTGGAGCAGACCTGGGAGAGACCTAACTTTTGGCAAAATGAGAAGCTCTGTTAAAAGGAAACATAAGTTCAAGAATGGCTAGAAAAGCAATATTATAATTTCTATAAATAAATTTAAGGTGACGGGTTGTTGTTGCATTGCCAACCCCCTAGCATTCCATACAAGGAATGCACTCATTAAAGAAATTTTTGAGTGGTATCTCTAACAAGTAGGTCAGAGATGGAACTGAGCTTCCTATTACATCGATTATTGGCTTTAATATCTGGAGTATCATAGTCTGAGTGATAAACCTCATCCCTTTCTGGTCTTAAAGTCTAATCACTACAAATCTGCCATGGTGCCTCTAAGTTTAAAGTGTCTACCAAAGCATCAAAGGAGTTGCCGATGGGAATGTTATCCATATCTCTAGTGGGTATCATGTTCTGCGGTGAAGCCAAAGCTCCCTTTTTAATAGGAGAACTTGCTTCCACAAGAATAACATCCTTCCCAAATTCTTTATTGAGGCTGCTTTTCGCAGCTCCATTGTTCTTACTCTGGTTGTTAGCTTCCATAATTTCTTCATGTCCAACATCATGTAATTCAACTCTTATGGGGCCGCAGCTAGGATTTTGAGAATTGGCATGTGGAGCCAGATTTTTCGAGCTCACTTCTACACCACCATTATTTCCATCATCCTTTTCAGTAATCAAATTCTCCTCTTGTTCTCCTTCTGCTGGAGTTTTAATTCTCAAGTTACTTTTAGTATCAGTATGCACTAAGGAATTAATTGTAGCATCTGTCTGCTTTTTTAGACTCACTCAACACTACAATGTTTTCCAGTAACATTTTCAACATTCAAATTCTGCTCATTTTCTTCCTCAGCTCGGATATCCATTCTCAAATTGCTTTTCCTATCAGTAGGCACTGGGTGATTAATTCTAGAATCTGTCTGCTTAGAGTCTGCCCCATTGTAATGTTGCCTATTTAATCTCTTACAATCAAACTTCTCATAACCATGTAGCCTACAATGCACACAATATTTAGGGAATCTCGCATACACCACTTCTTGCCAAAACCCCTTACCATTATCTGATCCAATCCAGATCACATCCTCCCTTGTAATCGAAATATCAATTTCAACACAGTCTGGCATAACTAGGTCTTGTAAACGTAATAGTAGGAAGACCTGTGTCCAAATACTTACCAAGAGGTTTCACAATTGCTTGCAAGTAAGAAGGGATGCAGAAATCCAAGAGACTGTTGATTCAACTTTAGCATTGAAATCTCGTCCATTTGAATAACCAAAATAAAGAACCTTCTATAGAATGAGAATCTCTCGTCCACGCTTTGGAGAAATCTTCTGCGTTCTGAAGTTTGATCAAAACATGGCGCCTATCAATGAAGCTAACGATTGGAATAGCACTTAATCCCTATTTGGTGCTGGTATGATGTCGAAGAACATCCATACAGGGCGAGATTTAGAGGATTTTGCAATGAGTGCAAATTGTAGAGGAGCTTCAGATCGCTGTAATTCGAAGGGGGAAAATACCACAGCGTGCTTTCCTTCCTTCCATTGAGGCTGCCTTAGTGAAACAGCTACATCCATCACATGGATAGTGGAGAGATCATGGCGAATCAGTGATGAAGATACGGCTGCTGCATAAGAGATAGGGGCAGTAGGAGAGGTGGTATTGGTCTTTATTATGGCTGGGAGGTTCGGCCATGGTGGCGGATAAATGTTAATACTTATAAATAGATTATAACTCCAAATATATATAATTATATTATAATTAATGTTAAATTAAATAAATTGTATAATGGTAGATTAACTGCACCAACTTAAGGATCAAAAGTGCATTTGAAAGGTTCTTAGAATCAATAAACCATTTTGTAGAGGGATTCAAATTCATACCGTAACATATTTTATGTGAGTTTTTCTCAGTTCTTTTATTTATTTTTTATTTTTTTAGGATGGGGCGGGAGGGCGGGGGGGGGGGGGGGGGGGGGGGCGGGGAGGGTTCAAATCTTTATCTGTTTTGGTTTGCACTTTATTATTATTTTAAATTTTTATTATTATTCTTGAAAATGTTAAATGATTTCTTGAATTTTATTGGATTAAGAGAGAAAAGGAGGGAAAACCATAGTATTCATGCTTAAGAATGTCTTATGCCCCTAATTACAATTAATCAGCTATTTATATATAAATAACAGAAAAGGCGGGAAAACAAATGACAGCTAGCAGTTAGTTGATGGATAGCTGGAGCTAATATCTGGAATATCTAATACTCCCCCTCAATATGGCCGGTGAATATCAAGAGTAGCCATCTTGGAAAGCAAGGGAAGTAAAGAGCTAGCAGGTAAAGCCTTGGTAAACAAATCAGCAAGCTGATTGTGCGTTCGAACTGGAAGAAGTTTGATAAACCCATATGCAACTTTATCGCGCACAAAATGGCAGTCGATCTCGATGTGTGTCGTCCTTTCATGGAAAGTAGGATTAGATGCAATGTGTATTGCGGCCTGATTATCATAAAAAAGAGCTGTAGGACCAGATAGTTTGATGTGGAAGTCATTCAGCAACTGATGAAGCCATATAAGTTCACTAGCTGTAGATGCAAGGGCCATGTTGCTGATGATCGGGAGATAGTTATTTGTTTCTTGGATTTCCAAGAGATCATAGAGTCGCCCAAAAAAATGCAGAAACTAGTGACAGATTTACGAGTGTCTAAGCAAGAACCCCAATCAGCATCAGCAAAAGCCCGTAGCTGAAAATCAGAGGAAGCAGAGAAAAATAGACCCTGACCAGGTGAAGATTTCAAGTATTTCAAAAGATGATGTGCCGCGTCCAGGTGAGGCTGTCTAGGAAAAGAGACATATTGGCTAAGTTTATGGACAGCAAACGTAATATCCGATCGGGAGATAGTAAGATATAATAAACGACTAACCAGTCGTCGATAAGAAGAAGCATCAGGAAGGAGATCACCATCAAGTGCACTGAGTTTCGTTTTAGGATCCATAGGTGAAGAGGCTGGTTTACTTGCAAGACAACCAGAATCCTCAAGTAACTGTAAGGTATAATGGCGTTGAGAGAAGAATAAACCACGATCTGACCGTGCAATTTCTAAACTAAGAAAGTACTTTAAAGAACCCAGATCCTTTAGTTTAAATTAGCTATGAAGGAATTGCTTCAACTCTTCAAGAACAACCAAATCAGAACCTGTGATTATTATATCGTCAACATAAACTACTTAAAGAAGGCTAGTTCACTGTAGTAAAATCAGATACAAACAGGGCAAGTCTGAAAACTCGTGTGACAAAAATGAATAGTGAATTTCAGGATGGCTCTTTTAATAGAGGAGTGATTTCAAAAAAAAAAAAAAATTTATTCATATATATTCTTTTCAATAATTTTAAATTTTCTTTTAACAATATCAATAATCTCAACTACTTTCAAAAATAATATTAGCATTTCAAAAACATTACGCATATCATTCATTCAATACATAAAACATACAACACACATCCTTACTACTAGGGGTGGGCGTGGGTTGGGTTGGGTCGGTTTTTGTCCCAACCCAAACCCAACCCAACATTGTCGGTTTGTTAGAAATTCAACCCAATCCAACCCATATAAATGTTGAAACCCAACCCAACCCAACCCAATTATGTGTTGGTCGGGTTGGGTTGGGTTGGTCGGTTTGAGAAAAATTTATTACACAAAAATTAAAATCATCCATTTTTTTGATGTAAAATAACATTAATATAACCGTTAGCCATCCAATGTTAATAAACTTGAAAAATAAAATAGTACAATCCAATGATATGTTCATTAGTAACTTTTACAAAAAAAATACTATATCATTTTCAAAAAAAATTATTCACAAGGACGAGTTTGACTATTTATTCACGAGACGGGTTTGCTTAATATTGCACCCACAATTTGACGGCAATTATCTTTGAAAATATAGTTGTTGAATGAAAATTGATTCGAGTGATGACTTGAAAATCAAAAATTAAAATTTATCGATTCACGCTCCTCCCTTTTCAATTCAGTGTGCCAATATTAGATTACAGAATTCATTTTTAAGGTTCGTGAAATTTTATTTCTGAATTATTTTCTCTATTCGAATTCTTTTCACTGGAATAATTACACGGTTCATGTGAATTTTAGTATCTTCTTAATATATTTTGTTTTATCATGGAATTCAAGTAATTAACTTTCGTGTAGATGACATATTTTTGTTAGCTGTATATCAACTTTCTTGAGTTTGGGCCGTTCTCTATTTTTTGTCAATTTTTTGCGCTTGTGATTATATGTGTTCTTTTGTATTAACATTTTTTAAATCCGCTAACATTTTTTTCTATTCGAGTTCTTTTGTGCATATAATTATATAGCCGTGTCGATTTTGGTATCTTAAGGATTGATTTTTTTTATGTAGAGTTTTTTTTTTTGTCGGGTTGGTTTGGATCGGGTTTGGGTTGCTAACCCGCAACCCGACCCAACCCAACCCGATTACCCAACCCACAACCCGCAACCCGCCCAAAAATTTCAAAAAACCGACCCAACCCGGTCGGTTTGGGTCGGGTTGATCGGTTTTCTCGAGTTGGTTTGGGTTTTGCCCACCCCTACTTACTACTAGTTTGTATAAAAGTATGCTAGGCTAAACATTACCTTGTATTGGATGAAGATGAAATTATTGATTATTTATTTTTAATACAAACACTAGTAGTTTAGTATATTTCTGTATTATTGATTAATCTTGTGTGAATACTGCATTACTTGATTATCTGATCACAAATTAGATAATTAATTGTTTATTATAGTGCTTGGAGGTTCACAATAAGTTTAGAATATTGCAAGGTTTATACACGGGCAATAGATATTATGAATAACATGTATAGTATGTGCAATCATTTAGATAATCCCGTACTTGACGATTACATTGCATATGAATTCGGAATAGGAATATAATCGGGTAATGCTTATAATAGGTTTAACTTAACTCGAAAGAGATAGTTAAATATAATTAGATTATCGATTGTCACGAATGTATAGATTACCCTAAACTTCATAAGTCGAGAATTGAAAATAGAAACCAATAGGTAGATTCACAAGTGTAATACATTTATTCCATAAATTCTTGCAAACCAAGCTTTTACATAATATGTAGAATAATTTAGCATAACTTAGACTAAAGAAAAAACATCTCTTTTGTGTTATACTTGATACGAAGTATGCTTCATTTACAATTTATTCCATGAAGAATGATACTCATCTCATCATGTATTATGTTTCAATGATCTCATAAACTTGTTGGATTTATTCAATCAAACTTTTGGTGCCGTTGATGGAAATAAAGTTTTAAATTGAGTTTATTAGTGATGCTGGATAGAATAACGATTATTTTGCAGCAAACAATTAACAAGGACGAAACAAGAAAAAACATTAAGAAACAAGAAAAAAGTCTTTATTAATCATTCAATAATCCGAAAGTAACCCACAAGCCGGGTTAAATAGCTAGAAAATCGTAATTATCGAAATTCTACCAAAAATAGCAAAATCTCAATAATCACACCAAAAGAAAATACAAAATAAAAGATATAATATCCCAAAAATCTGGTTCAAATCGGATTTGTAATATATTCTAAAAAGGTAAACGAAATATTAACAAAAAAGGAAAAAAATAACTAACAATTCGGAAGGGAAAATAGTGTATTTTGCCCTCGAAATCGATGCACACAGAGCAAAGTTGGGTGACCACGAAGTGCATGCCAAAAAGAGCTTTCCTAATTGAGGCCATGAGCGCGATTCTGATAATCGTAGTCAAAGTTATGGTCAAAATACCAAAATGTGTCCAAAAAGGGCCCCAATCAGGAAAGATCGTCGATTACTTGCCATTTTTCCGTTGATCTGCCAAATTATGATACTTTAGCACCATTAACGAGCTATCTGATAACTTGACTTCATTTGACTCGGATCCTCCTGCATCAATTAGTTTATATTGAATTCAAAACTCTTATTATTTTTAGGCTATTCATCACAAAACCTAAATCTCTTGTGTTTTGTTGTTTTGAGGCAGTTAAGAATTTTTACAAGATTCTGACGAGATCAAGCTTTTTCTGATAGATCTCAAGATCAAAAGAACTTTCAGACAACGAAAAAGAGAATGAAGAGAAACAAGAGATAAGGCATAAAACAAGAATTAGATTCAAAATCTATTACCTCAACCTCAGCTAGTTCAGTCGAGAGCAGACACTAACGATGGCGAAGTATTAGTTGGGGACTACGTGAATATCATGTCTGCTCCTAAATACACCCTGCCATTATATACCCTTTTTTGAGCAGGCTAATTTCCACCTTTGACTAGATGTCATCAACTGGTTTCAAAATCTTCAAGACATTATGTTCTTCGTAAAAGAAGTTGAAAATCATTACGAACATATTCAAGCTTCCATGATGCTTTACGAGGTAACTAGTCATGAAGGAATGTTAGCAGATGTCTTACAAATGTGTATATTCCCTTACACTTTGAAGGATCATGTAAGAGGGTGGTTACGCTCATTACCTGTCGGGACATTGTATCTTGGACTGATATGGTGCATAAATTTACAACGAATCTTTATATAATTTATATAAAAGCATGTTTGCTAAAATCTACCTCGCATTGGATGAAGATGAAATCACTTATTTTTTATTCTAACACTAATTGTTTAGTATATTTTTGTATTCTTGATTTATTTTGCATGTATATTTAATTATTGATTGTTTGATCACCAATTATATAATTAGTTTGCTTATTGTAGTAGTGGGAGGTTCACACTAAGTTTATAAAACTGGAAGATTAACACATGAGTAATAAATGTTGGGAATAACATGTATGGCATGTCAGATCGTTTAGATAATCATATGCTTAATGCATTACTTTGCATAAGATTTTCGAAGTAGGAATATGATTGTGTGCTTAAAATATGTTTTAAGTTACCTTGAAAGAGAGAGAGTTAAATGTAATTAAATTATCGATTCTCATGAATATATAGAATGCACTAAACTACATAAGTCGAGAATTGGGAATAGAAACCAATAGGTGGATTCATAAGTCCCAATACATTCATTCCATAAAGCCATACAAACCAAGCTTTTACATAACTCATACAATAATTTATCATAACTTCGACTAAAGAAAAAAAATCATCACTTTTGTATTCAGTGGCGGAGCCACGTTGGCTCCAGGTGGGGCACAGGCCCATGCTGACTTTGGGGAAATTTTTTTTTTTTTTTTTTTTTTTAAGGAGAAGAAAAACTTTCCATTTCTAAAATTGAAAAAGAAGAGATGGTTTTCAATTGTTCTTAATCAACTCCAATTTGATTTATTCTTAGTTATATCACCAATCGAAATGGACACAAAACTATGTAGTAATTTGTTTATCTCATTTACCTAAAGTGAATTTTGCTAAAATGCATTGATAATAAAACATTTCCGTGGAGAATGTCGTAAATACGTTCCTAGGTTGGAAATGACGTATACAAAGAATGAATTAATAACATATTCAAAAAAAAAATTTCGGGTGCGCTGCCCCCGAACCCCCGTAGCCTCCCACCCCTTCACCTCTAGGCCCCCCCTGGTTCAACGGGCTGGCTCCGCCCCTGTTTGTATTATATACTTCAAATTTGATACAAAACTACTACACTTCATTTAGTATTTATTCCCTTTGGGATGATACTCATCTCATCAATATTACTTGTCAACAATTTCACATGCTTGCGGGATTTATTCGAACTCCTGTTGGGATATTTCTAGAAGCATGTTGTCATAACTCTGGTTACTATTTTTGTTAACATTATAATAAGAATGTTCAATATAGGAAGGCAGCACCTTCAACGGAGCCAAGAAAATATCAATTGCATAACAAGTTGCGTTTGTACCTTTTTGTTACAGGATCTACTGTTATGTTTACCAATTCCTTGAATCCGTATTTTAGAGGAACAACAACTCTAATTCTCTAGGTTACAAGAATAGCCCAACCATATGGCTCACTTGCTTAAATTAATTATTTGGTTACTCCTTCACCTTGTTTCCAAAATCCTAGTGTTTTCTGTTCATTTCCATATACATTGATTATCTGATAGGCTTAAGGTTTCAATTGCCCGTTAATCATCTCAAAGTCTCCACTCAGGCCTCTAAATTTTGTGTTTGACAATTCGCTAAGAAGTCTTGGTCTAAATGCCAATATTTTCATGTTTTTATTGTATCTTCCAGTTGTGCTAGAGTTTAAATACGATAAGCTAGAGTTTTGTGGCCTGATCTTCTCTGTTGCCATTCTAAGGATCACAATATATCGTACACCAACAAACCATAAACAGTTAACTCCCCAATCGATAAGATCAAGTATTAGATAAGAAACATCATATACATGGCAAGTATTGCTAACCCTTCTTTAAGCCTATTTTGTACACACGTTGATGACAATGGGTGTTTTAAGTTTAAAAGTGTAGATTAGTTAGTAAATTATATTTATTTGTTTGTGTGATATTTAAAAAAAAAAAAAGTGAAATTTTTTTATTTTATGTGTGTTTGCGAGAGTTGGAAAGTCTTTTCATCTAATTGAAATTATTTGAAATTGTTTATGTTTCATAAATAGTGAATAGGTGATGCAATTTTTTTTTTTTTTTTGCTAGTTCGATATTTGTTCATGATAGAATATATTGAATGAACTTAGGTCTTAATAAACCAAAATCATAATATGTAGTATAACTACTAACCTATTGAAAAGATAAGTTTGGGATGGTTGATCCGTTGTTGGAAGCTATTTAGATATGTGTTGATTCCATACATGTTAAATATTCTTGGCTAACAAGTAGAAACTAGGTAGTAACCATTTATTATGAGTTCGATTTCAATTACTTATTCAAAGAAAATAAATACATTGCACTAGCCATGGCACGTAGGCAAAAGTTACCTACATTATTGTGTGAAGCTAATCTTGAGTAATCTAGCCTTATTCATCACCAATGTTTAGGAGACGATCACCGGGAAAGAAAGCTCTCGATAATGTAGAGTGAAAACTATCTTCGAAAATCAAAGAAAAGATCCCAAAAATAAAAGAAGGGATACAATGAAAAACAAAGAAAAGTACACCAAAGTGTGTTGAGACAGTAGCAAAACAACTATAAGCATTGTTTCCGCCAGGCTAAACCTTAGATATTTAATTTAGAATTTAGACTTTCGGTGAAAATTATTATCCTAGTTGAAGATTGGAGGTTGAGATATTCAAATCTAAGGAGAATCATCACGTATTAAGATATTGACTTTCATTGGTAAATACAACTAAACTTGAGCGAGAAAGGAAAAGAGTTGTGTAATCACCTTACATCCTGGTATGTGATTGAAAAAAAAAAATGAGAGTGCGCATCCCATGAGAGAGTAAGAAAATCTTTGATTATTAAGGGTCGAGAAATAACTAATTTTGAAATTTGTGATAATTTGATTGACTATGCGCACACACATGGATCAAGCATCAAACAAGTAAAGAATTAGTTTTAGTTGCATTACTTATGGATTTATTTATTTATTTTTGTGAAGTATCAAATGATTTCAATACTTGATGCGAGTTCAGCAAAGTCATCTAATACATTTATAATTCTGTTTGTTTGTATGTTTAGTAGATAGTGTTGATTGGGATGAACAAGAGTTAAAAATTCCATATACCGAATTTCATATAACTAAACCAAATATCAAATTTCAAATACCAGATTAATAGGACCGAAGTGGACATATACCAAATCAAACCCCATATGAAATGCACATACTAAAATACAAACTCCATATCAACTTAACGGAACCGTTTTAATTTTTAATTTTTTAAATAATCATATGATAAGTCCAATGAACACGGAAGCCCGAACACAGCCAATAGGTATATCCACGGATCACTAACTAGTCGACAGACTAATCAATTACTTTAATGTTAGACTTCACTATTTCCTTTTCCCTTCCTCATCTTTTGTCACTATCCGAAGCTACCCTTTTTCGTTCATAGAGCGATCCAATAGTGTATATACAAGTTCGCTTATGTGAACGACTTGAAATGTTTGTTCCTACTGGTTTTAGTTGGTGTTCAATAACTTCCTTCAATAAAAAATAAATAAATTGAATCAATGGTAATATACAAGTTGCTACTTATTTTTGTTGCATCTTCATATAAATTTATTTGTATATGTTTTTGCCTTAATTGCTTAGTGTGTATGCTTGGAAGTGCTTAAGACCTTCTTCATTTTTCCGTTTGATTTTCTTTGTGAAAATTGTGTAAAAGAGGAAGGTTTCTGTGTGTATTGATGATCAATAACCTCCTCTTAGTGAGAGGTATCTAATGTTGTAAATTTTGAAGGATTTTTCGTTTTTTGGTTTTGTGTTCATTGTTAGAGGATTCAAGAGTAATCTTTAAGGGATGTTCAACGGACGATTAAAGGTTAGCGGTGATAACTGAATATCTGATACTTAAACCAAAAAATCCTTGTACTTTTTATTGTTTTTATTTTTGTTCTTTGTGAGGGTTGCTTCTAAGCTTATGTTTGGTCACCATGTTCATAAAAACTCATTTTTAACCACACATTCTCGCATAAAATAATATTACACGTAAATTGAAAACTTTTCATTATTTTGAATCACACATTCTCCAAAAAACCATATTCCAAAATTCATTTCCCCCCAAATTTACACTAAAATAGAGCCCAAACAAGGGCTAAATGCAGTGCTTTAAAAGTCTCGCATAGACATCATTTAAGCTCGAAGTTTGAGCAAAATGCCCCGCTTCGCGCCTAGACACGCTTTATTAATTTTTCCTTCCTCAATGCCTCTCTTTTGTCTTCCCAAAATGATCTTTTTTATTTAATTTTTTATTTTTTTCCTTTTTTAAAAAAGTCTTTCATTTAACTTTAGTTTATTAATTTTTTTTTTAATTTTTAAAAGAAATTTCATTCGATTTTAATTTCAAATTTTTTAAAGACTTTATCTATACAAAAGTTAAAAATAATTTTATCCGATAAAGAGTTAAACAAGATTTAAGTTATGGAGTTGTCTACATTATGTAATTATGATATTGAGAATCATTATTTTGTTGAAAACTTAGAAAACATATATAAAATTCTTATAAATCTATTAAGTAAGACTTGTCTAGTTGAAAATAGAATTATGAAAAATAGTCTATTTTTTGCATTTCAAAAATTTGAAAATTGTATAACCGACTAATTGTAAGAATGATTAGGTAAATATAGTATTTTATAATTTTAAATGTTTGATATGTATTATTTTAATTATTAAATAATTTTTCAAATAATTAGTTTTTTTTAAATAATATTAAAAATAAGAAAATGCCTTTTACGCTCAGATCTCGCATAAGTATGTAAAGGTTGAAACTTCGCCTCCAATCCTAACAACCAGAGACGAATCCAAGATTTTTTGTAGGGGCTAAAAGTACTTAACAAGCTAATGTAATAAAATTTACATGTACAAAAAATTCATTAATGAACATTATTTATTTAAGTTGTTCCCGACGAAAATTTGAAACATAATATTCATCTATAATAGAATCTAGATCGATTTTCTCAGCAAGTTCTCTTTCTATAAAAAGTATCATACAATCAGCAAGAAAGTCATCTTTCATTTTGTTGCGAAGTGTCTCTTCGTATGTTTCATTGCTGAAAATGCTTGCTCAGTATTTGCGGTAGAAACAAGTAATGTCAATACAAGATGAATCGATCTAGTCACCATAATGTAACTTTCCGACCTTCTACTCCTAGTCAACTGTCTGCATAACTCAGCAAGTGTAGATACTTAAAATTGAGGCTCACCCTTCATATCTAACTCATAATGTGGTAACTCAAATTGTAATGTAATAATATCTTGTTTTGAAAAATTTTGAGGATAGAATTTCTCTACAAGTGTGCAAATTTACGTCTTTCAAATGATCTAAATGAATCTTTAGGATCCATAGCAGCACTGAGAGAAAGGAGTTCTACTGATATGTCATTAAATCTTGTACTTAACTCCATTGTCATAAAATCTATCGATTCGTTGAAGACATCATAGTGATAATAATGTTCAACAGTAGTTTCACCACTAGAACGACCAATGTTTTACAAACTTTCTAGATTAGGTATTGTAATATCATTTCTTGAGCAAAAAAATTCAGTTATTGAAGAAATTCTTCCCAACCGTCATCTTTCAATTTCTGAAACAATTGTTTTGTAGTAGACACAAACCTTAAAGCATCCAAGATGTCTTGAGATTTTATTGAAGAGTTTGACAAAGAACATCAGTGATTCTCATAATTCTATGGATCAAATGCAAAATAAACATAAACTTAAAACTCACTAACTTTTTGTAAGCACCACGAGTTTCAACCAAACATCTGCCGTTTGAACAATGGTCACTAATATATTCAAGCATTTTGCGGGTTGCACCATACATATCTGTCAAGCTCTTTACAAAATCGTAATGTGAACTCCAACGAGTAGCTCCTGACCGTTGCAAATTAACCATTTGATTGGCTCCACTTCTAGATTTGAGCTCCCCAACAGCCATCATACGCTGAATTTCCTCTCTATTAGAAGCTTGCAACTCAGTAACTCGTTTAGGAGAAGAAGTAATAATATTGACAATTTTGTCTTAATGAGAAAATAAATCCCAAATGACAGGGACATCTTTAGTTGCTGCAACCAATGTCAACTATAACCGATGGGAAAAATAATGGACGTAGTATGCATATTCACAATCTCTAAGAAATAATGCTTGAAGTCCATTCCAAGCACCACATATATTACTAGCACTGGCATACCATTGTCCTCTCATTTTGTTCACTTAAAGTTCATATTGAGCAAGAACCCCACATATTTTGTTTTTGAGATTCAATAACGTGGTATCATTAACTCTTTTGATTACAGAGAAACGTTCTATCAAATTGCCATGACTATTCACAAACCTTAAGATAATGTCCATCTATTCTCGATTAGATGCATCTTGTGCTTCATCAACAAGAATGCAAAAGCATTCATTCCCAATTTCCTCTTGAATCATTCGTTGTACTCTCTTGGCCAAATATGAAAAATTTCTTTCTGAAAAGTTGGAACAATATATTGGGCATTTTATGGTGCATTTTCCAATACAAATTTACTAATTTCTAGATTTAAAGCTATCGTGTACTTCATTAGTTATATAAAATTTCCACGATTAAGAGAAGATGGTGATTCATCGTTACCTCTTAACCCTAAACCATGCCAGCCGTTGCACACTTTTAATTGAAATCATTATACGCAAACAACGTTTCTGAAGTTCCTCTTCCAATACAGTATGCATCACCTTGTCAATATGCTGAGATGGTCTGATTAAATCTTTAGCTCTAGTCTCACAGAGTTTATGATATGATGAATTAGCATGAATAAGAAATGCACACTTACTTCCATCCTTAAACCCTCTTCCAATTATTATATCCTTTGGTAACCAATCCCGAACATCCAGACGAATTGTCATCTTTTTGAAAAAGAAAACAATAAAAACAATATGCCCTTTCAGTTGAAGGAGAATACTCCAACCAACGAAATTCATCGAAGCTACTTTTCCTGAAAGCGATTGGCTTGCTTGTTTCCTTCTATCCTTGGATACTCGTTAAGTTTCAGTTGATAAGGTTCAACTTTTATATATGTTCTAATCTCATCTCGTAGATTGACGAGATTTTCAAACATTTTCTTTCGTTTTCTCGGATCTCGTTCAATACTAGTACATGATTGCAATTCAAGAATTGAAACTGATGAATGTTCAATTTCTGGAGATGAAATTGGAGGATGTTGCATAGGAGTTGAGACTAACAGATGTTCAATTTCTGGAGATGTACATATACTTTCACTAGATTGTCCCATCTTTTTAAAAGAATAAAAATATCTCCTTTATTCTCTTTGATGAAGGTTGAGCTTCCATTTGCAAAGGCTGAAACTAGTAAAAAGAATAAATGAAAAGGGTCCTGAGAGACTTTCAAAATAATATCTTTTTCCGTATTGGGTTTGGTTAGTGATACTATCTAGTGATCAGATTCTCAAGAAAAAGGTAAGAAAGGAGAATTACGTGGGTAACAAATTTTCAAAAAATTGGAATGACTTATAAACCAATAACTACTATCAGTCATATAATGAGTTTGATTGTTAAAAGCTATTACATCTGTGTATGTTAAAAGCTATTTTAGCTCCCTAATAGCATATATAAGTCATTAAGGCTACAATGTGCAAAAGTAAGGGAAACAAATCTATACCAGTACAGATATCTTCAATACCAAATTATGAGAAGTTCATTTATCAGAGAAGCAAAATTATATTGTATCCTATTCCTACCCACAATAATAGAATTTATACAAAACAAACCCAATGACCGAAAGATCCTATTTTTAATCTTATGTATATATAAAAGATGCACCATACCATTATTTAACATTCCAATTACAGCAAGTTCAGTGTTTCTCACAAAATTAACAATAAAATTCGAAAGCTGGAAGCAAAAATCAACAACTGCGAGTCCGCGAAGGAGAAAGAGAAAGAAAGCATAATGGTCACCGAAACTGGAAGCAAAAATTAAGCATGATGCCCCGCCTATTCAACACTCAAAGCCTTTCCACAACTCATTGACCTCCTACTCGTCTCACATAGCCATCAGAAACTCTCAAACAATGAAACAATCAACTAAGAATCTAAGATATTTTAAAAAAAATCGATAATACCGGATACCCGATGAACAAAACCAGCAAGAAAAAATCAGGGACGGTCGGATTCAACTTGAGAAAGTATCGAAGTCCAAATATAAATTACTAAACCAACAACAAAAAAACCAATATGTGGGAAATGAGAATTGCAATTTCAATTCAATTTTAACTTTTAGGGTTGAATGAATCGGCACTCGGCTTCAATGAGAATGGAATGAGAATTTGATATAAATTATATAATGATATTTGGGTTGGGTTGGGTTAGAAATAAGTTGGATTGGACTTTTGGATAATGGGGTAAATTTTTTTAAGTGGGCTTGTATCAAAAAAAATAAAAATAAAAAGATAGTAGTAAACCTGGACTGGGCTACAACACTTTTTGGAACACTGACTAAATGTGAGACAAATAGTTTGTTACTATTCAAAATAATAGTTTAATCCTTTTTTATCAAATGTTTTGAATAATTCTAAATTTATTAAAAATAAAAGTTTACTTGTTGCATAAGTGTTAGGATTGATAGAGTTTGAAATTTTCAGAAATTGATTTATTGCTCAATGTACAGAATGATTTTTACACACATAAGTTACATAGCATTACAAGGAAATATTTACACGGTTATAAAGTATATACTAGGAAGGAATGCTGAGAATGAGCCAAGAGTTTTGGATGTGATTTGCACGGTTGGTGAGGCAAATATACATCCTGAAATTAAGGTACATGATTGTGTGCTTGAGTTGGGGGATCTACCTTTATATGTCCCCTCAAGATGAAGCTGCCATCGGCTAAGCCAATCTTGGTTTTGAGTGAGTCAGTGCGTTGTCTTGATAATGGTTTTGACAGTAAATCTGCAAGTTGATCTTAAATATTACATGATGGACATTAAGGACACCACGTTGAACCATATCACGAACAAAGTGTAAGTCAATCTGGATATGCTTCATCCGAGAGTGAAGCACAGGATTAAAGCTTAGATGAGTGGCACCCAAGTTAACACACATGAGTTTAGGTGATGTTTTTATTGGCAGCTCAAGTTCCTTAAACAGTAATAATGACCACACAGTTTCTGAAACGGCATTAGCAAGAGATCTATATTCAGCTTCTGTAGAGGATCGTGCCACTGATCTTTGTTTTTTTTGAACTCCAGGAGATGGGATTAGAGCCAAGGAAGCTCATATATGTTGAAGTTGAAGTACCATCATCAAAATTACCCTTCCAATCATCATCAGAGTCCGTTGTAAGAGTAAAATCTAATTTTCTTTTGATGTGAATCCTATGAAAAGAGTATGTTTTAAGTAACAGAGGAGTAGCTTTGCTGCTGCCTAATGTGTTACTGTAGGTTTGTGCATAAACTAAAATAAATTTTTTATCGAGAAACTGATGTCAAGACGAGTGAGAGAGAGATATTGAAGGCCTTCAATTATACTTCGATACTCAATACTGTCAAAAGAGGATGTACCATCAGCTAACTTCAGAGAGATGCTAGTGGACAGCGGAGTGGAAACTTCTTTAACACCCGTCATGTTTGTTTTGGAAAGAAGATCCCGAAAGTATTTGTGTTGAGAGAGAAAACAGTCCCAATGTGGTTGGAATAACTTCCATGCCAAGAAGAAATGGAGCGACCCATGTCTTTCAAAGAGAATCAAATGCCAAGTTGTTGAATGATATGATCCACAAATTGATTGTTGCTGCAAGTGATGACCAAATCATCTACATATACCAGTAAGTAGCATAAAATAGAGTCTTGGTGATAAATGAATACGAAGGAGCTAATTTTAAAGCTGAATACCAGGCTCTGGGTGGCCTGTTTAAGGCCATAAATTGCCTTATTCAACCGACAAACATGGTTTAGTTTCGAAGCATCTCTAAAGCCCAGAGGTTGGATCATATATACAGTTTCAGTTAAGTTGCCATGCAAGAAGGCATTATTCACATAAAGCTATCTCAATGACCACCCTGCATCACAGCAATTTTTAAAACATTTCTAATTGTAGCGGGTTTGACAACTGGGCTAAAAGTTTCTTTATAATCTAAACTAGGACGTTGATTGAAACCTTTGGCTACGAGTCTCGCTTTAAAGCGATCAACAATCCCATCAACATTGCGTTTAACACGAAATACCTATTTGCAACCGATTGGTGTGCAATTTTGTACTAGGTCCCATGTGCCATGACGCATTAGTGTAGTCAATTCCTCAGACATAGCTGTTCTCCAGTAAGGTGCAAGGAGAGCTTGTCTCACACAGTTCGGTTCAATAGTGTTGGGAAAGGGGTGTTTGGTGGTTGAATATAAGTGTTTTGGTTTGTGTATGTTATTCATGGACCGAGTGGTCATGGAGTGAGTTCAGGGAAGAGGCGGAATTGGGGAATTGTGGGACACGGAGGAGTTATTGATGGGTAAAGTAGTATTGTCTGTGACAAAATTTGGAAGTGAATTAGAGGAAGAGACACCAATTTCACCTGATTGAGAGGAATTAGGGCGAGGGGGGAGACTTCAATTTCACAAGAATTTAAGGGAGAGAGGGAGTGGCGGTTACCTAAAGATGGCATGGAGAATGTGGCACCTCTCGTTGTTGCTGGTGGGTGCTCTAGCAGGAACGACTCAGGGATGCGGTAGTTGTAGTGTAGATTTGGGTGTCATATCCACATGGAGATGGAAAGGTTGTCAAAGGTTTCAAAAAATGGATGAATTGTTCTCTTAAATGTGTAGTAAGATTATCCTAACTTTCTAATAGGAGGATTTAGCAATACAAATCAATTTAATTCTAACATAATCCTAATGGTTAATCTTCCTATTGTAATGTTCACACTTGGTTTATCGAAATCAGATTCAAAATCAACTATATACTAAAACATAAATCAGGAGAGAATCACACCAATAAACTTAAATAATTAAGATTAAAACCTAAGTAATTATTTCAATCAATCCATAGAAAGAGCATGACTAATTCTATGACCAATTGAATAAAATTAAGCAAATCTTAAAATCAATTAAAGATGAGGAGAATAAACCATTAAATCAATTTAATTCACAAATGTAATTGTAGAATTTAAGTTTCCTAATTCACATTCTCACATCGATTTATCGAAGTCAAATTCAAAGAACGACTATATATGTCTAACATATAGTAGTAATTAAATCATATCAATAAAGTATTTGAAATTGAAACTTAAACTTAAACGAGTATTTTAATTATTCAGTGGAAGAAACATGATTAAATCCATGAAAAACTGAATAAAAGTTAAGTAGATCTCAAAATAATCCATAAAGAAACCCTAGAACTATTTAAACTATGAAAAACACGTTACATGAATGAAAGATGCTGAAATCCCCAAATCCAATTAAGTTCCTTCGTAGCTTCACCAATAAATTTAGTTCCTCATGGAGTTTCTTGAGCCAAAAGTATGGAAAAATGGTGTAGAATGAAGAATGATGTGTTGTGGGACGTTCTAGGGTCTTTTAGGGTTGAGAAATCGTGCCAAAATAAGTTACCATAAGTGTTTGAGTCGTAGAAGAAAACCATAAATTTCATCACAGAAATGACCCTTGCGGCCGCAAGGTATAAACCCATGCGGCCGCATGGAACAAAGAATTGCAACCCTTATATTCTCGATAGATGGCCATGCAGCCGCATGGTTATAATATTTACCCACGGGACAACTTTCAGTATTTTAGTCATATCTTCATCTCCCGATGTCGGATTGAGCTGATTCAAGTTGTGTTGAAAAGCTAACTCAAAGGGATACAACTTTAGTTCAGATACCATCTTCAAATTCGGTGTGACACTTTTCAGTTTGAAAGTTGATATTTGATAATATTTTGGCTATCTTTCACCCCTTTGACTGATTGTTTCATCCAATTGATCTCTAAAACTCTCGAATCTTCATCACAAGGTTAGAAATATGTTTAGATTACTTGTACTTTAGTCCTTGAACCTTCACTTTGTTCCATTTTGGCCCTTTTCTCTCTTTTTTTCTAATTTCCACCGTATTCATTCATTTGCAGCCTAAATCAAAATATAAGTGTACTTAGAACATTTAGGCACTAATAAATCATGAATATGCAATTATTAGTGGCTGAAAAATGTGATAGTTGCACTATTATCAATGGACAGTTATGCCTTTCGGCCTAAAAATTGCAGGAGCGACTTATCAAAGAGCAATGAACTTGATTTTTTCTTGATATGATAGGCAAGTTTGTGGAAGTGTACGTAGATGATATAGTGGTCAAATCCATTAAAGAAGAGGACCATTTTGAACAATTGAGATGTTTATTTAAGTGAATAAAGCAATATAAACTAAAATTGAATCTCTTGAAATGTGCGTTTAGTGTTAATGTAGGAAATTTCCTTGACTTTCTAATACACAAAAGGGGGATAAAACTTGATAAAAATAAAGCGAAGGCCATTTTAGAGGCCAAATCACCTAGCAATAAAAAAGAATTGTAAAGGTTTCTAGGCCAAGTAAAGTTTTTAAGATGCTTTATTTCTAAGTGCGTAGGGCGAACTAAAGCTTTTTCGCCACTTTTAAAGCTGAAAAATCAGGATGAATTCGTCTGGAAAGAAGAGCATCAAAAGGCTTTTGAAAGTCTAAAGACATATTTATCAAGTCCACGGGTGTTGGTGTCGATCCAAGGATGACCAATGAAAGTATATATATCGGCTGAACAAGAATCAATAGCTGGAATGGTCGCGCAAGAAGACCAATTTGGTGAAGAAAGTGCAATTTACTACTTGAGTAGATGGTTAACAAAATGTGAATGTAATTACTATGCCATTGAAAAATTATGTCTTGCATTGTATTTCACATGTACGAAGTAAAGGGCTTATTTACGGCCCATAACCGTTTATTTGATTTCTAGAGTAAATTTGGTTAAATATATGTTCTCTCGCCGTATTTTACACCAAAGGGTAGACCTTTGAACTTTAGTGTTATCAGAATTCGAAATACAATACATACCCCAAAAGGCAATCAAAAATTAGGCTTTGGCTAACTTTCTGGCCGATCATCCTGCCTTGACATATCTGAAGAAATTGAATTGGAAATCGTTTCATTCGAATTAAAACCTTGGATTTTATACTTCGATGGGTCAAAAACCTCTAAAGGTGCAAGAGTATGAGTAGCGTTGATAAATCCTTTAGGGATTTGTTACAAGTTCGCCTTCACTTTGGATAGGATGTGCACCAACAATCAAGCTGAATATGAAGTCTTAATCGTGGGTTTAGAATTAATGACAGATATGGGGATAAAGAATGTGATCATTAGAGGCAATTCTCAATTGGTAATTCACCAATTGATCGGTGATTTTAAGTGCCAAAGTGATTCCATCATAAGTCAATACGAGATCACCCAAGAGTTGTTGGAAGAATTCGACCAAGTAGAGCTTCAATGTGTTAATAGGATATATAATGACATAGCGAAAAAGTTGGCCCAGATGGCCTCAGGGTATTCAAAGATTTTAAATTGGGAATCTACTTGTAAATATGGGGTAATATTGCCCACAGTCCAAAGAAAGGCGAAAAGGATTGATATTCATTGCGTACAAGATGAAGATACATTAGATTGGAGGGTAGAGATTAAAAGGTTCCTTAAAGAACCTAATAAAGGAGGTAGTAGAAAAACGAAGTTGCGTTTGCTAAACTATACGTGGATAGATGAAGAATAGTTTAACAAACGCTCTGATAATATATTACTAAGATATGTAAGTTTGCAAGAAGCCATAACAATCATGGCTGAAGTGCATGAAGGGATATGTAGATCTCATCAAGCCGGCCAAATGATGAGATGGTTGATTATTATGAGCGGATATTTTTGGCCCAGGATGGAGGAATCATGTGCTCAATATGCTAAAAGTTGTTTAGCATGCCAAAAGCATGGTCTGATACAAAAAGCGCCAGCAAGAAAGATGGTGCCCATTATCAAACCCTAACCGTTCAAGGGGTGGGCGATAGACTTGATATGGAAGATTTATCCCCCATCGTCCAAGCAACATACATTTGTTATAGTTGCAACAGATTTCTTCACTAAGTGGGTGGAAGCGATACCTTTGAAGGAGATCACCCAAAAGAGTGTCATAGAATTTATCTGTGATCGTATAATTTATAGATTTGGGATTCCACAAACTTTGATGGTGGATCACGGAACTTCCTTGAATGGAGATCAAGTGAAGGAATTATTGAGTGAGTTTGGAGTTAAGTTAGTAAACTCCACGTCTTATTATGCTCAATCTAACGGGCACGCAGAATCTTCTAATAAGATTCTAAAAACTATCATAAGGAAAATGAGATGAAAATGCTAAGAATTGGCACGAATGTTTGAACAGGGCCTTATGAGCTTATAGGACGTCACCTCGGTCAAGTACCAAAATTACTCCCTTCCAACTTACTTATGGACAGAAGGCTGTTTTACCTATGGAAATCAATGTGCAATCAATTAGAGTGCGTTTGCAACATAAGTTAAGTGATGGGGAGTATACCGAATCACTAGTCCAAAACTTATTGGAGTTGGACGAATTAAAATTGGACGTTCTAGATAGATTGCGAGTTCAAAAACAAAGAATGGCTAAGTTTTATAATAAGAAAGTCATAGCCAAGTCCTTTAGTCTGTGCAAATTAGTTTGGAAAATAATACTCCCTTTAGATAGCAAGGATCTAAAGTATGGAAAATGGTCGCCCAATTGAGAAGGACCATATAGAGTGAAAAATGTGTTGCCTAATGGGGTTTACCACTTGGAGGATTTAGACGGTACTAGGCATGTCAGGTTTATCAATGGTAAGTACTTGAAAATGTATGTTCCTTCTATATGGGAAGATGAACAGATATAGGCACGCACTATAAAAGGAAAATTGAACGATTACGTTCAAATGAACAAGAACGAAACACATTCGAAATAAAATCTAAAATCTTTTTATTATCCAATGTTTCTTACAAATCAAGAGAAACAAAATAGGCAAAGTACTATTACTCTTCTCTTTTCAATTACAACAGGAAAAGGTGGACTGACATTCCTCGCACTCCTAAATGTTTCTCCATAACGTCTCTTAAAAATCCAGAGTGATAAAATAGTGAAAGTACGATTAGCCACAACTAAAAGTAGGCTATAATCATTTCTTCTATCAACTGCGACAGAAAGAGAGAAATTAGCCGTCCTCACCTTCCTAAGTGCATTGCTACAGATAACAGGCAGAAAGGCTAAGAAGCACTCGCAATAAGCTATTGGGGCCAAAAAATGTCATCAGCAGACTATTGTTTTCGCATCAAGATCTCCCACTGGAGATCATGAATGGAGATGACGCTGAGAAGACATTCATTGACCCAAGAACATTTCCTATACCTCCCATACCAAACGATGCCTCAAGAATAGGCGATGAAATCAGGAAACAAATGAGTCATTTTGTTTGGAGAAGGAAGCAGTTGGTCTCTTGGATACTGAAGACCCATAATGGAACACGACAGAGAGTAGCTGGAAGAATATTTGATGGAAAATAAGGATAAAGATGATGAAGATATAACATGACACACAGCTTTATAGGAAGTGGAATGTGAAAGGACAGAATATGAATGGCCAAATGTGCAGAAATCAAGATTGAAGGCACAAATCTTGAAGAGACATCATAAAGTTAAAGGCCTTATTCCACGTAAGAATGTATTGAAAGAAATTTACGAGAATGAGAATTCAAGGTTAGTAAATAAACTGTGGGATATTAACGATTACAAAACACGTTGATTATGTTATCGCAAAAATATGCAAACAATATGGCATACAGATGAACGAAAAAACTAATTCATTAATAAATGCCAATCACAATTACAAGGACAAATTTCAGGATGACATCGTCCTACAAAAGAATAGTGAATATAAAATGTCTTAAATCACAACTTCTCCCACATAGAGCGCATTTGCTCTTTGAACTTGCCCCACTCATCGCATAGCTTTTTAGAGGTGTTAGAAAGTACGATCACATAATCCTCATCAACCTCCAGCTTTCTATAACGCTCTAGCAAGGGCTGATGTCGCTAAATCTCTTGAGTAGTAGCATGTTTCTTCGTAGCCATCCTAGCCCTGCAGTCATCCATTTTGGCTTGGAGCTCCCTCATCTCTGCGGCTAATGTCATCATCAAGGAATCTTCAACCATAACCTCAGAAGAAAGCTCGTTTAAATGGACCGTGGCCTTTTCAAGCTCCTGGAACAGAGATGCCTTTTCCGTGGAGACGTTAAGGTATTGGGCTTGTTCAGCTTTCAATTTCTCATTTCTGGCCATCAAGGAGTTGATTTCTGAATGAGTAATCTTCAATGCCAGCTTGGAATCGGCAGAAATAGCAAGCGACGGACGTTCAAGCGCTTGAACCATTTTAGCACTCAACTGTTCAAATTTGCCCCTCTGCTTAGAAGCACTTGTTTGATGGACATCCAAGTCCATAAAGGCAACGTATTCAAGCAAGGATCGCCTGAGAGCTTTCATGTTTTCTTCTGAGGAGGTAGCAGATGAAGCGAAAGGGCGACTAGCTGAAGAAGAGCAAGAAGTAGCACTTGTTTTCGCTTGTTCCTAAGAGGTAAGTAGAGATTGGATGGAGCATAAAATGGAGTCAGCTTCCTACAAAGAAAATGGAAGCAGTCAACAACCCCACTATGGTGGATCAAGCAAAAAGTGAAGGGCAAAGCAAAGGATACCACATCAGCGGCCTGAGAAACTTGCGGCATATCACCAGATAATCCAACCACTTGAGGAGACTTTTCCTTATCTAAATTAGTAGTTTTCTCCACAATGGACAGATCCACAGAGTTTTCTACAAAACATTAAGATGTTATAAGTCACCATTTCGTAATGAAGGTAAGAGTCATATAACTGATAGTACCTTCTAGTTCAACGCGTGGAAGGTCAACACCTTGAGGGAGCAGAGGTTCCCTTATTTGAATGGGAGCTATAGTCCATTCCCTAGATGATTTGGATGAGGAAATATTAGCAGCAAGTGGAGAAACCAGGTCCGATGTAGGAGTCCCCTTCAAAGGGGAAGAATAACTGTTCTAGAAAGTTTAAACAACACGTTAACATGTGAAAGAATTTCCACAAATGGACAAGCTCTGCATGAGGAGACAAGGTCAAATACCTTTCTCTTGACAATGAGAGGAACATCATCATCATCCTCATCATTGTCATCAGGCAGAATAGGCAAAATAGAGGCTGGCCGTTTACGACTAGAGGTATCTCTAATTGCGCTAACAGAAATAGAAGAAAGACTGGATGAAACAGATTTGGCTGCAGAACATTTAACACGGACATAAGGATACCTAGAAGGAGAAATGGGGGACTTGGCAGAAATAAGAGTAGCAAGAATGGGAGCAGGAGTGGCAGAGACAGAAGAAGCTCCCGGGCTTTCTAGCAAGTGAAAAGCACGATTGACATCAGTTGCAAACAATCTATGTCTCACCGATGGCCAGAGCTGATAAAAAACAGGATGAGTAACAAATGTAGAGTTTAAAGGAGCCATAAAGAAGCCTTAGGTCAAAACAACATTGCGAGTCTCGATAGCATGTGCCTCCGATTTTGTAATGGTATGGAAAGGATCGGTTAAGCTCTTAGAGAAGCAAGGAGTGACTGGCCAAGTCTGGCCGAAACCTAACTGACGGGCAAAAAACTAGGGAACATATATCTCAACCCTAGCTTTAGCATTGGTCCCAGTCAAGATATCGTGGAACAATTCTTTCCCAGTTAAGAACTAAACCCAAATGGACAAAACAACACTTGCATCGCTCATAGTAAAAGGAGCCTATACATAAATTGGAATTTGCTGAGAAGAGAAAGGAAAGAAGGAAGGGATTGAATCCATAAAAAAATGCGAAAACCTCCCTATGGGACATTTGTACAAGGCTCAGTTGATTGGTGAATAACCCGTAACAGCTAACTGACCTGTGAGGGGTTGGGAAAGCACCAAGTTGAGGAAAATAGGCTCTCAACCACAATCGAGTAAGCCAAAGAGGCCCACTGCCAGTAGGAGATGTACCACTCCACAATTGGGATTCAAAAGAAGCCATGCCTCTATAAAAGACAGCTAAGAATAACAAGCAGAGATTCAAGAGCATACCACGTGCTAACTTATGAGATATGGGTAAGTAAGACATAGAACACAAAGGACATATTTACAAAGCCAAACATGAAGAAAAGCCACACTCTCAGCATGTGTAGGTTCGACAGCAGTGTTGTTATAAAGTACTTGCATTGTCGAATAAGAGTCAATAAGCTTTTTGTCGAACTTAGGGGCGATTCTAGTGACTAAAATGTTAGGGGAAATGGTCTCGCCCAGGGGTGGGAGATTGACTAAAGCACCAACATCTCTCAAAGTAATAAACGTTAGGCTAAAAGGGAAAATGAAAGTATTATATTCAGAAGACCAAAAACTCAGAACGACAGGAAAAAGCACGGAGTCATAAGTTGGGAGACGAAGGCTAATTTTCAGTAAACTAGAAATTTTAGCACGATCAAAAATTGCCTTTGTAGGGTAATGTTTTACCATACGTGCATGCCAAAAGCGAAAAGTAGCATCAAATTTGGGTCAAGTACGAATACCTCGCTCCTGGATTGACTTTAATGGAAAGGGATTCAGAAGTGGAGGATCTTGAGTGCAGGAAAACAATTGGCCCACCGCAACCTGGCCTACAGAATCAACATTATTAAATGATAGACCCAGATAGAATTCACTACGGTCAGAATTAGCTGATGAAAGAGGAACCGAGGCTATATACGGTCTTAAGAGAAGGTTTTGATAATCTTTGAAATTAAGGGAGTTCTCTGAAGTCGCCATTTGCTAAAGACTTCAACCTTTCTAAAGGCGTAAGAATGCAAGTGTTGGAGCGAGGAGTCAAGAAGATGAACGGCCGTCTTTAGAAAAATGTAAAAATGCATTCATAGGTATAATGGCACGAGAGAATAGCGTATTCTTGAGTTTATAAGAGTAACGTACTATCCCACCCTTGGTATATAAAAAGTCACGACTAGGATTCTTTCTCTTTCTTAGGAGTTTAAGTGTTGTGGGAAGATACAAGGATGAATATGGCATAAGATTAATAATTGATATTAATTTTGTCATATTGGGGGGTAATTGTTGACACATAAAAACGTACGACCCAATTAGATGACCCAAGAAGTGAAACCCCAAATAAAAGATTTGAAGAATAGGCCTGAGGAAAACCATACAAAAGACCTACAGTGGAGTTGTGCTATGGAGGCCCATCATCGCCCAAGTCTACAAGACGCCCAAACCCTGAACGAGTCCAATGTTTTATCAATGTTCAGGGCAATGATGCTTTTTATTGCCCAAGCTTTTGGGACGCTCAAGGCCTAGACACCTTTCACTTTAAGCAACGGTTACCAAAAACAATTAAGGGATAATCCTATCATTTCTCATGATTCAGAATCCTAGTTACAAGCAGTTAAATGATACCACTAACGACGACGGTTAAGACAGCAGTTTCAGGATGAACCAGCCATGATGATGGACGTGATAGTTACAGGATGACCAGTAGTTCCAGACGGTTCTACAATAACTGTCGAAAGAGTATAAAAAAGAAGAAAAGGCATAGAAAAAAAGATCAAAGACTCTCAAACAGAGAACATGTAAATTTTATTATCTTTATTTTCACTGCATTTAAACCTTCAACTGTTCTGTGTACTTGCGCTCCTTGGAGACATTTCGTTTTCTCATGATATCTTCAATAAAACACCCCTTCTTGAGACTTTGTCTCAAGAGGTTTGTCTCTTACACAATTATCCGAATTTTTCTTTAATTGTTAGCTAGACCCTACTTTCCGCGCGAAACAGAATATAAAACATTAATTAACCTCAAGTATAAACCTTATACAAGATAATATTACAATAATATTTAACAAGGACAATGGGTTTGCTAAGAACATCATCATTTCAGGAAGCGCGTGCTGCAATAGCATTTTGTCTTCTAAGAGTTCTTCTCTTGATTAATTTTTGTTAATTCTACTCCAGCAGAAGCACTCTCATTATGCTGGCCAGATTCACAAATTTCTTCTTCACCTCCGCTCAGAGGCTCTTCAAAGATGCATACATCTCTGCTTTCACTAGAAGTGGCACCTGCGTCTTGGATGGATTCATGACGGCTTTCCTTCCGATCATCCTTTCTTGACAGAAGTTTTGAAGAGATGAAACCGAAGAACATCTGGCTGTACAGAGCAGTAAGGGCAGAAAACTTTCGTCCAACTGACGTCTCTGAGCAGAATAGAGCAAACAAAGTAACTGACCCGACAATAATGAAGAGACCTCCGAAGTTGTAAAAAGTTAGACTGGAAGTCTGTTGCGAGACTGTTCGGGAAAGTGGATCTTGAGACGAGTAGCCAGGTCCAAAATGTCTTAGTTCAATATATGTCATGTTTGAACCTTGAGTAACGGCCAAGATTGCTTTCGAAAAATATGAAGTTAAGGGAGAGCGAACAGGAAATGCCTGCTTAGGTGATGCAGTCAAATCAGAAAATGGAAGTCATATGAAACAAATTATTACTTCCAGAAGCAAATATCTATTGTTAAAGCAGTGAAGGGAGAAACTGGCACAGGAAACTTTAATGTTTTCATTGACTGCTATTTCAGTTATTTTTGTAAATGATAGCGTATAAGATAAAGAACAAGAAAACTTACGAAACCAAATCCATCCGTCCTGTATGTTGGTCCGACTATTTTGTACTCAGAATCATATTTCTTGAGGAAAATCTTCATGTAAGGAATCTCATCAAATATGGCATCTATGCCTCCTCTTTTACTTCCTTTAGACATAGCGTTGTGGTAATCTTCAACTGATGAGTAGCTTTTGAGCCTTGATTCTTTAATGTGAAGTTGATCTTTCAAAAAATCTTTCATGAAGGAACCCTCCTGATATCCCACATTGTAATCCCCAGAAAATGCAAATTTTAATTGATCTACTGTCAAAATCGCTGACAAGTTTGCTGTGTAGCTCTGCATAAGGATGAAAGCCATGAACAGCCAAAACACCAATACAAATATCGACCAGCTATTAGCCACCATATTCCCTGTCAACAACAATATACAGAGTCGCATGTGAATCAAGTAGTCTTCATGGTGTAGATTGAAAAATGTGGTGTGTTTCTTGTTCGAACTTATAGGTGTGGACTAAATATTCAGTAATTTAACGCGACGTTTCTTAGTCCGTCTGGGACAAATGGTTTTGTGTCTATTTCTGCGGCCAGTTTTCCATGTGACAGACACAGAAGCCAATTGCTCCAGGAAATTAATAAAACGAGTGGAAAATAATAAAACTCAAAAAATATTTAGAAATTACTTTCAGGAAATGCAAGAACTGCTATCGGAGACCAGTAGATCGTTCTAAGTCTCTCCTTGCGTGGCCTAATGGATTCTTCGTTGGTGTTTCTTACTCTGTGTTCTAATATTCGGAGAACAATTCCCATCAAAATGCAAGCCAAGACGATTGCCAGCCAAAGATCCCACCTCAAAGGCTTAATAAAAATCCACATGTCAAAAGGCTTCTTATTTTTTACCACTAGAACTACTCCTGGTTCTGAATATGGTAAAGTAAAATCAACGTAGTTTGCTCGTGGCGCCCAAATTGTTGTGTCTCCCACCACCATGTCAAACATCTGTAATTTTTTTTTTCACAAGAGAAAAACAGCAAGGAGGTGCTATAACACTTCGTATAAGCATGAAGATCTGTCAGAATAAGATCGACTATAAACAAAGAGAAGTGAAGAGTAATGACATGAAGATCAAAGTACCTGAGTTAACCCATGAAGCATGTCATCATAACTCCAGTTAATATCGTTACTGTCATTATAATGACAAAATTCGTAATTAATTGGGAAAGGCAACCATTGCAGTGTAGCCATGAAAATATCAATCGAAAAACCAGTTGCATTTGTATGATTTGTTATAGGATTTGTTGTTACATTTACAAATTCTGTGAATCCATGTTTCACTGGAACCCCAACTCTCAGTTTCCCTGTTGCAGGAATAGCCCAACCCTTTGGTCGCCAGACAGAATCTCCAGGCCACACGACATTTTTCAGATTTTTTGTGGATGTTGAGTATGTAGGTTCACCAGTTGAACTTAATTCTCTTGATATTCCTCTGTCCGGTGTCCAAAATCCCACGGTTTTCTCTCCAGTTCCAATCACATTGAATATCTCAAAGGCTGAAGGTTTCAATTGCCCATTAATCAATTGAAAGTCTCCACTCAGGCCTCTGAATTTTGTGTTTGACAATTCACTCAGAAGTTTTGGTCCATATGCTGAGATTTTCAAGTTTGTATTGTCTTTTCCATTGTTGCTGGTGTTCACATACAATAAGCTGGAGTTTACCAGTCCAATATTCTCTGCTGCAATTGCCAAGGAGCACACTGTGTCGTAAACCCACAAAGCATAGACATTGAAATCCTTAATTGAACCTGCGCTTTTCTTCACAACCATATTCCTTTCCCACCTTTCTTGGAATCTGTCAAGCTTTTCTGACCTGGATACATAGGGCCTTATACCCAAAACACCTTCCACTGAATCATGAGCAACGAAATTCATTGAATTTAAGAAGTTTGATAAATAGTCGGTGATAATCCACGCATACCCTTCAGTCATCATTCCTGCTTTTTTGGCAAGAACAAATAGCCGGTAACCAAGTGACGCGTTCATGTGCACCAGGAACACCCTCGTTTGTTTTTCTTTGAGCTTGTTCAATTCTTTCAATATTTGATTATCATCTGATGATATGGAGATGGCACTCATATATGCTATCCCAATTTCAACCTCTTGGAATGCTTTACTTAGATGCGAAAGAAATTGATAGCCATAATCCGTGTCTTCATACAAGATCACTACTTCAGGCCATTCATATCCTTGACAAATAGCAGCAAGAGCTTGAGCTTGATATGAATCATCTGGAGTTGTCCTGACAAAGTAGCGGTTTTGCGCAGAGGGAAGAGCTGAGCTTCTTGCGGTGAAAGAAATAACTGGGACATGAACTTTTTCTCCAAGTTCTGCAACAAATTTGTCTTCTGTTGGACCCTGTGGTCCTAAAATCCCATGCACTTCTCCATGCTTCATTAACTCTAGAACTACATAAAATATAAAAACAATAGATTCGTCTTCAAGCTTGAAAAAGAATAGGGGATATTACTAAGTTATGTACGTTACTTGAAAATTGTTGGAATCTGAATAAGAATTATGTATGTTAATATCACTTGTTAGGAATAAAACAAACGAGATTATATGATTGGAAAGAGGATCAAAAAATCATGTCAAAAGAAGGAAACAATATTTTTTCCAGATATTTATGCCGCTCTAGTGGCAGCCTTGAGCTAGGCGTGTGGCACTCAAGCGGCAAGCGGGCAGTAGGTGAGCGGCTGCGGCAGTACTTCCAATGGCGTCCAGGCGCTGAGTTTCGGTCCAAATTGATTCCAAAGGCCCAATTTTTGCCACAAAACTTCCCATACTTCTTTAATATCCCTTTCAACCAATCCACGAATATCCAACAAATTTTGGGTCACGAAATAACAAAAATATTCAAGGCCACTTGATCGTTAGTGAAGTGGTATCCTAAGCTTGGCAAATCCATGGCATGTTCATTCAGTTAAAAGAAGAAATAGTTGATATTCATGTTTCTCCTAAGCTGTATAGTGCAAAATAATTCGTCCCCCTCGGTAGTTTTCAGAATGAGTAACTAAATAAGCCAAAGAGAATAAGAAAATCAGCTTTTTCTTCCGTGCCTACTTCCACTGCAACTCATGTCCACTGGGAATTAGTAAGACCCACGTGACCATGACCACATCCTAAATTTTACGTACGATTGATTGGACTAAGTGTTCAAGGAGAATTAGCATAGCACTATTTGTTTGATGGAGCCGAACTAATAAGGATGAAATGTCTCTCGATATACCATTCCAATTCCTTTAGTTATGGACAATTGTTAGAATCATAGGCTTTCTAAAGTCCACTTCAATAGTACAGATAGGGTAAGGGGGTGCGAATTAGCAAGATTAGAAACACCACATTATAGTATTTAAAAAAAAAATTATTTTGATGGGTGAAGTAAGGAAAATTTCTAACGTGTATATTAATGAAAAACTATAACCCAAATTAATAAATTGACTAGGTTATGGTTTATGGATAGTCGAGCCACTATGATGACAAAAATCTTATCATTCTTGCACTTATTGAAGCGCTAGTATACAACTTAAGAAAGGTCATGGTACTTCTTATTCGTACTCAACCACCTAATTGGTTCTATTCACGATTAAGCTAATCATAATGTTTATTAATGCTTTGATCGGTTCAAAAAAATAAAACTAAAAACAAAAACATTATAATGCTTGACTAGTGTTTGTTTTGATTTATCATAAGTACAAGATAACTTAAAAGTCAAAATCCAATTTTAATTTTAGTTAACACATTTCACTCCACCCATTTATCCATCACTCATTTCTATTAAAATGTCAACGAGGTATTATAAATCCAAACAGAGAGCAACTCAATCGATGCACCAAATATTTTTCAATGAGCTATACATTTAATTGTTGTACATGTCATGTACTACTAGAATTGACAAATTTCGTCATTAGCATGCCTCTCTTACTTAACTTCCTTTTATTTGTGTCCATTAAAAGTACGAGATGTGACTTAAGTGTGCAAATTCTTTAAAATATAAAAGCAAAAAGTAGAGAAAACTAAATTTTTTTTGAAAAAATTAGGCGAGATTAAAGAAGTTTGGCATACTCTAAAACATCGTCCTTGTGTCTTGGAAGGAAAAATGATTACCATGATAAAACAGGTAAAAAAAAAAAAAAAAAAAGTGAAAACATTACACATCTCTCATGAAGGAAAACCACTGGAAAACAATTAACTTGTGAAGTAAAAGATTTTAGTGTGAAATGAAAATTTAAAGCTCCATTTGAGCTTCACAAGACTTTTGAAAGTCAACCATATCTAAATTCTTTGAAAGGATTACAAAATACCTGCAATATTAGTATTGAGCAAACCCTCAGCATCCTTTGTGTGTAAGTGCAATCGTGTTCGGTAGTTCGGATGTTCTAAATAAAAGTCGGAGATGGCCATGTTTATGCACAAATCCGCCATGCTTCCCATGGGAGAATCTAAATCAAGAACCAATCCAATGCGAACCAATGAATATTGAGAGGTTTCATTATTTTTTACATTTATTGCAGCAGCAAAAGAATAATAATCAGCATTAATAAACAAGAGGAAGAGAATTCTAAAGCAAAATTTGGTTATTGGCATTGCTGTCGTCTATCTCAGCATGAATCGTATTATGGAGAATTTATATACTCGGCAGATTTGAATGATTCAATTTCTTGATGAAGAGTATTTTAGTTGATTTATTCAACACGTTACGTAGATTTTTTGGAGAATCTTAAGTGTCAACTGAAATGAATATTTCGAACAGAGACAGATGAAGAAACTTCTGCAGGTAGCAAGCAATAGATATAAAATACACACAAGAAGGACGTGTCCAATTTCGACTGGAGAAAAGAGAAGCTTATGGACCCCATCCAGTTATAGTCTAGAAATTACATATTTGAAAATCGATATAAAAAAACCGAGGCAATCAGTCAAGGATTGAGCAGGGCTTCTTGTAATAATACGTCCCCCGACCATGACCAACCCTAATCGGCTCTTTCGCCCTGATAAGGTCCATCCGGGTTCAAGGCCAAATCTGGTGGGCAATGGCTGGGGACGTATTGGTGCATTTTCAGTTGTATTTTTCAGAGAAAATATGTTAAGAAGCGATGATATGATGATATTTTTCAAATTTTATTTCTATAGAGATTAGGAAAACATTAAATTCATGAACATGACAGGAAGCAAATATCCAATAATCTGAGACGGTTCTTCTTCAATAATTTTCATGCAATTGATGACAATCAAAATTACTTCTGGTCCGTTTGATAAGCAAAGGTTGATGTAGGACAATTGACTTTGGAGTTTGAAGAAGAGATGGATAGAAAATTGGCTAAAAGAGCTACTGCTCCGAAGAAACGGGCAAAGCTTTTAGCTCGGTTGTCAAATTTTCTATTATAATATGTTTTCGGAAAGGTTTTTTAGATCTCCATATTGTCCCAACACAGGTCTCCCCAGTTGACGTCGTTTCCATACTCAAATTCACTGTTTAAGGCATGTTGGAGGGGAGTTGAAGTTTTATCGTTTTATTGGTTTTTGCATTTTTAGTTATTTTAATTTAATGGATGTCTATTTTGGTCTTTTTGCTTAAATTATGGTTTTCAGATACTATTCAAAGACTCTTTGTTATCAGAATGAATACAATTCGTTTTTTTGATACTATTATTTTTGGTGGATTCCAATTTTCACGTGTTTGGGCTTACGTTAGTAAACCCTTGAACTTCCGTTCTGCATGAAAGGTGGAAAGATATTTCAATTTCATGTTAGTTGGAAAATAAAAATTCATGAGAATTCGTTTTCCATGAAAACAAAGAAAATACAGCTTAAAGTGGTTGTACATTGGAATTCGATTTCTATTTCCACATTGCAATCAAACAGCCAAAGTGAAATTTATTTTCCTCGAATGTGATATTTTCCACATGTCAGTCAAACATTCACAATTAACACTTGATATAGTCCACACATGAAAGAGAATTCAAAGTCAAGCTGGCGTGATAAGATTCTCCATCTATATTGTTTGCACATAATTAATTTGTTCCTTATCCCCAATGGAGTGGCCTAAAATATAAGCCACACATTCCAATTGTTTTATATTTCAAGAATGAGATTGATTTTATTGCATTGATCCCATCATTTCAATTCTTTGAATTTTTTTTCCACGAAAACAACTTCCTTTGCTAGAGGTTGACTTATAATGTACGTTTTGTAAGTATTAGTGATAGGACTGGACATTTTAATAAAGAAGATTTCAGTTTTTTATAATAATATCTAAGATTGTCAAGTTTTTCTTACATATGTTTGTCGAGTTTTTCTTACCAATGTACAAATAGGGTTTGCAATGCCATGTGTCGACTGTGAGAGAAGTTTCAATATTTTTGCAATTCAAGAATTTTCTGAGGAAAATCTCGAATACGTTTGATTTTCTTACAGCTGAATCGCTTGGAAAAACCCCGACGAAGAGGCAAATACAGCATTCAAACTTTGCCGACATTTTTTGGTCACATGTGATAACATTTGGACGTTGAGTGAGTCAAGTATGTTAAACAGGGAGAAGATCATATGGCAATGAATATCTTCTACAAATAATTTACTCAAAAATTAAAGCAACAGATAAAAAATTATGCCCGAGAAGGAATTTCCTATTTCGCTGGATGTTAGTTTAGTCTAGGTCACTTACGGCTGTTTGGCAAAAAAACTATTTTCGAGGCTAAGAAATTGCTTTTGAATATATTTAAGTAATTATTAGAATTATTTTATCTGATTAGAATAACTTTTAGAGAAAACTAGCTTAAGGTAGAATTATTAGAAAAAATTTCTATAAGAAGAAGAAGCAAAATCAGAAATCTTGCCAAATAGACCCTCAATCCTAATTTAAGCTCTTGTTTGATCTCTAACTTTTTCAAAATACATTTTTCTCTCGCTTTTTTTTTTCAACCACGCATTCTTTAATAAGATAATATTACACGTAAATCCAAATATTTTCCTTATTTTTGAACCACATATTCTACACCAATCTACTATTCAAAATGCACATTTAGAACTATCGATGTCTAGTGATAATACTTATGTCATTAAATTATATGTTTAATTAATTACAAACAAATTATGACTCATTTATTAGGATTTATATAATATGCTAACACTTAAAGTAGTCTTCAATACTATTAGTGTTAGATAACATTATTCATCAAAATATGGATGACTCCAGTCTCCAGACGACAAATCCCTCTTTAATTATGTTTTTTTGAATGATATTTCCAAATTTTGACGAACTCGTCTGAGTTATTGAAGGATAATAAAATATATCAAATAATTTAAAATTACACGAGTTGCAATCTTTCTAGTGTTGCATGGACTATGGATTTATAACTTTTCTTTCAAATAAGATATGTGATCAAATGTAAACAGAATTGAGCACGAATAACAATACGTCATCGGCAAAAGTTGATTCTTGTACAACTACCATTTGAGTCAAAGTCGGAGAAAGCTCTTACAATATGATATTTATTAGGGAAATTGCAATAGTGGTTCTTAACCTTTTACTTTCCGTAGACTTTACTCTAACATTCACTTTGTGCCACCCACGATCTCAAACCTTTCAAAAATATGCATCTGGAGTCAAAATGAGATTGTTAATTGACCAAAAAAAGTCAAAATTGATCAATTTTGACCAAATTAAAAAGGATAAAATAGTAACTTTTAATTTTTCCTTACATTAAATAAGTTAAAAAAATTAAATTAAAATATCAAAAAGATATTAAAAAAACATCATGTCATGGGCAAATGTCAACGAGATTGTACAGTGGTTGTGGAGGCAGGAGCAGTGGCCGCTGTAGCGGCACTCGACGATCTTGAAAATAAAACGGGAAACTTGTTCTGTTCTGAATATGGAAGCCAAGTGCTTCTCCATTGTTGTTTATTACTTTATTAATTGTTCAATTGAGTATTGAATCTATTGATTATTACTCAGCTAGGGCTTTAAGGGTTGATGGATGAGTGTGAGATAAGGCACCGAAGTTGGTGGTGTTGATGGCTGATTTCCAAGTCGGGATGAGAAATAGGAGAGCGATGGGTGGGGTGCAGGGTGCTGGCATTTGTTTTTTTTTTCTGATTATTTATTTATTTATTTAGGGCGTGTTCGGTAGATATTAAAATCGAATTGAAATTGAAAAACTAGCCTTTATTGTTGACTTTTATTAGACGAGTGAAACTCAATAACGACTATATTTTCAATTTTAATTGGATTTTAAGCACGATCGAACGCGCACTTAATGTAATAATTGAAAAGTTATCATTTTACCCCTTTTAATTGGGCGTGTTCGGTATACCTAAAAATCCATTTAAAATTGAAAATATAACCGTTATTACGTTTCACTCATCTAATAAAAATCAACAATAACGGCTAGTGTTTAAATTTTAATCCGATTTTAATCTCAACCAAACACCCTCTTGGTAAAAAATTGTTCAAATTTCGACTTTTTCTGGTCAACTAATTTGTCAAATGGATAGTTTCCATCAATTTGGACTTCATGTACATATATTTGAAAGGTTTGAGATTGTAAGTGACGCAAAGTGAATGCTAGGGTAATATTTACGAAAAAGTGAAAGATTAGGGACCGTTGTTGCAACTTTCCCTGTTTTTTTTTATTAAGGGGGTGTTTGAGTGACATTATTTTGGAAGAATGTGTTCTGGAATAGTATGTTGATGGAGAATGTGTGGATGAAAAAGAAGGAAAAGTTATTGATGTTATAGAAAATATTATTTTATTGAAGAATGTGGTAAAAAATGAGTAGATGAATGTGAATGAAAATTTTAATGTGGCTCAAACATGACATAAAAAACAAAGCCACCCTTAATGCTTAGGCTGCTGTATAATAAGAGATAGAGCTATTCCAAACTTAGATAATAATTGCAACGTTGGTCCATAAATTTCTAACAATTAATAAAGGCACCTAAATTTTAAAACTAACTAAAAGATAATTAAAGACATAAAATTGTAAATGATAATAAATTATAAGCTTCATGATCATACAAGACGTAATTGACCTAGAGTTGGACAAAATTTCCGAACCGAACCGAACATAACCGAATTGAGCGGTTCTTCATAATTTAAATACTCGAAAGGGTATTTGAATCGAGAACCAATAGGTTTAGGCCAATTCTTGGTTCTAGACCCAGAATTGAAGACCCGAACAAGAACCGAATCTAAATAATTTTTTAAATTTTTTATATTGAATTAATTGAATTATTTTAATTTTTCTAAACAAATTAGCAAATTAATTAAACAAACCACCCAAGTTGATGCCTAGCTTGCACAGCCCAACCCAATTTTTAAATTCAATTTTTTATTTTAATTTTTTTGTCCAATTATTAATTTTTTGTTAGCCCAACATTTGGGCATTATCCTTCCCCTTGGCCTTTTCATTCCAATTTCAGCTTTTTCCAACATTCAGGCCTTATCCTCCTCCCTTTGGCTCAACATTTAGGCTGCTTGAAACAAATGAATTATTGATATGGATAACTGATGTTTTAATATTAGTATCTACTTTTTAGTATTTGTATACATTGAATTAATCTTATTGAACACCTTGTTATTTATATATTTTTAAATTGAGTTATGTTAATTTGTAAAAGTTACGAATGAATATGTCATTAGTTGTAGTTACGTAATGTTGCCGTAAATGTTAAAAAATTTAATTATGGTACGGAACGGAACGGAATGGAAACGAACCCGAACGGTTCCATAATTATATTTGGACTCGACGGTTCTGTTTATTAAATACCCGAAAGTTTTGGATCGATTCGACTCTAAAGAGAACCAAACATAACCGACCCATATCCAGCACCTACTATACTAAGGCCAAAGGACATTGTGCACTTATGAAACATTAATTGAGTATTATAAATATGCCCTCTGTCGGCACATTTCTTAAGTTCTCGTCTTCCCAAAGGGTGGTACCTAAAAAGAAAGAAAAAGAGGAAAGATTAAGACATGATGCTTTGTCTAGAAAAGTGAAAAGCCATTAAAAGCATTCTTAAGATTATGATTTTATCATTATATGTGAAGATTTAAAAACAAAATCCAAAGCCTCAAATGAGAACTAAAATCTATAATCTATTAGGACTTAATCCTTAAGAGAGAATCAAAATCATATTTTGATTAAACATAAAAATCAACACTATTCTGATAAAAAATGCATGCCACTTGATTGCTAGCCAAAGATCCTCGTTAAAAGGTTTGATAAAACTCCACATGTCGTTCATCTTCTTATTTTTAACAACTAGTATGGCTCCTTGTACAGAATATGGTAGAGTAAAATCTACATAATGGGCTTGTGGTGCCCAAATTGTTGTATCTGCCATGACTATGTCAATTTCTATAATTTTCAAAAGAAACCAAAAACAAAAGTTGTGATAATTATGTTGAAGTATGCAGTTTGATCAAAAGAGAATTAGGGAGTATCGAGATAATGATAGAATTTTTAAATAATATAAAATTATTTTTTCAAAAAACGCGTCGCTAAATTTTAAACCATAATGTTAAAGTGAAAACGTGT
Source organism: Fraxinus excelsior (assembly GCA_019097785.1). Classification (NCBI taxonomy): domain Eukaryota; kingdom Viridiplantae; phylum Streptophyta; class Magnoliopsida; order Lamiales; family Oleaceae; genus Fraxinus; species Fraxinus excelsior. Next base: position 30,855,580 of record CM032626.1, on the reverse strand, counting down.
TCATCTAGCCGTTATAAACAAATCCATTTCCGAATAATTTTTAAAGATCAATTTCTTATTATTTTTAAATCCAAAGTTTAGTAAATTTAAGTAATATATATCTTATGATTTATTTAAAGTCCAATTAAATAAGTCCAAAAACGAAATCATTTTTAGCTCAATTACCTTAGGCCCAAATTAGAATTATCCCTAAAGCCCAAAATCTTAGTCCATTTAAACTCCTAGAAATATGTGCCCTAATATTTAACTATTCAAATATCACCCTCATTCTCCCTCTCCTCACACTCACACTCACACAGCAGCTGGGTAAGAAACTTCACCTCCCCAATTTTTCATCTATGCAATTTCACAAACGAGAATCATGTTGATGCTAGAATCTCGATTTCTAGCACCAACAACATTTCTCTCATATTGGAAAAACTCACGTTGATGCTAAGAGCCTCAGTTTCCATCACCAACTCAACCACCAAAAACTCAACACTGCACCTCAACACCCAAAACCGACCACCACCTCCACTGCCCAACTCACTGATCAACACCACCATCTCAACACAACATCACCAACTCACTGCTCAACACCACCCACAACAACCACCAAAACTGACCACCAACACCACCTCAAAACTCCCAAAACCAGACCACCAACTCACTGCCCTCCCCAAAACCCTGACCTCCACCAACCACCATCCTCTCATCACCTCAAAACCACCAAGGCCAAGACCAAACCACCATCCCCTCACCTCAAAACCACCAAAGCCAAGACCAAACCACCACCCCCTCCTTAAAATCGAGAACAATCAACACCACCAACACCACCCCTCACTCCAAACCAAAAATCACCAAACCACCACCTCAACAATCAAGCTCAAACCCGAGAATAACCACACCACCAACACCTCCACCTCAAACCACCACTACCCAAACCACCAATGCTCAAAACCACCAAAACCGAGACCACCATTTCACCCCCAAATAATTAAAACCCCCCAAACCACCTACACTCGCTTACGACGCCAACATCGCGCCACCATGCGATGGTGGCGCCGACACTGGAAGTGGAGGAAGTGGCTTCGCCCCTTCCCGTCGCAATTTCTCCCTCTCTCGCCTCTGTAATTCGAGAATGGGAGAGAGATAAGAGAAATGAGATATTTTATTTATTTTGATTTTTAGAAATTGCCCTTGAGCCCCCAAGTCTTAATAATTACTATTTCAGTCCATAATTTCTCATTTTCAATCTTAATGAATTCCAATTAAGTCTCGGTTTTAGAAAAAGTTTAATGTCTAACATTTTATTTTCAGTTTTAATGAATTTCTATTTAGTCCCCAAGTTTAAAAGTTATTGTTTCAGCCCTTGCATTTTATTTTCAGTTTTAATAGATTTCCAGTTAAGTCCCTAAATTCTAAAAGGTTACTATTTCAGCCTTTAAGTTTTATTTTCAATTAATAGATTTTCCAATTGAGTCCTTATTTTCTAAAAATTTAATTTCAGCCCTTAAACTTGTAGTTTCAGTTTCAATAACTTCCAATTTAGTCCCTAAACTTTATTTTATCACTTTAAAACTTTAAAATTTCGAAATACTAATTCAAAACTTATTTTCTATTTTGGCTAGACGAAACGTACGGACGATTCAGAACTTAAGGTTACTTTTCGCTCGATTTTCACGTGATTCGAGATAAATTGAGGTAGACTCGCCACCATTAATTAGTTTAAATTATAATTATATATTTTATGTGAATTTACGTGAATTATATGTTTTAATGCATAAGATGAGAATATGTCATATGTGATATATGATGTTGTTATGCTTGTCATAACTTTTATGTTTTAATGCATGAAAAGAGACGAGTATCTCTTATGAGATAAGATGAGAATGTTATACATAACTTATGTACTTAAATGTATGATACGAGACTACCCACACCCTATGATTTTCAAGAGCCTATGATTTTCAAGAAAATGAGCCAATGATGATGATGATGATGATATCACTGTATATTTTGCATAATTATGTGTTCAATTATTGTGTAAATTAATTATCGGTGATGAGTCTACAGAGTATTTCTTCGAAATACTCATTCTGTTATTTTAACAATATTTGTAAATTTCGGAGATGGTCGAGTGTGATAGGCAGTGGTGGCATGAATTAATAGTCAAAGTTATTTATTTTTTTAAATTTACACATTTTGAACATTATTAACGTATTTTGTTATTTCAGTTATTCAAACTCGAATTTAAAGTTTAAACAATTATCTTAAGTTATTTAAATGAGTTTTGTTGCCGACAAAGTTTACAATTACGAATGGGATGTTTTTTTTTTTTTTTAAATTAGGTTATTTCCGTAAATTTGATTATTTAAATTAGGACAAAAGACGATGACGTGGCAATCCGGGTTAACGGAACTTGGGGCATTACAGTACCTAATCCTTTAAATTGGAATATTTTGTATTGATTTTGATAAATTATAGCTTAATGTTATGTAAATATTGTTTGTTTATTAAAACTCGATGTAAAAAGGTAAAACTGGAATAAAAGAACGAAATATGGACAAAAAATGAAGAAATCTAAAATATTGAGACCAAATAATTTTTAGGTAAGATCAATGATCAATTGAGCCACTTTCTTTATAACCTAAATTTTTAGGAAAGGAACATACTACATCATATTGCATCGATGTCTAGCAAGAGAAAACAAGATAATGAACACAAATAATTGAAGTTCAAGGCCCAAATTCAAAATCAAAACCAAGAAATTGATTCTGCATCAAACATCTTGTTGTGGTTTGACACAAATTCTAGTGGGTATTAGAATTTAAATTGGAGTGGACATGAAAAGATCAAAATTATGGATTGAAGGAAAAAGTCGTTGCATTTTTGCTAGTTTGGCGCTAGTTAGACGCTTGAGCAAGCCCAATAGAAAACAACTTGAGACTTAATCACTCGCTTGGCGTTGCCCTGTTGCTCGACGATGGAGCTTTCGCCCGTATATTGCCAAAGCGACAAGATTATTCGTCCTAGGCCCATTTTCATTTTTATGCAGTTTTGGACTCCTATTATTCTACAACTTGTTCTCTACGATATATATATATATATATATAGCACAACTTGCATAGAACAAAAACAACATAGAGAGATTTATACAACATTTTGAGAGTTTTAGATTTCAATCGAGTGCATTGAGATCTTGTTAAACACAATTGCTATTGATTATACTGGATTCTCCTTCTTTACCCGTTGTTTTTTCCCTTATTGGGTTTCTATGTAAATTTTGGTATTTATTTTCTTCTTGTTAATATCAATATCATTATTACCACTCAATCCAAATTCATAACAAGTGGTATCACAGCAATTCAGTATCTTTTTTATTCCATAACAAGTCGTATCAGAGCGAAGTTGATTGTTTCGAATGATGATAATGAATTATGATATCCCGTTGTTAGATATAAACACGAGATTTACCTTATATAAAATGAGATACAAGTGGTTCTAGGGTATGGATTTGGAAGAAGCATTACTTATCTTTGATAAGAAGCCTGCTACCTGGACGCAGGATGAAAAATGGCGTAGGGATCGAAATTCTTCAAGATGTTCTCAAGGAAAGAAGTACCGCTGTGTTGTGGTTGAAGTTGGAGCAACTTTTCATGACAAGAGCTTGACCAGCAAGCTACACCTGAAACATCGCTTGTATTCTCATCAGATGTCTGAATGTACGTCATTAGATGATCACTTAACTATGTTTATAGAAATCGTGAGCGATTTGGAGATATTAGAAGTTAAGTACGAATAGAAGAACTTGGAACTGATGTTGTTGTGTTCTCTGCCGCCATCGTATGTGACTTTTAGAGATATTATTCTCTATAGTCGAGATGCTCTCACCGTGAAAGAAATATATGATGCTTTACTATCTAAGGAGAAGATGAATCATCTTGTCGGAGGATCTGAGAATCATGCTGAAGGCTTGATTGTGCGTGGGAAAAATCAAGATAGGAATTTTTGTGGAAATATGAGGGGTAGATCGAAATCTAGACATGTTGAGAACACATGTCACTATTTTAAGAATAACAGTTATATTATAGCTGATTGCTATTCCTAGAAGAATAGAAATAAAGTTGCTTGTGCTACTGAGAAAGGAAAACAACCTGTTAATATAGCGGAGACTGATATTGTGGAAGATGGACAAAGTGAATGAGAGCTTCTTATGATTTCTGACATGAATGCCAAACCATATGAGGAATGAGTTCTTGACTCGGCTTGTACTTTTCATATGTGTCCCAACAAAGACTAGTTTTCAACTTATGAAGAAGTTTTAAGAGATGGAGTTATTATAGGAAACAACACGTCTTGTAAAATTGTCAGAGTTGGTACAGTCAGAATCAGAATGTTCTATCAGAACACTTACAGATGTAAGTCATGTTCCAGAACTGTAGCGAAATCTCATATCTTTGAGTGCACTTGACTCAAAGGGTTTTAGATACACTGGTGAAGATGGGATTTTGAAGGTGAGCCAAGGTGCTCTTGTTGTCATGAATAGTGGTGACAATTGAGTCGAGTGGCTCATCGGCTCGGTAAAAATGAGCCCGAGCACGAGCCGAGCAGGCCGGCTCGTTGGAGGAACTGTTCATCGAGCAAGCCCACGAGCCTCATGTTTTTTGCAAGCCACGAGCCGGCTCAGCTCGTGGCTCGTACAAAAAAAAAGTTTCAAATTCAGTGACCGTTTTCGGTCCTTAATAATTTTTTTATTTTTTTTCCCATTTCATTATTCTTCCCCATAAATACCCATCTACGACAACATTTTTTACCACCAAACTTACTATCAATCTCTATTCTCTACTCTACTCTCTACAATTTATTTACAAATCATTATCATTATCATCATTCTATAATTTATATTCTTCTACATTTACTTTTACATTGTCGAGTTATAATCTTAATTTTACAATTTATTTTCTACACTACTACATAGTCTTCATTCACTTCTCAATTCTACTTCAAGATTCCAACATTCAATTTCAATTATTCCCAAATGGATCCACAACCGTTTGTTGAAAACATGTTCGGTGTCGAAGGCGAAACAACTGCCCAAAGTCAATTTGGGAATGTATTCGCCGGTCTAAATGAATTACCCATTCCAGAAAATATTCAGGATTTCGACATTCATGAAGGTATTCATCCAATTGATTTGGGTGACATTGATGTTGATGATAGTCATTCAATTGATTTGGAACAGGATGAAGAACCTGCATTAGATATTCCCGATGCAAGAGGGAAGAGAAAGGGAAAGAAGCAGCTAAAATGTTGGGACCATTTTAAATTGGTTCAAACTGGTCGTGTAATCTATGGAGTTCTAAAAACCAAAATAGTATATAAATATTGTCAACAATGATTGGCATGACAGAAATGTATTGAAACCACCCACCTCAACCGTCACTACAAAATATGTGCGGTCAAACATGGGCTTCTTCCAGCTGGTCAAACGCAACTACAGTTTGATAGTCCAGGAGCCGGTGCTACTACTACGCCACTTTCTACGTGGATGTATTCGGAGGAGAAAGCTTGAAAGGAATGGTGAAGTTCGTTACCGTGACGGAATTGTCACTAACAATAGTGGATAACCAACATTTCATTTTATATGTTAAACAATATCTTCAACGGATGTACGTTGGGGTAAGTTGAAATACTCTTTGTTCTGATGCAATTGAATATTTTCTTAATTCAAAGCAACTATTGATTGCGGATTTAGATAAATATGGAGGTGTGATATCTTTAACTTCGGATATGTGGGAAATGATTAATAAAAGAGGTTACATAGCTGAACTGCACACTATATAGATCCACTTTGGGTCTTGCATAAAAAAAGGTATTGCTTTTAAAATTATTGAATTCCCACACAATGCTGACAATATATTTAATGCTATTATGAACATTAATAGAGATTATAAATGCGAGAGTAAAATTCTTTCTTTTACATTCCACAACGCTAGTGTAAATAAGTATATTATCAATAAATTGCATAGGGTGCTTCAACTCGATTTCGGTGGTTATTTATTTCATATTCAACGTGTTTGCCATATTTTTCATTTAATAGTACAAGACGGTTTAAAATATGTTAATGATGAAATTCAACGAATTAGAAATGCACTAGTCTATATCACTATTGCACCTAGTAGAAAACAAGAATTTGAGGATTTTTGTGGCAAAGCTGGGGTGTCGCATTCAAAAACCTGCATACAAAAACCTCAACTAGTGACGTAGGACATAGATGAAACTCCACATGCTTATTATTAAAATTATGTGAAGGTTTCGAACATTTAATTACTGAATTTTATAATAGTAGGCCTATGAGAGACGACAACGATATTATTTTAAATGAGCACGATTGACATTTAGTTTTTAAAATTTTAAAAAAAATTGACAAGTTTTTATGATTCTACAAATATTTTGTCTGGTGTTTATTATCCTACTAGTTGTATGGTCCTTGAATATCTGTATATAATTGCTAGGGCTTTTCATAGATTTAATGATGACCTCGATTTTAGTTCAGTTATATTTTCCATGGAATTGAAATTTAGAAAATATTGGGAAGATTTGCCCATGTTTTTTTCGTTAGCATGCGTCATGGACCCTCTATAAAATTTATCGGGTACTAAATTTGTTATTGATCAAATTTCAAATGCTTTAACTTTTAACATACCTATTACTTATAGGAATTTGGAACAAATTTTATGTAAAATAAATGAAGTATATGCTACACGAATGGGTACACATATTACTCGTGTACCCTCTGGCTCAACAAGTATTCCTCCCACTAATATAGGAGATGCATATGCATGTGGTTCCTCTAGTGGTAGTTTTTTTACTCATGTACTCAAACATCGAGTAATAGTCCAAATGCGTTGGCTGTTGAATTAATTGATTGCTTTAATCATAATATGCCTAGTAACAATGCAATTAGAAAAAATTCAAAAGAAGTAATTGATTTATGGTGAAGGTATGAACGCCGATAGCCAGTATTTTCTGCAATGGTAAAAGATCTACTAACACATACGGTTAGAACTGTAGCTTCGGAGTCTGCTTTTAGTGCAGGAAAGAGAGTTCTCTCCAAGGTCAGGAGTTGACTAAAAGAAGATATTTTGATGAACTTGTGGTGTCCTAAGACAAGAAGGGTGGTTTTTAGTAGGGATGTAGTATTTGATGAACTTGCTATGGTTTATGGTGCTTCTCTTGGGGATTCTGATAAAACTGAGGAGAAAAATCATTCAACTCATGTGGAATTGGAAATTGGTCCAAAGGTTACAATATAGTCTATTACAAATCAGTCTACTACAAATCAGTTCAGGGTTGACAGATAGTAATATCTTTCCTACTTTGCCTACACCACCAGTACTTCAATATTCAACAGCTAATGATAAACCTCGAAGATAGATTAAACTTCCACGGAAGTATGAAGAAGCATATTTGGTAGCTTATGCATTGAGTGTGGCTAAAGATATTGATTCTACTGATGAGCCTGCTACATATTAAGAGGCAGTCAATTGCAGTGATTGCTATGCGGGAGGAGATGGAGTCATTAAGCAAAAATAACACTTGAAACTTGGTGAGATTAACTAGAGGTAAAAATGTTGTTTGCTGCAAATGGGTGTTCAAAAGAAAGAAAAACAAATCAATGATAGAAGAAGCGATGTACAAAGCTAGATTGGTGGTAAAAGGCTACAGTCAGATTCCAGGCGTTGACTTTACAGAAGTATTCTCATCAGTTGTGAAGCATAGTTCCTTCCGGGCTTTACTTGAAGTAGTGGCTAAGAATGACTTTGAGTTTGAGCAGATGGATGTCAAGACAACATTCTTACATGGAGATCTTGAGGAGAACATCTACATGCAACAACTAGAGGGGTTCATAATCTCTGGGAAAGAAGACTGTGTGTGCTTGTTGAAGAAGCCCTTGTATGGACTAAAGCAGTCACCGAGGCAGTGGTATAAGAGGTTTGATTCATTCATGACTACTCATGATTTTTTCAGATGTAATTATGATAGTTGTGTGTACTTTAGAAAGGAAGAGAGTGGATCGACTACATATTTGTTATTATATGTTTATGATATGCTCATAGCAGCCTAAGATAAAGCAGATGTTAGAAATGTGAAGTTTCAACTCAACAAGGAGTTTAATATGAAGGATTTAGGTGCATCAAAGAAGATTCTTGGTATGGAAATCTGGATGGAGATAAAGACTGACAGATTGTATTTAAGTCAAAAGGGGTACATTGAGAAGATGTTTGAAACATTTAATATGGTGAATGTGAAGGCTGTCAGTACTCCCTTGGCTACCCACTTCAAATTATCATCTAACTTGTGTTCTCAGTTAGATGAAGACATTGATTAAATGTTTTGGCTTTCTTATCCCAGTGCATTTGATTCACTTATGTATATTATGATTTGTACAAGACTTGATTTGGCACATGCAATTAGCAAATACATGGTAAATCCTGACAAGGAAATTGGAAAGCATTGTTGTGGATCTTCAAATACTTGAGGGGCTATTCTAATGCTCGTTTGCATTTTGGTAGAAATTCAGATGGAGTTATTGGGTATGTGGATTCAAATTATGCAATGGATCTTGATAAGAGAAGATCACTTATATGGTATGTGTTTTCCTTTGGATGTAAAATACAAAAACTTTGTCACAGAGACATGTAAAGAGGCAATATGAATGAGAGAATTGATTGGTGAAATCAGCGAAAACTTGTGGATATCTACAGTATTCTGTAGATACCAAGGTTGATATCAAAGATAATCCTGCTGATATGATGACAAAACCATTTCCTATTGCTAAGTTTGAACATTGTTTGAATTTAGTGGGTGTTTGCCATTAATTTAGTCCATTGAGGCTTGGTTTGGAAGATGATGAGTGGTGTTTATTGATGGAGTCATGACTTGAAATTCCTTATGTTGGAATTTGATTCAAAGTGGATATTTGTTGTGGTTTGACCTAAATTGTAGTCGGTAGTCTAAATTGTAGTGGTCTTGAATAAATCAAAATTATGGACCGCAGGAAAAAAACCCGAGACTTAGTCGTTCGCTTGGTACTGCCCTATTTGTTGAACGGCAGAGGTGTTGCCCGCCTGCCACTCGAACGACTGGCTTATCCGGCCGAGGCCCTTCTTTATTTTTGACGTGACTTTGGACTCCTGTTCTTCTACAGTTTGTCCTCTAAGGTTTATATATATATGACACAACTTGTATAGAACAAAAACAACATAGAGAGATTCATACAACATCTTAAGAGATTTAAATTTCAATTGAGTGCATTGAGATCTTTTAAATACAATTGCTATTGATTATATTAGATTTCTCCTCCTTTGCCCGTGATTTTTTTCTCGTATTGGGTTTTTACGTAAATCTTAGTGTTTATTTTCTTCTTGTTTATTTCAGTATTGTCTTTAACTCTGGATACAAATTCATAATAAGTGGTATCAAAGCAATTCTAGTATCTAGTTTGTTCCATAACACTTCTAGTGTTCTATTTTCCAAGTGATGTATTTTCATAAATCTATGTAATCTACAATATTTGAAAGGGTAATTATATTACTACCACAAATTTTACGTGTTACACCACATTATAATCACACAATAATTAAAACATGCTTTCAATAAGTGCACTACAGTAAATTTACAATTATAGTCCCAACTCAATAAAAATTAAAAAGAAAAAAACAATATTTTGGTATACTCCCCACCCAAAATTACTCCTTATTTTCGTCATCTTTCTCCTCTCATCCTTACTCGCTAACTCCTCCACCCATATGCTCAATTATCCATTAGATTACATGAATCCTTGCTTATTTCTTAACACAATCAAATGCTATTGCTCCATAGCTTATTAGTCTCTTTAAACGTGCATGATTACACCATTCAAGTTTTGGTATATTTTTCTGGGAAATGAACTCTAATTTGCAGTGCACATCACTTTTCTTCTTCCAATGGGCTCCCACTAAAATCTTTAGAATGGCTACTACCATATTCTATTCATTTCCTTATATTGCACGCTCAATTCTTCTTGCAAGAGTGAATGAAAAATTGATAATAACTGTCTAGGATTTGATATCTTAAGGAAAAACAAAATAGAAAGTTAAAATAAACTACAAGATGCTAAGATGGGATAACTCCTGATTTGAACTTTGGCTCAAGATCGGGGTCTTGAGATACATGTTGAAAATGGTGGAATATGGGATCATTTTAGAGAATTACATATCTGTGAATAATGTTTGGATTTGCTGTATAAATCTTCGTATTTGTATATTTAAAATTGAGTTATATATCTTTTGTGGTGAATAAATATATAAGTGAATAATAGATAAGATATTTATGTCACTTTACTCACGATTATTTTAGTAAATAAAAAGATTGTGGTGTATCAAACAATTATTGTGATGGTAATATAATCACCATATTTATAAAGGAAGGATTAAGGAAAACATTTTAAATACCAATTTTACCCTAATATAATTAGTTATAGGCCCAATATATCCTCACTAATTTTGTATAGTTCCCTATTCATCCTTCAATTAATATTTGTGTTATGGATTTGGATCACAATATAATGAAATAAACAAGAAAATAAAAATCAAGATTTATGTGGAGGAGAAATCCAATATAATTAATAGAAATCATGTTTACAAGATCTTAATCCAATATAATTAATAGCATTGTGTTTACAAGATTTTAAAGTACTCAATTGAAATCTAAAGCCCTCAGATGTTGTGTGTGTGTGTGTGTGTGTGTGTGTGTGTGTATAAACCTTAGAGAACAAGTTGTAGAAAAATAGGAGTCCAAAATCGTGTGAAAAACGAAAATAGGCCTGTGCCGGATAAGCCCATCCCTCGAGTGATAGAGGGGCGACAGCCCCATAACTCGAGCGATGAGGCAACACCAGGCGAGCGACCAAGTATTGGGTTGATTTCTACTGGACTCGCTCGAGCGTTGACGCGAAAATGCGACGACTTTTTCCTTCGTTCCATGATTTTGATCTTTTCAAGACCACTCCAATTTAGACTCCAGTATCCACTAGAATTTAGGTCAAATCGCAACAAATCTCCACCTTGAACCAAATTCCAATACAAGGGATTTCAAGTCACAACTCTATCAATAAACACCACTCTTCATCTTCCAAACAAGCCCCAATAGACTAAATCAATGACAAACACCCATCAAGTTCAAGCAATGTTAAAACTTAGCAATATGAAGTGATTTTGTCACCATATCTACAGGATCGTCCTTGGTATTAACCTTGCTCACTACAATATCATCACAAGCAATCACTTCACGCGTAAAATGATAAATCACATCAATGTACTTAATCTTTTCGTGAAACATCCGATCCTTAGTCAAGAAAATCGCACTCTGATTATTAGTGAATACTGTAGACATCTGCAAGTTTTTACTGATTTCACCAATCAATCCTCTCAGTTACATAGGCTCCTCACATGCCTCTATAATAGCCATGTATTCTACTTCTGTTGTAGACAAATCTACTGTATTTTGTAAAGTATCTTTCCAGCTGATAGCACAACCTCCAAGGGTAAACAAATACCGTGTAAGCAATCTCCTTTTATCAAGATCACTTGCATAATCTGAATCCACATATCCAATGACTTCATTTGAATTTCTACCAAAATGCAAACACGCATTAGAAGAGTCCCACAAGTATGTAAAGATCCACTATACTGATTTCCATTGCTTATCGCCAGGACTTGCCATATATCTACTAACTGCACTAACTACATGTGTCAAATCATGTCTTGTACAAACCATAGTATACATAAGTGAACCAACTGCACTAGAATAAGAAATTCGCGACATGTAATCAATGTTTTCATGTGACTGAGGACACAAGTTAGATGATAATTTAAATTGGACAACCAATGGAGTACTGACAGCCTTCGCATTCACCAAATTGAATATCTCAAGCACCTTCTCAAAGTACCCTTTTTGACTCAATAGCCGACCTTTCTATCCCTCAAGATTTCCATACCAAGAATCTTTTTTGCTGCACCCAACTTCATATCAAACTCCTTGTTGAATTGAAACATCACTTTTCTGACATATGCTTTATCTTTGGATGATATGAGCATATCATCAACATATAATAACAAATATATAGTCGATCCACTATTTTCCTTTATGAAGTACACACAACTATCATAATTACATATAAAAAAATTATGAGTAGTCATGAATGAATCAAATCTCTTATACCACTACTTCGGTGGCTGCTTTAGTCCATACAAAGACTTCTTCATTAAGCACACACAATCTTTTTTCCCAGAGATAGTGAATCCATTTGGTTGTTGCATGTAGATATTCTTCTCAAATTCTCCATGTAAGAATGCTGTCTTAACATTCATTTGTTCAAACTTATGTTAATACTTATTAATAGATTATAACTCCAAATATATATAATTATATTATAATCAATGTGAAATCAAATAAATTATATAATGGTGGGAGTGGGAGTGGGAACTTTAAAGTTAGGGGGGCACAATCGAACTTGAAAATAAGTTTGAAGAAATTTTACAATTGAAAATTTACGTCCAAAAAAAGCATACCCATGTAATTTTGCATTCAGAAATTTTCATGGAATATGACTTTTTCGAATGTAAAATTTCGAAATTTTTTTATTTCATATTCCATATAAAATTTTCTAATAAAATGATGAAAATTACATTGAGAAAATTTTATCGCAAAAATAATTAATGTTAATGAAATAATTGATTTTTTTCTTAAAAAAATGCGAGTTAGACATCTTTCTTTAAAACTCATGTTTAACGTATTTTTAACTATTTTCGATATCTGTTTGGATTATTCGATATCTCACAATGTAGTTCTCGAAATAATATTTGAAATGACATAAGCAATTTGTAGATTTGATTAGCGTACGATTGTCGAAATTTTTTTAAAATTAGCATGTTATCAAAATTCATATTTATTGTGATTTTGCCCCTATTTGGTGGAGATTAAAATTAAATCTTTAGATTAAAATTTAGATTGTTAATTTTGATAAAAGTTAAATACTTATGGAGTCCATGAAATATATTATTAAAATTAATTGTTAATTTTGATATAGATTAAAACTTAGATTTCAATCGATACCAAACATGACTTTAAAAAAAAAATCCTCAAAAGGGGCACGTGACCCCAGGACCCCGAGTCCGCCAGTGGAGGGGAGGGGGGTAGGGTGTATTCAAATCTTTATCTGTTTTGGTTTTGGTTTGCACTTTATTATTATTTTAAATTATGATTACTATTATTATTGAAAATATTAAATGATTTCTTGAATTTGATGGATTATTTTGTTGTTTTGTGGATGTAGCTAGAGGAAGTATAAGATTATGGTTTGAAGGCTACAAAATTGACTATGTAAGTGTGTCATTATTTTCTACATAATTTGTTTACATTTTTATAGATTTTCTGTTTTCGTGAAGATAGTAGCAATAATATTTTTTGAAACTAAGAAGAATTACGCCAAACTTGAAATGGTCTTTATTGAGGTATGTGATTTCATATTGCAAATAAGATTCTATATATATTTATAGTTTGTGAAGTAGTGTTATTAAATCTAAAAAAAACTACATACAAGGTAGTGAATTATACTAAGAATCACAGGAAACGAAACTTTCAAATGCTTTCCCCAAATAAGTAACAAACAACATTGTAATGATGTCTTTATTGGCTGATATTTTTGTATTTGCCTATTCTCGATCCCCATGCACATAAAAACATTAACAGAAACAAGTGCATGAAGAAAATTGATGGCTGTACTCCAACATCAAAATCAATTGCCGACCCATTTTTGCCAAAACGTTATTGAAGAGGTTGAAATGTCAATTTACGTTATCTAAGTTTGAGTTACATATATAAAGTATAATCAACTCATACGACATATTTGATTAACTAATTTTTTAAAACTTCCACCTATATTAACAAATAAAAACATGGAACCTGCTACACGTACAGGAGCCAATTTTCACAGGGGAAAATTACATATGACCAGGTATTTAAAAATAGCTTTTTAAAAATCAGGTACAAAAGTTATTTATTCAAAAATCAGGTAATATATTAATAAGCTAACCCTAATTTTTCATTTCCAAACTCCCTCACGGCCTCACCTCTCTCTGCGCCTCCTACCCTCCCCTTACCTCTCTGCAAAATGAATCTCTACTCCCTCCCCTCCACTCCCCCGCCTTCCATCTCCTCCTCTCTCTCCGTCGCCAGTCCGGTGCTTGAGACACCACAATAAGCTGAGCTCCCGTCGCCGGTCCGAATCGCGGTCGTGCTTGGTTTTTTGTTGGTGGTTTTGATTTGTGGTGGTTGTTGGTTCATGCGGTATAGACGGTGGTGCGGTGCGGTGGTCGTTGCGCCGCCGCACACATTTTCCTTTCACTCTGAGCGCCATTTCACAGTACCTCTTTGCGAAGCCTCTATGCGCGATTTGCACCGGAGCTTCTATGCGCGATCTGCAACGGCGATCTGCAATGGATCTTTGTTCGGGGTGGTGGATCTATGGGTGTGTGCGCAGTGGCGAAGTGGAGTTGTGGTGGTTGTGGCGTCGCGACGGGTGGGGTTGTGGTGGCGGTGACGGGTTTGGTATTTTTGTTGGGTGGTGGTTGTGGTGTAACTTGGTTTGTTAATGGTGGTAGTGGTAGTGCAATAGTGGTGGTGGTTGTGGGTTTTGTTGACAGTTGACTGGATCGGGTAGTGACGATTTGGTGTTGGTGTTGGTGATGTTGTGTTGGTGCCGATAGGAGGGTGGTTGCATGGTATGTGACCTATTATTTGGCGTATGTGACCAAAATTCGATAATATGTGACTAATCATTTTGTCACATGTGACCTAAAAATTATATAATATGTGATTGAAAGAATCTGTGACCAACTAATTTTGAAATATGTGACCGTGTGACCTATAAATTGTGATCTGTGACCAACTAATCTTGAAATATGTGATCGTGTGACCTATAAATTTTGATCTGTGACCAATTAATTTTGTAATATGTGACTAACGAAATAATCGTGACTTATAAAAATTATTATATGTGACTGATAAATAATATGTGACTAACTAAATTGTAAATATGTGACCAAAATGGTCGTCGGAATAGTCTCCGGAATAATTGCCGGAATCGGAGCCGTCGTCGGAACGATCATCGGAAAAGTCGCCGGAGAAGAGTGCTGATCGGAATGGTCGCCGGAATAATCGCCGGAGCAGTAGGGGTGGTGCAAGTGGGGTGGGTTAATTATTTAATTATATTATATTATATTTATAAAAAAAACCTGATTTTTGAACTTTCAAACTATAAACCTGATTTTTGAATTTAGAAATTTAAACACCTTATTTATGATTTTTTCCCTTTTCACAGGTACTGCCAGGCCACACACATGCGGATGGGGCCCATATTTTTTCATACAATTTTTTTCGGACAGCGGGGCCCATCACATGTGAGACAAATTCAAAATCCTGTTTAAATTTCTGTAAAAATATTCCTGTACTCACAGTTTTATCCTAAAAACATTATCAAGTCAATAATATATTTCCACTAAACCC
This sequence comes from Fraxinus excelsior, assembly GCA_019097785.1. Lineage (NCBI taxonomy): Eukaryota > Viridiplantae > Streptophyta > Magnoliopsida > Lamiales > Oleaceae > Fraxinus > Fraxinus excelsior. The sequence goes on along the minus strand of CM032626.1, from coordinate 30,839,989 downwards.
AGTTATTAATATACTAATCTAAATATAATTAAATACGAATAAAGATGATGACGATGACGACATTTTAATTCTATGACATAAATAATAATTATTATATAGTATTAAACAAAATAATTTACTACATATAAAAAAAAGTTATAATGATAAACAATCACGATAAAATATTATTATATACAAATATGAAAAATGCATAGTTCCATAAAACTAAAAAATAAATAAAAATAAAAAATTGAAACGGCATGCATTAGTTATTTCTTTCAAAGATGTTTTTGTACATTAATTCATAATTAAATTTACGGAGACCCTAATATTCTTTTTTTCTAAACTAACGATTTCATCTAATTCATTTGATAGCAATTAGTAACGTCCCCCTTCAATTAATAAAAAAATGTTTTTAATCTTAAATTTAATTATAGTTAGCATCATATTTGATAGTTCCATTTATGGATGCACGAGCACGAGGACTTAGAATGTACCCCATTTCTCAACTAAATGGCCTTAGTCCTCGGGGCATAGATAGTTCTCGAGATATCTCGAGGACATGCTTCAAGGATCGCCTAAAAAACACGTTAGCACTCCTCGGCGTAGTAGTGCTCGGGAAACTTACTTGGTCACTGGTCCTCTTTCAGAAAAGTGTCATAACCCTATCGAGCTGCTGTTTCTCAAGAGTCCCAAGTCAACAAGAAGTCTACCCTTAATAATACCACTCAAAGGATAAGAACAAGACGTCTATTCATATTCCAACAAATAATACCTAAATAATTATTCAAGCCCCCCTCCAAGGATTCACATGTGGAACAATCATTCTGGAAGGGATTGTTGACCTTCCACTAACTTTGGGCGCAGACCAGAAGCAAGTGATGGAGATTACGGCTTTCCATGTGGCACAGACCTCCGCACTGTACAACGCCATTTTGGGAAGACCGCTACTCAACATGATCGGGGCCATTGTGTCCACATTCCACATTTCTATGAAATTCCCGACGAGTCATGGCATAGGGGTTGTACGTGGAGATCAAGCAGCACCAAGGAAGTGTTATATCTCAAGCATTCAGGGGTTGAGCATCGACGTCATGCAACTATCTACCTCTGAGCTCGAGCTCGAACATCACGACAAACTCGCTCATGTGGAAGATTTGGTAGAGGTCGAGCTCGAGCATGATAAAAAACTAACCATTGGTCGGGATCTTAACGCCGCTCTCAGGGACAAACTCATCAAGTGCTTGTCCCGCAACATTGATGTATTCGTCTAGAAGGTGGAGGACATGCCAAGGATAGATCCTAATGTCGTGGTCCATAAGCTGAATGTAAGGCCTGATGCCAGGCCAACAAAGCAAAGGAAGAGGCAATTTGCACCAGAGAGACGTGAGGAGATCAACAAGCTTATCAATGGTCGGTACATCAGAGAAGTTCATTATCCAGATTGGCTTGCCAACGTTGTTCTTGTGAAAATGGCTAATGGAAAGTGGAGGGTGTGTATTGATTTCACAGACCTCAACAAGGCATGCATGAAAGATAGTTATCCTCTGCCTTGGATCGACAATTTGGTGGACAACACCTCGGGTCATAAATTGTATAGCTTTCTCGATGCTTTCTCGGGATATCACCAGATTCTTATAGTTGAAGAAGATCAAGAGAAGACGTCATTCGTAGCTGACTCTGACATCTAATGTTATAAGGTCATGCCATTCGGTTTGAAGAATGTAAGGGCAACATATCAGAGGCTCATCAATAAAGTATTTGCTGACCTAATCGGGAAAAACATTGAGGCCTACGTCCATTACATGGTGGTTAAAAGTAAGCAAGAGAATGAGCATATCGCCGATGTAGAAGAGGTGTTCTCTACTCTCCGAAGATACAAGATGCAGTTAAATCCAACCAAGTGCTCTTTTGGGGTGGCATCAGGGAAGTTCTTGGGTTTCATGATCACTCACAGGGGAATTGAGGTCAATCTAGATAAAATATGAGCTTTAATATCCATGGAATCACCTAGGAATAAGAAGGAGGTCCAGAAGTTGACAGGTCGGGTTGCCGCTTTGAATAGGTTCATGTCTAGGGCAGTCGATAGGTGTTTTCCCTTCTTCAAAGTCCTAAGAGGCAATCATGACTTCAATTGGAATGAGGATTGTGAGAGAGCTCTCCAAGTACTTAAACAAACGCTGGCTACTCCTCCAGTGCTCACGAAATCTGAACCCGGGGACACATTGTACTTGTACATGTCGTGTCCCAAAATGCAGTGAGTGGAGTACTGGTAAAAGAGGTGAAGAAGGATCAACAACCCATCTACTATGTAATCAAGGTATTGTTGGACGCAGAGATAAGGTATACATTGGCAGAGCAACCTGCCTTGGCACTGGTTGTGGCTGCTCGAAACCTACGTCAATATTTTCAGGCACACCCAATTGTTGTGCTTACAGATCAACCGCTCAAACAGATACTTAAAAAATCGGACGTTTCAGAAAGATTGTTGAAGTGGGCAATTGAACTCGGCAAATTTGATATAGAGTTCAAGCCCCGGCCTTCCATCAAAGGACAAGTCTTAACAGATTTCATCGCAAGCTCATTCCAAGGCCTTGGGGGCCAGGGGATGACCCGACCACCAACGAGGATGCATGAGGAATATTTGTTGATGGAGTGTCCAACTTCTCGGGCTCGGGTGCAGATGTCATCATAAGTAGTCCGGACAAACTAACGAAAATTCAATTCTTTCTCGGGTTCGAATTTGAGGCTACCAACAATGAAGTTGAATACGAGACTATGGTCATTGCTCTTGAACTTGCAAATAGCTTAGGGATTGAACACGTCAAGCTCTTTAGCGATTCACAACTCGTGGTAGGATAGATTGAAGGAAGCTAGGAGCATCGGATCTAGAGCACCGAGGTACTGCATGATCCAATGAGTCCTCTTTCGCAGGAGCTTTACGCTTCCCTATCTCAGATGCCTCAAACCCTCCGAATCAGCACGGGCTTTAACAGAAGTTCATGAAGGGGTATGTGGAAATCATCAAGGAGCCAGAGCTTTAGCCTTTAAACTCGTTAGGTATGGGTACTACTGGCCGACCATGAAGAAGGACGCCTCAGAGTATGTAAGAAAATGTGATAAGTGCCAAAGGTTTGGTAACATCATTCATATCCCCGCGGAAGAGCTCATGTCCATACACTGTTCGGCTCCCTTTGAACAATGGGGGGTGGACATCCTCGGCCCCTTTTTGATGGCAAGAGGACAGTTGAAGTTTGTGGTTGTGGCTGTGGAGTACTTTACAAAGTGAACAGAAGTAAAGCCTCTAGCAACTATTTCAGAGCCCAAGCTAAGAACATTCGTCTGGAAGTCTATCATATGTAGTTCGGGATACCTAAAGTGCTTATAACCGATAATGGGAGACAATTTGATAATGCACAGTTCAGGAATTTTTGCACTAACCTTGGGATAAATCATCGCCTAACATCAGTCGCGCACCCTCAGAGCAATGGCTTGGCCGAAGTCACTAACAGGATTATATTGTAAGACTTCCGTACAAGAATCGAAGGCGCACATGGTATCTGGCCCGACGAGTTACCCTCCATACTATGGACTTACATGACTTCGCACAAAACTACGACAGGTGAAACCCCTTTTATGCTAGCTTTTGGGTTGGAGGCCACTGTTCCCATTGAAGTTAGTCTTCCATCACTGAGGCGTTTGGAAAATGACGTCGGGGAGCACACTGTTGAACATCTCGACTTGTTGGAGGAAACACGAGAACAAGCTGCCCTACGAGACACCTCCTATCAAAACAGAAATGCCAAATATTTCAATAGCAAAGTCAGACACCGAAGATTCAGGATGGGGGACCTGGTGCTTAGAAAGGCTGAGGCTGCCGACCATGCCTCGGGTAAACTCGGACCAGCTTAGGAAGGACCCTATGAAGTCATTCGACAAGTTTTAAGTGGAGCATACTGCTTGATGGATATGTCGGGAAGACCACTCCCAAGGCCTTGGAATGTCGACAATCTGAAGGCTTATCACAAGTAAAAGTCATGACCTTGTTAGTTTACTTTTAGTCTTGTGCATTTTCTTTTGTTTATTGTTACTTTAATTTTTTATTGGGTTTGCATGCCCCACGCATCTTACTTTCAGTTGTTCATTCATCAAGGCCTACAGGCCCATACTTGTTTCAGAACATAGCAAATTTTATATAAAATAATCATTGGGAATGTCCCAACTAACATTTTCGAAACATAGCAAATTTTCCCGAAAAATTGTCAAGCACATGCAACCTCGAGGCATACTACGTGCATGATCTTGTCAAAATCCCTGTCAAGCGCAGGTACCACTGGGACATGCTACGGGCATGATCTCAACAAAACCCATCACGAGCTGGTCCTCATGGTACGATGCGAGCGAACACCTCAAAACATGCCATGAACAGTCATCGAGACATGCTACGGGCATGATCTCATCAAAAGCCCTGTCAAGTGCAGGCAACCTCGAGACATGCTATGTGCATGATCTTACAAAGCCCTGTCAAGCACAGGCATCATTGGGACATGCTATGGGCATGGCCTTACAAAAGCCCTGACATACACAGGCACATCCAAGGCATTATGCGTGCATGATCTCATCAAAGTTGAATCATGCATATGCACCTCAAAACATACCATGAACAAACACAGTAAAAACCTAGCTCAAGCTCAACCAGTTCAAAAGAAGTGTTGGATAAAAATCTTATCGACTACTCCTCGAGCTTACGTCCATAATGTTGGACTCATCAGGCTCAACACTTGTCCATTAGCTGAGCTATCCTCGAGCTCAGGATTAATTTTATTAAAATGAGCTAACATCGAGCTCATGAACTGTTCATTAACTGAGCTATCCTCGAGCTCAGGGTTAAGTTTATTAAGTAAGCTATCATCGAGCTCATGACTTGTTTGTTAACTGAGCTATCCTCGAGCTCAGGGTTAAGTTTATTAAGTGAGCTATAATTGGCCTCATAACTTATTCGTTAAATAGAGCTCTCCTTGAGCTCAAGATTAATTTTGTTTAATGAGCATCGAGCTCACAATATCGAAAAGTTAAATTGATCAGGTTATCATCCTACTCATTACGCAACGTCATCATTGTGTAGTGATCGAGCACGAACCTTAGCTAAGGCAAATTTCAAGTTTTCATATCGAGGACGTCGAGGATATTTCGTCATTAGAAGTCAATTAGCTATATTCATATCGTGAGGCTTGAGACAAACACAACATGAACACACCATAAAATAGGAAAGATTAAAAGTCGTCGGCCATTGAACATTACAAGATACAAAATAAAGCCCATATGCCGAGCATTGTACTTCTAAAAAAGGGGGGTTAAGAAAATAAAGGGCCCATGCTTGGGTAACGCACATTGCTCCTAATCTAAGTCCTCGGGAGCAGGGTCAATGGTTTCAATGTCAACCTCGGCCTCTTCATCCTCATCCTCATTAGCATCATCCTCAGACTCAGATAGCTCGAGAGTGTCTGCAATATCGGGCACGGACTTTAATATATGCCCTTGCCTCCTTAAAAGCATGAAGATATGCCCCCGGGGCATATTCTCCTTTCAGATTGTCATAGTTCTCGGACATTTTGAAGTTCTCCCAGGCTCGCTCCCTCTCCTTGACCATTTTGGCCTCATGATCCTTACATATCCTCTCGAGCTCAAGTTTCAGCTCTTCAACCTCATCCTTCACTGTCCCCACTTCGTCCCGAGCATGACGAACTTCCGCCTTAGCCTCCTCAAGTTGCTTCATTAATGCCTCACGCTCGGACTTGAGGTCCTCCACCCTCTTATCTCTAAGCTCGATGGCCTCTACAAGCCCAGCTATCTTATGAAACTCATCCATCCCTTGAAAGGATAGGCCTCGGGCCACACTAAGGGTCTGCGCCACCGACCATTAAACGTTAGTCCTCGAGAAATTTACTTGAGTAAAAAAAAAATGATGAAAATCAGGTCGAGCATCTACCTTTAGAGTCAAGAATTCGAGGGCCTTCATCCCCTCGTCGAACCCGACATCGCCTCGATACTTGGCCACTATGCTCGGGACCAAGTGGCATCTTTCAAAATCCTTGATGACTGAGGCTACGGACGGAATGCAGTCATCTTCGAGGTCTACAACCTTGGATGTGCCTTGGGAAAAGCCCCCTCGACGACGATGATGGGGGTCTAACAAGCCTAGGGCTCGTGATGTTTTGCCAAGCTTGAGAGCTCTCTCCCGGCCCCCGGGGTATGTTCTCAGGCTTCGAGATCCTAGCCCTCTTCTTGCTTTTGGTCGAGGGACCGACCTGTGGTTGAGGCTCCTTGGCCTTAGCCTTGACAAAGTTCCTGAGAGCTGAGGGATTGAAAGAAATTCCTGCAATAAAAATACACAAGGCATTAGATCGATCATATCATCGAGGAGCGAGTACGAGAATGAAATATAAGTAAAAGTCCCTACCCTCAACACCTCTCACATCAACCAGATCTAATACTACATCCTCGAGGATGGCCTTCATGTCCGACAACAAAGGTTCGAGGTCCTCGAGCATCTGCCTAAGATGTTCTAAAAACTCAAAGTAGGCCTGATCTTCACAAAACTTTACAGTGTCCGGGACCCCCTACCTCGACCAGAAAGGGAGGTCGAGATCTTGAGTAACTGCATAGAACCACTTATCCGTCCCACCCCTTTAAAGAAGTGGGCATGCTCGGGACCTTGAACCCTGATACCGTCCAAAAGACATATCAAATAATATTCCTTACTTAACTTAAATGTGTCGTCTTAAATAGTAATATGGCAAGTAAGGGTCATTCCCGCAGAGGATTGTTTCAATTTAATCAATTGCATACTAGAAAATAAAATCAAAAGTAAAATACGACATTAATTAAATGAGGGGGATTTTTGGTTTGTTAAACTAACGAAAGCAATAAATTCAAAATAGAAAAGACTTGAATTATGAAATAAACAAAGTAGTTTTTTAAATCAAAGATGTGAAATTGTGATTGGGGGGGTGCTTCGTTACCATGAGAATGATTTTCATATCAATTACCACAATAGATTTTCGTTCTCTAGATTAACAACAATTCGAGAATAATTGCAAGCTCAATTATCTCAATCTCTTCTTACATATTAGTTGAATAAAACAAGCTCTTTACTCAACCCTATTTATTAAACAACCTAGAACAAGTTCTCTAGATTTAATTTAACAAAAGCATTACGACAAAAGAGATGAATTGAATTAAGGGCAAACTCACAAGCTCGGTTTACTTACTTAAGTGTTAATCCACATACAATCAATAGAAAATTCCTCATAATCCATTGGAATGTAATTGCACAAGGTTTTCGAATAAATAGCGATTACGTACTATAAATTCAAAAATAGCATTCATTGAAACAACTCAATCATTTAGTTGTACACCTAAACAATCAAGTATAACAAAATCAACATTTAAATCAATGGATTAAACACATTAATCAAGAGAACTATAATGCACAAATTAATTAAAAATCATAACTCGGGTTGGAATCACCCCCAATCACAAATATATTTAGTTATCCATTAAATACTCACAAATAACAACCAAATTCTTAAAACTCATTAATGGAAAATAAATTAGGGAATAGAAAAAATTTATTGATAAATAGAATATCAATGGGTCTTCTTCTCCAAGCTATCCACCATTGCCAAACTCCAAGATTTGTCCAAAAATACCAAAACGAAATTAAAGGAAAAGAGAATGAAAGAAAATGAAATAAGAAAAATGAAGAGGAAGCAAACTGGACGTTTTTTTTTTTTTTTTCTGCTGGACGTTTCTGCTTCTGCTGGGCGTTTCTGCTTCTGCTGGACATTTAAAATAGGGGCTGAATGTGTGTTTAATTCAAAACCTAAGGAATAATTGCAGTCCAAGTCCCCAACTTTGTAATAGATACTAAAATCGGTCCCTAGCCTTTTGAAAATGCCCAAAAATGCTACAGTGGCGTCCCGACGTCAAACACTCTGCCAAAACACTGTTAGTGCCGATTTTGGAGCAAATCTTCAAGATATTGCACGTCCGATCCTCCAACTATCAAAAAGTGATAATTTTGGTCCCCAAACTTTGAAATTTTTGCATCTTTGGTCCTTTTTGCTCATTACTCGCATAAATTCCTTCTAATCATCATTCAAACTCGGGGTTTTCACCTACACAATAAAAATAACTAAATTAAGTATTAAATTGCCAATGAAAACTCACAAATATCTAAATTTAATGGTCCGAATAAGTGCGAAAACCCGCTCTTATCATACCCCCAAACTTAAACCTTTGTTAGTACTCAAACAAAGCTATACAAACAAGGATGCACACACAAATTATAACCAAACAATAATATTATAATAACAAACACTGCAAAGGTTAGATAGCTTGCCATTTTGCTTCAATTCTTACATTATGGTAATAACTTATGAAATGTTTACAAAAATGATACAACGAACACTTTTTAACTTACACCATCCTTGACTCGTGTGTGTGTGTAGTCATTCCAATTCATAGCAATACACAAGTTGGTGATTTTCCGGCCCTCAATGGTCAAATTTTCCTTTCTCACTCGTGGGATGCACACTCCCCCAAACTTGATATTTTCACTCTAGCCCAAGGTGTCAACAATTTAAGGTTTCCCTCAAATCACTCATTTTTTTTTCGCTCTTGTTCGATTGGGTCTAACCGGCAATCTCAACATTTAGTCATGTGATGATTCTCCACTAGATGAGTGCTTCGACATTCAAGCTTATACCAAGTAATTCAAACCCACTAGTTATCTAAGCCCAATCACCAAATACAATTGCACATAATCAATTCAATTTTTTTTTTAAATCTCATGTTTTACCTCACTCCTTTAAACTTTCTTCTTGACCTTTGTAGCAAGTTTTAGGTCGATAGCTCCCCGGTTGTTTAGACCAAAGAGTACCGGGTTTCAAGATACCCCAACGGACTTAATAACTCGAGTAAAAAAGGCTACGAAGTGAGGACCAAGATTCAACAAGTGCAAAATTATTCTTTTGAGCACAACAAAACAAAATGGGGCTTAGATCCCTAACATATGGTCATTACCCAGCTTATACTTGGCCAAAAAAAACACTCCACACAAATTTTTTTAACATGCATGGAATCAACACACTTCTAGATAATATCATTCACCGGCTCGACCACCCCAAACTTATCCTTTCATTGGTAGAGTGATTGAAGAATTGTTAACTGCATGGTCATTTAAGTTCACTTAACAACCTCAAGTGCCACCAACAAGTGCGTGTAATGAATCTCATGACATAAGTGCTCAATAAAGAATCAATCATGGAATAAGAGGATAAAAATAAACAACACTTAGCATTCATGCTCACAATTCATAAATCAATGCAATGCAACAACTCAAAACACAATGGCAAAGCTATCAAACCACACAAACAAGCACAAAAGCAAAAATTTAACCCGAAATTTGAGTTTTTAGCGAGCACAAATTTAGTACATACCACGTACCACACACCCCCAAACTTAAATTGTACATTGTCCTCAATGTAAAAGCAAGAAATAGAAAGAGCAAGAGGTTCAAGTACTCCCCTAAGTTGGTTTTGACGTTGATGGCTGTGAGGATGGTAGGGGACCATTGTTGACTATTAATTCTCAATGCTTTGTCGCGATGCTCGAGAATCTGTCACATGGGGACAACCAAAAACTACTCAAAAACAAAAGGAAGTGTTAAAGAAATAATTGGATAAAGAATAATGGGTTGCCTCCCATCCAACGCTTCTTTAGAGTCTATAGCTAGACTTCGTTCATGCTCATGCTTCTTCAATCAAATCCTCCAATCGTATTTCCTCAATGTTTTGAGGCACAAATGGTTCAAAATATGGCTTTAATCGATGCCCATTCACCTTAAACTCTTTTTCAATTTTTAGACTTTTGATTTCTACTGCACCATGAGGAAAAACATTAGTAACAACAAAAGGCCCGATCCATCAAGAACGTAATTTACCTAGAAATAACTTAAGGCGCGAATGGAAGAGAAGAACTTTTTGTCCAACAACAAAAGTTTTTCTTGAAATCATTTTATCATGGTATGCCTTTGTCTTTTCCTTGTAAATTCGTGAACTTTCATATGCATCATTTCGAATTTCCTCAAGTTCATTAAGTTGAAGCTTTCTTTGATCACCCGCTACACCTAGGTCCATGTTGCATTGTTTGACTGCCCAAAATGCCTTGTGTTCAAGTTCAACCGGGAGATGACAAGGCTTTCCATAAACAAACCGAAAAGGAGACATGCCAATCGGTGTTTTGTATGCCGTCCGATAAGCCCAAAGTGCATCGTTGAGGCGGAGACTCCAATATTTTCTATTTGGATTCACAGTTTTTTCGATGATGGATTTGATCTCCCGATTTGACACTTCGACTTGCCCACAAGTTTGCGGGTGGTAAGGTGTAGACACTTTATGTGTGATGTTGTATTTCTTCAATAGGGCCCAAAAAGAGCAGTTGCAAAAATGAAGTCCCCCATCACTAATAATAGCTCTTGGTGTCCCAAACCTTGCAAAAATGTTGGACTTGACAAAATCTACAACCACTTTAGAATCATTAGTTCGAGTGGCTCTTGCTTCCACCCATTTTGACACATAATCAACGGCAAGTATGATGTAAAGATTACTATAAGATGAAGGAAAAGGTCCCATGAAATCAATGCCCCAAACATCAAAAATTTCAACAAAAAGAATAGGTGTTTGTGGCATTTGATTTTGGGCTCCCAACGTACCAACTCTTTGACATCTATCACAAGATTTGCAAAAGAGGAATGCATCTTTGAATAAGGTGGGCCAATAAAATCCACTCTCAAACACCTTGAGAGCCGTCCTCTTAGCGCCAAAATGTCCACCACATGCATAGGAATGACAAAATGATAGTATTGAATGAAATTCATTTTCAGGTACGCACCTTCTTATCAATTGATCCGGACAATGTTTCCATAAGTATGGCTCATCCCACACAAAATACTTGGCCATTATCTTGAGTTTTTGCCTTTGAGAAGTGGACAAGTTATTTGGAATTCTCTTAGTGACCAAGTAGTTCACTATATCCGCAAACCAAGGAGATGCATCCGTGACATGAAGTAATTGTTCATCAGGGAAGCTCTCTTGCAATGGAAGAGTTTCTCTCTCGTGGATAAGACGGCTAAGGTGGTCGGCTACAGAATTTTCACTCCCCTTTTTATCTTTAATTTCAATGTCAAACTCTTGTAAGAGGAGTATCCATCTAATGAGCCTTGGTTTCACATCTTTCTTGTCAAGTAAGTACCTAAGAGCTGCATGATCAGAAAAGACAATTACTTTAGTGCCAATAAGATATGAACGAAATTTTTCTAAGGCAAAAATAACTGCTAAAAGCTCTTTTTCAGTTGTAGAGTAATTGAGTTGGGCATCATTCAAAGTTCTTGATGCATAATAAATCACATGCGGTGTCTTCCCAACTCGTTGCCCTAAAACTGCTCCCAATGCAAAATCACTTGCGTCACACATCAACTCAAATGGCCTACTCCAATCTGGTGGTTGAATGATGGGTGCCGATGTTAAGAGTTCCTTCAAACTTTCAAATGCCTTTTTACAATCTTCATCAAAGTGAAATGGAATCTCCTTTTGCAATAGCCGGCATAATGGTCTTGCATTCTTTGAAAAATCCTTGATAAACCTTCTATAGAATCCTGCATGTCCAAGAAAAGAACGAATCTCCCTCACACTTGTTGGAGGGGGTAAAAAGCGAATTAAATCAATTTTAGATTTATCAACCTCTATCTCCTTAGATGAAATGACATGGCCTAGTACTATGCCTTGATCAACCATAAAATGACATTTTTCCTAATTAAGTACTAGGTTAGAATCCATACATCTCTTAAGCACAAGTGTGAGATTTTTCAAGCAACTATCAAAAGTATTACCATAAACACTAAAATCATCCATGAATACCTCTATGATGCTTTCAATACAATCAGAGAATATACTTATCATGCATCTTTGAAAGGTTGCGGGAGCATTGCAAAGACCGAATGACATGCGACGATAAGCAAATGTTCCAAATGGGCAAGTGAATGTTGTCTTTTCTTGGTCCTCTGGAGCAATCACAATTTGGTTATAACCTGAATAACCATCAAGAAAACAATAATGAGAATGACCTGCCAATCTTTCTAACATTTGATCAATGAAAGGTAAAGGAAAATGATCTTTTCGGGTTGCACAATTAAGTTTTCTAAAATCAATACAAACCCTCCAACCCGTTTGGACCCGAGTTGGTACAAGGTCATTCTCTTCATTTGTCACCACTGTGATTCCCGACTTTTTTGGAACAACTTGGATCGGGCTTACCCATTTGCTATCTGAAATGGGAAAGATAATACCAATGTCTAGCAATTTCAAAATTTCTTTCTTCACAACCTCCATCATTGGAGGATTCAAGCGACGTTGTGGTTCTCTTGATGTCTTTGATCCATCTTCGAGCAATATCCTATGCATGCACATGGAAGGGCTTATCTCCTTGATATCAGCTATGGTCCAACCAATAGCTATTTTGTGTTCCTTGAGCACACGGATAAGCCTATCTTCTTGAAGTGTTGTGAGATTCTTTGCAATGATCACCGGTAGTGTTTCGCCCTCTCCCAAATATACGTACTTCAAATGCTCGGGGAGAGGCTTGAGTTCTAAAGTGGGGGCCTGGATCACCGAAGGTAAAAGTTTCTCTTTAGATATTGGAAGAGTAATATAGGAGAGATTATACCTTGGTGGAATGCTCGGTAGTGACTCAAGTGATGCCACGGTTTCTAGAAGATCCTCACACAATTGTAGATTTTTACTCAATCCGGTGAGATTGTTAACATCAATGCTTTTAATCAAAGTGGCATCCAATGCATCTTCATTTGATAGTTCAAAGGTTTTTTGTACTAATGAATCCATTATATCAATTGAAAAACAAGAATGTACATCACTAGGGTACCTCATTGCTTCAAAGATATTGAAGCGAATAACCTCACCATCAAACTCCAATGTCAAAGTACCATCATGTACATCTATCTTTGTACGCGCCGTCCTCATAAATGGTCTTCCCAAGAGCAATGGTGATGACAAAGATGTTGATTCATCTTGCATGTCAAGAACATAGAAATCTGCTGGAAAATTCAATTGATTTACCTGCACCAAAACATCCTCCAACACACATTTTGGAAATGCATTAGATCTATCAGCAAGTTGAATAATAACACTGGTTTCTTTAAGTAATCCTAAATTTAAAGAAGCGTAAATAGAATATGGCATGACATTAATAGATGCTCCTAAATCTAGCATTGCTTTCTCAAACCTAGTGTTACCAATAATGCAAGGAATAGTAAAACTTCCCGGATCCTTACATTTTGGTGGAAGTTTCCTTTGCAGAATCGCCAAGACATTTTCTCCAACGCTTACCACTTCATTACCTTTTAATTTACGCTTGTTAGTGCACAATTCTTTGAGGAACTTTGCATACCGTGGCACTTGATAAATGGCATCCAAAAGTGGTATGTTCACTTGAACTTTTCGAAAAGTCTCCAATATTTCCTTCTCATGTTCATCCCTTTTTGACTTTGCAAACCTACTAGGAAATGGAGGGGAGGGAACATTAGTTGGAATAGAATTTTTAGAATTTACCTTAGATCCCGATGTTGGGGTCGTAGTTTCATCTTTCTCACATGCTAAGTTCTTTTCTTGCGTTGACTCCTCAACATGATATTTCATCTTCCTTGGTGCCTCTTCTAAAATCTTTCCACTTCTCAATGTCACGGCACTAGCATTTTCTCTCAGGTTGATTGTTTGAGAAGGGAGTTTTCCTAATCCTTGAGCCTCCAATTTACCCACCGTGTTGGCCAATTGACTCATTTGGGTCTCCAAATTCTTGATTGAGGTCTTTGTCTCTTGTTGAAATTGCATTGTGCTAGAAGCTAAGGATTTGACCATATCTTCAAGAGACATATTTGAATTTGGTGGTGGAGTTTGTTGATGAGGTTGAGAGTATTGTGGCTGCCTTTGTTGATTAAAACCCGGTGGATGATTAAACTGTAGTTGTGGGGCTATGAAGTGATTTCCTCCATAACTGAGATTAGGATGATCTCTCAATCCGGGATTATAGGTGTTAGAATATGGATCATATCTATTTCTCTGTTGCATTGGAAATTCCCCAACTGCATTTGCTTGCTCTGAGGCTCCTTCTTGTAGTGTTGGGCATGCATCAGTAGGATGTCCCACAATAGAACAAATCCCGCATCTTTTACTTGTTGAATTGTCCCAAGTGCCATTTGTTGTACAAGAGAAGTGAGACCGGCCAATTGTCGTTCAATTTGAGATGTTGCTCCTATCTCACTTACTTGTTTAATCGGTGCCTCTTCCCTACTACCAAATTGTTGTGAGTTGGCAGCCATGTTGGCTATCAAGTCTCTAGCAACTGCTGGTGTTTTATCCATTAAAGCTCCTCCACTAGCTGCATCGATCATACTTCTCTCCATCGGGAGTAATCCTTCATAGAAGTATTGTAGAAGTAATTGCTCACTAATTTGGTGGTTTTGGCAACTAGAGCAAAGTCTTTTGAATCTCTCCCAATACTCATAGAGATTTTCCCCTTGAAATTGTCGAATGCTACAAATTTCTTTCCTGATGTTTGTAGCCTTTGAAGTTGGGAAGTATTTCTCCAAAAATAGTTTTTGCATTCCATTCCATGTGGTAATAAGACCGGAAGGCAAATAATAAAGCCACTCCTTAGCAGTATCTGCAAGAGAGAAAGGAAATGCCCGCAATTTTACTTGCTCTTCCGATACACCCGTCGGTTTTATGCTTGAGCAAACCACATGAAACTCTTTCAAATGTTTGTTGGGGTCCTCTCTTGCAAATCCCACCTCTAGTTGAGGATATTGAATGCATAGTGGTTGTTGAACAAAAGTTGGAGCGGCAAGTTCCTTTAATGTTTGATTTGCATCCGCCATTTCGGATTCTATGTGCTCGGACTCACTTGATGATTCAATGCTCAATTGCCTTAGAAGTTCAGTTGGAGAAATATCTTCTCCACTTTCCGATGTGTCGACCTCTTTTCTTGATCTTAAGTTGTAGTGTGTAGTAGGATTTTTGCTCATTCACAACCTAAATAACAAGAAAATGACAAAAATAAGGAAACTAGTAATAGAAAAGAAAATATTGCAATTAACAAATTGATAGAACAATCCCCGGCGACACGACGCCAAAATGATACCGTCCAAAAAACGTATCAAATAATATTTCTTACTTAACTTAAATGTGTCGTCTTAAATAGTAATATGACAAGTAAGGGTCATTCCCGCATATGATTGTTTCAATTTAATCAATTGCATACTAGAAAATAAAATCAAAAGTAAAATACGACATTAATTAAATGAGGGGGATTTTTGGTTTGTTAAACTAACGAAAGCAATAAATTCAAAA